>CM025786.1:27913120-27962221 GCA_014636745.2 Centella asiatica
ATTCATGTGGTCCTTGTGACCTCGAGATAGATCCAAATAGATTGAGGCCGTAGTTAACTCATGTGATCTTTTGTGACCTTTTGTGACCTTGAGGTTAGAGATCAAATCTTGGTCCTTGTGATCTTGTGTTGAGAATAAGGGATCAATGTGATCTTTTGTGACCTTGAGGTTAAAGATCAAGTCTCGGTCCTTGTGATCTTGTATTGAGAATAAGGGATCAAGTATCGAGATGAGAATTGAGTTAGTTGTAGATGGAATTTTGTCGATCAAAAGAAAAGTGCCGAAATAAATTGATTGGGTCACAGTGTAGGTTATACAGTAGTGCAGTGACATTCAGGCAAACCTGAAATCTCTCTAGAAAACAGTTGCATAAAATAATTTTAGGAAAGGTTTCATTCTCAGAAACTTCTTATAAAATATATTCTATTTTGGACAGGTACAACAAAGGCAACCAATTTCTTAATATGGGTAAAAAAATATATTGCCATTATTTTAGAAGAATAATAATATACGCGTCTTGACTGCCTTCGTTAACAATTGCCTTTTTCCTTCGTAAACTCTTTTGTTATACATAGGATTGATATGGTGCCTACTCATAAACTTTTATAACTACATTCACAACCTAAAGCTATATCTTATAGCAAAATTAGATGCGTTACATAGTGGGATTCAGCCTTCTTCTTTTTTCTTTTCTTTTGGGTAAAAAGGATTGAGCCTTTCGAGATGGAATAAGAGAAAAATTATATGAACATATGAATAATATAGATATTAGTTCAAATGGAAGTTCCTAAGAGAATATATATATATAGAAGGGTCATCTAGGCCCTGATAATTCATCTGCATGAAGGTTATAAGTTGAGTCAGGAATTGGCCAATTTGGATAGTGTGCTATGCTGGTCTCCTGGCTGCGGAACGTGTCCTCTTTCTGCCACTCTTCCCACCTCTCGGCTAAGCCATCACCTTCAAGCATCCTCACAACTTCCGACATCTTGGGTCGTTCGGTCGGGGAATTCTGTGTGCAGAGTAAAGCTATCTGAATCAGCTTCTCCACCTGCTCTTCAACATAATTCCTTTCCAAATCTCCATCAACTAGTGTTTCCAGCTTTTTGTCTTTTAGAAGTCCTTTCACCTGAGATATTTGTCAAATGACTATACATTTCCATTTAACTCATGGATGTTGTAGTTGCTCCATATAATCAAGTTCCAACGACTGTTTATTCAAAGTTTGTAATTTCAAGAAACATAAAGCAAGATATGGAGAAGTTTTCTACGTTCTATTAGTATTTATCTCCATGTACAGATTTGTAGCATATAGTAATAAAATTTAAAGTGATCATGGGAGCATGATCTTCACAATATTATACAAAAATTCTGAAACTAGTAACTACAACGTAAGCAACCCACCAAACGCTGGGCTAAAGTGATTCTTTTCCATCATCAGTTAGATGATATGATGTTCCTAACTTCGCATCACACAATTGTTCTAGTACCTCACGTTAACTAAAGATAGCATTCCTACAAAAGTAAGTCTTCACCTGTGTTAAATGGACTCTATGTTTTGCTTAGAAGTATTCGTGTTTGACACTTGACTTTGGAACAAGGATGTGGGCATGAGACACTCTATTTTAATGTAAACTTGTCAAAATGAGGCGTACCTATGTCGGATTTTTCAAAGTACCTGTATGCGACCGGATAGTTCATCTGAATCCATGTAACTTATGTCTTCACCTATTACTTTTAACGCATGTTTGGCAACTCAATTGGTCTTGAAATTCAAATTGAGCATCAAGAGTTACCTATACTTCAATAATAGCTCCATGGCTTGGAATTGGGTTGTTCACTTATTCATTTGTTTTTCTCAAGATGCAGTTTATTATGCATATATAAACCCCATTACCTAAGAAAAAAATTGATACAAACAAACATGGCATCTGAGAAGGAAAGTTTATGCTTACCCAATCGAGCAACATCACATCATCGTCGTTGGCAAGCCGAGCAAGATCAAAAGCCCTCTGTCCAGTGATGAGCTCAAGAAGCATTACCCCATATCCGAAGCAATCAGTCTTCTCTGAAGACTTTCCAGTGGAAAGGTACTCAGGAGCTATGTGTCCAATTGTGCCACGTACAGCAGTAGTAACATGAGTATCCTTGTAGTCCATGAGTTTAGCCAACCCAAAGTCTCCAACAACTGCTTCAAACTCCTCATCCAATAATATGTTTGCAGCTTTCACATCACGGTGAATGATCTTAGGATCACAATGATCATGCAGATATGCAAGTCCCCTTGCAGATCCAAGCGCAATCTGCTGCCTTATTGGCCAATCAAGCGGGGACTGCGAATCATTTCTTTCTGTAATTATAATCTATTAGTTCATGACAATGCTATTTAAGAAGTAAGCAATGGGGGAAAAACATGGCTCAAGTGCATAACTGCTTAAACTATTTGACTATTTGATGTTCCATGTATTTAACTTCATATTCAAGGAAATATAATTTCATATTTGAAGGAACTGTTATGAGAGACTAATAATTTAAATTAGAAACAAGAAGTACCTCTTAAGCACGATGCAACACTTCCATTAGCCATATATGGATAAACAAGCACCCGCTCAGTTGGTGTCATGCAAAAGCCTCTCAAGCGAAGTAGATTTCGATGAACAGCCATGCTAATCATCTCAACTTCTGTTTGGAACTGCAGTTCGCCACCTTGTGTACGTTCTTCTTTAAGTCTTTTCACAGCCACTAGGGTGCCATCAGCCAACCGGCCTTTGTAAACCTTACCGAATCCACCTTTACCCAAAATGTTTTTGTTACTAAAATTATCTGTTGCAACTTGTAGTTCACGCAGAGAGAACCTCTTGAGTTGTCCAAGATGAACTTCCGGATCTTCTTCAGCTGAAACAGTTACTAAATGAGTGAGAACATTCCGGATTCTGCAAAATATTCAAGTGATCAATGGAAGGCAATTTATAACACAAACCAGGTACATCAAAGAAATGATCCCGTGGCTTCCTTTTTCGCCACCAAGCAAGTGCAATTGAGGGACCAGCAAACAGCAAAAGAGCACCAGCAGCAACTCCTCCAGCTATTGCTCCAGTGACACTATTGACCACTGGAATGACATTTGATGATAGTAAAAGAAATGTTCTTTTAGTGAATTACAGGAAGTACACTGATCTTTAAGTTTCTAGGACTAACATAATATCTGGAGCATATATTGTCACAACAGGAGAATGGAATTTTTTGTTAAAATAAAGATGCTCCTGATCATGTATTTTTCGAAGTGCTGAGATAATATATGCAAGATGGAAAGGAAATTTCCTCCCTTCATTCACAAAAGAAGCATATCAATCTATTAGTGATACTCTGATAGTATGACAGACACAATGTCCTCAAAAATTCAATATCATGCCAACAAGGGAGCTTGAATTAGTAGTTTACCTTCATGTAATTATTATCTATTTAAGGATAAAAATTTATTGGCCAATAGTGTCACTTCTATAGTATGAGTTTCAAGCTTAACTCGATATATATTTGGTAAGCAAGAATGTAAGAGTCATTAGCAGTAAAGGCACTATCAGGCAATATGGAGAAACATAATTCAAGATTGGTAGAAGATATCATAATGTCAAGAGTTAATAAACATAAATACAACAGTAGCTACAACTGAGGATCAGATCTGATGCCAGAAAAAAGTCAAACCTTTAGCAGATGGGGCTAATGGACGAAGTGGAGGTGGTGGAGAGACTGGGGGATTCACTAACTGAGTATTATTAGCAAAACTGGAATATGGAAACTGGAGTTAGTAGCATCTTGATTGCCTCCGAACCTACTATAAAAGCAAAAAGTATAAGCAGAAAACATACCTAATGGGAGTAAAAAGGGAGAAGGAGCCATTGACTGGAACTGTTCCGCTTAAATTATTGTATGAAAGATCACTACATTCCACACGTCAACAATAAGATTATGCTAGTTGAAACTGAGATAAGGGGGCAGGGACTTAAAAAAACATGAGAAAAATAATGGATCAGCTTGTTCCTTACAGGACTTGCAGTTGTTGAATTGTCGTTAAAGACATTGGTATAGTTCCTTTCAATGTGTTGTTGTTGAGCCTCCTATTCTTGCAGATACAAGATACAGATCAGTCCCATTACATCCATAAGCAAAAGCCATGTATCCATTATATATTAAAGCTTCTATTTCTAATCTACCAAGGAAATCTACTAGAGGAGCTGAATGTATGCATTTCAACATAGACATGGGTACTTCGGTATTATTTTCAGAAGAATTGCTGAAATTCTTATGCAACTTAGATAAAAGTGCCTGAGCAACCATTGCAATTCTGGCGAAGGCAAAAGGATTGAAGGATGTACAGATTAGCACTAACTTTCTCAAGTTAGTTACACAATCACCCATATTATTAACTAAACACAAATAGGCAAAAAAGAATCGAAAAGGATATGTGGATAGGAACATGGATAGAAAATGAGTTAGATAAAGGCAGCAAGAGCTTCAAGAAAAGGAGGGGTAGCCACCTTGTTCGAAATGTAAGAGACTATTGAGGATAAAGGCATGAAGGCATATGAAAGCGCAAGGCAAGGAAGGAGGGCAGAAGAGGATGTCAAGCTCATTAAAGCTTCATCTGTTTGTTTTCATGGACAAGCCACAACAAGATTTACTCATCGACAACATTTTAAAAACCACCAAAATTTGACAAGGAAATACTTAAAACTAAAAACCAGGACATTTAATATTGTACATTATATCCTCCGAAGACCATTTATCCACTAAGACGATGAGACTACATGGAGGAGTAGGCTCACCTCCAGGCTACCTTCTTAGGCACCTCTTCTCTCTCTCTCTCTAGCTTTACATTTTTAAGTTTCTTATTTCACCAACCACAACCCCACTACCAGGACAGTGTGTGTTATGCCTTTTAATTGTTTCTTTCTATAGTTATTTCAGCACAAAAAGATAATACATTCAAAGTGAGTTCATTGGTAAATGAGTAAAGGTTGGTTTAAACCCAAACATGTTACACAATCAAAGAAGCCGAGCTTTTCTTGGTTTCAATCATTTACTCCTAGTCCCTTTTAGTTTATCATTAAGATGCAATTGACATAATAAAATGCAATTAACACCAAGCCGAGCTATGCATTTCCACAAGATGAGGATCCCTCACGCGCTCCACACATACACACACACTCTCTCTCTCTCTCCCTCTCACATACACACACTGTCTCTCTCTCTCTCTCTCATCTCATCTCATATCATCTCATCTCATCTGGCTTGTTATCCCTGTACATACGTTATTGTTCCTAAATTTTACTACAATTTCCAGTTCTTGTTAATCACGACCGAAGAGAAATAGCAATATCCACTTAACCTTTTACTGGACCGTGCTGCATTAACTGGAATAACTAAGCAATTTATTTATGTCAAATAGCAGAAGGATATGCAATTCATACAGAAAACGTAGTTTTTGAAGCTTCCCCAATGTGTCTGGAATTGGGCCATTCAACTTGTTGTGATAAAGATCCAAGCTAACCAAATCAGTTAAGTTCCCTAGCTCATAAGGAATGGTTCCACTTATGTTGTTACTATAAAGCTCCCTGTTGAGGGAAAAAAATCAGAAATATGATGACTTTGATATACAAAGACTAGCAGAAGAAACAAACTACATGCGGGATGCAGGAAACAAAATAATAACCACTACGTTGAAGTTAACGACCTCGACTTCTACAATGTGGGTAAACATGCAGGGTTCAATGTGCGAGAGAAGCTTCAGACCATGGATACTGAGGAAACTTTTCAGATACAATTACCAGCATTCAGACTTTGAAGGAGATGTTATAGGTTAAAATGGCAGAGGTGAACTTCTAATTTTGGATGTAGAAAACGGTTCGTGCAGTACTCGCAGTTGACAACCAAACTCTTACGTTCCATCAACCAATGGCTGACTATTTCATAATACTTTCTCTGAGTAGATTTTTTATGTAAAGGAACATTTAGATGTACAAAATGACTCATATAATGGTCGTTAAACCTTACAGGACAAAGCTTGAACTGAGCCAATAAGGTCATCAGATCCAGTAGAAAATGCAACCTTGTAAAATAAACTAATGAAAATTAACTGTAAAAAAGTGACCCAAAACAAAAGCACATAACTTTGGTTAATTCATCCTCTAGGGAAGATTAAGCATAAACAACATGATGCACTTCTCAATGTTGTCCATGCATGTGTCTTGTGTGTCTAACAAAGAATATGCTTCCTGACAGGAGTGTAACGTGAAGGCAATAACATGTCCCATTGCCAAATTACAGCGAGACTGAAGTCAAACCTATGTTGCTAGCAGACTCCCTGGTACAGAAAAATATTCATATTGCTTCCAGTTTCTAATGAGAACATCATGTACAAGCTTCCACCTCAAACGAGAATGACTTACAAGTATTGCAGTCTTGGAAGCAGACCAAGCTGTGAAACCAGTTGACCAGAAAGGTCAGCATTTCCAAGATCGCTGATTAAACAAATGAAATAAGAAAAAGAAAAAGTTATTTCACAACTACAGTACATGAACAGAAAAGCACACACAATCACAACTAGCAGGTTACATCAATTAAATTATCACATAATTAAGTAGCTTACACTCTGATAACTTTATTTTCAGTGTTGCAGGTAACATGAAACCAAGTACAAGGGGTGACGAGGGTTGGGTCCCAACTTTGGAGAACATTGTTAGGATCATGTAAACCGACCTTCAGGGCATTCAAAGCATCACCTGTCAATTAATGTATTGGTTATTAGCATCAATTGATGAATTATTCTTCAATCCTTATGCATCAATTTTACACTTATCATACAGAGTGTATAACAACACATCCATCACATATCTATAACACAGAAAAAAGAAACTTCCACCAGTTTCTTTTGCTTAAGACACACATACACAAAGATACAAACACAAACCCAAAGGGGTGGCTCAGCTGGCAAAGAGGTTTGCTCGCTTCCTTAAGGCTTGAGGTCAGGCCGTGGCACCAGCACCATACCGATGTGCCTTTAAATTCGCCCGACGGGGGACTTAGATTTGGTTGACATGCAGGTTCACAAGCTGGCCAAGGTACCATTACCGTCCAACCAAAACACAATACACATATATAAACTAAATTAGGCACCACTACTAGTATAAATTCCAACATAGATTTATCACTGGGTTCATTAGACTCATCACGGAAAAGCAATCAGACTAAATAAATAAAAGACAATAGACATACCAAACTAAATATAGAAACATCCTTAAACGAAGTCAAAACTACTAAATTCTTTCAAATTAGCAAACCAAAACACTGACAACAAAAAGGGGTTTCCACAATTAAGCACACAAACCTTCAGCATTGCCCCAGGCACTCCAAAATCGAGAAAACGCCATAATTGACCAAAAAACAGCATAAATCCCCCATACCATCCGAGCCATAACCACCATTTCCTGGTCCCACCAGTCCACCACAGCTAGAAATCCCACATGAACTGCTTATCACCCACCAAAAAAGAACATTCACAGTAAAACTACTCCATGAGCAGAAATGATTAAAACCCTGATACTCAAACAACTTTCTGGGTCAACCCAAGTTCAAGAAACATGAATCAGAAGAAGCCCAGAAGCTGAACAGCAATTTTCTCGTACACAAAACTTTCAAAGTAGTTTCCTTTTAGCTTTCCCGTTCAGGGGTATTGGTAAGGCTTCAGTCTTTCAGTCTAGTATTTTGTGGTGTGATTTAATGGGCGTGGGGGTGGGGGGGGGGGGGGGTGTTGGGCCGCTGGTCTTTGAGGTTTTAGTCAAAAGGTTTCGTTCTTTCATCCTCTATCCGCATCATAATGTTATTACCCATTAGCATCCTCTGTAACATTGTCGAAGACGACGTGTGAAAGAGTAATGATACGGTGGTGAATTTTTTGAGTATATTTTTTAAAGCATTTTTATTTATATTTTGTATAAAGATGGATATATAACTATTAAATTATTTTATTATACGTAAAAAATAGAAAATATACTATTTTCATAATTAAGAGTAATTTATTTTGTGGTGAGAAAATAATAAGCACACTAAATCTCAATTTCTAACAATAGATTGCTGTGAGAAAAGAACAGAAAAAGAAAAATTGAAGAAAATTTATGTTTCAGCTGTTTTAAAAAAATTTTAGAGAGAAAACAAAAGAAAGGAAGATAAAAGAGTCCAACTTTTCTCCTCAAAATTTTCTCTAAGAAATGAAAAAAAAAATTATTTGACTCTTTTTAATTTTTCTTTATACTAAAATTATCCTCAATATTATTCTTAATATTTTCTCTGTTTCGAAAAAATAGTTACATTTTTAAAAAAAATTATTCAAAAAAGGAGTTACATTTAAAATTTTTCTTTGTTATTTTGCCATAAATTAAAAAAATTTCAATTACGAACTGATAGATGTCGTCATAACTCAAAAATTTATAACAAATTTCATAAAAAAATTTATGATTTATACATTTAATTATTGAAGATACAAAATTAATAGTGGTCAAAAGTATAAATGTTATTTTTTTTATAGAACGGAGGAAGTAACAAATTTTCTTTCATTCATGACCCTAAAATTTTCTTTTCTCTTATAAACTCAACTCCAAGACAAACTAAAGAAATTATTTTCCCTCTCGTGGCTTCACTAACCATCTTTTCTTTTCTTTTTTGTTAAAAGAAATTAATGCGTAAATTATACTTTATATTCTCCAAAATCTCAATAAATAGATCAAACCATTAAGAAAGTGACATGATTTTTTGAGAAGTTAAAGTTGAATGTTCCAAGTCTCCCTATATTATAATTACAATGAAACAGGTTAACCACAAAACAAGTCTAAAGACGACACCGAATTTATAAATAAATCAAAATTGTAACTTTTCTACGTGAACAATTTTCTCTGTATACAAAACACAAGCATGGAGGCGTCCCCACCTGGACCACCAATTCACCACATGCGCAGTTTCTTGAAGAAAAAAAAAAGAGTAAAAGAAAGAAGAGAATACAAGAGTTATGTCATTTACATTTGAGATACTTTTGTTTCGTGTCATCTTGGATAATTAAAGTATATAATATGGTCGGTAATTGATATCGTTCAAATAATCATAATAAATTTTGATGATATGATGACAAAAATTATTTATTTTATATAATATTATAAGTGATAATTTTGAATAGATATGTTTGGTTCACTTTACAATTTAAGTGGTTATATTGTATATTTTACTTAATTACCCTTAGTTATAATAAATGAAATTATTATGATTGTATTATATATAATATATTAAAGTAATAATAATATTTTATTTTATATATAATATATAAATTATAGTACTAGAACAAAATAAATATATGATTTATAATATATTTTATTGTTTATTACTATCACATATATAGTGATATATATTATTTTATGTATACTACTTTGCATAATATATAATGTATAATATATATATATATATATATATATATATATATATGTATATATATATGTGTGTGTATGTGTGTTACCATCATATATATTATTAAATATTATTCTTATATACACTACAAAACATATATTTATATATTATATATAATAATAACGATAATAATAATTTATTAAATATTACATATATATATATATATATATATTACAATATTAATAATATAATTATGTGTGTGTGTATGTAAATAATGTGAATGATATATTGTATATATATAGTATATTGTATTAAAATGTGAATGAAAAAAAAGTAATTCAACAGATGACTTTAGTCATTTAAATTGGTTATCTAATGGCCATGAGATAATATTTTAAATAACCATTTAAGTAGTAATTTTTCAAAATATTATCACTTATTTATTAAGTAAGTAGTCATATAAGATGATAGAATAAAATAAATTATATATATTAGATAACACTTTTAAATTACCAATAATTTAAGATCACCGAACAAGAATTCAAACAAACATGCCATCGAAGTCTTACAATAAAGACAAAAGAACCTTTTACCACAAAACAAGAATAAAAAAATAAAAACACAAGAATCTCACCCAAAAAGATACAAAAAGCAAATTCACCACCATAATTAGTATCGAAGAATAATATAAAGGGTAAAGTGGATATTCCATTGTTCATCATGGTGTTAGGAACTAGTTTTTTTGGTTACATGAAGCGTGTTGTAAACTAGTAATATCAAAAGTTTTTTTCCTTTTGCAAAAAAAACGATTAGCATAACTTAAATTTTCAACGTAATAAGAGTGTTTATTGAATTTTAGTAACTACCCAACTTTTGTTGGCCAATAATACTAAAAGTTACAACATATATATTGTTTCCTTCTAATTTATGATTATTGTTAACCTTTTTGAAATTAATTTTGTTGTTCTAAATTTAATATTAACATGCATATATAGCTAGAGTTCTTAGTTTTTTGAAAAGTTCAAAAACTCCACATATTATTAGATATGAGATAATGTAATTTTTAATGTAAGCTTGACATATCGTAAGACTACGAAAAAGTATACTATGATATAATTTATACTAAAAAATGCTGTTGATAGTAGAATTTAATTATACAATGTGCAAACCAAGTACTCCATAAAATGCAAACAATCCACGCATGTTACATGATTTTTGTATTTCGTTTTGAAGTACTTAAATTATACTCAGATCAGATAATCAGACAAAAAAGATGGTGGAAAACATTTTGTTTTCGTGTAAAAATAAGATTAAAAAAATAAAACTTAGATATATCGATATTAAATTCTTCAAAATTTTAATATTCAACTAAACTCTCCATCTAAATATTTATCTTTACCGGATAAAATTATTTCACAAGTAATGATTTGAGGGCTCGGACATGTTTGAAACTTGCCATCCCACCAAAAACCCATCCTTGCAGAAAATGGCCATTACTAGATAATGGAGGTACTCTAATTTTCAATCATCACTTCACATATAGTTGCCATTAATATTATTTGTATCTAGCTGGTAGCATTATAATTATTCTTCCAATTTCAACAATTAAACAAGGTGTTAAAAATATGGTTTTTGGTTCAAAATAATTAAAATAATTTTCAACCATATTTTAATGTTATTAAAAAACTTCATTTGGAAGCTATGCATGATAGAGAGTCATTTGAATTTTTTAATCAAAAATTCGTGTCATGTTAAAATTCTAATAGACAAATAATTTTATTGTTTAATGTTATAATAACTTTATTTGCACCATAAGAGACCCCAAATACATCCTATGACTCCTCCATAAGCAACTCCTTTTTGCAAACAAAAGTTCCAGCTGCACACAATCATTAAAAAAAAGTCCAATATATTTTTGCTAAATAAAAAGCCCATATATACTTGCAAGAAAAAGCCCATCATACAGACCAAAAAGTTATTTAATCTACCATGGTTCAGTAGTTGTAACCATTGGGCAACTTCTGATGTTCCACTAAACATAGCACTAACAGATTCATAAATTCTAAAACTTGAACAACAAATATAAATTTTAAAAAGTCTAAATAGTATTTTAAAACCAAAAGAGTAATTCTTATGGGGTTAAAGAAAGTGAGAGATTTTGTACAAAGTTGTTCGCATCCCTTTTTCTCATTTTTATTAGAGAAGAGTGAGAAACCAAACTGAAACAAATATTATAATGAAAATTACATCATTAAACCACATGGATAAATTATTCTAGCAGTACGTTGGCCTTAATCCTTAAAATGCATGACGACGACGATGATAACAACAATAATTTGGTCGCAAAATAATTTTGTACAAAATCTCTCACATTCTTTAATAATAATAATAACTATTCATATAGTTATATCTATTTTATAGGGTACAAACTTAAATATCATCTTATCAAAAATTATATGCTAAATTTGATAATATCCCGTTTAGGTTAAATAAGTAAAAGAAGTTGTAGTGGTCTGGGGGTAGGGTCAATGTCATTACCCCATGATTTATTAACTGTCCAATGAGTGCTTCTTCACGGCATACTTTTATGCCAAATCTTTCTTTTGTTGATTTGGTTAAATGAAAGTGTGTGTTTTTTTATTTTACCATATATAGTGGAAGTGAAGGGCAATACTTTTATGTTTTTTATTTCGCATATTTTTACGCCAAATCTTGAGATTAGTATGATTTAAGTTCAACATCTTATTTGTCAGTATCCGTTGGACAAACTCTTAAGTTTTTTATTTATTTTTCTTCTAATAGTAAAAAAACATTTATGTAGAAAAATTACCTTTGAAATTATTTCAAGATTAAGAATTTACAATGATATTTATGAATTGAATATGTCAAAGACTTTTATTATAATGATGATTTTTTTTAAAAAAAAACTGTTTATTAAAGAGTTGAGTGCTTCCTTTTATTATAAAGATAAATTGCATGTCTTATGACTCTCTTGGAGACGTGGGGCTTCAAAATTCAAAGTACAGAATTTTCATCCTTTTTGTTCAAGCACTGCCACGTGAACAATATGTCTTTGTTATATCAAGCTTGTGCAATCAGATTAAGATATATCAATATGTACTCATTTTCATGATTATCCCGATATTAGAATTTTATTAAATATATTTATTTTCTATATACTCATTTCAAGAATTCAAGATCACGATTTAACAATTCTAATAAACTTAAATAATTGAAACTTCCACCAGTACCTTTTTGTAAGCGACATTTATTTTCCAAAGTAAATTTTACTTAGTCATGATAACAAAAAGGGTATAATATGAAAATTTTTATTTCCTCTTCAGAAATCATTGAAATACGTCTAGTCGCATTAATATTTATCTCAAATTTATTCTCTTCGCCTCATTATCTCGAATTATATATAGTTATATGTATTCGTTTCTTTGTTCTTTATATATTTTTCTCATATAATTTTTTTTAAAAATTAAATACAAGGTACAAATTATAATTAAGACTTACCTTAATTATATAAGATTTAAATAATTAAACTTATTAGAATCAAAATTCGATAGATCTAACAGAATGGAATACACCTCATAAGGTTAACCAACTTTGAAGATAAGGAATTACGCAATTCCAAACCATTTGGTTGGTTATTTACTCATTTTTCACGTTAACCCCATTATGTTTTTTTTTTTTTTTTTTCAGTTTTTATTTTCTTTTTACGCATGTTAAAAGAGTGATTTAACATCAACTGCAACAAACTTAACTATTTCTAACTTACAAATAGTTGAAATTTATATATTTTCGCTCATTTCTAATGTGTTGTATGTAGACCTTCTTTGGCTGGTTATAACTTCTTAATTTGCACAACTTATTTGATGAATGTAACATCAAATTATGATAAAATGAAATTATTTACCAACAAATTAGATAAAATATAGATATTCAAATATATTTTTGAGGTTGACAGGGAAACAAATAAGAAGGAAACATCTTACAGGTGAAATGATTTTCTAACAATATATTCTCAGTATCACTGCTTTAAATAATTAAACTATAATTTAGAAGATTAATTATTATTTGAAGTGGAAAGATAAGCTAGGAGTGCACATCTGATGTTTATCATATAATTATTTGTATGAAGTTGCTAACAGTTTACTTCATGTATTACCTCTTTAGTTTCAATTATCA
Organism: Centella asiatica; assembly: GCA_014636745.2. NCBI lineage: Eukaryota > Viridiplantae > Streptophyta > Magnoliopsida > Apiales > Apiaceae > Centella > Centella asiatica. The sequence continues at coordinate 27,926,762 of CM025786.1, forward strand.
TCACCAATTTAACTTCAATTTCTATGTAAAAAAATGACAAAGGTTTTGAGTAATTGATTTCATAATCTTTTTGTTTTTTTAGTATCACTATGCCTATTAAATTAATTCCGCTTTAACACTCTGTTTTAGGCTTTTCTTAAAAGAGGAGAAAAGAAAAAAGATTTAAAAGAATGTTGGTGTGTTAGAGTTTTTTAAGGAAAAGAAGAAAAACAAAGAGAAGAAAAGAGTATTCACTCTTACTATAGTTTTTTTTTTCACCAACTCGTTGAATTAGAGAGAAAGAGAATGTGGACTTTGGTGATAATAATAAAAGAGTGTGATTATTAAAATGATAGTTTCTTTATTTTCTTATGATCTATTGGATATGATAAAAGAAGATTCTTTAGCTAATTTTCATTTATTAGAGAAACAATAGAAAATAAATTGTTTTTGTTTCATTTCTTTTCTCTTCTTCCTATCCAAATAAAAAATAAAAAAATCCAAGGCATAGAGAAATTGAGAATGCTCCACATACAATTAAGGGAGAAATAAATCTATTTTAATGCATAATCATAATTCTTATCGGTAAAACGTTAATATATGATTAAGATCGTTGTACCTCAATCTTAACCAACATGTCATAGATCTTAGTCGCGTAATAAAATAGATATTATTATTTTATCATTTACCTTTTTTAAATATATTCGGTGACTTGTCTGTTGCAAAATATATTTCATCATCTGCTTCATTTGTTTTGTAATTGACAAGTAATCATATTTTTAATTATTTTTATTAAAAGAACTAAAACTCTAAATAATACGTGATAATTCAAAAAAAAAAAAAAGGCACACGTCATATTTTTGCGTGTTGATAAAACAATTTGTAAATATAAAAGATCTACTTTTACCTGTGGATGGCTCTCTCTCTCATCCCTCACATAATAATATATGTAAGAACTTGTGTATCACCCTTTATGTATGTCATATAGTATGGTCTATGTAAATGAATCGCGTCAATTGATAAAACAGACTGAGTGTGAGATTGGGAAATAATACCTAACAAATAATAATGAAGGGAAGCAAACAATTTGTTTTTTTTATTTTTATTCTATGTGAATCCAATTTGACAAATGTTACAATCCTAGTTTTTCATTTTTCTCTCTTTCATCTCTTTTCTCGTTTTTAATTTAGTAATTAAACTAATTGAGACAATGAGAAACTAAAATATGTAATCCTCAGACAAACTTGACTAGAAAATGAAATTCAAGCTCTTTATAATAAATATTTGTTTTAAACTAATTTTCATAACTTGTTTTATGGTTTATATATGACATATTTATACCGTACTTAACGTTGAATATCGGTAATTTCTAGCTCATCTCTTATGATTTGTCTCTATATATACACGTAAAATTCGATGCTTTAATTTGTATCGATAATATATGAAATAAATTATTTTCTTATAGACTAGACTCATCCCTCACTAAAATGTGAGAATCAAATATTAGACTCATAATAAATTAATTAAGACTATGAAAATAAAAAGAACCATCAACTTCTACATATCACACATTTTATTGTGCATGTTTAGCAGGCTTAATTAATCAATTTTACGTGATAGTTATAGGTATCACATATAACCATCCAAAAATGCAAAGAATATATAAATTTTTTGATCTCATGTAATTTTGGATTACGACGGATCAACTATTAATATTTCAACTAACTGATTTCAAATCAGTTGCCTCTGTTGTTCAGGTTTTCGCTTTCATTCTTCTTTTTCTCATTTTATATTTATATATATATCTATATATATATATATATATATATATATATATATGGGTTAAGATAATTGAAGTTCATATTTTAAATCCTACCTATTAATTTTATATCTAAGAATTCATAACATATCTAAAAAGTCTAACCGTACGAAAAAGTATCAAAAGATAGAATAATATATAAATTTTTAAATCATTTTATAGTGTATAACATGCTTTTTATAATTATATAAAATTTGTATATTTTCAATGGCTCAAATATATTAATTTTTATGTGAGTATAAAAAATATGTAAAAGAGCTCAAAAAAGTCCCACAAAAATACATATACTTTATTTTTACATGTTCTTTTAATTCATACAGTTTAATTTTTCTCATATAGTTTGGAAAACGAAACATAACACGAGTGGATAAAATTAAAAAAATAAGTTATAACTCAATTCTCTTTTTTTCTTTTATATATATATATATATATATATATATATATATGTATGTATGTATGTATGTATGTATGTATGTACACGCGCACATATACATATGTTACTCTCACATATTAATATATTCATTTGTTTTTTTACTGAATTAGGTAAGTATGTATACATATGTCGCACAGTAAATTAATAGAAGTTTTCATATCTATGTATCTATTATTTATTATTATATATTAATTCACAAGAAAAGATGGACTATTTAACGTTACGCTCTTAATTGGACTATTTAGTATTTATTTTTCAATTTTAATTACAACGACTTAACCCTTATGTATAAGTCTCCTTAATTATATTTAAAAATAATCATTGTCATAAATTATAATCAAAGAATATTTCCAAATTTTAAAAAATAAATATTATAAATAATAATAATATAATCAATTTAAAAAAAGAATAATCATGCAACCAAGTATAAATAATAAAATAATTACAATCAAATTAATTATAACTTTAATCACTAATTAAACCTAATTAATTAAAATAATTATAACCAAAATAATAATAAAACATAATAATGTAATTTATCATAATTGATCATTTACAATTTGTTAGGTGACAAAGGGAAAATACTAGAAGAGAGGTTGAATAGTGTTTTTCTAAAATTTAAAATCTTACTTATAAAATCAACAGTTTATAAAAATTCTTTTTTATAAAAAATCTTACTTATATTTTGAAAATAATTAGCAACAGAATTTTAGCAAATCACCTCTTAATAAACAAAATGACTTAAAATTGCAATAATAATAAAGTTTTTGTTAAAGGAGTTTAGTAAGGGTAGATGAATAAGTAGAGTAAATAAAGAGTAGTAACGAAAAGAGAAAAAAAGGAGATTTTTGTAATGATTTGGCATAGCCTACTCAACTGTTCTTCTTTTTTGCTTGAAAAAAATCTCTAAAAAAAACATATAATTGCAAAGAACACAAAGTTTTTGCTTACACTTGGTCACTAAAACCTTACTTAGTCAAACAGACAAAATAGTAGTGAATAAAAGTATGTTTGTTATCTTTAAGTAGTTAACTCCTTACTGAGCATATCAGATGACACTTATTCAAACTTTTAAAGTGTTTCTTGGCAATGTAATGAGAGTGTCAGATATCATAACATTTCTTGGTAGTTCACTAGTCATAAATGAAATTTATGACTTCTATTTATATTTCTCCAAAAATTTATCTGTTTGAAATTTGAAAATAGATCCGTTGAAAGTTGTACCTTCTTAACAATAACCTGTATTTTTACAGTTGTCATTTACTTAATAAATAAAATAACCGTTATTTTATCTTCTAGTATTTTTTGAAAAACTTTTTAGAAGTTAACTAAGAAAACTAAAGAGTAAGGTCATTTTCTAACATAGTCTACTTAGATATTTCACTCTGCTGTTTAAGACTTACTTATTTCCATTTTAAGCAAATTTGTCTTTAGAAATTTCTTTGAAACTTTAGCATCCTTCCTGATTAATAAACGGAATTTTCACTTGTGAACAAGATCTTTGCTTAACTAAAACTGTTTATATCCACCTAACAAGTTGAATATTTTTTTAAAGTCCTTTTACATTAAATAAGAAAGGATCGTATTAAATCATCAATTCTTATAATAGTAAATTAAATTATTCTTTATAAGTAAAGCTAATATAAGAAGGGGTGTATTAACACTATTAAATCAAATTATAATAAAATTAGTCATATGTTAAATTTACAACAATAGAATAAATTCTTATCATACAAATTTATCTCTAATGTGCACAGGTAAAAGAAATGTTTTGTTAATTAAATGTAGTGTACATAATATAGATAAATACTAGCTACTCAAATAATTTGAATAATAATATTAAAATTATTGAATTGATTGAAATATGAAATAATAAATTTTACCAAGATTTGATCTTAAAAAAAGGTAACAGTTAGGATAATTGTGTGGTTGCAACATACAATATAATTCTATATAATGCTCTATACAAATTAATCGAATTAATCACACATAAAATACGAGTCAGTGATAAAATTTTATTTTACCCTCTCTTATCCATTAACACAAAATGTGAATGTGTAAAACATGAGTTGTATATGTAATATATAACTTTTGATAAATTACTTTTATTTTAATAATTATTTCTTGACTTTATTTAGAACAACGATAATAATAAACAAAGTAAATGTAAAATATTTTTTTTAGTTAATTGATAAATAATATATAAATTGAGTGGTATATCAATTTATATTATTATTGCATTGTAATCGTAAAACAAAAAATTAATAACACACAACAATAATTTATAAAACATGAAATATTACCAATAAAAGAAAATTATATTAAAATATTTTTTAAATTGTATTATATTTAAACATTAAAAAAACTATCTAAATATTTTTAAAAAAATTAAAAGAAACCTATGTTGTGAACAAATTTCTCCGCTAATTTATATATTAGTGTAGACTCTACTATTTTTTAATTGTTTATATTTAACAAACTAAAAATGTGTGCGCCTGATCGGCCACTCACGAGCCTCTCTAGTCTCTGTACTCGAACCACTCACCCATAAGACTGAATATAACTTTTTCCAATTCAATCGAATGACGAGATTGATAAGCGAGACTCTTATTTATCATAATTATAATTTCATCCGTTAAAGACGGATGAGAACTTTTAAATTTTTATTTTTATCTCTCAACAGCCCAACTTTTGAATTAAAAAAAAAGTTTATACTCATCCGCTACAACTTATATTCAAAATTTCATACACAATAAAATATATGTACTCAAAATTTTTACGGTTATATATATTTTATTCTATCATCTAACGTAATGAATTACAGATGTATCACTTTCAAAACATCATTTCTCTTTTTAGTTGGTGCAACTAAATATTTTTTTGGTTTCACATTTATATTTCTTTTAATGTAATACTGTTTTAAAATTTTATAGTTTAATTTGTGATATGAAGTTGTAAGAATATTAGAGTATAACAATTTATATTTATGAGTATTTTTCATATATTTTATTATGATATTTCAATTTAAATTTATTAAAAATAAAAATTTCACTTTTTGTTTGAATTTTATGATTTCATCAATTTATTTTATATGAATTAAAATATATCTCTAGTTTTTATCTACATAATAAGGCATAGTTTGAAATAACAATCCAAAATTTATAGTCGTTACTATCGATTGTTACTATCAACTTAGCCTACACGATTTGGAGTGCTGAAGCTTGATAAAAAACATATTCCTCCACAACTTTACTTCTACGCAACTCTCTAAAATAGAAATTGATTGTCCATTTTTACCCACTAACTCCATCATCTGCCAATCCATATATACAAAAAGCCACCATCTAAAAAATTTTCAACTAATTTAATCTGTATCTCGGCTAGATAGTTTTTTACCGTTTAGTGTTAGGTTTGTATACTTTTCGTCTAATTTTAATTATTCCGTTTTCTATGTATAATGCATGTTTAAGTTGTATAGTCTAAATTCACCTAACAATTTTTATGACACCATAGAAAACATGTCTTGTAGTTTCGTTATTTCAAAATATGTGTTATTATTTAAGTACAAAGATTTATTACATATGAGATTTTAACTAATTTATCAACAACAAAAAAATTACATAGGGTAAACATTTGCACTTGGAGCCATGATTTGGAATAACAAAGCTTGATGCACACATTCATCAGAGGTAATTGATGAAAAAAATATGACGCTTTCAAATTGAATTGTCAAAAGATGTTCAACACTTGGCAAAAAAGAATCTACGTTTTCTATTAATGACCGTAATTACATGGTATGAATGCAGGACTACCTATAAGAAAAAACAGTCGGCGACTTGTTGACTTTTAAAATATATTAAAGTTTATATTAATGATGATATTAATTTACTAGAATGCTCCCTTCATTCCAACAAAAGGTCTAACATTTAGACTTTTGACAACTATTAATTTTGTATATTTGATCAATAATTAAATGTACAAATTATAAGTTTTTTTTATGCTGAAATTTGTTATGTTTCTTTAAGTTATGATGAGATTAATAAGTTTATAATTGAAAGTTTTTTAATTTATTGTAAAATAATAAAAAAAATAATCCAAACATAACTCTTTTTAATTTTTATTTTCCAAATATAACTTTTTTTTTAAACCGGAAACCGAGTGAGTATTAGAAGAGTTAGATTTTAAAAACAAACTATTACCTCAAGATCCTTCTGGCATTATTTATAAGTTTCTATCAGCACACCAAATAATACCTTTATACTTTCACTAATTTATTTTAGTTGAGAATATATGTTTACCATTACAATATGAAACATTAATTGTAAATGTTATATCTAATTAATTGAATTTAAAATATCTTATAATTAATTATCAAAAATATATAATGTATGACAACAGACTGTAACACAAATTATATGTCACAAAATTTACTTGCTAATAGTTATTTTTTTAACTCAAATTAGGATAGGTCCGTGAACAATTCTCAATCTACAGTTTCAAAATGCAATTGGATTAAAAATGCAATTGGATTAGTGGAGAGGCTTCTAACAATTCTCTCTCTCTCTCTCTCTCTCTCCTTCCTTCAGGTTAAAAATGCAATTGGATTAGAGGAGAGGCTTCAAACAATTCTCAATCTACAGTTTCAGCTTGTCCAGTAAATCAGCAGTCTTGACTTTCACGAGTGCTGTGTCAGTCTTGACTTTCACGAGTGCTGTGTCACAGAAATCACAAATGTAATACTCGTTCTCGTTTCAAAATTTTATACATACATACATACATACATATGTATATATATATATATATACATACATATGTATATATATATATATATATTCTATTCTATTATATATAAAAGAAGAACTTATAATTTTTATAATAAAATTTAAAAGAAAAAAAAAGATAATAAATTACAGGAACTTAAGAATTGCAATGAATATGATGTCTAATATTATATTTTAGATTATTCATTAATATTTATTTAAGTTGTGTTAAAATTTTAATTAAATATATTGTTATATATTTAAAAGCACAAACATATATTTTTTATGTCATGGTTCCGTACTTTTTCTTTTTAATATTATCCTCTTCAAAAAATTTTTATTCCAATTTTATCTTTTATATATTTAAAAGTACAAACATATTTTTTTATATCATGCTTTTGCACTTTTTCTTTCCAATATTACCCTATTCAATTTTTTTTTAATTCATTATTATCCTTTTGTACTCCACTTCTACTTTCATTTAATACTCTTTATCCACTTTTACTTTCCTCAATTTCTACTTCTATTAGGAGTTACAAAATCCATAATTAGAGAATTTTAAAATAAAATATATGAATATAATATAATAAATAACTTTATCTGCATTACTAATGGAATTATGAATAAAAAAAATTAAATGTTATATTTGATTGCTTAATTAAATAATTATCACACCTATTTAAAATTAATTTTATAATATATACACAATAAATCTTAAATTTATATTAAGTAACTTTGAAGTATATATTATCATAATTAATTATTTTGAAGTATATATATAAACACATTATAAATTATACAAATAAAACTAGTGTTTCGATTAAAATTATAAAATTATATCGTTTAACTCAAAGTATGATTTGTTTTATTAGTTGAGCTATTTTTTGTGTAGTTATTATATTTTTGAGATTATTAACATTTACCATCGTTATTTCATTATAATTATTTTAATTAACATCTTCAATTATAATCGATTAAATTGTGATTTGCTTGATTAAGTTTATTCGTTTAATAATTTTCTGTTGGATTTTGTTATATGTATTTATTATATTTTCTTTTAGTTAATAATTGTTAAGATTTACCATATATTTTAATTTTATTTTCTAAGTAGCTTGTAGTTTTTAATATGATTTAAAAACATATTCTCTAATGATATAAATGTTTTAAATATTTTTTATATTTTATTTTGGTATGTTCCCTCTAACTTTGTTTTTGTATGTCTAAAATACGTTTTCAAATTTATAATTAACATAATATCTATAATATATATGACTAAGTGCAAGATAATATATTTTAATTAGAGTTTGAATTATAAATTATGTTGATTTCACTTCAATTTAATTAAAAATTTTAACACAACTTAAAAAAATATTAATGAATAATCTAAAATATATTATTAGATATCATATTCATTGCAATTCTTAAGTATTATATTTTATTATATTTTTTTCTTTTAAATTTTATTATCAAAATTACAAGTTCTTCTTTTTTATTGATATTATAAGTTTTATGTGATGAAATTCTTAATAAATATGATAGGATTATATTGATAATAAAGTATATAAAGATATATATTAAATATAAATAACAATATATGAGATCAAATATAAAGTCAGTTTGATTTGGTAAAATTATGAAATTAGTAATATTGATATATGTGCTAAAATATTTTTGTATCATATGATCAAAATTAAGTAAATTCGTACAAATTTGATATTAAACATCAATTAAATATACTTTATATTAATTTAAAATATATAAAATATTAAATTATAATTATTAGTAAACTATTAAAATTAAACAGTAAAATAAGAAAATAAGAAAAACTCGTATTTTGCATGAGTTGCAAGCTAATATATATATACATACATATATATATATATATATATATATATATATATATATATATATATATTAACATTTTGAGTTAAATGACAACATAAAATTAATATAAATAATGAGAATTTGATAGTAAATTTTGTGAGTGAAAACTTTTATCATAAATTATAAGATTATTATAATTGTATCAACTCAAATTAGCTAAATTAACATTAATTTGAAATTTAATATATCGTCGTTTAATTCAAAAAAGTTAAAATATATCTCTAATTTTAAAATAGATGATAGTAACAGTTCTACATCTAAAGCCTTATCTGTTATAACTTAAATTCTAAATTTTTTGAATTTTATTAATCTAACTTTGCGCAATCAAAATTTAAAATTTAAGACTTTAGTAAGTACTTTTATTTGGAATGAGTCCATAACAAAAACAACTTATTGTTATTAGCAAACTCGTCCTACTTAATTGTGAAAGTAGTTATAGACTTGTAGTGTCCTCCGGTCTCGGCTCACAACCGTGTGCACGGTAACTTTTACTAAAATTTTAAAAAATTTATTATCAATATTAATTGATATTAGTCAGTTCTATATATTATACTCCGATCAATATTCCAATATCTAAATCTGCAAGATTTTACAATTTTATTTTAAAAATGTGTTTTTAACTTTCTCCATCTTTAAAATTATTTTACTATTTTTCAACTTAATAGCCCCCATTTATTGTCACACAAATATCAAATACACAAACTTTATCTTATTTTGTACATGCTTTTTCCATTGACAATGATATTTTAGACAACTAACTTCAAATCAACAATTGTTTTACAATGTGTAAATTGTCGGACATTTTTATTAATATTGAGAGAGAAGGAAGTAATACATAGGTAGTCACATTCACAGTCAATTTTTTAAACCTAAAATGGTGGTTATTCGCAAATCTCCCTCGAAAGAAATTATCTAGTTTGTATGAGTCCGTGAAAGATTACCCTTTTCTATTTTTCTGTACTTTCTAAATAAACTTTTTGTTTTGATGTTTTTCCGCAGACTGTGAATATAGATATACATACATATATATATATATATATAGAGAGAGAGAGAGAGAGAGAGAGAGAGAGAGTAGATTCTGTGTCAACATTGCAAATTTGATGACCGGCAAGGAATGTTTCATTTATCCATCACGGGTAACTAGAAAACAATATACTAATACAAATTTTCAATACTTTTTCTAATATTATTAACACATTCTCATTATAAAACTCACCACGAGCACTGCACAAACATCACAGTGTTTCTCTATTTTTTGGGCTCTCCATTTATAAATCCTCTAAGATACCCAAAACAGAGGATCCTCTGTTTTTTCATAAATTTTTTCTATGGTTTTCTCTCAAAACAGGGGATGCTCTGTTTTCCTCTGTTTCATCATTTTCCAAACTCTCTTGGGGCTTAACTATGTTTTAGCCCAAAGTTCAGCTGTTTTCGCCTGTGATGTCGCCAAAAATCCGGCAGTCGCGAATTATGCATTTTGCAATCCGAAGTTGGACGTCAAAACAAGGGTGGATGATCTAGTAAAGAGGCTGACATTGCAAGAGAAAATTGCAAACTTGGTGAATGATGCAGGGGGAGTGAGTAGGCTTGGGATACCAAAGTATCAATGGTGGTCTGAGGCTTTACATGGGGTATCTTACGTCGGTCCGGGGACTCATTTTTCGAGTCTGGTTCCCGGAGCAACTAGCTTTCCTCAGGTCATCTTGACTGCAGCTTCATTCAATAGTTCACTGTTTGAAGCTATTGGAAAGGTAAAAACTCTCTCACTATTTTTGCTAAATTTTCAATAATTTCCTGCATTCTAGATAATTTTTTCAACTCAGAAGATGGACATATTGGACTCAACCACTAGAGGGTTGCATTCATTTCACCAAGTTTGAATGGTTTTGCTCCTCTAATATTTGTTTTTTATGAAAGTGGTTGACAAAGGAAGGAACTTTTTATTGTTTTACATTTCTTCCTCATTTAGATTCAAGTGTGAGTTGTAGCTGGTGTTCAATCATTCATTTAAAAGATTGGGTTTTGAGTTTCTTGGTTATTTTATCTATTTCATGCACCATTCTTCTTGTTTAATGATTAGTTTATGAATATAGGTTTATCTACCAATATAAATGGTTTTGTTAAATAAGGATAGGATTAGTATATTATTACGAAAGTAATGAAGTTAAACACAAACTTTAAGCACTTGAGGACATATAGATCATTCAAATAAAGCATGCTTCTTGATTAGTACTTTAACTTTATTTTTAAAATTAAATAATGTTTCTTTCTATATAGTAACAAGCTAGTAAAAAAATCATGAGTTAGATCTATGTCACAACTCAATCAAATATTTGTTCTTTCCACTCAATCATTCTTCCAATATTTAAATTAGATTGGATGTTTACTTATGTACTATCCTACTAGTGATTTGACTATGCCAAGATTGCATGGAAGTTCATGGATGTTAGAAAATAAAAAACAAACACTATTTCTTTAGATGGCTTTTCTTGATATTGAATTTAGTAAGTAGGCGGACCCATAATTTTGCCTGTTTTGGTTGAAAGGGGGTTCAAAATTATCACAAGTTTTTTCTTTAGCTTAAAGTTAAAGTTTCGGGAGAGTTTATTGTTATTGAGTAAAGAGTCAAATTATACAACTAGCATAGGCCATAGTGTACTTCCTGAAGTATACCATATTCAGAATTAAGCAGACACAGCCTGCAACTTGTATCTTTTATATATTGCACACACGTGTGTGGAGATACATATGTACCTGTGTGTGTGTGTGTGTGTGTGAGAGAGAGAGAGAGAGAGAGAGAGACAGGGAGAGAGACAGGGAGAATCTGAAATAATGTTAACATTTTTTACCATTTAAAATTTGTTTATGTTATGCAATTATATGTGTTGAAAGTCTGTATATGACCGTCTTTAAATAGAAAGTGCCTTACTTTTGCATGAATGTACAGTCCACTTGGTAAATTGCAGTAGCATAACAGAAAGGACTAATAATTTGACGCGCACAAAAGTTGCAAGAGTAAAATTTGAGGAAGAAAAAATTAACAAGATGATGCAAATAAACTGTATAATATGCAGGTGGTATCAACAGAAGCTAGAGCAATGTACAATGTTGGTTTAGCAGGATTAACCTTTTGGTCACCGAACATTAACATTTTCCGCGATCCGAGGTGGGGAAGAGGCCATGAAACACCAGGAGAGGACCCTTTGCTAACAAGTAAATATGGAACTTCATATGTTAAAGGTTTGCAAGAAAGAGAAGATGGTGACAAATATAGACTTAAAGTTGGAGCCTGCTGCAAACACTATACGGCCTATGATGTCGATAACTGGAAAGGAATTGATCGATACCATTTCGATGCTTTGGTAATTCTAAAATAAATAACATGTTTTTGTTTATATCGACATTTTTTTGGTAAAAATATTGGTGTTATCAGAGTTGCAAGTGTTACCAAGAAAATAAGTGTCATCGAAAAAAATAACTGTCGTAAACTATATATTTACTTTGATAACATCAATATTGCTTTGGCGTTGTGAAGAAAGGGAAAAAATTTAGTCAAGTTATAATAAGCTCTTTGTTGTTGGCTTAGGTAACAAAGCAAGATTTGGATGATACATATCAGCCTCCTTTCAAGAGTTGTGTTCTTGATGGGAATGTGGCAAGTGTTATGTGTTCTTACAACCAAGTTAATGGCAAGCCAACTTGTGGAGATCCAGACCTGCTGTCAGGTGTGATCCGAGGCGAATGGAAATTAAATGGGTAATTTTTATTTAAACCTGTTTATAAGAAATTTATCTACAGCCCTTTTTGAGACAACATTCAAGATATTATTCCAAATTTTCGCGTTGTGCAGATACATAAGTTCAGATTGTGATTCATTAGATGTTATGTTCAAAGACCAAAAGTACACCAAGACACCACAAGAGACTGCTGCAATTGCTTTGAAAGCAGGTGGAAAATTTTTAACTCTTTATAAAGAACTTTGTTGATTTTAGTCTACTGAATTAGTTACAGTAAATCACCTGTGGACTTGCTGAACATTTTGATTGTTCAACAGGTTTAGATCTCAACTGTGGAGCATTCCTAGGACAACACACAGAAGATGCAGTCAAAGAAGGACTAATGAAAGAACAAGAAATCGACAGGGCTCTCACGAACAACTTTGCAACATTGATGAGACTAGGCTTCTTTGATGGTGATCCGAGCAAACAACTATATGGAAAACTAGGTCCAAAAGATGTGTGCACCCCCACGAACCAGGAGCTAGCCCGAGAAGCTGCAAGACAAGGGATTGTGTTGCTTAAGAACAGCCACGGATCGCTACCTTTATCTACCACAACCATTACGTCCTTGGCAGTTATTGGACCTAATGCAAATGCCACGAAAACCATGATTGGAAATTATGAAGGTGTTTATATCGAAATTTCTTGCACGTATTAATCCATATTTGTCATCAAATTTTAAACTTTTTTCGTATATTGCAGGCACCCCGTGTAAATATACAACTCCTTTGCAAGGCCTAACAGCATTAGTCCCTACATCATATGCCCCTGGTTGTGCCAATGTAGCTTGTGCCACAGCACAAGTAGCTGATGCTACAAAAGTTGCAGCAGCAGCAGACGCCACGGTGTTAATAGTTGGAGACGATCAATCTATTGAAACGGAGAGCAAGGATAGAATTGACATTACACTCCCTGGACAACAGACAACATTGATTCAACAAGTTGCTAAGGCCTCAAAAGGACCAGTCATTCTTGTTATAATGTCTGGTGGAGGAATGGATGTACAGTTTGCAAAAGATGACCCCAAAGTCACAAGCATTTTGTGGGTTGGTTACCCTGGTGAAGCTGGTGGAGCTGCAATTGCTGATGTGATTTTCGGGTTTTGTAATCCTAGTAAGTTTATAAAACTCATTTATCTTACAAATATACGAAAAAACAGTTACTCGTCTTTAACTGTTTAAACTTTTAAAAGAGTTGGTAACATAATTGAACTGCGACGAGTTTGCTCAAAGCTTGAAAACTCGGGTTTTTGTTTTATAGGTGGAAGACTACCTATGTCATGGTATCCACAATCATATGTAAACAAGGTGAACATGACTAACATGAACATGAGACCGGACCCCGCCACGGGCTATCCGGGCCGGACTTACCGGTTCTACAAGGGTCCCACCGTCTACGTGTTCGGGGATGGTCTAAGCTACTCCAAATTCAATCACCATCTAGTCAAAGCGCCTGAACTTATTGCGATTCCACTAGAGGAAGGTCATGTTTGTAAGACAACTGCATGCAAGTCCATCGAAGTTATGGAGCAGAGTTGCAATAACATGGCATTCGACGTTCGTTTGAGAGTTCACAACGCAGGAACAATGAGCGGAAGCCACACGGTGTTCTTGTTTTCGACTTCTCCAGCAGTACACAACTCACCCCAGAAGCAATTGTTGGGGTTTGAGAAGGTGTTTTTGACACCACAAGCACAAAGACTTGTTGAGTTCAATGTAGATGTTTGCAAGCATTTGAGTGTGTCAGATGAGCTTGGGAACAGAAAAGTGGCATTGGGGCAACATGTTCTTCATATAGGGGATTTGAAAAGTTCATTGACTGTGAGGATTTGATAATGGGTTGCCAAACACCACATGGGCATGGGCCTCGTTTGTTTTCGATTAAGCATAAATTTTAAATTTTGACAGTATAATTATACTGCAAAATTTTATAATCTCTATAAGTTAAACCGAAATAAACGAGAACATAATATGTTTGTTTTGTATTCTTGGAAGAAAGTTTAGAGGGGGAAAGGGTAGTTCAAGATGGAGAAATTGAAGTGAAAATATTTTTTAAACAATTGTGACAAATTTCTCAAATTGTTTAGAAACTAAAACAAACTGAATTCATAGAACTTGAGTTTGAAATCTAAATGAAGTTTATATTGTGACTATGTCTCTCTGTGTTATCGAATCTTATCGTGTCATTGCTAATGATTGTAGCTGATAACTGCAATTGAGACTGGATGCAGATATTGCTATTTGAAATGTTGTCAATTTACATCTATATGTTCATTTTTATAAATTTGTATTTGGTTGAAAATTAAAATTGACTTTTGCATGAGTAAAAAAATTCAACTCATGTTATATTTAAAAATCTATGAGTATTAATATCTTTTAGTTGGTAATTAACTTATCTATATTTATTTTACTTCTCAAAAAGGTCAATGTTATACGTTGACGTTGAAACCAGAGAGTCTCTCAGCTTTTTAATACAACAAAAAAACTTACTTCAAAAAGGTCATCCACAAACTAGTAAATTTGGAAAATAAGCCAAAAATCCCAAATATGACTATTAAATATTAACCAAGTGTGATATTTTCACAAAAAAAATTAATATTCTTATAAAATATTTCATAAGAAAAATTATTGAAATTTATACTCATATGAAATAGAATCTCGTGGAAATATCATTTCCATGACAAAATATGGATCGTTTTACATGTATTGAGACTAAGAAAAGTTTGCATTTCCACGAAATTAATCGTACAGAAAATTATTATGCTACAGATATAAAACATTTTGTTATAAATCAGGTTAACCAAATTCATCTAGTGGCAGCTTTATTAAGATCTGGTCCTGTCTATCACAATGTTATGTACTCATGTGTTGTGGTCCTTTTGTCATGTACTCATGCTTCTTTCTTAGAGGAAGCGGCAAGGTTGTTTCTAAGTCCATGCTTAATGGATATTCCATATTTGAATGTATAAATATGTTTTCCCTTCCAACTATTGCTGATGTAGCAAATTTTTTGGATACGTGTTATCCCCTCGTTTCCCAAAAAGAAAAAAAGGAATTATATTTTTAAAAAAAATTGTTCCAAAAAAAGTTAAATTTGAAATTTTTCTTTGTTATTTTCTTGATTTAAAGTAAAAACCTTTCAATTACAAACTTATAAATTTTGTCATAATTTAAAAGTTCATAACAAATTTTATGAGAAAATTTAATTATTTGTATATTTAATTTTTGCTCAAATATAAAAAATTAATAATCGTTAAAAATAAAATTATTTTTATTTTTTATTTTTAAACAGAAGGATTCCTATAGCAAGGATCAGATTTTTTTGCTATAGAGTTAGAAGCCACACCACCCCCACCCCTCACCCATCAAAAGAAACGAAAAGGGTTTCATGTTCTAAACAATTACGTCATGTATCCTCTATTAAAAGGACCAGCTGACCAACATTGGATGTTTAAAAAATCAGTTTTGGTAACTTTATTTGAAAAGTATTATTATGCACTTTAAGTATGTTTGAATTATTTTCGTACATTTTATGTTATTATGTTACTATACGATACTTTATATTATTATTTATGTTGTAATTTTATTAAATAGATATCAATATTATACATAATAATATGGTAACATAAATTTAATAGGGAGGGTTGAAAAATAATTATACTGAACGATAATATTTTTCGCCATGTACCAGTGGAAAGAAGCCCTTCAATGTTTCGCAAAAATGTTGGGCCTTATCCATTGTAGATCCAACATCGTTAATTCAGCCCATAAAGCTTCTTTTGTGATGCATGTGCTAGAAATGTCAAGGGTTTATTACCGGGCCAATGCTTGTTTTGGAAATTATTTACTATTAAGTTTGGCAAAATTCCTATTGCGCAGTTCATTTGAACTTACTATCTTTAAAATTAAAATTATTAATTATGAAGTTACACTATGTATAAAAATTAAAATTATTATCTACTAAAAACACCAAACTTTTAGTTGATTAATATGAAAATCAATGTTATTATTCATGTTAATAATAGTTACATGTTATTAGATTGTTTTAGATTTGTTATGAATTATTTTTAAAATATTTTTAGTATATAGCAATTTTACAGTTAGTAACTTTAACTGTATAGAAGTAATTTTAAATTTTGTAATTAATAACTTAAAGTGGATGATGCACTTAGAAACTTTGACTAATTGAACTGTAATTATTTTCACCAATATGCCGTTGTTGTCCTGTAAATATATCAAATATCAAATATGGCATGCATCAATGCATGTGTAGAAAAGGCCTAAGCCATGTTATATAGAACATTACAATTTACAACTTGAGAAATATATATATTTTTTTTAAAAAAAGTCTTCATCATGTAATATCTACATCTTAGGAAGATGACGTAATAAAAAAAGAAAATATGAAGTTGTAAAACTTGTTATTCCCTCCGTCAAATTCTTTGTACATTTGAGGCGAGTAATAGTGAACCAAAGGCCATGAAAAATTGTTAATTAATTATGCAATTAACTAATTCTTTTGTGAAGTTTAATTAATTAATCTTGGTAGATATTATTGTGAATTTCAGCATACTCATTTAAAGGACTTTCAGGAAAATATTGAACATTGAATTTTATGCTAATGAAACTCGGAAACTCTTTTAAAAAAATATCTTACACCAATATCAAATAAGCCTTAATAATTATTTATTTAATCTTTAGAGAAACTGTGAATAGGGGTTTATTTTCCTAATCATACTAATTTACCATTCTATTTAGTAGTAATCACCTACAAATGGAATATCAGACAAAAACAGTTGAGCTACTTTCGATGTTGGTACTTATCTTTAGTGCCTATTTCTGGTTCTCAACTTTAGTGCATGGCTTTTTGTAACATTCATTTATTTTTATGGTACTTCATCCACTTGATAGTATAAAACTATTTCAATAAAATATAAGGAGTAAGTTATTCTGAAGTTCTTTCAATTTTTTCTTATAATTTACTGTGTATTAATTATGCACGTTGATTTTCAATTATATTATTCTTGATATCTTTATTTGTGTACTTAACGAATTGCAGAACTCAAATAATTATCTTTAAAATTATAAAAATAAGAGTTTACCGGAACTGCAACCCATAATTTCCATTGAATATACGAGTATCTTTCATTGAGAAATCTTTTTTATTAATATAAAAATAGATATTAATCTTGATCTTATACCCCTTTTGTTCTTAAATAATTGTGCTTTGCTTTTGTTACATATTGGAGGCTACTATTTAGAAATGTATATTTTCTAATGTCTATATATAATATAAAAATGAATAAATAACCTTAAACGATTATAGAAAAGAATGGAGAGTATAATTTAGAATAGATCGATAAAACTATTAAAACTTTGACTTAACGACCTTAGTAACAATAAAAGTTAAAATAAAAAATTCTGCAAGGTAATTGATGAGCGTGTGTACGTGTGAATTTTTAGACAGTAACCCTTATAAAATCAGAAAAAAAGTTAAAATAATTTTTTTTTCTAAATTATGTGGACAAATAATAAAAGTATTGAAACAAAGATTAATTTGTTTGTGATATAAATGAAATTAATGGCATTTACCTAAGGACAAAATTATGAGTATATAAATTTTATTCTAATAAATTAATAACGCAAGGACATTATTGGAATGAAGTGAAGAGCATCGTTGAAAGGTCTCTCTCAAACCTATGCCAAGTCTATTTTAAATATTAATTTTCTGAAAAATCAAAGTTATTAGTTGGCGTAGATAGAGACAGCCGTATACAATATACACACGATTTGCTAAGGTTTTCGTACCTTAACTGCATAGAAATATAGAAAATATAAGTCTATGTTTGTATAGCGACACATTTAAATATTACACATTTAGGTTACAAATACTACTAATTAATAATGTAATCATAGTGATTTGACACATTTTTATATAGAATCCCTATAAATTTATCTGATTTTAGTTGATATAATTATGAGATTTGTGGATTATACAAAAAGAATTATGAATTGAATTTTTATTATTTAGTTTTTGGAGTAAACGCAATTGATTTTAGTTTAGAAATGATACGTACTGAGTTTGAAAGGTCTAAGTTTTGTGTTTCATTTTGGAACTATGGAATAACATACCTTTTGCTATGTGAGTATAAAAGAATTGGAGTTAAATTGGTGACATATTATGCTAGCGGAATAATTACAATTTTAAAAACTTCTTCACAATATTTTTTCTATATTGGTTCCATAGGAAATATTGAGAAATAAATCATTTACTTTGATTCATTTTTAATAGTCATGAGATGATTATCTTTTTAAGATAATCCTTTTGTCGACAGATACTCTTATTTCGCTTGTAATTTTTGAAAGATGAGAACCAACTATTTAGCATATATACCGAATATTTAAAAATTGTATGCCTTATTAGTGTGATCTTTTGTAGTAATTACCCATAATAATAAACTTGCAAAATGAATATGTTTATTATAAAGATATTTATCGTTATTGACCTTGCTTCATCTTAATTGTTTTGTTTGATGATAAATAATTTTTTAAGTTATATTATTAATCTAATACAATGATTATATAATTCTTTTGACAATATTCAATAAACACTGGATCATTTTTTTTTTCATAGTTTTGTAGTTCCGATGAATCTACTGTGAGGAACGGAGGTAGTTCATAATATTGGTAAGATGAGAAAAATTGAAAGAAGAAATAAAGAGAGAAAATTTCAGGGAAAAAGTTGAGGAAATTTTTTTATTTTAATCAAATAAATGTTTTACACTTTTATATTAATATTTTTAATAGTAAATTTAATATTTTTAATAATAATATTAATAAATAATTTTGTTTATTAAAGTAATATGACAAGTGTATGACAAAGTAATAACTTTGTTTAATAAAAAGTTGTGTCCAACACAACTTTTTACATAAATACTTTTGGTGACCTAGGCACCTAGCCATTATTTAGATTTTTTTTTGCGGTAGTAAGATTTCACTACACGTCTTTGGACTTCGGCTAAACTCGAGCACACAACATTCATTACCAATAAAAAAAACAGTACCACGATTTTTACTTCATCCAATAACAGCATGACACGTATGCATTGATTTTTGTGCCAAAACCATTTTTGTCTTTACGCGAAAGTGCGTGCACTCCGTATGCGGCGCTAACACGGACCTAGCTAGCTTCTGATTGGTTCTCGTTCTGTTTATTAAATAGTATATTAATTTTATGTTCAATTGATTATAAAAAGTCAATATTATTTTTTAAAAATTTATTAAAAATAGGGAAAAACAAATAAATTAACATTAAATACAAGAGTAATATATAAATTTAAATTATTAATACTTAATTAAAACTTAAAAATGAATATATTTTTCTTTTTAAAAAACTATGTAAATTTGAAGAGAGAATATTTACCGAAAAAGAGATAATAATCGAAACAGAGCTTCTTCTTTCTGAATATTCGCTTACTTTCTGTTTTCGCGGGTTCCAATTATTGCTGGATCAACCAAGCACAGTATGACACGTCATGGTGGGTCCACCGTCACCAATCAGCAAAAAGAGAGAATATTATTGAAATTGCATGCAGCGAATAGAGAGAGAAGCTGCTTCGTGTGTGATGCGCAAGCTTGAAATTAATAATGTTTATTTTATTTTTCTTCAACGTTTTGATTTGTTTTAGAATAATGTTTGAGCCATTTTGGCTGACCTTGAGCTGGAGATAATTTGTAGCCATTGATAGAATTTTGAGTGTGGCTTTGTCAACAACGCCCATGAGGAATTATTTGTTGGCAATTTTTGTCTTCAAAATAAAAATATAAAATTGGGAAGTTTATGACATGGCTCTATTGTTCTCCTTCGGACTCCATACCCTCATCATCTTTTTTATTTTTAGAATCTTATGCAAAAGTAATTGAAAAATGTTATCCATACAGAATATTATAAGCAATTTCATAGATCATAATAAATTTTAGGTGGTGATTTGATGAAAAAAGAATGAGTATAAACAAAATCAAAGATATATGATCGAATTCGTTAAAATTACGGAGTCAAATATGAAATCAAATGAAGAGAAGTTATGAATGAAATTTATGATAAATATGTGTATAAGAAAATATACTAGCCAGCGATCAAGTAATATATTTTATTTATTGCGTACCTTTAATTTTTTTTTTAACATATATCTCTTTGTGCACTCTTATTTAAAAGTTGAATACACCTATGTGGTTATACCATTGATTATAGTCATTCATATAATTTATTTGTTTCCAAACAAAGAATTACAAAAAATAAACTAATATGTCGATGTCGTTATAACAATTTATTTCAATTGACCACATAATGATTACTATAATATAGAAAACAAATAACATAATTTTATAACTATATGTATAATTTGTGCATTACTTATTGTACAGTGCATAAGAAAACTTAGGAAATAATTTAAAAATATCAAGTCTACATCTTACCATAGTCTTTAATTTATTAACCGAAGCCTGAAGTCAAGAGAAAAATAAAAACAAAACGTTAATTAGACATTTTTAACTAAATATTTATTAATAATTCCCAAGCGTTCGATTCTTTCACAATATTTCAATTTGGAAATAGTTTTGAAAATCGTCCATATATGTTGTTTTCCTTCAAAACATTAGTCCATTTTGAGTAGCTTTCTAACAATTTTTTCTTGACAAGTGCCGTTAACCCTTTATTAGGAAGAATATCTCACCCTCCATTGACTTTTCCAATCACTTCCAAAAGTCAACAGTACCATACTAATTTCCTAATCAAATGGCTCGGCTTTAGCCAAGCTGAACTTTATTTCCATATAGTTTTTTAAATGACAGAATAAATTGTTTTTTGGACAATAAAATAAAAAAAAATTAGATGTGTTTGGCCTTGGGTAGTTGATTTGGGCACGCCACGACAACTCTACCTCGGCCACTAATTTGCTATTCCCCACTATTTCGTCAGCCGGAAAATGACTTGTACCAATATAATAAATTAAATGACAAAAATACCCCCCAGTTGGACCCACCTCACACGGTAATGAATCTTGTCACAAGGTTGATATCGTCATATCACGAAGACGTCGCTGTCGCCAAAAAGTATGTAGTGTCCACACAATAGTAGGTCAGTTATTGTCTGCGAGCCCATCTGCGATTTTTCACAGTTCGATACCGCCACCACGAATTAATACGGTAATCTTGGACAGTGTTTTTTTTTCTTCTTTTTTAAATTTAATGTTTGTTTGTTTTGATGTTTGAATTATCTCGATATATTTAATTTGTGTTTTGATTAAATTCTTTCAACGAATCAATTGTACGTTTTACATAAATCTGAGTAAATAAAAATGAATTTTTTTATTTAGAGCCGACACATGTTTGTTTAATTGTGTTTTTATTTGTCTGAAGGTCAAAAATGATATTGCTATAGTGAGTTGTTATATATGATATTTAACCATAAACAGAAATTTTTATGGTCCATTTAATTCTCTAAATTAACTTCAAGTATACTTTTATAACACATCAAAAGTGCTTAGCTAATTAAGAAAAATTTGAGAATGGAAATAAATTGTCAACCCTATACAATACTTTTTGGTGATTTGTAATTATTAGTTTATCATTATCGAAACTTCTCTCTCATGTTTCCCCCAAGTTTTTAATTTTAATTCGAAATATAAGTATAAACTAAAAGAAAAAAAAATGAAGAACTATGACCACTATTTTATAATTCTATGAAAAGTTTTTGTATATTTTTAGACCCAAAATAAACTAGAACAATAAAGTAATTAGAGAAATGAATTTGTCAATTGTATTAATTTGCACTGTTATAGCCCCAAATTATCAATTTTAGGGGATGGGATCCGACAATTAAACTAAAATAATTTTTACTCGAATTTTAAGTGTATAAGAGTCATTGCGCCACTACTTAATCTTAAATAATAATACTGTAATATAATAAAAATTATTGATTTTTATTTATCTTTTGATTGATAATTTGGTTCTTAACATTTCTGTCCAAAACATAAAAAACAAAGTGTTAGAGTGCTCACATCACATGTGCCTCTTTTTATCACTACATATTACCTAATAATTAGATCCCAAAGCCCTCTTTCTCTAGACTTTAATTTAATTCAACTTGCTCTCTTCCTCTTCATTTCTCTTCTCTCAATTTTTCCTCTCTCTAAATTCTCTCTTTCTCTCTCTACAGTTGTCTGTCTTCTTGATGGTGGCGTAATATGTTTTTGAGTGTTCCATGGATCTGCTAAATTTAGAAAGAAGTTTCTTTTCAAGTTAATTTCTGGTACTTCCTTCTGCTTTCTTGTCTGTTTAATTAGTCTAAAGCTTCACATAACTACTTAAGTTATGATGTAGAATATATTTATTACACACTTCCTAATTTGATAAAAAAGGAAGTTCCTTTTTTTGTTCATGAACTGCTATGATTATGGATTTTTTTGAAGTGGGTATGTGTCAAATCTTGAAAGAATAATCAAGAATCTCGTTCTTTTGATTGCTGCTGATCCAATTTCTTAGAATTCATGATTTTCATTTTTGGGTATCTTGTAAATTATAACTTACGTGCTAAGAATAAACTCTTAGCAGCTATTTCTGTTCATCTTGTTTATGTAAGTACTTAATTTTAATTATTTGCTATTCCTTATAAAGTAATAATGTTTCTCTCAATATATAGAACAGCTCCTTCCTCTTTTAAAATTTTTTTTATGGGTTATAGTTGTGTGGTTTAGATTTATATGATGCAAATATCATCTGTTTCACCGTCCTTTTGATTTTTAATTCTATTTGTTTTGTTTGTTTGCATAGCTGTCATGTTCTTGATACTAGCTTTTTCCTTAATTCTCTATGATTTATTTACTGCAGTAAGTTGGATCCATATGATGTTTACTCTCTGTTATTTTAATATTTTGTTTTTCTTTATGAAGATTCAATAATTTTATCTACTTGGAAATTAAGATGTAGCCCTTGCTAGATTAGATATGTAGTACTAAAGCTGTGGTTTTTTTGTGACTTATTCTGAAGTAGGGAACAGAACATATGTAAAATTCATGCTTATTGCATATGTAGATTTCAAAATAGTTTTTACACAAACAGTATGAAATTTGAGTATTTGACAAATACTCGCGTAGTTTAATAAGGAAATGCTCATCGTACCTTTAGATCCTTTGTTCCTGTAAATTTAATCACGTTTACTTCATCAGAGAAGATAAACAATGCTTGATCATTTATTTTTGACTATGTTGTCATAACTATATGACTACTTGATAGTCTTATGGCTATGACATAATCAACTGCGCATTTTGTGATTTCTAGATTTTTAAAATCTTTATTTTATACTACTATTTAGTTTTTCTAAAGTAATTAGATGATACTAGAAAAAATTTCAGCTATTTTATACATACGCAATGCTCGATGTATGTCTTCCATGATAGGGTACTTACAAGAGGACTTGTAACTCTATAGGTTCTGATTTCGCTATCATGGTTGTAATTTGACAATCAGGAAGGCTTATGATTTTGAAAAAAAGATAAAGAAGAGAGATTCTATTTAATCTTTTGTAGTAGAGAATGTAAAATAATTTTCACAAACTCTTCTAGAGATATATTGTAATCCTACTCTAGGTTTGATTTATTTGAAATGCTACAAAATTTGATAAAACTATGAAGTTGCTTCACTAGTTCCATAAGTTATTTGATCATTTATTTTCGACTATGTTATCATAATTGTATGACTACTTGAAATAGCCGTACATCATGTTCTATATAATTACTGATATTTATCAAATCATATTTGAAGCTTAAGTACTGATATTTATCATACCATATAAGAGATGTCAAGTTCTTGTTTTATATACTATATGACATAGTTTATATTGCTATTTCTTCAATTTTTCTTATGAAATATGACTCCGAACAAATATGTTTTGACATTATTGAAACTGCCAAGCGATACAACCTGCTTCCTTTTGCTAATAAATTATGTCCATTATTATTTACCTTTGTTTGATATATCTGTTGAAATTTAGATATTGTTGTTGGATTTTATGTAGTTGTCTGGAAAATTAATTATTTTGCTTATTCTTTCATGAAACTGTAATTTGACCATTATTGGTTTGTATGTTCTTCATGTTTACTTCTGTTTTCAGGTGAATGAAGCTTGAGGAGTTTTCAGCAAGAAGCAGAAGACACTTCACAGACTGCATCATATTAGTCTTGATCTGTTTCATTAAAGGGTTCTACGCGAGTGACGTAATCAGATATATATGTCTGTGATATAAGTGTTCCCAGAATAAGATCTGGTGTTCCTTTCAGGTAACTACTGAAATGGATAGATCAGATACATCTGGATTTGTGAGTGGAGGAGGTAGCTTGTTCCGGCTTCTTCTAGCTCGTTTCATTTCTATATATAGATCTTCCTGGTTCCATATTGTAAAATTGCTCTACTAGTTAGTCCTGTTATCTCTCTCAGTAATTTAGTTTAGAGTGCCCAAAATAATGGATCTCAACCGGAGTGATGCATTGTTCGCTTGTACTGGTGAGCGGAGAAATAATAACAGCTCTGGTGATACCACATTAAGCCTGGATTGCTTTGGTTATGGAGGAAAAAAGTCATCAGGATTTGGAAGAGCTCGAAGTAACCTTGGAGACCATTTCATTTCTTCAGGTGCGCCTGATGATGGGTGCAGGTTGGTGCTTGGATTAGGCCCTACACCGAGTTCATATTCTGGTGATTACTTCCCTACCGAAGTTACTAAAAATAAAGACACAAACACCATATTTCATCAGGGGATCCCATCCAAGGGTGACTCCATTCTGAAACTAGGCCTTTCTGGTGGAATAGAGGAAGCTACAACCGCGCTCAGAACTTCTATTTCGTTGTATAATGATCTGAATGCATCTCATCACCCTGATCAAGTGGCTGTGGTTGGAAATAGAGTTATGGCTCCTATTTGTGATGAGGGTTCTACATCAGCCAAGAGATCAGGTGGATATATGCCATCGCTGCTTTTCGCTCCAAGAATGGAAAGCAGCAAAGTCTTTTGGCAATCACAGGAATTATTAGAGCGTGAGACGAAATCTGGTAGTCATCCTTGTCAGTTGAGTTCTGAGCCTTCCACTGTCTCAGATTACTCGTTTGGTACAGTTTCTGAGCTTGCTACATCTGGGACACCATCAAACCAAACCAGCAATGCTAAAAAATGTAAGTTTGGAGGGTGTGAAAAAGGAGCACGGGGTGCCACAGGTCTTTGTATTGGCCATGGGGGTGGCCAGAGATGCCAGAAACCGGGGTGCAATAAAGGAGCTGAGAGCAGAACAGCTTACTGTAAAGCCCATGGAGGAGGTAGGAGGTGCCAGTATCTTGGATGCACAAAAAGTGCAGAGGGGAGGACAGAGAACTGCATAGCACACGGTGGTGGGAGACGATGCGGACATCCAGCTGGATGTTCTAAAGCTGCACGAGGCAAGTCTGGACTTTGCATCAAGCATGGTGGGGGAAAGAGGTGTAAGATAGAAGGATGCACTCGGAGCGCTGAGGGGCAGATCGGATTGTGCATATCTCATGGAGGTGGACGACGCTGCCAATTTCAGGGTTGTAATAAGGGTGCTCAAGGGAGCACAATGTACTGCAAAGCTCATGGTGGTGGAAAGCGTTGTGTTTTTGCAGGGTGTACAAAAGGCGCTGAGGGTAGCACACCTCTATGTAAAGGACATGGCGGAGGAAAACGTTGCTTGTTTGATGGCGGTGGCATTTGCCCGAAGAGTGTGCACGGAGGTACAAACTTTTGTGTTGCGCATGGTGGTGGAAAGAGGTGTGCTGTTCCAGGCTGCACAAAGAGTGCACGTGGACGAACTGATTCCTGTGTCAGGCACGGAGGAGGGAAGCGCTGTCAGTTTGAGAATTGTGGGAAGAGTGCACAAGGTAGCACAGATTTCTGCAAGGCTCACGGTGGTGGAAAGCGCTGCAACTGGGGAGAAGGAAAATGCGAGAAATTTGCCAGGGGAAGGAGTGGTTTGTGTGCAGCACACAGTAGCATGACTCAAGACCGCGAATCAAGCAAGAAATGTATGATCGGACCAGGCCTCTTCCACGGGCTTGTGCTAGGTGCATCGACTGCTGGAAGCAGCTTCGATAACACCTATTCTCTATCTGGAGTGAGTGCACTCTCAGATTCTGTTGATTCCTTGCAAAGACCAGCCAAAAGGCAACAACTACAACTCATACCACCTCAGGTACTTGTTCCTTTGTCAATGAAGACTTCGTCGTCGACGTTGCACATGAGACAATTGAGCCATGAGAAGCAACAGGAAGGTGGAAGCATTAGGGACAGCAACAATGCTGGTGGCTCTATCAATGCAAGTTTGAGAAAAAATTTTGAGCTCGTCATCCCAGAAGGGAGAGTTCATGGGGGAGGCCTAATGTCATTGTTTGGTGGGGACTTGAATAATGCCATAGATGGAGTTTGATATTGTTCTATTGGCAAGAACTCGTCAGTTCGAAAATTCGATGTTGGTGAAAAAAAAAATTGATTGCTTCCGCATGCACTTTGTGTAAAATGTGTTTTGAGTGTTCATTGTTCAAGTGTATAAACTGTTATTGTTGATGCATTCTGTATTGTACAATAATATGATTTGAGTTTTTCTGGTATCTGAAACTTTAGATCCATTGAATTTTTCTTTATGTAATATTAAGGTGTTGATATATACAGATGTGTAATCATGTAAAGAATTTGTACTCCTTTATTGTTTAAAGGAATTATAGCTCAATTTGAAAAGAAGTCTACCCATTCCCATGAGCAACTTAACTGCCGTATTTAGTGCTCATAAAAATTAACTAATTTAGTTCTAAATTTAACTTGGTTAAAAGACTGGAAAAAAATCAAAGAAACATTTGATGAAACCTAATAACTTAGTTCTAGTTTTATTATTTCATAGTTTTTTTCCGGTTACTTGGGGGGCTATAGAGCCCAGAGAAAAAAAAAATCCTAAAACATCGGTTAAATCTTCAATAAAAATAAAAATAAAATTAGACAACCGAAAATTTGGAGGAGTATCCAATCGAGAGAGACCATTCCTTAAATTAATATTACATTATACTTGAACTAAGATTTAGTATCCCAAAAGAATATAATATAAATGTTTGCTCGAATAATATTAATTCAGTGCTCATTTTACCTATAATTTTTGAATTTCTACATAGACACGTCACACCACAGCGCGCGAAGGCTAGTCATGTTACGAATACAGTTTATAATAGTGCAAGTATAAATGTATAATTAGCACTCCGAAAATGTAAGACTTCATTGCCGCTCAATCTCTGCCGGCATAAATCCAAATTCCGATCAGATCGTAACTGCTCAAAGTTCATTCTTTCACTGTTTTCTAGGATTTTCTCATTGCTTAGGTACTTTCTTATCCAACTCTTCTTCTTCTTCATTTTTTTTCATTTTTCATGAACTAGCTGTTGACATTTCGTCATATGATATATGCAAGTGCGGAATTTACTTAAGTGTGATTTGAATTTGAATCTCTGTGTTTAATTTTAGTTACTCGAATTCGATCCTGTTCTATGTGCGTTGATTCTCGCGACTTAAATCAATTTTGGGAGAAAATAGAAGAATATGATTCCGGTGAACGGTGTTATATCTGAATTCCTCTGTTTCAGTTGTCAAAACTCGATTCATTCCTTTCGGTGTTAGCTTGTCTGCATTTTAGATTGCGAACTTATATGTGTTACGATCTCTATTCTGTTTTGCTCGATCGCAATAGATTTGAATTTAGGCGGGAGTTCAGAACTCAAATTTTTATACTGCAAGTCCAATATCAGATAAGCCTAATACTTATGAATCGATGTCACATGTCCAAATTTGTGAATATTGATGCATAATTTTGAATGAATTAATTTGCTGTAGGCATTAAATTTTGAAACTGTTTCATCTACGTCTCTGTAGAGAAAACTCCATGGAACGTTTTTACAGTGAGAATAATTCAAGGCTTCATAGACTCATGGCGTGGACGGGCGTAATTTCGCCGATCAATGAACAGTCAGGCCGTTATTATCCTCATCCGTTTAAAAGTCCTAGCTTCGGTCCGCGAGCCAATTCTGATATTCTGAATAGTAATTTTGAGAACCTGGAGTCTCCGCTCATCAGGTACTTGCGATCTGGATCGCCGTTGTCGTCGATTGAGAATTTTGAGATTTCGCCGCAATTGAGGTCGCCGACGGTGTTTAAGACACCGGTGAAGGTGGAGGAGGACGTGCTGGTAATGGATGGAATTCTCGTTGGACCGGTGACCAGCGGGAGGACTAAGTCCTCGTCGTCGGCGTCGGATTCTGGCGGATCGTCATCAGGCGGTAAAAACGTTTACAAGACGGAAATTTGTCGGGCGTGGGAGGATACCGGTAGTTGTCGATATGGAATTAAATGTCAGGTACTATATCTAACTAATTAATTTAGTTTTTCTTTTTCCTTTTCCTTTTCCAAAATAAATTCGAATTTCGTCCTCCTTATTACGACATAAAATATTTTATTTCCTTGTTATGTTCGAATTGTGTAATTTATGAATCCTTTCAATTTGTTAAAGGCCTCTTTGAATAATTTGATTTAAATTCGATACTCCAAATACACGAATAACTCAATATAAATACAAGGCTACTTGTAAGGAACACAAATATTAGCACATCCATTTGGTTCAACTCTTTAGCGAGTATTTAGAGAAAAAAGTGTGTCGTGAGCGAGGTAGTAGTTTGCAATAATATATATTTAAGTTCGTAAAATCGTGCTAACGAGGAGAAGGAAGTATATTTAAGGAATCGTGCTAATTCTGCCAAAGAGTTGATTATGAAGAAGAAAAGAAGAAGAAGATGAGAAGTCAGAAGAAAAACCTAATAAGCAACTCAACTCCGACTTGCTTCTGCCAAACCAAGTACAAATCAATCCCTTTCTCTCTCTTTCTTTTCTCCTTACACTTGTACGGAAGAAAGTGAGTTGACATATGTGAAAGACCAGTTAATTACATAGTTAACTTTGTCCATAGGAAAAGAAGTAGATTTTGAGAAATATATAATGGTAAAGTTAGGTTTGCCACCCAGTCATAGTTTGAGCAAGCAAATAACCCACAAATCACACGCGTCTCTAAATTATACTCTCTAAAATTCTGAGTTTTGAAGTGCTTTTTCAGTTTTTCTACTGTATAGAAATCTGTTTTCAAAAACTAATACTGAAAGGATATGTACATTATTTTTCTACTCCTATAACATATACATTATGAATGCCTATAAATATATACTCCAACGGGTTTTCAAACAAATTTGAATATCTACAAACATTGGAAGTTCGAACGGCAGAATAGTGATTACTATTTATGAGTTCAAGAGATTACCGCTTATGGTCTGTGTAACATGGTCGGATTAGGATTAATATGGAATGTAGGAAACTTCCCAATTCACATATTTCCTTCCCAAGTCACATAACCCAAATCTAGAAGTTAACAGACTTTGTGTCAAGTTCGATTTCTATAATCCGTTATATTTTGAAAAATAGTTATCCGATTAAACTGTTTTAAAGAAAACGTGTTCACAAGTATTTCGGATTTTTCCTGTTTTGTTTAGCGGTTTCGAATACTATCTTTTTAACCTATTACTTGAACAAAACATTTACCGAAAAAGATATCAACATGACTGACTGAGCCTTGAGTAAATTGTGTGCAGTGCGGATTGTGTATTTACACTTCACGTATACAGTAAATTGAATGCAGTTCAGATTGTGTTTGTGCATTGAATGCGTAGCCTAATACATCCTCTGCAGATGCTTGAATCAATATTTAGTAACGCCTATTATTATTAATTGTTTGAACTGCAGTATATTGACCAGGAGAAACTTTTTTCACTTTTCTCTTGAGATCTGACATCACTTTTATATGGTAACTTTTAACAGTTTGCACATGGAAAGGAAGAGCTGCGTCCAGTTCGATTTCCTAATAAAAATAGATCAGAGGTAAAAATAATCATCTCAATAATATCTATGCAATGAACTTATCTCTTTTCGAAGAGAATGTATATGTTCTTTTACTTCTGTTACATTGAGGGTTTTGTACTTCATCAGCTACTATAGACATGAGTTGTTTATAATAAAATTAACTCCTTTTGGTACTTGTGCAGACATGCAAGTCATATAGTTCAGGATCATGCTCATATGGCTCCAAGTGCCGCTTTGCTCGCCGTCATACCAACTCACCTGCATCAGCAACAGATTCAGTGGCCTCTTCAACAACTCGAACTATCTCACCTTTCAAACTAGAACCTGCCATCAGCAGCGTCGACAGCATCACCATAACCACCTCTGCTAGCTCTGATTGGTCTCCCCTGGATGATGGCATTGAGATGGTCTTACCTTTTTCTACTTCAGATGATGAAGCTCCATCATGGGAAGAGGTTGATGCTTATATAGATGCAG
This sequence comes from Centella asiatica, assembly GCA_014636745.2. Taxonomy (NCBI): domain Eukaryota; kingdom Viridiplantae; phylum Streptophyta; class Magnoliopsida; order Apiales; family Apiaceae; genus Centella; species Centella asiatica. The sequence continues at coordinate 27,957,893 of CM025786.1, forward strand.
TTCTTTATGGTCCCAAACAAAAGAAGACTTTGCCTGTGTTTGCTGAAATTTGCCCTAGGTAGACATTTTTCCTTTTCTGAGTAGATCTTCCACTTCCTAGAGTTGAGACAGAGAAAAGTACATATTATCCAACTGCTGTGTTGGAGCCTTTGATATAGCATAAATTTGAGTAATACTTGTATGATGACTGTCAATTTGAACATGCCTTAAAATTTTCTATGATAGTACTATTTACTCGTTTATGTGGTGGTGTTAAGATTTTGGCTGTTTGTCCGTATAATCAGTACTTGTGCTCTTTACTATTCTTGGTATTTTGGCTGGTGATATGGTGGTTCATTGTTACCTCTGTGATTGCTTTTATTGCAAAATGTTCTTTCTGGTATTGGATGTAAATGATTTGCTGAAATTGTTGTTTTTTATTTTTTATACTCCCTCGTTTCGAAAAACAGAGTAACATTTAAAAATAAATTTTTTTAAAAAAAAATAATATTTGCATAATTTTTTTATTATAATGTTATATTTTTCAAAATTTGTCATTACAATCTTTTTATATAATCTTTGATTAGATATTTATAATAAATTTAATGCGAAAAATTTATTATTGTTATATTTAATTCTTAATTAAATATGTAAAATTAAAAATCGTCAAAAGTTTAAATATTACCCTTATGTGGAACGGATAAAATATTTGTTTTGCTGTGATTTTGTTGTTATAATGATACTTGTTTTAGTAATGGACTTTAATTTAGTATCTGCCTCAAAAGGGTAGCAACATTCGTTAGAATTGAATATGTCAATTTGTGAACAAAGTTGATCTGATTCATTTATGTTTGACTTCGTTTAGAATTATTTAAGATTCTTGCTCAACTTGAACTTTGATTAATTTAAGCTCGACTTATTTAATTTATTTCCATTCAACAAAATATATAAAATTAATTTTACATAACTATTATATTAATTGCTCGGTAGATGACCTGTTTAAAAATTTGTTTTGACTCGTTTAACTTTTATTATTGAATCCAATCCGGAACTTAGTGGTCTTGCCTTCAATTTTAACTTTCTCATCTGTTCAATGCAATAATAATGGAAAGCTCTGTCACAAATTTGTTAAAAAATTAAATGTTACTACTTGACTTGTTTAATTTTATAGCTTTAATAAAAAAATATTTTGCCACAAATTTGTCCAAACATTAAATAATATTTTTTCTGTCTAGTTTTATATGTCATATTTAGTATTTTTATTTATCCATATATAATTGTCACACAAGAAATTCCAGGAAATCTAAAAAGGTAATTTTCTATATTATTTTCACATTTAATGCATTAATTTGTAGTTTAAATCTCTATAACATTTATTATAGAAAATAATAAATACATAGTCTTAAATCAACATTTATTACAAAATGATAATATTAATATCATTTTTTACAAATGTGTAAATCCCTAAAATAACATATAAATTTGGACTGTGGGAGAACTTGACTTGTTTAATTTTTTAGCTTTAATAAAAAAAGAAAATTATCATACTTGCACTGCACTATCTCTATTTTATTTAAATTCATATGAAGTAAGTAGTACATTATTGCATAAGCCCCACTTTTGGAAGAAATTATTAAGGTATTGCAGATTCTTTAAATTCCCAAAAAAAAATTTAGATTCTTAAAACGAGCTTTACCCTATCCAATATGATAACATGAAAGCTCTGTTAGCTCAAGAAAAAACAAAAAACAAAAAATTTAAGAACCTCCAAAATTCAAAACCCCAAATTGCGGATAACAAAACCCCACACAAGACGAGAAAAAAACAGTATGAACAAACCCCACTCACGGGCACTACTAAACAAGCTCTGCTCTACAATGGCAGCAAAGTAGAGAGAGAAAGAGAGGAGAGAGAGAGAAATGGCGATCGACGGTGAAGGAGCGCTGGTGGTGACAGCGAACAACGATTTCGAAGAGCAGCAATCGAGTTTGTATGAGGCGTATAATGAGCTGCACTGTCTGGCGCAGGAATTTGAGACGCCGTTCGACGCTCCGGCGGTGCTGGTCGTCGGCCACCAGACCGACGGCAAAAGTGCACTTGTTGAAGCTCTAATGGGGTTTCAATTCAACCACGTCGGCGGCGGAACTAAGACGCGGCGCCCTATTACACTTCACATGAAGTTTAATCCTGATTGTGATTCTCCTCTTTGTTATCTACTATCGGATTCTGAACCCTCAATTTCAGAAGAAAAGTCGCTGCAAGAACTCCAGGTTATTAACAATTTTATGAAAATTGTGCTTTTTTGCTAGATGATCATTGATGTGTGGATGAATTATAGGAGCTCAATGTATGTAATTATGTGGGTCTCTGCAAGTATTTGTCCTCAGATTAAAGTCCATTTCACATTGTTCAAGAGACAAATGACAAATACTCCTGCCTTATTTTAAAATTGATTCCATCTCAACTCGAATTTGAGGTTAATACGCTCCCTCTTCCACAAGAAGAGTTGAATATCAGTTTTTGTGTAGTACATTAGGGAAACTTTTGAATTCGTAGTACAATTGGGAAAAACTGAACTTCATATTTCATGTGACATAATTTTGATCAATAAGAAGGTTAGTATTCCAAACATTCTTTTTAAAAGTACTTCAAGCATCCTTTTTTTTTTTTTTTTTTTTTTTTTGTTTTGGGTGGGTGGCTTGGTGGAGTATAGAATTTGTCATTTTATATCCTTGAGTTCACAAGGAAGCGTGGTAAAAATGGCTTTTTTCAAAATGGAGGTTAGTGAGTAGTTTTTATGATCTTTTATAATCACAAGCGTGGTATAAAAAGATTAATCTGAGATGCTTATATAAGTCCTTGACGTTCCTTAACTCTACTTAAAGAAAAGCTAAAACAGGGATCTCATTTTGGCTTGTAAAAAATAATTGAAACATTAAAAATCATCTAGCATTACATTTTAGCTTTTGAGGTATTTGTTTTATCTTCTATTCTGATAGTCCTTTGTCTGAAATTTTGAGTAGGCATACATTGAAGCTGAAAACATGAGGTTGGAGCATGAACCATGTCAATTCTCTGCGAAGGAGATAATTATAAAAGTAGAATACAAGTATTGTCCAAACCTCACCATAATAGACACTCCAGGACTCGTTGCTCCTGCACCGGGACGGAAAAATCGGGCTTTGCAGGTCCAGATTAATGCCTATACGAGATTTTATCTATTTTCTGCTTTGACTTCACAATTTAGTTTGTGTTGTTGATCTTCTGGCTACATTGCAGGCTCAAGCACGTGCTGTAGAGTCCCTAGTGCGTGCAAAAATGCAACATAAGGAATTCAACATCTTATGTCTTGAAGATTGCAATGATTGGAGTAATGCAACTACACGTAGAGTAGTCATGCAAGTATGTGCTTTTCGAGTTTGGACATGACTATGTTCATTTCTTGATTCTTAATATTTTATTTTGGTAAATCTTACAGTAATTTCACTTTACTCAAGAACCCATAAGGCCGTAGCAGAATGCATTTATTTTTCGTCAACATTTTAGTTTTAAAGGCAAGAACAGAGTTCTCCTACTTGAATGATTTTTACAGACCCCATGTCATGAGGCGAGATGCTTTATATCTTTGGCTGTGAAAGGAAAGTGTTTATATTTTATGTTTTTACAGATTGATCCTGAACTTGCGAGGACTGTGGTTGTCTCGACAAAGCTTGACACTAAAATACCTCAGTTTGCTCGTGCTTCAGACGTGGAAGTTTTTCTTTCACCTCCTGTCTCTGTGCTTGATGGCTTCATGTTAGGCGATTCTCCATTTTTTACGTCTGTGCCTTCAGGAAGAGTTGGTTCAGGCCGCGAATCAGTATTCAGATCCAATGATGAGTTTAAGCAGGTATATTTCAGTCATCATTTTCAACCTCATCCCCTCCTCTCATCCTCCTTTTGGTTGTATATTTAAAAAATTAATTTGGTTATCTGTTTCTTAGGTTAAATTGAAATGTAGTTGGTCGCGTCATATTTTGAATGGCCTTATTGATTGTGTTTTAAATGGTAACACCAATTTGTGTTTATTTGGCATCCATGTATATTGAACCATTTCATTTGTTGTTTGTATCATAATTACTAACTCCACATCTTAATATTGAGTAATTCAACAATTCACACATTTTTAAGGAGTTTAAGTTAATTTTATGTAATGTCCTGGGGCTTAGAAGAAAAAGATTAATGAGATTTGTGACGCCGCCACAACTTAGAAAATTGTACACTGATTTTCTGATTCTCTTCATTTTCACTGAAGGCATCACTCTCTCTCTCTCCCACCAACACCCCCCCCCCCCCCCCCCCCCCCCCCCC
>CM025786.1:27962321-28023040 GCA_014636745.2 Centella asiatica
CCCCCCCCCCCCTACCCCCCCAATAAAAATAAATAAATAAAAGGAAAAAGAAAAACTGAATTTGTGTCTTGCAGGCAATCTCTTTGAGGGAGATGGAAGATGTGGCATCTTTGGAAGAGAAGCTGGGTAGGTCACTATCAAAGCAAGAAAGAAGCAGAATTGGTGTAAGCAGCCTTAGAATATTCCTAGAGCAATTACTGCAGAAAAGGTAGATAGGTCTCTCTTATTACTCTCTTCATTTCCACAAAAAGAGTTTCATTTATTGTTTGCTTGGATTTTGAGATCCTAAAACACACACACAAACGCACACACCTGTGTGTGTATCAAGTTTGTATTTTAAGATCTAGTGGATGTATTAGGAGAAACTTCAATATGACTCTTTTCCTGGGAATATGAGTTGCACATCAGAGCATAATCAGTTGTTCTCAAGCTGATATTTGATTTTTTTTTTTGTGCCTTTTGTGAATTACTTATTATTCACTGGGAAAAGACCTTGAAACAGTTAAATTTATATTGGTACTAGATACATGGATAGTGTCCCGTTAATCATTCCACTTCTTGAGAAAGAGTACAGGAGCACTACAAGGAAGCTAAACGAAATAAACAAGGAACTCAGGTTTGTATCTCTGCTTGGACTTGTGCAAGATCTATTGTTTTATTATCACTATCATATATTCATATGTTACAGCCTTGGTTTTTATTTACTGCATGCTTGTGATGTAATTGACTAGTCGACTGTTTTCCTCTTATGTTCCTCTTAGCACTTTGGATGAAGTAAAATTGAAGGAAAAAGGAAGAGCTTTTCATGATCTATTCCTGACCAAGGTCATGATCCTTTTTGGGCCCTTCATATGTATTTGGGACTAATCTTTCTAATTAACTCATTATGTTTGCCTTAATATAAACTTTTATAAATTTTGTAACCTCTGATCGGGATTCTTCCGTGTTCATACAAGTAAATTTGTTCAAAAAACAAATGTTATGTTTGACATTATGCGTCAATTTCACATCACTTAGCATAAAGACACTTAGCAGAGGTAGGTTAACATGATTCCAGTTAAACTTATCTTGTACTGGCTTGGGTTTTGATTTGAGTTCTGTACAAGGCATAACTTTTGTTATTGGATAGAAATCATTCATTGAAACAATTTGGGAAATTTATGCTGTAAGCCTGTAGGCTGTAACGATTACATACTAATTTCATTAAGTACTCCTGTTCTTTCGTTTAATTGTTTATACTTATGAAATAGGTCCAAACCATAACATGCTTTATCTGACTAGGTTCTTTTTGTTTCTCAGTTGTCATTACTATTGAAAGGGACTGTTGTTGCACCTCCTGATAAATTTGGTAATCCATCTTCTTGCTGCCAAAATTTGAATAGTTCAACTGTTTAGCATAGGTTAGTTGTATTGCAGTTGCATCCCGTTTAGCAGAATATAGTTCTGTTATTTTCAATTTCCTAGTCACTCAGCAGTTCTCTTTATCACCGAGTTTTTGAAATCTATTAATAGTTGTGAACACTTTAAAACTTTGGCTTCACCATGTATCAATTGAAGGGGAAACACTGCAAGATGAGAGAGCTAATGGAGGGGCATTCATAGCTACTGATGGTCTCCAGTTTCCCCACAAGCTAATTCCAGTAAGCTTCATAGTACATAGTTGTTACATGTCAGCTGTATTACTGCATACCTTCGTATTTTTATTTCACATTTGATTTGATGTGAAATGCATTATTATGTCCGTTTACATATATTGCTTTGTGGTATAATTGAGAAATTTTCTGCTCATCTGAATTCTGCCATGCATTTCATTTTGTGTGTAGAATGCAGGGATGCGTCTTTATGGGGGTGCTCAATATCATCGTGCAATGGCTGAATTCCGTTTTGTTGTTGGTGGAACCAAATGTCCACCCATTACACGTGAAGAAATAGTAAATGCATGTGGAGTGGAAGATATTCATGATGGAACCAATTATTCAAGGTGCTCTTTATGTTTTCGCTTTTCTCAATTTCTGGTAGTGATCATCTCTAATTTATTGCCTCATTTCCTGATCTGTCTGTTTCTTCATTTTCTTTGTTTGAGTGGATAGGACTGCTTGTGTCATTGCTGTTGCCAAGGCGCGTGATACATTTGAACCTTTTCTACATCAGGTGATTAATCATTTCCTTAACTTTACCTATTGTGTTATTGTTCGTGTTGTCCTTTCGCTTATTTTTTATCTTCCCCCTTTGTGTCTAATATGGGATTGTCAAATGTAATTTACTGCACTGGTCTGGGACGAGGGAACGAACAATGGGTCTCAGTCTGTAGTAGGATTCAGAACTTTCTGGGTGTTCCTTGTACAGCTTCATTACACGTAATGAAGGCAAGAACACAAGCAGTTTAGTTACATGAACTGTTTCTATCTATAAATACAGAAAGGGGACAAAACAATGTACTTGTGCTGAGAAGCAGGATCATAATGCAGAAAAAAATCAACAGTAAAAATACCTGTCAATCTATAGATACACAAGAGTATCTTGTTTGACCTTGGACAGCTTGCAACTCTGTATATGTAAAGGTTGGTGGCTTTGGAGGAATTATATAGAAGCTTCATTTGATATTCATATTATTAAAGTGTGATGACATGAAAACAAAATAACCGTTCCTTGCTAGACACTAACATCTAAAAACAGCTTAGATGTTCCCCTTATATCCAGACTTATTTTTCCGCCAATAAGACCCCTTAATTTTTTTTACCTGTTTCCAAATTGGTAACTTCGTAGTCTGACTATTTGATAAATATTTGACAATACTTCTGACATCATGATAAACGACGAAGCCAGGAGCGGCAGGAGGGTCTTGAACCCTCAACCTCAGCCTTGACTTCTAGATTAAAGTCATTCCTGCAATCACAGAAAGGTAGATCTTCAGATTTAGGATTTTACTGCTAGGTTGGGTTTAATGCTCCTCCTCACAGAACAGAACATCCCACCAACAACCACCACCACATGATAAAAACTTCCTTCACCCTTCAACTTGTAACAGAGAACACATTTAAGCTATGCTCCTTGTTTAAATACATAAATGGTCACTATCTGAAGTTACAAGCAATCAGTTGTAAAAGCACATCTATGTCCCATGATAATTGGGTATTGTCACATATTAATGCCGAAACAATATGGCGGACCTCTTCCTAAGTTGGTTAAATATCCACAATATCCAAATTGTCATATATTTCGTACTAAAATGCATCCTAACAACACTATCTTTAAATTTCTATGCCCATGGAGTAGGTGCTTAAAATTACGAAGTGCTAACACTCAGCAATTAGATGTTCTTATGATTCCAGTTTCTTCTTCCACTTATATCCTTATGCTTTCGCACGAAACTGAACTCCTATCAAAGAGCTACAGCTTGTACTGGGAGCACACTGTTGGACATAATATGTGGTTGTTTTTCTCTTCAGTTTTTTTGGATTTTAGTAATTCACTTGTTCCTCTTTTTCTATGAAGAAGCCGTAATCCCTCCTTTTTTGGCTACAGTTGGGCAGCAGGCTCTTGCATATCCTGAAGAGATTACTTCCAATATCTGTTTATCTTCTTCAGGTATTTTCTTTTACTCTATGTTCAATTAATTCTGTTTTTGTTTGTGCTGATGAAAATTTTTGATCATATTTGGTTTCCAACAGAAAGATGGTGAGTTTTTAAGTGGCCATGAAGTGTTTCTAAGACGTGTTGCTTCTGCCTTCAACAACTTTGCAGAATCCACTGAAAGATCGTGTCGTGAAAAGTTAGCAATCTTATTCTGATCATTCACTTTGCTTTTCTGGTTACCATTTATTTTCTACTATGTATATAGGTCATATTGTTTAACAGATTTTCATCACATCGCAGTGCTATATGTCCATATATTTGCATCTCTAGATGTTAAGAGTTATGTTGAGTGATTTGAGTTAATCTATGGTGTTTGACTCTATCAAATAGCTGAGATTCTGCTGAGCAGATTTTAATGTTTTCTGAACTTGGTAACTCTTTTGAAAGACTATTTACTAATTTACTAATAGTTTAAAAATCCGTTTCTTTCATCTAGTTAGTTTTCTCTTCTTTATTGACAAGCATAAATATGTTGTTTCACTTAATGTTGGATATATGGCATCTGCTCTGAAACTCAATCTCTATAATCTTTTCCAGATGCATGGAAGATCTAGTAAGCACAACTCGTTATGTTAGCTGGTCCCTCCACAATAAGGTTGGTCATAGCTTATATTCATTTGGAGTTATTTTGGATTGATTTCTGATTAGTCTAAGGATAATCTAACATATAACAAATGTATATGTATAAATCTATGTATGTGTGTATGTGTTTGTGTGCACATGTATACAGTCACAAGTATTTATATGCACGTCTTTCTGATCTCGTGTTCTGTTCTGATTAAGTTTTTTTTCCCTTCTTTAACGAGATATTTTTAGTAGTTTTTATCTGTTTTATATCCCTGTTGTCTGTGCTCATATTTTCCTTCAAGTTTGAACCTGATTCTGTAACTTACAGAATCGAGCTGGATTACGTCAATTCTTGGACTCGTTTGGTGGAAGTGATCAGTCTGCTAGTGGCGGCAATTCTTTATCTGCCAATCTTTCTCAGGATTCCTCATCTGGATTGGTGGTCAGTGATAAGCAGGAAGTTAAGACAAGGACAGATGTAAAACTAAGTCATTTGGCCACAGGTATTGATTCAAGCACAAGTATTCAGACAACGGAGACTAGGCTGGCAGACCTTTTAGATAGCACACTTTGGAACAGGAGACTCGCTCCTTCTTCTGAAAGGATTGTTTATGCTTTGGTACAACAGATATTCCATGGCATTAGAGAATATTTCTTGGCTTCTGTTGAACTAAAGGTAGGTGCTTATATATTCTTCTAGTTCTTTGATGTGTCTAAAAGTTTTCACTTAGAGACCATTCAAAACTGATGCTGAGGAGTACATTATTAATTAATTAAATGATGCGATCAGGCATAAGGGTTCTGATCAGGGAAAGTTCCCGACACCCTTACCCTTGGCTGCGTGCATGATGCTTATTTAGTTATTCGTCTATTTGTTGTTGTTAATGCTCTAAAGCTTTTGACTGCTTGCTCTTAGTCCAGTCTATACTCAGAAGTTCTGCATATTTTCTCTTTGCAGTTCAATTGCTTTCTATTAATGCCCGTTGTAGACAAGTTGCCTGCACTTCTCCGAGAGGATTTAGAATTTGCATTCGAAGACGATTTGGATAATGTTTTTGACATCACAAATTTGCGGCATTCATTTGGACAGCAGAAGAGAGAAACAGAAATTGAGCTAAAAAGGGTAACTTTTTTTCCCCTCTAAATTTTATTTCTTGCCTATTTCATCAATTTATCTCAAATTTTCCATCTTGGTAATTTGTGCACTCATGAATTAATTTATCTCTGCAGATTCAGAGGCTTAAGGAGAAATTTAAACAAATTCATGAGCAGCTCAACTCTCATAATCACACTTCTAGACCATAATTTCGGTTAGAAATATATCATCCAACTTGAATCTCTAGTATTTGAGAAACATATAGCATGTAATCTGAGAGATTCAGTTCTTGTAATCTTTTCTTGAACTTGCATATTATTACATTAAAGCACTAATTGATAGTGTGATCTTCCTTCTCACTTTACAAGAGTACATTTGATTGCTGTTTTTGGTTATAAAAGTTTTTCCACCCCAACTAGCTGTCATATCTTATTTCATCCTATTTTAGGGATTTTATGTAATGTAAAGCAGCAATGATGTTTAAGTAGATTCAAGACTAGAAGTTGCTTGAGCTAGACAACTTTGCATTACTTAATCTTCCTTACTCAACCCTTGTTGGATAGAGTATACACATACATTTATTTTGTTATATATCTTTTCATTATTAGGCTCAACATGTTAACATATAAGTTGGTTGCTTTAACTTGTTTAGGCAAAAAGTGATCAACTCAAATAATGAAAAAGTCGATATGAGCAAGTTTCTCCATATTTGTGAATCATGAAGTTGGAGTCCACAACAATTTACACACACAAACACACGCATGCTGTCTGTGAAACAGAGATGATGTAATTAGGGAGTCACCATACTTTGACATATCAACCTAATCAATTCACTTCAACTCTATTACGGCTCTTAATAACAATAGGATAAGTCCGGAGTATAAAGTTGAAGAAGTGGTTTAGTGTTGATTGATTTTATCTTGATTGGTACTACTAGATACCAATGTCATGTTGGAGGTATCGAGTCCTCTCACTCTTTTTTTTTTTTTTTTGGTTATTTGGACAAACTTTAGGAGGAAAAGAAAGGAAGCATGTTCCAAAATTATGTATTGCTTCATACTTGGTTTAGTTGTAAAATTCTATGATTTTAAATTTGACATTTATTTGTTTATTTAGTTTTGATTGTTGGTGAAGTTAACACTATAATCTATGTCAAAAATACTAGTAAATAGAAACTTTGTATTGTTAAAATCTTAAGGTATATATATATATAAAAAGTTAGATTCTATTATTTTATAAATGATATATGATTGAAATTGAAATATATCTATAATTATAAAACAAATGAAATAATTTTAAATACTGTCTTAACAAGAACAAAAGACCACTATAATTTACTCTATCAATCAAAGTTAGTTTGGTTTGTGAGTATTTTGTGAGGTTTGGATATTTTCTTTATAAAGATGAGGTTCAAATTATAGTTCAGCAGTTTCTTTAGTAGATAATTATAACTAGTGGTACGACTCCACAGAGAAATTTTTATGTTTATGATCGACTTTGACTTAAAAAATTTTAAATAATTTATCTAAATAATAATAATAATGGTGGGAGGTCATTGTCCTATCTTGTTTCGTTTTTTTAGGTGTTTCTTACACAGTTCACAACATATCAATAATAATGGACTGCTAGCTCCTCTGAATTCATTATTAAACTCTTAAAATTGTGTCATTTCAATGTAGAACAACACATTGTGCAAATTGTACGTGGCATGGGCAAAGAAGACTATAGACTACATGATTTTTCATATATGAAAAATGTCATAGGATGATTGGAATTTGGAAAAATCTAGTGAATTAAATCTTACAAAAGTAATTAATAATTTGACTTCTACTTTTAATCCATATGAACAAGTGTATGCTACTTGTCAAATCCCCAATAAAGGAGGATGGAGACATATATAGAGTCTTGTGGAATCCTCTTCTTCTAATTATTATTTTTTCTTTTTTTTTAAATAATTAAACCTCTATCTATACTATTTAGTAAGAAAGCGAGTCAGAAAATCCTATATTCTCTCTCTTTTTTTTTTAACAAAACTCTAGACTCCACAAAGTTTTAGTTTGAATTTGGGGAGAAATTCTCTTCTCTTAGAAAAATCTCTCCTCAGATCCTTTTTTTCTATTATTTTATATATTTTTGTTTAATTAATAATTCTCCTTTCTATGGAGTTTTCTCTCCGTTTAGTAGAGTTCTCTCTCTCATTGTGGAGTATTCTCTCTCACATTATAGAGTATTCTTTTTATGGTGTTTTTTCTTCTTATTGTGGAGGTTGGAGTCAACTTGAATTAAAGATATAGATATGATGATTAGAAGCAACAGATGGACCTGTCACCTTCTTCATTGAGTCATCCTACGATATAGTTGTAGTGTTCAGGACATGATTTATCCGATTAATAGTTTTTCGAAGAGGATGCGTTGAAATAGCTTTATAAATATATATGTTTTTTTTCTTTATTATGAGTTTTTCTTTAATTTTATCCTATTGTGTTTGGATTTTATTTTGGACAGAAGAGGTTTTACCTTTGCTCTTGTCATGTATGTAATTAGATTCTCATTATTATATTTATCTCCGTTATCTAAAAATAAAAATGATTAAAAATTAAACCTCCATCAATAATCTAACCGATTAGACCTAGTTTGAATTTTCTAAAAATGAGAGACATACTAAAAGCTCTTTAATTAGTATGGTTTTCAAAAAAGTGAAAATGATTGAAAATATTTATCAAAATTAGAAGTATATAGAGATATATTTTAAGTCTAACTCAAAGTGTTTTGAACATATTAAAAGGCAAAAAAAAATTAATATTTAAGAGTAATCATGTTACTACTATCTTATTTATATGAAGTATATATTACTATAATAAGTTAGTGAACCTTTCTTTATCCAATTTTGGATTCCCCAAACTTAAACAGATTATGAGTTAAGCATAATCTTAGTTAAACAGATCAAGTTTAGAAGGATATATTAATTATGATAATTATTGTTTTAAAGGCACTTCAAAGGGTTGTTGAGTCGGGCAATTAGAACCAGATTAATCTATATACTTTTGTAGGTTTTTGTTCTTAATTTATAACAAAAATGCTCGATCGATACTGCAATAACTCTCACAATATATTATTATCATTATCATATAAATCACCTTAAAATTTATTATATCAAGGTATAACTTCAAAGTGTCTTTTTACCAATAATGATTTTCATTTGCAATATTTATTTTATTTTGAAATTTGTTTTAGTATACAATTAAGTTGAAGTCAGTGCATCACAAGGCGAAGTATGTGTGCATGATATAAGCATGAAGTGTAAGAATGATCCACATTAACATTAAATTAAAAAAAAAGGACTACAAAATAATTTGATATTACAAACACATTATATAATATTGTTAGTTTTCTAGTTCCCCCCAAAGCTTACAGATTCCGTTACTTATTAAGTACCCAACGTTCTTCTGTTATCAACCTGCCGCCTCAGAGTGCCATCATCATACACCTAAAAAATATTATGAAACAAATGATCTATAAATCAACTTGAACATGAGTTTTTACCCCCCAAAAATAATTAATATACGTGGTGAATGATATATATTTGACAATAACATATTGTTAAATAAGTGGCGCACGGTACAACAAATATTTATTTATAACGTTAAAAAAGACGATTGACAAAAGTCAAACTCAATTAATTCAGAACACATTTTTATTATCTCTCGAATTGCTCCCAAGCAACATAACTCATTTTCAATAATATATATGTGTGCATATATGTACGTTTGTATATGTTATGTGGAGATAATTCAGCACAATTGTATGATAATAGCAATCATCTCCCCTCACTCAAAATTTTGTGTTCATATATAGTGCATGCTCCATATATATATAATATACCTTAAACTCTAATTAGAAGTAAATTATTGTTACCATTATGCCTTTAATGTGCATGATCAAAAACACTGACAACTTCTAAATCACGTCAATCTCTTTCAATCCATGACGTACACTATAAATATAATATCACCAAACCTACGCAACTCATAACTTCTATATCACACCACTTCCAATCAATATATAACACAACATATATATATATATATATATATAGACACAGACACAGACACACATATTTGCTCTAAACCTTCATTATCTTCTTTATGGGTGGTAACAATGTCAACCTCCCACCTGGTTTTCGATTTTGTCCCACTGATGAAGAGCTTGTTGTTCACTTTCTCCAACGCAAAGTCTCTCTCTTACCTTATCACCCCGACATCATCCCCGATCTCGACCTCTATCCTTATGATCCTTGGGACTTGGATGGTTCGTGTTCTTTTTATACCGTTAGATGATTTACAACAAGTTCAGTACTATTAAAAAAATTTCAAAAAAAAAGTTAGGGTAAAATATTCTTGACTGCAAATAAAAAAGTAGACCTATACTGACTTGTTTGTCAGTGTAGGTCACTAGTTTTGGTTTCAGGTTGTTTTGCTCAGCTTTGTTTTTTAGTTTTTAGTCCATTTGTATAGGTGGATAATCTAAGTCTTTTAGATTATGTCTTTCTTTTCAAAATATTAACTGTTACAACATATATTATGATTTTATTTGTTTCAGCTTAATTTTTATAAATTATAGACTTTATTAGTACTGTAATTCATTTCATTTTAAATTTTACAGATTATAGATTCTAACAATGTAATTTAAATAGTTGAAATTTATAATCTCTCAAATTTAAACAGAAACAAACAGAATTTATGTAATGTTTCTTGATAAATTACATTGGTGCGCGTGCAGGTAAAGCAATGGGAGAGGGTAATAAATGGTATTTTTATAGTCGAAGGACAAGAAATAGGATAACAAGCAGCGGATATTGGAATTCAATGGGGGAAGATGAAGCAATTTATAGTAGGAATGGTAGCAAAAGAGTAGGTACAAAGAAGCATTATGTGTTTTACACAGGTGAGCATTTGGAAGGTGTTGAAACAAATTGGATAATGCAAGAATATAGGCTTTCTGATGGTGGTGGCTCCAGCAGTAGGTCATCAAACAGAAGACAATCAAAAAATGTAAGTAAAAACTAATAGTTTAAAAATATATAAAAAAAAAACATTTCTCTCATATTCCGTTTCAAATTTTTTGTTCAAAATTATGGAATAATAAATATGGTAATTAATTACTCCCTACATTTAGATTTATTTGTCATCCTAAAAATCTACACACTTCTTAAGAAATGATATCATAAATAGTATCATTTTGTAATAAATGTGGAGGTAAAACTATTTATTTATTATTTTCTATAATAAATACTATAAAAATTGAAAACTACATTAGTGTATTAAATGTGAAACTAATATAAAAAATACATTTTTATATTTTCATTTAATATTATGTACGACAATTATATTTAAATAAATAAACATGTCAAATATAACATAAAACTAAACGGAGGGATAGTAGACTTTGATCGTAAATATTGTAATTAATTATGAAAGATGAGTTGCACAACCTTTTATAAAAGAAACTGTTACCAATGATTGTATACAATCATTATAATATATTTTCTATAGAATTTAAACTGGTCTTATTATTACTTTTTTTTATTAAGATATAACGTAATTCCATTTCACTTTTGAAATAATCTATATTCCAAAATCACGTTTATGCCTACAATAAATAGGATAAACTATTTCTTTTTTTTCCTTATTTAATTATTATTATTATTTTGGTGATTTGATAGGATCGTAGCAAATGGGTGGTGTGTCAAGTCTATGAGCAGGACGAGGATGAGGATGATCCACAGGAGCTTTCATGCTTGGATGAAGTTTTCTTGTCATTAGATGATGATTTTGACGAAGTTAGTTTGCCAATTTAGATTAATTTCAATTTAATTAGGATCATATAATACGTAAATGTTGGAATATTGTTTTGTTATAAGCAAAATTAATATCCAAATTTGCTTTGTTATTTCATAGAAATTTAGGTTTTGGAGAAATATATGACAGGTTCGATGGTTAGGAATTTAATTTCTTGTTTAATAGTGGTACGTACTACAAATTTAAATTTTTGATGATACATGTAAAGGTACTGTCAGAGTTCAACATACAAATTTAAAATTTTGATGATACATGTAAAGGTACTGTCAGAATTCAATATCTTTATCAAAATACGAATTGTAATTTGAAATGGAATTTTCGAAATAAATATTGGACAAGAGAAGTTCCATTTTGATTGAATTTACTTTAGGAGAAAATCTTCATCTTGATGAAAATTTGGTTTTAACTTCAAAAGAATACAATAAAAGGCAAAAGATAAATTAGACAAATGAACATTAAAAAGTTATTTATAATAGCACTTTGTTAATCGCAATTTATGCTTTCTTTTTTCGTAGCAAAAAAGTTTTACCGTTAATTCTCACATTAAACAAGAATAAAACGGTGATATAAAATATCGTACAATTAGATGCTATAATGCTAATGAATAAGTTGTTTTGATTTTATCTTAAAAATAAAAGTGTATTGCTTAGGCAAGCATTAAGTCATATGTGATGCGATCGTCCCAAGTAAAAGATTTTGCTTTCCTTTTTACTTTCCTCACTTTTCTAAAGGTCACCGACTCTGTCTCTTTGAATATTTTTTTCATTTGATTCGACTTTTTTAAAGTTACTTGATAGGATGATTTGTCTATATAAATATTTTTTTTTATTTGATTTGACTTTATTAAAGGTTACTTGATAGGATGATTGACTGTCTAGTCAATATTTTACTAGAACTTCGTATCACAATTTGAGGTAAAAATTGAATAAACGGAAAACACAACCGATATTTCTTATTACTTCTATTATATAATCACTTGCACATTTGGTTCTAATTATAATCTAATTAGGTTGAATTTTATTTATTGTATGATTTTTTAATTTGATATATCCTCATTTAACTTTGACGACGACACTTATAATTATCCATGCGATAAGTTTAGATGTCCACAATTATAAAGGGTGTATCCCCCAACATAATTGCTCTACTTTACTGACATCTGGGTTTATATGCATTTCTTTTCTACTTGTAAGTTTTATCAGGTTTCTCGTTCCATGGTGGCTCAAGCACATACCCTAACCGCTAAAGGACGTAACCTGGCTTTATATTAATATAATCCTCAAAAACAAAAACCAAAAAAAAAAAAAAAAAAAAATTGAGGACGAAGATCTTATTTTTATTTAAAATGGATGGAATAATTGTAGTTATTGTAGTATTCACAATTAAATCAGTTGACATCATTTCACATTGAGATTCACAAATCGACTTAAAAAGGAAATTCGTATAAGATGCTTTTTGAACAGATGGATACATTGCTTAATCAGTTCGTAAGCATTGAACAGACTAATCATTTAACCTGTTGCCAAAAACAAAAACATAAAGAAACAAAGGCCTAATCATTTAACCCAGACAGATTCAAAAATTGCTCACATGCATGTCGTGGTATATGTGGGTGCGCGCGCATGTGTTTGTGTGTATTTGATGTAAGTGAAAAAGTAGCGTGAGAAGTAGGATTGTGAACCAAGGCATCATCCAACATCCCAACTGATGCTTACCCTATATTGTAGATTCTCTCTCTCTCTCTCTCTCTTGTTTTTTTTAATGTTTCAGCTGTATAATCGGATACCTAGAAAGACGATAACTTTACTATTTTGTACTCCACTGCTGCATGAATCGAATACAAAGCAAGTCAATATCAAGTAGACGAAAGATTACTGGTATTACTTGTTTAAACTACTTATTTTGGAGGGGTGGTTTTGCTTAGACAAACCAAATCGACTTGAAAGCTATTATAATTATCACAAGACATGCTCCCACCCTTATGCCACAAATCTCAACTTGTACTCATACAGCTACTAATATACTACTCTGTTTGGTAAAGACAAGCACAAAAGAAACCAAACATCAGGTTCAAAACTAGGAAGTTTTGACATGAAATCTTCCTAATCCAACCAACTTTTGTTGTTAGTATTACACCTCATCACATATACTTATTATATCCAGGTAAGAAAAGATTATAATGCATTGTTTGCTTCTCTATTTTATGATCATTGATCAAGTTGTAATCCATACTAGCCCACCCTCCACCCCCCCAGCCCTCCCCCAAATAAAATAACCGTTTGATCCATCCCATATTTACTTTATTATATTCTCTCCTCGAATAACTCAAAACTTCACTATTTTTGTATTAAATGTCATTCTATTTCGACCAACATACTTGTTGCGGACACACAACATTACTACAAAGATTCAAGATGCATCCATAATCTGTGCCAAAAGAAATTAGTTACTCCAATTTCATAATAAAACAACCAGCTATAAGACTTGATCGACAACTAAATAGGATATATGGTATGGGGTAATGTTATGATTATGACTTTTTATATATTAGGAAGAACTACCCAAGAATCATAATTGGGTTTGCCAACAAACCTGTGGCTTTTGAGTCAAGCTAATAATACTAAACCATGTCATCCATACCAAAAAGATCAAGCAAAAGCCCATGCCCATGTCAATACTACTTGTTGCGCTTTAAAAGTACAAGTGGTATAAGATAAATAACTCCTACAATTTAACTAAGAGACATAAATGAGGAAACGGAAAGGTGCAGCATAATAACTAATTGAGATTGTCACATGGCTATCTCAGGGGAGAAGATGGGGGTACGTGTGTGTGGGTGGGGGGGTGGGATTGAAGGAAGATGAATTAAATAATGTTACAACATTGGAAGGGGTTAAAGAAGAAGAATGCAAAAAGCCCCTCTGTATAAGCACTAATCAAGTTCTGATCTTTCTCAAAATTTTTAGTAATGGAATTTGATTAAATAACCGACTACAAATGATTTTTTCTGTGATTAAGTTTCCTACCTTAGCAATGTTAAGATGGACTTGTAGTCCTGGTGGCACACAACCACTGTCTTGGGGTCTCAAGGTCATCTCCTGTGACAGTTGGTACATGCCAACTACCCTGTTCTGACTCCTGCATTAATTATTAAATAAGATAACAAAAAACTTCAAATTTAAGAAAGCAAAAGAAAAAATTAATCTAAAATAACCTATATATTAGACAAAATCAATAGTACCTGGATAACAATTGAATATGGAGGCGGCATGTGGAGTTTGAGTCCTTGCCTCGACACTGTTAATCTAACCTGCCAACAACATCAAGACAACAATCATTCATCTGAAATATGCTTAGCAGTTATTACAGTATCAAGGATTACAAGGATCACAAGAATGTGAATTTAAGAAGAAAAAGAAACAAACCATAAGAGTCTATAAGCCTACCTAGCCAGATCTAATTGATCAGTTCATAATAATGTGCTCTTCCTGTTGACATGTTTTACATATATTTTCATATTTTCATGTCATTGCTTGTGTTGGAAATTATACTTTTTATATGTTTCTCACTTTGTCACTTTGATAGCAAAGAGAGAAAGGAAATCGGATTTTGTGAATCACTAGCTTGAGACGAAGATAGTTACTTGATAAGATAGATCATCAAGACATTGATGAAACAACTCATCTTTGTATCTCCTGCTTTTAGTTGTTTGCTAGAGTTCAATGCTAAATCTTGGAAAACTGTGACAAGGTGACAACGGCAGACATCGAATGGCCATTATAGGGGAAGTACAACTGGCAACATGGCAAGTGGACCCTCCAGTAATGAAATTTACCACCAGAACTGCCCCTTCTGCCATCTATTTCTTCTCTTTCAGGTGCTTCTCAGTGAATTAATTAGCACATCCAGAGAATCTACTATCTAGTGACTAGCCCAGATTGCCTTTTTGAACAATGAATAAGAGTAAATACAAACTATCCTGCCTTAGCAGACAGTTGATCACTAGATTCACTACTAAGTTTGTAAGCATGGAGATAGAGAGGACATTTGGGTGGCAATCCAACCCTCGTTATAGGATGGGTGGTAATGTATGCCACGATAAGTGTTTGGTGCAGCCAGAGTATCACCTCGAAGTACAGGGGATATAGAAAAACCCCAAGTTTCATGAGGAACAGAACTAAACTTATTCAGTTATTCCAAACCTATTTTCATTATCTGAGTTAGAAACCAAAAATGATCATCGAAAGTGTTCTATTCATTCCTTTCCATGCTTCTGGACAATCTACAAGAAAATAAGGGATGCAGGCACACCAAACACATAAAATGAATATAGAGAGAAAACCTTTTCTAATTAAACAAAAGTCAAAGCATTTTATCATTTCTATTATGTTATAGTGGTTTCTAAATTTTCGGGGTGATCATCTGAAAACCCCGTTAAAGATAGAATGAACTTCTTACTCAAAACACAGATTTCAGTAGCTCACAACAGGGGGCCCTTCTGCCCTTGTGACTGACCATTTATCGGACATTCAACTCATAAGGAACTTAATTTTATGAAACTAAGCCAAGGACCAATTTCTAAAGGGTTTCATAAGTGAATGGGGTTCCTGCTTGGGTTTTCCTTTTTATAAGGTTTCCATTCAACTTTTACATAAGAAAATGTTTAAACCTATAGTTCATCTTTAGTCATTAGATATAATGACGACCATCCCAAACAATGTTATTAGATAAAAGAAGGATCTTAGTTGAAAGAATGGTTATGGGGAAAAAAGGCACGACCATGTAATTAATGCCTGTTTAAGTGGAACGTACTAACAGACCTGCCAATAGTGAACTATATTATTCAAGGGTTCTGTTCAAGATGATGATTTCTCATCCAAATAATGTGAAAGATTGAGAATACCTAAACT
The DNA here is from genome assembly GCA_014636745.2 of Centella asiatica. NCBI lineage: Eukaryota > Viridiplantae > Streptophyta > Magnoliopsida > Apiales > Apiaceae > Centella > Centella asiatica. The sequence goes on from CM025786.1 coordinate 27,978,389, forward strand.
TGTGGAATGACCAAAAATCCTTAATTTTGTTAAATATATACTTAAATTATAACGAAAGATCATAAAGTTTATTTAAAGATATTCCAGCACCATAAAGCTAATACTGGTGAAATTAAGATGAAAAACCTGATGCTTTTCTTTCCATCTCGGGAAAAAGCTATTCCCTAGCAATTGGAACAAGTGATCCCTCATCTCATCATTAGTAACAAGCAAACTCTTACAACTAACTGCAGCGTATAACCAGTACCTGCCAATAAGAAGGAGACATGTTCAACAAAACTGTAGAAAGAGGATGGCAACATTTATCACCCCCTAAGAATGAGATGTAATTCATTATATCAGTGCTGATAGAAGCGTCAGTAACATTTGTTTTCTCAATATATAATCCTATCGCTTGAATAACAATAAAGAATGAACTAAACAAAGTTAAAATATTATGCATTGAAACAATTAGGCAAAAGTATGAGTATTTGTAAGTGAAAGGACTGATTTAGTGACCAAACTATATTTGAAAATTTCTAACTGCATTGTTAAGAAGAGTAAGGACATTAAAGAACATCACCGAGAAAGTTACTTGAATTGTAGTCAAAGTGATCGAGAACTGCTTATAAGATTAGGATTCTTTCGATTTGAATGATTTAAGTTTCCAATCAGACAAGGTTTTTGGTTTCCTAAAACGCATTGCATTTGGAAGATCCTATTACATTGAGCTTTTGTAATTTCCTATTAGGTTATGGATTTGGATTGCCATGTGAGGTCTAAAGGACATTGGGATTTAAAATTTTAATCCTTAAGCAGGGTGTGTAGAATGTCTGTCATGATAAGCAATAGCGATATAAATCACATATATTTCAATAAGGAGTATTTCTAAAATTTTCAGGAAAGAAAGCATACCAATCATCATTTGAACCCGGTGGAGTAGCATAAAGTGCGCCAGACTTTTTCCACTGCTCCAGCAACTTCTTATTTTTAGGATTTTGAGCAGGACCACCAGTTACACGGCTTTTATGCAGCACGACAAGTGGTAATTTCTTTGATGGACTCATATCATATAATTGATTAACAACATTGTTGAGCTGAGATTAAAATGGAAACCTTATAAATTGCATTATATAATGTAATGAAGTAAAGATATTGAAAAACTTGGATAACTTTGAGAAGCCTATCCATTTCAAATTGTTCTCTCTACTTCCAACATCCTTATACATCCTCACCTGGAAAAAGCTAAAAGCGTGTTGATTGATAAGACCTACATTTGCACCATCAACCACAGCATCAAAGGGACCACGCCGCCGAAGCCACTCCTGAACGGATGCGCCTTTAAATTAGAAAGGATGTCACTGGAGACTGCACTATATTCATATGGCCTGAAGTATATAATAATAGCATATACTGGGATATTAAGTGAATATATACCCTCTACGTAAGTTACATATTACATATTTAATCTATTAGCTAACTCCTGTAAGCAAATGCATATCTTGCACCATTTCATTGTTATTACTTATTAGAGGTGGCTCAAGTGGGTGTCCACGCCACACCTGTCAATGTATTATAAGCTAATCATATCAAGAAACAGTACAAGAGATAGATCTACAAGATGAATGAATTACTCAAAAGCATTAAACTATATGTTCATGGAGACATGAACAACTAAGATATGCACCTGACTTCAAAATTATAGTAATTAAGATTTCCTGGATGCAACACCTTTTGTCTTGTTCTCTAAAGCTAGTAATCGTGCCCAACCACTTAAATCCTTCTCTATATTAGTTTCTTGGCAATAGAAGGCCAAGCTCTTTGATGTAGGACAAGGGGGATTAAGGGGCAAAAGAGATAATTAGGCTCAAAAGCTTCTCACACAAACAAACTCACTCCACAACACTAAACTCTATTCATTCGGATGAAAAATTGAGGATTGCAATTATTTAAAAAGGGATCCCAAAACTTGACAAACATTATAAATCTGTAATAATAAATATCAATATCTCATAAGACTACAAATCCTACCATAATCAAACTTCTGACAGTTATCAAGATCACGGAATATTCCTAAGAAGTAAGAACAATACCACTACTTTATACTACAATTTAATGAAATGACCTTATTTCTGCCAGTCTTATCTGAAAGTTGAAAGATCAGTAGCTTCGCCCTGTCGACATATCATATAAACGTAGATCTCTGATCTGATCAAAGGAATGCCACCCCAGGATACGGAGAATAAAATAACAAAAAAAATTAACAATGAATTTCTTAATTTGCTCACTCCTCCAATTTATCATCACAGATTGTAACTTTCATACTCTGCCCCCCCAACCCCGCTCCGATACCCAGCCATAGGTAGAGAAGCCAGTCCTGATACAGTACACCTAATGGGTTCCTTTTCAGGTTATTCCTAAATCATCATGGGCTCATTTTCTGACGATATATACTTTTGGTCACCCTGTTTAGGAGTTTCTATTCTGAGATAATAAGAGAAAGGTAGAGAATTTAAAATTAGGAGTGTTTTATGGAATTTGTTGGAGAAAAAAGAACATATGATTATAATAGTGGGGTGTTTATTTGAGTTCTCTATCTATTTATTCTAAGAGAAAAAAGAAAGGGCTACAGTTTTTCTTCCCTTCCCTACTTTTTTCTTCTCCCCTCACTTCCCCACGTCAAAAACTCATAGACAGGATTGCCCATATTTAATAATTCACAGCATGAAAGTCTGTACCTTTTGTAATCATTTTACCATATAACTTCATGTTGTACGAGGATCAGAAGCTATGAAGATGTCACGTTAAAAAAGTGAAATAATAATGCACTCTTCCAACAAAACATGAACCTAAATGACTGATTCTTCATACAAGTAACCACAACACAATTGACTACAATGCAACAACTATGAAGCTTAAACACAGGACAAGAATTCTACCACATTTTCAAAAGCACCAGTAGATGGTGTAACTTCCAATGATCTTAAAAACTCCAATTGAATCATAATAAATGAGTTGCTGAGGACTCGGTCATACCTGAAACTGCAGAAAATCATTCCTCACCTCTCTTTCACAAGCTAGTGTGGTTAAAGAAGTAGCAAAATTTTCTGTCTCTCTCGGATCAATGTCAATACAAACAAGCTTCTCACGACATGAATGGCATATGCCGTTCCCATCCATCTTAGTCCTCACCACTAGCCATTTCCCCCTGCCTAGCCACCCTTGCCCGTGCCACCCGCCTCCTCCCTTCACAACCCCTTCCTTCACTTTCCTCGCATCCCATTTCTCCTCACCAACATTTGCAGCACTTTCCGACCCAAACCAATCCTCCACAACCCTGGCACTCTCTTCTGACACCTGCCTCACATTCGCCCTTAACCTATGCAACATTTCATACACTTTATCCACCCTTTTCGCCACAGAGCTAACCTTCAAAAGAGCCCGAATCTCATCTTCTTCAGCCAAAACCCCATTTTCAACCATATGAGCATCAACTTCATATGCCTGATCAGCCATCCCCTTCTCACAAAACCCAAACAATGCCGGCCCGTACGACCTTAATTTGGGCAAAAGACCACAACTTTTCATTTGTTTCACCAAATCAAAAGCCATTTCTGGGTCTTCCTTAGCAGCAGCCAATCTCGCTGCACTCGTAAACGTAGCCTCATTTGGAGCAACTTTATCACTACCCATTTGCTTATAAATCTCAAAACCCCTCCTTAAACCCAAATCCCCAACACCCTCCAATCCCAATGAACACAAATACAACAAAACATTGTAATGATGAACAGTAAGTGAAACATTATTTACCCTTGCATCATCATAAAGGCGAAGGGCTTCCTCAAGATTATTCTCTTTAGAGCACAAGCCAAGTCGGTGCTGAAGCACCCCTTGTGGGGACTCACGGCGAGCCTTCTTCTTCGCTTTGCTGGAGAGTGGAGTTGGGGAAGAGGGTCTATGGGTAAGAGATGAGGCTGTACAGAAATGGGCTAATTTGCTCATAGAAGATTGGGGGAGTTTAATAGTGGTGACATTAAAGGGGATTGGAGAAGTGTGAAGATGGAGAAGAGGGGGTGAATGGGATATGGAGCGGAGTAAAAGTGATGGGATTTTGGTGAAGAAGGAGAAAAGGGGTGATAAGGGTCCGGTGAGAGGAGGAGAGAGATAGCCCGCACGCAACAGCATCACGGCTGTTGCTGTTGAATTGCAGCAGTTGAAAACATAAGCAATTGGGACTTTTCACCCCTGAACTTGCCACTCTAGATTTATATTTTCCATTTTCCTTTTTATTCTTCTAGTTTTTCCTTTTTCTTTTTTTTTTTTTTTTGTATTGAATCTATTTTTATTTCAGTTCTATCCGGTAGCATAAAAAATAATTATAATGATATTATAAATCTTCATAACCTTCTGCCTAATTATGATCCTATTTTAAATTTTATATATGAAAATATAAAATTTCTAAAATTTAAGTTAAAAATAAACATAGTCTCTAATTCTTTAAATCTTTCTTGCATTCGGTTCATTCCAACTATTTCTTTCTCATCAATTCTATAATTTAAAATTTAGATTTTTTTTTTTTTGGTTTCAACAACTTCGACGTAAAATTGACGTGAAAATTACCTTTAATTACAAAGTTTTATATTTTTTACATTTTTACAAATTCATTTGACAAGTGAAATGATAGGATTTACTAATTGAAAAATATATATGTTTAAAATTCGAAATGTAGAGTATCTAATTTTTAGTACTTTATAAATTACTCTTATCATATAAAAGAGATTGTTGAGTCTTATAACTGAATCACGGTTAAGACTAATATTATTTAAGGTCATAATATTTATTATATTTTACCATAAAATAAAAATATCACGTGCACTATTAAAATGTAATCATCTATGTTATTTTTCACTCTCAAGATTTTATATATACAAACTCTCATATATCTATTACTCTAACTTTTATAATTGTAGAAGTGCAAGTATGTGTATGTGTAATTTTAAAATCCAAAAATATCCAAATTTTAAGATATCAATTATTTAAGAACAGGGTGACAATGATCTAATTAAAATTGATGTAAAACAACTTAATTATCCTTTTCATTAAATATGAGAATAATAAAAATAAGAAACCGACAGTTCTACACGAGTTTCTAATTGAGAAATAACATTTTTACATAAAAAATTAATATTTCTAATAAGTTCTATCTCATCTAACCATAGGTCCCAATAATTCTTCACATCGTAATCCCAATTAATTTAGCTTTGCCGCAGCACCACAATGCCCAAAATGTAAGTTGCTATTTTCCTGGGCGGCGTGTGCGTATGGAATCAGTGGCGGTGCCTTCTTACCAAGTGCTCTTCATTATTGACCTTGTTCCACTTCTGGTTCCATTGAGATAAAGGTTTTGAAAAAGTAAATAGCCGCGGTATCATTTTAAAAAATTATGAATAAATAGTATCACTCAATATTAATTTTTTCAAATAAGTATCTGTTATGTAATATATATATATATATATACATATATGTATATGTATATATATATGTATGTATATATATATATACATATATATATACATATATATATACATATATATATATATACTATACATACATACATATATATATATATATACATTTTACCTCTCCAACTTCTCCACCTCTCCAACTTCTCCACTTATCCACCTCTCCACTTGTATAACTCTTCTTATACATTTTATTACCTATAAATAGAGAAATTGTATAATGGTGTTGGAGACATTGAAGTTGAGATATATTATATAGAAATAACATTACCCTCTCTCTTTTACTTTATATTATAATACGTTATCAGCATGAGTTTGCTCCAGTCAAATTGCGATTGAATTTTGTTTCAAGAATAAGGAAAAAGAATATGATTGGAGGCTCAAAAAAGTTATGACAAATAGTAAAGATGAATGTTTAGTAGACAGTGGAACAACAAACTCTATACTAAAAAGTAAGAGATATTTTTCTCAATTGTCTCCTGCAGAGACACATGTTAATACAATATCTGGCATTAGTAATTTAATTGAAGGCTCTGGAAGAACTTGTATTTTGTTACCTGAAGGAACAAAATTATTTATAAACGATGCATTATACTCAAGTAAATCCAGAAGAAATTTACTAAGCTTTAAGGATATTAGAAGGAATGGTTATCATCTTAAAACCATGACTGAAAATAATATTGAGTATCTTCACATTACATCTATTGAATATGGCCAGAAGATCATATTGGAAAAGTTGGAAGATTTATCCTCTGGATTATATTGTACGAACATAAGTCCAATAGAATCAAATATGGTCAGCAACTAGAAATTACTTGACACAAAGACATTTATTCTGTGGCATGACAGGTTAGGTCATCCAAGTAGCACTATGATGAGCAGAATAATTGAAAGTGCAAATGGGCATCCCCTAAAGGACCAGAAGATCATAGTATCAAAAGTTTTATCATGTGCAGCATGCTCTCTTGGAAAATTAATAATTAGGCCATCTTCAAATAAAATTGAAAATGAATCTCCTTCATTTTTAGAAAGAATTCAAGGAGATATTTGTGGGCCTATTTTTCCTCCATGTGGACCATTTAGATATTTTATGGTTTTAATTGATGCATCAACTCGATGGTCACATGTTTGTCTATTGGCAACAAGAAATGTTGCATTTGCTAGACTATTAGCACAAATAATCCAACTAAGAGCAAATTTTTCAGATTATCAAATTAAAAGAATTAGACTTGATAATGCAGGAGAGTTTACATCCCAATCTTTTAATGATTATTGTATGTCAATTAGAATTATGGCAGAACATCCAGTGCCTCATGTACATACACAAAATGGTTTAGCAGAATCATTAATTAAGAGATTACAACTGATTGCTAGACCATTACTGATGAAAAGTAATCTATCATCTTCTGCATGGGGACATGCCATTTTACATGCTGCTGCACTTATTAGATTAAGACCAACTGCATATCATAAATTTTCTCCATTACAATTGGTTTCCGGAAGAGAACCAAACTTGTCTCATCTTAAAATTTTTGGTTGTGTTGTGTATGTTCCAATTTCTCCACCACAACGTACCAAAATGGGACCACAAAGAAGATTGAGAATTTATATTGGTTTTAACTCTCCATCAATTATTAAATATTTGGAACCAAAAACTGGAGATGTTTTTACAGCACGTTTTGCTGACTGTCAATTTAATGAGACAATATTCCCAATCTTAGGAGGAGAAAAAGAAAAGCTGGAACAACAAGAAGTAAATTGGAATGCATCATCATTATCTTAACTTGATCCCCGAAGTGGTCAATGTGAACTAGAAGATCAAAAGATTATACATTTACAAAGAATAGCAAATGAATTACCAGATGCATTTGTAGATACAAAAAGGGTTACTAAATCACATGTACCAGCTTTAAATGCACCTGCTCGAATTGATGTAATCCCAGCAGAGGTTTCTATACAAAGAAAACGTGGAAGACCAATTAGTTCCAAAGATCGAAATCCACGGAAAAGGAAAGAGTAGAATAGAGTAATTGGTGTAACTTCAGAAGAGGTTATCGATAAAACGCCAGAAGAGGTCGATAAAACCCCAAAAGAGGTTGATGAAGTTCCAGAAGAAACTCAAGTGCCTAATGATTATGAGATCTCAATAAACTATGTACAAAATAGTACAATATGGAACCGCAATGAAACACGTGTTGATCAAATTTTTGCATATGCTATAGCAACTAATGTGCTAAATGAGAATGATTATGTACCAAAAACTCTTGAAGAGTGTAGGCATCGAAATGATTGGCCAAAATGGAAAGATGCCCTGAAGTCTGAATTAGATTCACTTGAAAAACGCAATGTTTTTGGACCTGTAGTCCTAACTCCCAAAGATGTTAACCCTGTAGGTTACAAGTGGGTATTTGCAATAAAAAGGAATAAGAAAAATGAGATTGTGAGATATAAAGCAAGGCTTGTGGTACAAGGTTTTACACAAATACCAGGAGTTGATTATGAAGGAACGTATTCACCTGTAGTGGATGCAATAACTCTCAAATTCCTAATTAGTCTCACAATCATTGAAAAACTTCAAATGCGTCTCATGGATGTAGTCACAGCCTATTTAGATGGATCACATGATAATGATATCTATATGAAAGTCCCTGAAGGACTAAAAATGCCTGAAGCACTTAAATCAAAACCTCGAGAAATGTATTCTATAAAGTTACGGAGATCTTTATATGGACTAAAACAGTCGGGTCGAATGTGGTATAATCGACTAAGTGAATATCTCATAAAAGTGGGATATAAATCTAATGAAATTAGTCCATGTGTTTTTATTAAAAGAACAATCTCGGCTTTTACAATTATTGCAGTATATGTTGATGATTTGAATATCATTGGGTCTCATGAAGATATCGAAAAGACTGCAAATTTATTAAAGAAAGAATTTGAAATGAAAGATCTTGGTGTAAAAAATTATGTCTTGGCCTACAGATCGAACATTTGAATAATAGTATTTTTGTCCATCAATCGAATTACATCCAGAAGATGTTAAAACGTTTTAATATGGACAAAACTCATCCTCTAAGTACACCAATGGTTGTTCGATCACTTGACATAGAAAAGGATCCTTATCGTCCCCGAGAAAAGAATGAAGAAGGTCTTGGTCCAGAAGTACCATACTTAAGTGCAATAGGGACTTTGATATATCTTGCTAATAATACAAGACCTGATATTGCATTTTCTGTCAATGTATTGGCAAGATATAGCTCTGATCCAACACGCCGACATTGGAACGAAATCAAACATGTGTTTCGTTACCTTTGTGGGACAAGTGATATGGGACTATTTTACCAAAATAATAAAAAATCCAAATTAGTTGGATATACAAATGCAGGGTATTTATCAGATCCACATAAATCTCGGTCACAATCTGGATATGTATTTACATATGGTGATACTGCAATTTCATGGCGATCAACAAAACAGACACTGACAGCGACATCATCAAATCATGCCGAATTAATTACTCTATATGATGCTGGACGAGAATGTGTATGGTTGAGATCAGTGATTCAACACATCCAGGAGGAATGTGGACTCGAGTCAATCAAAGGAAACCCAACTATGATATATGAAGACAATACAACATGTATTGCTCAAATCAAAGAAAGATATATTAAAGGTGACAGAACCAAACACATCTCACCAAAATTCTTCTCAACACATGATCTACAGAAGGATGGTTTGATAAATATTTGTCAAATTAGGTCAAGTGATAATTTGGCAGATCTATTCACAAAATCATTGCCGAGAAAAGTTTTTGAACAACTTACACAGAAGATTGGTATCCGTCGTTTCAGAGATATACATTAAAATGAGGGGGAGTATTATACACGTTGTACTCTTTTTTCTTCACTAAGTTTTATCCCACTGGGTTTTCTTAGTAAGGTTTTAATGAGGCAACATAACTGATCCAGAAGTATCAATTAATTTTTGGTCCTGACGTACCTAATTTATAATTTGTCCTGTAGAACATATTAATTGTGTATAAGGTAAAATGTCTAAGGGGGAGTGTTATGTAATATATATATATATATACATACATTTTATCTCTCCACCTCCCACCTCTCCAACTTCTCCACCTCTCCAACTTCTCCAACTTCTCCACCTCCCCACCTCTCCAACTTCTCCACTTATCCACCTCTCCACTTGTATAGCTTTTCTTGTATATTTTATTGCCTATAAATAGAGGCATTGTATAATGGTGTTGGAGACATTGAAGTTGAGATATATTATATAGAAATAACATTGCCCTCTCTCTTTTACTTTTGCTTTATATTATAATAGTATCATTTTTTAGTTAAAAACCATAATAACCCTCTCATTTTTTTTTCTCTACATGTCAGTTTCTTCTTCCTCCTCTTCGCTGTCAATTTTATTTTTACTATTCTTCATCTTTAACTCACCAACTCTCTCTCTCTCTTCTACTGTTGTTACTGTCCACTGTCATTGTCATCGCTGTTATTGCCCTCCGTCATGCCATTGTTATCGCATCTTCCTCTTCCTTCAGATCTACCTTGTATTCGCGCACCATTATCGTCGCAGTCATCATCATCTTCGTGTTTCTCTGTACTTCTCTCTCTCCATCTCCATTTGTGTTTTTTCGTTGTCGTCGCTGCCGCCACCACCTCTTCTTCCTCCTCTTCCACGTTCAGATCTACTTGTCGTCGCACAACCACCATCTATATCATCATCGTCATCATCTTCTTCTATACTTTTATTGTCATCATTGCCGCACAACTACCATTATTGTTGTCACCACTACCTCATTTTCATCCTTCTTCTCTGAGCGAAATACTTACGGTTTCAGATAAAATACATATTGTCCGTAACTCTGGAATAATCTAAAAACGGAATATCTACTTTTTAGATAAAATACATACTATTCTTAGCTCTAAAATAAATACGTTCTATCTAAAAACAAAATACATATCATTTCAGATAAAATACCTATTATTCATAACTATGAAATAAATACATACTATTTAAAAATGAAATACCTATTGTTCGTATCTCTTAAATAAATACCTACTATCTGAAAATAAAATACATATTGTTTGTTTGTAAGTTTCAATTTGAAATAACTACTATTTATAAATGATATGCATAATGTCTATAAATAATTATTTAACAATTAAAAGCTTACTTTTTGTAAATTATATTAAAAAATATAGATTTGTTGGGTGGCAAATGGTCTGATGATTTTTTTTAATAAAAAAATAATATTTACAAAAGTTATTGTTTGTATTTCATAATAAACATTATATATTTAGTGGTAAGGTGATGTGGGGTAGAATTAGGTGATAATTTTAAAAAAATGTTATGTAAAAAATACATATTGTTTCTAGTTTATAAGTAAAAAGTAGGTATTTGAGGTAAGTGTGGTTGCAGGTACAAGTGTGGGTGGTGTGGGGGTGAGGTGAGATGTGATAGATTTTTTTAAAAATATTATATAAAAAACACATATTATTTATTATTTATAAGTGAACAGTAGGTATTTGGGTTGTGGGTGGGGGGTGAAAGGTGGGGTGGAGTGGAGTGTATGATAGTTTTAAAAAGAAAATTATGTTAAAAATATGTACTATTTATAGTTTATAAATGAACAGTAGGTATTTAGGGTAGAGGTAGGGTGAATAATAGAATTTTATTAAAAACATATCATGTAAAAAATACATATTGTTTATAGTTAATAAGTAAACAGTAGGTATTTGGGTTGGAGCGGAGGTTTGATGGGTGATAAATTTTCAAAAAAAGATTATGTAAAAAATATTTATTGTTTGTAATTTATAAGCAAACATTAGGTATTTGGGGGTGAGGGTGGGTGATAAATATTTTTTTAAAAAATATCTATTATTTGTAGTTTATGAGTAAACAATTGGTATTTGGGAGTAGGGCTAGAGAGGGGTGGGGATGGGTGATAGATTTTTAAAAAAATATTGTGTGCAAAATACATACTATTTGTATTTTATAAATGAACAATAGATATTTAGGGTGGGGTGGGTGAAAAATGTAAAAAAGTAATATTTGAGAAGTATGTATATAGATGGTATTGGGAAAAGTAGTCGAGTTGGGATACAATTGGTATTAAAATAAAATATTTTTGTTAAAAAAAAAGGTAAAATTGATATTAATATAATGTAATTTTCAAAAGTGATACTTATTTGTTCATAATTTTTTTTGAGTGAACTTCTTTATTCACAAAATTTTAATTTGATATCTCAATATCATAAATCCAAATAAATAAACTAAGAACCTATTTGACAAATACTTATAAGTTATAAAGTTTTTTAAAAAAATAGTGTCCAACAATGACTTAAAAGTGTGTGTCGCTATGGTAGTTAAGCCACTTAATTTGAGACGGAAGGAGTATATTTCTTTTAATATAATACTATTTTGAAATCTTATAATTTTATTATGATATGAATTTATAAAAATATAAACGATAAAGATAATCTCTAGACAATCGTATTTCATTTTAAGATTTAAAATTTGTTTTAATTGTAAAAGTTTAAATAATCAATTTGCTTCCCATGGATCTATTTATTGCGTTCGCGTAGAGACGAATTCGACGTAAATGTAAAGCCATTATCTGAGAAGATGTAGTTACAGGATGATGACAAATTCTGTGAAACTTGATGAGAAGAAAAGTTGCATTCGACAGAGCCGTAGGTATATAGCCGACCTCAGAAAACAACACTTCTTTTAATACTAGAAAACAACATTAAACAACAAATGCATCAAAAATTGGAATTGATAATAATTAAATTAGTTAAATGGTGGCTAAGTTTTCTATGAGATCATGTGACCCTTATTTGTATTCATCTTCTCCATATACTCACGACAACATCACGCATGCATTCCAAGTGTATTTCCCTTTTCTTACATTGAACCAAAATTTATTTTTACACAAAATTCTTACATATGGTGGAGGAGTCAAAATTTTGTTAGATATAATGACCTTTTCAAAGGAAAAAAAAAATAAAATCGAAGGTAAGACACTAAAATAAATTATTGTTGAGACTTTTAACTTCAAAAAAATATCCACACTTCCATTTGGCTTCTTTTGGACCAAAATATGACTTCTTTCATTTTTGAACATATAGACAGTAGGGTGGTGTATTAATTCTAATAAGATTAAAATAATACGGAGTATTATTTTTGGGATTACCCTAATTTTTTGAATATGAAACACTAAATAATGAGTCAATTATATTAGTTAAAGAGAAAATACAAGATATGAAGCAGAAAGTAAAACAACCAACCAAAGATCAAGAACAAATAAGTACTTAATCAAGCATGTTACTTCACCACTTTATGAAACAAGATTTTAAGAAACGAAAACAATCATTACACATAAAGAGAAAACCCAATTTATAGAACAGAACTTCAAGATCAGCACAACCAATAAAGAATGCAACTCTAATGCTAGACACACTATTAATTATACTTGTAAACTATATATGCAAGTAATTGCACGTACAAGTGAAACATTTTTATCAACAAACTAGCTAAGAAGGATCATTTCACAGATTTATCCAACTTTTTTTCATCAATTTGATCAACCAAATCTTCCACAAACACGCCTTATTGTCCCCTCAGAACCTGTCTTAACATCAATACGACCCATTCTCACCATAGAATTAACAAAATCCTCCTCGAAATTCGGTCCGAACACCGGGCTTAGAATGCTAAAATACGAGTCAATTATGCTCCTAGTGGAAATATCGTTGTACAAGGCTGCATCAGATTGTAACACTGCAAATCCAGACCTGATATTCTGCAAAATTTGGTTGTCGAACTTGTTGCCACTGCCACGGTCTATAGGTAATCGGACGTTCACGTTCCCATTCTGAGGGCATGTCGCTTTTAACTCTGGTAGCAAACTTGGGTTAATGGCCGGATCGCTACCACCAGTCGGTGAAAATTTGTACAGTCTTTGTGTCATGAAGAAGCATGCTGTGGTGCCAATTGTATGTGCAGCTGAAAAGTGAAATAAACCCAAAGAAACATTAAAACCAATAAGTGCTATTCCATAAAAAGATAGGACATAAATAATGCAAGACTCCTCTCCGGTCCAAAAAAAACAACCATTTACTTATGGAATAGCAACAAATCCTTTGAATTAGAAGTACTATAGACTTGAGATTTACCATTTGTGTGAAAGAATTTATTACAACATTGAGTTCAGTTAAAAAGTGTCAAACCACATATAACATGTTGTGCATTATAGAGACAAAATGATGCTTTTAACTGATTCCGGTTGAGACCTACCTCAAATTTGTAATTTACCTCCTACTGTTCACAATAAATGTCACTTTAGAAATTTGTTAAAATTTCATTTTAAGCGACACTTTGTGATAACCTAAGCAATCGAATGATATGTTACCCTTATTTATTAGTGATGAGTTTAATTTATTTCGCCTGTAATTAATTATTCTAATTGTTTCCAAGATAGTGCATACTAAAATTGCTTACGGGAATATGCAAACTAATTGAAAAATGTGAAATTTTGATTAATTATTATAAAAATAAAATTATAATTTAGAGCTATATTTAATCATTGATTTGCCTAATTATTATACTCCTTAATATTAGTGAATTCTCCTAAAACGACAGTTATTTTGAACCGGAGGGAGTAATTCTTTTTATTCATTTATTTGATTATAATACCTACTAAGACATCAATAACTATAATTTCGTTGTGATTTTTATGAATTTCCAAAATAAAAAACTTTACTGACTAAAAACAGAGGGTTTAACAAATAAATGCAATGTTGCATCCCAATTGCACTCGCAACAAATAGTTATGATTGCAAAAGGGGTTTCATCTACACGCTTTTAAGCTTTTAGAAATTAATCGAATATAATATTTTGTTATACAAAATGCAACAATTATAATCCGCGAAAGTTAGTTTATATTGAGAAGGAGAGAATTATTACCAGTCTATCAGGACTCCAAATTCATAGAAAAGGCATTAACTTTGTTACTCTATTTTCTTGACACAAAAAATTTAATTATATGCATGTCCTTGTCATCTTAAATGCTATGTAATAAACTTAAATGATGAATTCATACACCTTAAATGTCTACCAACTGTTAGCCCACCAGATCTACATGTTCTGTGTGTGTGTGTGTGTGTGTGAGAGAGAGAGAGAGAGAGAGAGAGAGGAATACCACTAAGAAGCACAAGGTCCTTATCTGAAAGGCCTTTGTCAGAAAATTTAGCCTTGAGTTGCTGAATTGAGTCCTTAACATCCGGCATACCATCCGCCAGACTTATATTAGAAACCATACCATCTCTTCTACCAGTTTCAACCTCATAATTAGGACCATTTGCCTGTTTTTGCAATCAAAATACTATGTTGAGCTAAATTATTACATCCGAAAATATAAATTCATATATTATATTATTGAAATTAGAAAATAACAAATCATATATTATACCGCAACGACAGCATCCCGGGCAGCGAGGGCAACAATATCAGCACAAGAAACAACACCAGGACAAACAGATTCCAATTGTGCCTTGGCTCTCTCTATCACCTCAAATCCTCCAACCCCTTGATGACCAAATGCATGCCTCTCGGAACTCGGGCCACTCTCTATTAGTATGGACCCATCACACCCCTGACCATATATCATCAAACCAAACCAACCCATCCACCCAACAACCACAATTTATTAGACCTCATAAATCCTTAATTTTCAACAAATAAACTAGCATCATACATATACATACATAGGTACATACATCTGCGTCATGTTTGTCTTAGCCTTAAATTTTAGAGATTTTAAATTTTTATAGTGTAAATTACGATATCAAAATATAAAATCTCTAAAATTTGAACCGAAACAAAACTTCTACACACGCAGCATATATAAGAATGAATAATCTAGCTACTTACAAAAGCAAAACAACGTAAGCACCCAATCATCTGCCTTATTGTTGGACAGACAACTCAAAATCAAATTAATCGAATTGTCTGTTCAAATGTATACTAGACGGAAGATTGTGAATTAAGAGGGTTGACCATTGATCATTCCCTACATTTATACTACCATTGCTATATATACTACACTCTCAATTATCAAATACATTAATCGGTCATTCCAAAAAAAAAGTCAATATATTTATTTATCAGAATTGAATGCATTAAAGTCTTGTATAGTGCTCGTACAATACTTAAATGCAATTTTTGTACAATCTAACCATTAAATGTCTTAACACTGTCACATCACTAATAAACAGTTCCCGTTAATCTTAAAACAATTTTTATCTTTTTAATTGGAATGAAGCTAAAGTATAACCATTTACACTAGTTATTATCAAATAAAAGAACCATTTATACGATCCCATAATTGCAAAAGGAATCGTAAAATTGCACATGATTATTGCACTGTATTCAATATATATATATACTACACACACACACACACACACACACACATATATATATATATAGAGAGAGAGAGAACCTGGACAAAGCAGTCATGGAAATGAAGTCGAAGCAAGACGGGAGAGAAATTGGGGTTGGACTGGGCGGCGTCGCGGACGAAGCCGGCGACGATAGATTCAGCATTGGGGCAGGTGTCGCTGTAAAATCCGACCCTCAGTTGGGCTTCTGAGAACCCAAATATTATACATGTATATATAATTATACCCCAAACCACTACCATTTAATTAATTGGTACCAAAACAAAAATTAATTAAAGAAAAAAAATAGTGACAAACTTTATTTATTAATTACAGTAAAAAGAAAATGAAAGAAGAAGGGGGAGGAATGGCGGATGAAGTGTGTGTTTGTGCGTGTGGAAGCTGCGAATGGAGTTGGGAAATTAACTCAAATTGGTGGGGAGGATTATGGAACTATATATGCTATATAGGTAGGGGGTGTTTAATTGTAGTAGGACTCATATATATACACAATATGTATATATATACTGTGTGTAAGGGCTGGAATGACTGAGGTGGCAACTGGCAAGCAATTAAGAGAGGGAGATGGCTGTGTGTCAAGGTGAGAGTGTTGCATGTGCTTTGTTCTCTTCCTCACCACTTTTTTCTTTTTCTTTTTAGTTTTAAATTTTGGGTTTTTTTCTTATACATTTTTATTTTTTTATGGTGGGTATATTATATTGGACACTTGGATTTTGGACTAGTAAATTTGGAGGTCGGTCTAATACTTAAAATGAAGTTTCATGCTATTAAAATGAATATGAACAGACAGACGTAAAATGCGTTTGGTTGGATAGAATGTAATGACATATAAATAAAATAAATTTTATATTATTTATTAAATTATTTACGTGTAAAATTTATTTATTATTTTATATTTTTTATAATATTATGTGTTTTCTTAAATTAATTCTCCTAGAATGAGTTTGTCTATTCTATCATAACTTAAATTTTATACAAAATTTATAATTTTTTTATTTACATACTTTTCTCGTAGTTTTTAGAGTTTGGTTAATTATTTGAAATTGTTTTTATCTTGAAATTTGTATAATTACCTGGATCATTTTTGTTTGAAAGTCTAATTCATTTGAGATTGATTCAAGAATATATTTAATATTTTTTGAACTTCATACACTATATAAGTCTTTTTTGTTACACAAATTTTAGACGAAGAGATCGGAAACTCTTAATTCAATTTAGGTCGTAGTTTAACTCGTTTATACTTTAGTCGGTATTTAAGAAAATAATTTAATTGTGTGACACTGTGACAGCATGCGCTCATAATATCTGAGATTTTTTTTAATTTTAATATTTAAATAATTTCTAAAGACACAGTGTAAAATAAAAAACCAAGAAAAAGGAAATACACATTATATCAATTATCAAGTACTCCAATATTTGAATATTGTAGGGAAAAAAATGTATTTTCAACTACCTCGAATGTATAATGTTTACATTTATAGCAATCTGAGTCACTTTTAGCCAAATCCATCAACTCGTTTTCTGTGTTGTTGTTGTCACTATAAGTTTTTATTTACTGTTTTTTATATTATAGAAAAATATACTCTGTTTGGCTGAGTAATAACGAAGATGGTGTACATTATTATGAGTAATTTTTAATGTCTTCCACATTAAATATTGCACAAGTTTTTTCCTCACAAGAACACACTCCA
Source organism: Centella asiatica (assembly GCA_014636745.2). NCBI lineage: Eukaryota > Viridiplantae > Streptophyta > Magnoliopsida > Apiales > Apiaceae > Centella > Centella asiatica. The sequence goes on from CM025786.1 coordinate 27,996,068, forward strand.
ATAAACAACATGGGTTGATTTTTTTATTGAACATTTGAACCCTCTTCCTTTTACTCCCTTCTGTTTGCAATACTAACCTTGTGATAATTTAAATAAATGAATGAAGAATTAAAATTTACTATATTATATTTATTTATTATTTATGAGAAATATACATGCTAATTAAAAAAGAGACAATTTTACTAATTATTATAAGGGTACTCCGTACCCCTAGAGTATACATTGGACTGATTGAGCATGTTCTATAAATTATTGAGTTAATAATATAAAAAATCTATAAATTTTTTAGTGTTTAACACTTTAACTGTGACGCCCCGAAAAATCCCACACACCGGGACCCGGGCCACGTCAATAAAAGAAAACATCTAGGATCACATCCATACATCACTACTTACTTTAAATGCAACTCCTTACAAAAATTCGGAGTTTAAAACATTCGTCAGCGGAAGCTAAACTTACAAAATTCATTTCTTAGTGACATCAGCAGAAGCTAAACTGTTACAACAGCCTTGACTGTCGTCCTTATGCTATTGTATCCTTTGTCCTTAGCTCTTTCTCATCATTACCCACAGTTACCTCATAACAACCTTAAACTCTGTCTTTCTCACCTGTAAAATATTAATCAATACCAAGGATGAGCGATTTACGCTCAGCAAGTATATAAACATATGGTGGGTTTGAAACACAACGAGGGTTCAAAACTGTTTGTGAGGTATGACGGAATCAATGTCAAAACCTCTGACACCTTAGAAAAATAACTTTGACATTGAGGTTTCAAACTCCTCAATCCTCACTTAATCATCTTCAATTTCTTATTTAGCTCAAAGGAGACTCGTAACTACGTATGATAGCCATCTTGTCCTCTCAAGACTAACATAAGCACTTGTTCAATGCTCAAGTGAAAACATTAGAGTTCAATTAGCACAGATATAAGATTGACAAAAAAATTGATAAATCAAACCTCAATTATATCCATGTATTTTCATTCAGATCATGCTAGCAGAAATTAAAGCATAGCATTTAGATTTATAAGAAAATCATAACATAACATCACGCACATCAAATCAACTGATCATGCGTTTAACTGAAATAAATATCAGATTTGCAAATATGTATTTGCATCAACTTGAATAAACATAAGAATGAGTATACACTTGCATCAGTTTGAATAAATTTTAGATTGTAGATATACTTGCATCAACAAGAATCAAGCACAAGAATGAAAATAATTGAAAGAAAGTAGAGTGAGTATATACTTGCCTTGGTCCTTAGATATCCTTAAATAATAACCCTTGTCTACTGAAAAACCTCTGTCAAATCATATATTGACTTAACATGAGAATCTTAACTTAAATATACATGAAGATGCATATGCGACGTGTTCGTGAAATTCTCACGTCTGTGTTTGACTAATTAAGTCATCCTTCCTTAACTTGGGATCCATTTGAAATCCAAATCGTAGTCCGAGATATTGTTGGACTGGTAAAACGTCGCTCGTATGTTCTCGACAATTTAAATTAATTGTTGGAGGCCTTAGATTAATTAATGAATATTAATCAATCAACTTTTGATTAATCATTTATTAATCAATTTTAGCTTAAATGATTTTTATTAATCATCATCATTTATCCCTTAATTATTGTTTAATTGAACAATAATTACTTCATAATTAACTCTTAATTCATAAAAGAATTATGAATCTTTTATCATTCATTAAACATTTATTTTTAAATTATTATTTAATATCTTTGATTAAATAATAATCACTTATGAAGTTATGACTCGTCACTTAATTATGGAATTAAGAGACTCTAACATCATAATTTAATCTAGCTCTTAATCATAAAAATTTCAACCACGTAAAAAATTTATTTACGTGTCAAAATAATTATTTAAAAGCCGTCTATTAACAATTTAAATTTGGATATGAATTGGGCCAAAATTAAAAATGATTGGGCTGAAATATTAATCAAGTGGGCTGAAAAATAATTGGATCAAAAGTCCAAAATAAGCAGGCTGGAAACCGGGTCGGATCAGTGGGTTGAAACTGGGTTAACTCGGACCGAGTCGGGTCAACCGGGTCAACTCGAACCGGGTCAGAGCACCTTCATCAGATTCTGCACTTTCCGGCTAAGAACTCCGGCAGCCCCGTCGCCTTCCATCGTCGTTTCTCACACCCACACACACGGATCGAAGGTTTTGGCAAGTCCGTGATGATTAACATAGGATAATATGGCCTTAACGACCTTGCCTTGGCCGGAAAATGAAGAAAAAGCCGACGGGTCTCGCCGGAAAAACTCAAAACCATAAAAACCGGCGAGCTTCTGCTCTTGGCCGTTCTTGGCCATTTCGAGACCATTAACGTCAATCTATACATGGAAATGAATCTAGAGATCTCAAGTAACTCATACATGCAATAGGTTTCAATTTTCATCAACTATAACTCAAGAAAAATGGATTTGAAACTTTCGGATTTTATAGATATTTCGGATGAACATGAAGATCCGAAATACTCAACCATTTTTCTATTTGTTTGAGTCAAAATGAAGCTATGATTACCAGAAATCTAATGGTATAATCGATTTGAATTAACATCAAGAATCGGGCCTCGAATCGAAGAGTCAAAGTTTGGCCGTTCATGTGTTCTTGAATTTCATATGAATTTTGATTTAAATTTTGATTAAACTTCAAATATCAATATCTCACAATCCGTAAATGCTATGAACGTGTATGATATATGAAAATCATACTGAAAATTATTCTCTACGCAATGGTATAATCAGAATAATTTATTGAAGCAAGAATAAAAGTGCAAAAAATTACCTCTTAAAGCTTTAAATGGAAAAATTGTCCAAAACTTGAATGATTTCTCAAAATCGGAATTTTGATTATTTGAGAGTGTTTGCTGAAGGATTTTGCAGCAATGGAGGCTAAGGTTTCATCAAAATGATATATTTATAAAACCCTTAATTTAATTTTGACCATTGGATGAGTTTTAAAAAACTTTACTTAGATAGGAAAAAAAAATTTCTTGTTTTTACCATTTAGGGACAAGCTGAAATTTGAATTTAATTAGCGTTAAATTTAATGATTTAAACACTAATTAAAATCTTTCAAAGGTTAAACATTGATTAATTTCATAAACCGAAAATTTTATCCGCCTCGACGAGATAAAAATGTGTTTATAAAATTTTTAACAACTTTAACGTCTCATAAAAAAAATTTCTCTTACAAATTTCATGTTCGTTACGATTTTTCATTCGTAGACGCACGCATTATTTTGCGTGATTTTCGCGTATACTAAATCGTAAAATTATCGGTTATTAATAATAAACGGTAATTTAAGAAATTATGAATTACAACTTCGAAAATTTACTTTGAATTTCCAGGTTCTCACATTAACCCTCACAAATTAATATTTTAACAATTAAACATTTAAACTAGTTAAAAATATATAAAAATAATCCAAATATAACTTGAGACCCAACTTTAGGTAATTAATATGACATGAAACTCGTTTATAATTTAGAAGTAAAGAGATTAAATTTCATGAATAAGAGTTATGAGTATAAGGTGATAATTGAGTTAGTAACTTTTTTACTTTTATTTTTTATTTTTAGTGACATGGTAATTGTTAAATAGCATATCATGTTATATTTTAACTCATTAGAGTTGTGACTGATGTTAAATTTAGGTTATTCTTATAGATTTTTTTTTACTAATTTAAATGTTTAGTTATTAAAATATTAGTTATAAAGTTAAAGCATTAAAAATTGAAAAATTTATAAACTTTTAGTGTCATTAACTCTAAAATATTTAACACAAATCAATGTTATTGGTTACTAACATTTATCATCATTATTTTGTTATAATTATTTTAATTAACATCTTTAATTATAATCAATTAAACTGTGATTTGCTTGATTAGGTTTATTCGTTTAATAATTGTCTGATGGATTCTATTATATGTATTTATTATATTTTCTTTTAGTTAATAATTATTAAGATTTACCATATATTTCAATTTTATTTTCTAAGTAGTTTGTAGTTTTAATATGATTTAAAAACATATTCTCTAATGATATAAATGTTTTAAATACTTTTATATTTCATTTTTGCATGATCTCTCTAACTTTGTATTTAAATGTCTAGAATACGTTTTCAAATTTATAATTAACATAATATCTATAATATATATGAGTAAGTGTAAGATAATATATTTTTAATTAGAGTTTGAATTATAAATTATGTTGACTTCACTTCAATTCAATTAAAAAATTTAACACAACTTAAAAAAATATTAATGAATAATCTAAAATATAATGTTAGATATCATATTCATTACAATTCTTAAGTAATATATTTTATAATCTTTTTTTTTTCTTTTAAATTATATTATCAAAATTATAATTTTTTCTTTTATTGATATTATAAGTTTTGTGTAATGAAATTATTAATGAATATGATAACATTACATAAAAATATGAATAAAAATATACAAGATTAAATTTGAATTTACAAAATTAGTTTGACTTCGTGAAATCATGAAATTATTAATATTTGATATATGTGCTAAAATATTTTTGTATCGTACAATCAAAATTAAGTTAATTCATGCAATTTTAATATTAAACAACAATTAAATATATTTTATATTAATATAAAATATAGAAATATCAAATTACAATTATTAATAAAAAATTTAAATTAAACATTAAAATAAAAATAACTTGTGTCTTGCACAAATTACGAATTAGTCAACTCAAATCAAATCAGATCGTTATTTATCGGTTCAATTTGGATTAGGTTGATGGATTTAAAATTAGTGTTTATTTGTTATGTAAAATACAATATAACTAGTGTAAATTAACAAGAACGAGACGATTGTAGACGCCATTTTTATTTTTATTTTTATGCATTTACTTAAATTTAATATATGCTGAATTAGAGCAAGCAACGGATGCCGCAAAGGCTTGTTTTTTTTAGTTCCTTTCTCCTTTTTTAAATTAGTTTTGTTTTTCTTTTTCTCCAATTATTTTTCAATTGTAATTATAGAGTTTTGATTCTTATAAATAATCTTAATTTCTCATTTTGTAAACACACAAAATAGACATAATAGAATATACACATAATGAGATTTCGCGTCAAGAATTGTCAAATTATGTTTAATTCAAGCAAGGTTCCATTCTTAATGCAATATTAATTTTTTATTTTTAATTTTATATGAGTTATTGTATGGTGGACTAATTGTCCACCATATAAAGATTACTATATTTAGAGAATATTAAAAATTGAATTGAATTTGATGTTTGATGTGATTTATTTATTATTAATTTGATTTTATAATTTTAAGTTAAGAACTTTTCGAATATTGCAATATATATTTAGTGTTATCTTTCTCTTTATCGTTCAGACAATTGATGTTCCATCATTGATTATTAAAAACTTTAATTTCAAGGGTTTGAATTTTATAAAATTCAGGATTCCTCACATTTAAAATTTAATTGATACGAATCAAATAATCAACGTGTCACTGCATACACATTTTAATATTTTAATTGTCAGACGCATGACAATACTCAATAAAATATAAAATTCTATAGTTTATGATTGAATAATTTACATTTTTATTTCAATTTTTTTGGATTCTCACAATTAAAGAAGACATAAAATTTTATTTAGACGGTGACATGTTATATAATTAAAATAAACAAATAAATAAAATACAACTGCTACCATTGGATTATTCCTCCAAAAGTAGATTCTGTCCTCGTTTCCTTATCGTCCTTTCGGGCTATAGCTTATATACTCGGTTAGTGCTTATCTAGGGTTCCATTCTTCTTTAGAACGCACGCGACGCCGAATTCGAAAAAAGCTTCGTTCTTTCAAATCGATTTCGTTAGTTCTTTCTACTTATACTTCTGTTTTATGAGATCACTAATTTTATCTGTTTTCTGTAAACTCTATTTTAGTTTTAATTTTAGGACTTCTGTATGTGATTCAATTTTAGTCAATTTTAATATAGGATTGTAGATCTGGTATATGTTGCACAATTTGGTGATTGAATTAATTCACTTCATGTTATGTGATAGAATTTTTTGCGATCATAAACTTTGGGTGTTAGTATTGATTAATTAACTGGTTTGTGCTGTTTATAACTAAGTTAATGCTGCTGAATCACTCTAATTTTGTGAATTGAGTTCTTTTTGGTTGTTTGATAAGGGACCCAGATGAGTTTATTGGTGAGTGAAAACTCAATGATTGAAAAATCAACAGAGTGGAATTGGAGGAATTCGTATGGAGTTTGAAGGGTTTGAATATTTGTCAAGTATGAAAAGGAAGATTCTTTAAGAATGAGATATAAAAAAGTGCAACTAATTTAATCTAAGATAAGGGATCCATGAAGAAACTACTAATAATCAGGAAATAAAGGTAGTACCTTTTATCCCTTGAGTGTGTAAGATAGCTAGCCTGAGGACTTCCTATTGTAAATGGCCAGAGAAAATTTGATACATGGAAGTTGATCGTGCAAAAAGTTTTCAATAAGTGATGAATGCAGGACCTTGTGGGTGTTTGGACTCAAACTTTTCCCACAGTTTATATTTTCATGTCCAATATTGAGCTTTAGGGGGATAAACATATTGATGTTCACAAACTGGTGCTGTTTACGAAGAAAGGGGTTATGTGATGCAGAACCCGTTCGGAAGTATTTATATATGATGAATATTAAATGTTATTGGAACAGTTTATACCATGTTGAGAAATTGGCAAGTTTTTGTTATAACACTTAACGTTTTACAACTCAGCGTTTAGTTACCCTTGCTTCAGGTAAGGTTCATTATAATGTGTTAGTACACATATTTGTAAAGAGGTCGTGATGAACCTATTCACCATGTACCTTTTAACATCATCCTTAGAGTAACATAACTTTGTCAGGAGAATACCCTGTTATTGAAGATATCACATTATGCTTGTGTCTTTATAAATACTTCTCTTTTACCTCAAATAAGTTCGTTGACATTGGTCGAGTAGTTTTTCTTGCTGGTTATATATTTGTTAGCTTTATGAGGGATTAAAATTATTGGTTAACTGAGTTAGTTATATTCCAGATTACTTTACTACAGATTAAAATTTTTATGATCATGTAAGCATGATCAAAATAATGCAAATGACCCTTACATCTTTGACTTACAGACGTCCTTAGTTGTTTTGTCCTCATTCTTTAGATTTGGATAACAGTGCAGGAATGTCAGATGATGTGGAGTACCGCTGCTTTGTTGGTGGCCTTTCGTGGTCAACATCTGATAGAGTTCTAAAAGAGGCATTTGAGAAGTTTGGTGGTCTTGTTGAAGCAAAGGTAAATATTGTTTGGCCTAGCATTCCATAATCTATTTTGCTACCACATGTTACTCATGATGCTACTCTATTAAATAAACATACTCTATTTGGATCTATTGTCATTTTAGCTTATCTCATATTGTTTGGGTTGGATGTTCCTTTATTTTGCTCTCTGGTACTAAAAATGAGGGTGTGTTTTTTGTTATTCTTATAACTAATTTAGAAAATTTGCTCTCGCTATTACCATTTTTATTATAAATCCCATATTTAAGATTTTATTAGGTTCACATGCTTTTAGTCCACATAATTATTTATGTTGATATAAGAATGAGTTGCCCTTCTTTTCCTGGTCTTTGGCTGTGATACAGGTTGGCTTGGGGTTAATATTACCTCATAAAAAATTGTCAGCTTAATTAAATGTATTTCTTAATTACCTTGCATTACTCTAGATGGGTTTAAACCCTGCTTGACTTGAAATGTCTTATTGATGTAGGTGGTTGTTGAAAAGGAATCTGGCCGTTCGCGTGGATTCGGATTTGTGACTTTTGATGAGAGGCAAGCAATGGAAGATGCTATAGAAGCAATGCATGGTATGGATTTGGATGGGAGAAATATCACAGTGGACAAGGCCCAGCGACAATCTGGTAGAGATAATGATGGTGGTCGGGGTCGTGACCGTGGTCGTGATCGAGGTAGGGATCGAGATTATGGAGGAGGTGGTCGTGGATCTGGTGGTGGAGAGTGCTTTAAGTGTGGTAAGCCAGGACATTTTGCCAGAGAATGTCCTGGTGAAGGGGGTGATAGAGGGGGTCGATATGGTGGCCGTGATGATAGGTATAGCAGTGGTCGTGGAGGAGGAGGTGGTGGCCGTTTTGGTCCCGATAGAAATGGAGATCGTTATGGTGGTCGCAACAGGGATTCTGGTGGCCATGGAAGTGATCGTTATAATCGTGATCGCTCTGGACCATATGAGCGCCGGTGAAGAAATTGCTTGCTTGGTATTGTACGGATCTCAACTTATAGTTGTTTAAATAATGATGTGCTTATGTAATGGCCTGTCTACTTTCACATGATTGTGGTGCTTATGGTTCAGTTTCATGCCCAGTTGTAGGTGAAGAAGTGAAGCTACTGCTGTTACCAGATGCAAGGGTTTAGAATTCGCGCGAGCATGATATCTTCTCTCTTCATGTGGCAAATTGGATAAATGTAGTGGTTCAAACTTTTGAAAGTGTGAAACTTGGCTTGGTAACCTATATGTGTTCTAAATTGTTGGATATTTGGTCCGATGGAGTTTTGTGCTTGCTTGACATGCGCAGTCAAATCTGGTCTTGTGCCATTATTGCTGCTGGTTATCTACTTTCTTGTATTAGCAATTACAACTGCCAATATTGCTGCTGGATGCATAATGATTTTCTCGATAGACACTTGCACATCTCAAAAGTTTTGGATGATAAATACGTGAGGATTAATTTGTCAATAATTTTTTCGGGTTCAACATCGGGTGTTAGTTCCTTTTCAATTGGGAGTAAGGCCATTTTAACAGCATTCACTCTTTCCTGTGCTTTTGAACTCATTGTCTTGACAAAGTTAAGTGGATCTGATCGGGTAATTGTCTTCTTTTTTAATAACCTCGACCTTTTTCCGCTACTTACCATATAAAACAGTTACAGTATTGATTTTGTTAACCTTTTCGCAGGCTGTTTGGCTAGTTATGGTCTTTTTGGGTTCATGATTCGCTTTCTTTGTTGCTAATTCGATATGTTTAAACTTAAAATTCTGAGAGCCTTTCGGGAAGAAACTGGCCATCTGCAAGTAATTTTACCGTCCAGTCACTCTTTGTAAATTGAAAGATGCAGTGATGGATGTGTTCCTTTTCCTATAAGCACGTGACGAGTTGTTTGGATGCTCTTGACGAGTTTGCAACTGCTATCACCCTTTAATTGTTTATTTCCACATTGCTCATTTTGAGGAGTTGGTTCTTGTTTCTCCGTCACTCATGATGTCCTGGTTCTGTTGCCGAGATCTAGATCAGGAGTTAATCCAGCTTGCTGTTTTCTATTTCAACTTGAGGGTTCTTGTGGGTCCTATCATTTGTTTTCTTACCCTGAGGATGGTTTGGCACTGAAATCTCCTAGTGGAGACTGCAGCTCTTTGAGTTAGCTAACGCGTCCCGGAGTAATAATTGATTTCTGGGATTATTCGGAGTACACTTTTATTCGGTAGTTTTTTATTTCACTCTAATTCACGATTTCACTTTATTCTGCAAACGTAACAAGTCTGGAGTCAGCCTGTTGTTCCCATTCCGCATGCAGTTATACTGTATGCATACCCCTACCCCCTTTTATCTTGACTGCGTGTTGTACAAATGTACAAAATCTCTCCTATTGATCACAAGTTATGTATAAGCATAATTTTCTTTTGAAGCCTTCAATCTGCGGCATTGCATGGTATTTGATTCTCCATTGTAGTAAGCTGTAGAAAGTATTTTGTAATATTTGAAGCTTGTTAACATCTCCTAATTGGATGATCGGTATTTCTTAATTGCATCCATGGAATTTCCGGCTGATCTCCTGAACATTTAATCAGATTGTCATGTCCTTGCAATGCCTTTTATAAAACATGTTTCTTGCTCTTGCATGGTAATATAGTATGTCTATGTTATTAAGCTTTTCTCCAGGCTGAAATTAATATTATGGTGCAACATTAGGTTATTCTCAGTGCATATGGATTTTTGGTTGTTTCCGCTGATGTCCTTGTTTTATATTGGATGCAAGTGGTTATTTCTGGGCAATTTCAGTGTGAATGACAGCATTGAAAAGTGTAATAATTTGATAGTATGATTAACATATTTGTTCCATATTGTTTCTTATTTATTTAGTTCGGTCAATGTGCTTCAAACTTCTGGTGATGGTGGCTGTATGTATGTATGAGTGCTGGTAAATAATGCAAGCAGGGTTTAATGGGTTCTAATTTGATACCCTTTTTCGTGTAAGTTTGTTTAATTTGATAATCCAAGCTCAGTATTACACCCACAACGCATTTAGACTGATGTTGCAGTTCGCGCAATCTAAATTACTAGTTCACTTTCTTGCGTTAAGGGTATCACAACACATTCTTTTATTGTATTATACAACTAGTTAATGCATGAAGGGCATGTTTCATGTTCAAAAGACGCCGTTCTACAAATATCTGATTTGGAACAAACAAAAAGGAATAAAATGATACGAAAACACTGGAATTCACATATGGTGATCACGGTTCTCCGGTCCCAGCTCAGAAGTGGAAAATAAAACCATAGCATGAAAACTGAAGGCAGTAGCATGTCATACATGGAAACTGAACATTAACAAAAACTATCATACAAGAAAAGTATTTAAGGAGAGATACTTCTTGAAATAAGCTTTATTTTGCTTGCTAAAAGCAGACATCCAAATTAAATGGATGTGAGATTAGAGTCCAGAAGAGCCAATCAACTTGGTAAGCCCAAAAGTAATGGCCATGGCCATCCAACCTCCTATCAATACCCTGGCACTGGACTTGAACACAGGAGTCTTTCCCATAACTGCTCCAACCCAACCAAACACCACCAGTGCCAAAGTCACTGCAGCCACCACAACTTCAAGCCTCACCATATGATTTCCTATAAATGCAGCAGCTAGCAATGGCACTACGGCTCCAACCACAAATGCAAGAGCAGAAGCCAGAGCTGCCTGCAGGGGATTTGGCAGTTTTTCCTCTTCATCGCCTTTGTTCACTGATCCGTCTCCCGTTCTCTTGTCCCTCTTCATTTGGGCTACCTCAACATCAAGTTGTGAGTACACGGAGACAAACTCTCCGATGGCCATGCTACAAGCACCGGCTACCAGCCCTGCAAAGCCAGTCAGGATCATGGCTTTGACATCTTTTTTAACAGCTCCAACGCCCATCATTAGCGAAGCAATGGACACCAACCCGTCATTGGCTCCCAGCACAGCAGCTCGAAGCCATTGTGCCCTTTCTCTGTAGTCAACCTCTTCTTCAAGTGGTGACTCTTGTTGCTTTGGGACTTGGGTGTCAATATTAAGGGCAGCCATGAATGCGATAAAGCGAGGACGAAGTTAAGATGATGGTTCTATAACCGAGGGAAGAAAATGGTAAGTTGTTTGTGGAAGAAACAGTCCCCTTGAAGGATATTTATAGACTAGGATCGGTTATATTTAGGTCATGTCTATATAGTGCTATTTGTTTTGTAGTCCAGAAATAAGGTACTGTGGAAACCACAAGCCCTTGGTGGTGTGCTTAAACTTTATATAAATCTATTACCCTTCTCTGCTTTCATGTCATCCCCAGATTACCAAATGTCAAGTCCACAAAAAAAAAAAGAAGATAAGAGAGAAAACTTTGAATATAAGAAGTGGCATCTTTGTACCTCTATAAAGTGGGTGCTCTTGAGAATAAGAGCAGATGCAACTTTTGCTATTGCAAATATATTGATAAATTTAGGGCAATCATTTGATAAGATGATTGACTTTTTGGCAGAAAACTGCATTGCCATAACAAAGAAGGATATCTTTGAACCCCTCTGAGAAAATTTCATTTAACAATCTTGTAATGTTGGATATATTTTCTAAAGCATCAACATTTGTAATCACCACTAAAAAAACATTGTTCCGTATTTACTTAGCTTACTAGATCCTATTATATACTCAAAACAAAACCAATTGAAACTTTAGGGAGAATCATGATATTGTGAGTCCTTGTGATTATTTAGTCATATAAGTTTCATCATCTCCTACTTGCAGGTTTTTTCCATCAGCTTGTCTTTTAAGTACTGCAAATTAATTGCGTAGCAGCTTTAATGGTGAATCCTGTATACTTATCAGCAAGAAGTTACACCAGACAGATGCTATACATTAGTGAGGATTATCACACTAAAGTACAGATTCTGCTACGAAAATATATATACAGCTGTTATGAAATATTGGGAGCGCGCACTTCACAAAGAAATATGAAGATACATATATCATTAAAAAATTGTTGGTAGTGTGGAATCCACACACTGGCCACAGGAATCCACACACACACAAAATCCCTCATCTCCCGAAAGCCCACGAGAGAGAGAGAGCGCTGAAGTATTTTCTGCTTGATCATAAAAATAAAAAATGATAATATTTGGATTGCTAAGGTATTTTATTAGCTATTCTGATTACAAGGTATATTTGTCTACTTGCAGGTTTTCATATATCAGCTTTTTCTTGAAGCACTGCAAAATGCTAAGCAATGTTTAACGGTGATTTTTATATTATTGTCATGAGCAAATTACAATAAGTAGATGCTTTACATGAGTTAGGTTCATTACATTAACAAACTGGTGGCTTTGGTAGATGGAGTGCTGCATAAGAAAGCACATACTAACATACATAAACAGATTTTGTGGGAAGATACATAATTGTTATAATATGTTGGGAGTGTGCATTCCACATAGAAAATGTGGAGATATATATCATTACAAAATTGTTGGGAGTGTGGAATCCACACAGGCCACAGGCTTCTCATTATATATATATATATATATAAACCTAAAAGCAAACTTTTCTTTTTGTTTCTTTTTCTTCATGATCTTCTTTTTCTTTCTTTCTTTATTCTTTTTTTTTTTCTCTCTGTTTTGCTTGTGTTTATCTACATGTCATAAAATATCTATTTTTTAGTTTATAATGTTGACACATTCATCCAAGCGACTGAGCATCTAATTAAACGTTAGTCATGTTAGATTTTTGTTTAATTAGTTGGATAGAAAATCATGAAGTTACTACTTTGTAATTTGATTGAAACTTTCGAAGTTTCAGTTTTCAAAATAAAAACGAGACCTATACTTGCGCCTAAAATCATATTTGACCCATTAAAGGATCTATCAGGTCTTCTATTGGGTTGGTTATGACTATTTCTTTAATAACCTTGTACTATAGTTTTTATGAAATTTCCTTCTCTAGTTTGTTTAATTCATCATTCACATTGGGTAGCTCTTATATTTTTAGGAGTTGGAATAGAAAGCTGGATTTTATCTTGAGCAGTTGAGTTTTATCAGTTTGCTTAATTTCTGAGAATTCATGGTTGTTATTACATAGTTCGTTCACCTTATTCCATTTGCGACATTTTTCCCTAATTCGTTCACCTTATTCCATTTGCCACACTTTTCCCTCTTACCATCTTTAAATCTAAGTACTCCCGTTTCATAAAAAAGTGACATTTTGAAAAGTTATATATACTTTATTCATTCCAAAATTAGAACTACGTTTCTAAAACGACAATTTTTAAAAATTATTTTTATATTTTAAATATATTTCTATTATCTTATTGTTTAAAATAATAGTAGTGGATTGTTAACTTGTAGTTTTTTACTTATCTATGTGACTACAACAACAACAATAGCAATGGTAGAGTTTATTAGAGTTGATTGGAGCAGTGAATAGTAGAATGATATTTAAAGAATTCCATGATATTTTATAATCCAAAAATAGAAATGTATCTCTCATTTTGGAACAACTAAAAAAGGAATATGTATTTTTAATTTTGGAACGGAAGGAGTAATATTTTTGCAAAAGTCTATGATTACAATTTGATCGAAATGATTAATATTACAAAACACATTAAGATCCCAATAAAATAAGCTTTTTATTATACTCAAATATTGTTAAACTATCGTCACAATTTAAATTTTAGGATTTCACAATTTAATACAAATAAAATAAATTTTTTTTTTGAAAAAGTAGGAGTAATAGAAAACATAACATATAATTGTCACATGGGACTTCGAGAGATTGAGGCAAAGCTACCAATCACATTCCAAGAATGAAAAAGTAAATCTAATTTCAGATTCCTAGCTTCAATAACATCCTTGTTAGCTTAACTTTATGTAGTCTGATTCTTGGATTGTTTTCATCTAATAGGTTTTCTAACAATTGGAAGACGGAATGCGGCATAGGAGAGCACGGGGTGGGGGCGGGGGCGGCGGCGGCGGGGGAGTATAAAATTAAGGGGAGTGTGGATTCCACACAAGTAGGATAATTATCACTATAAAATTGGACTCAGTGTGTGTGTGTTTTCTTTCTTTTTATTTTTTTAATAATATTTTTGGAGTGTGGATTCCACACAAGTAGGATAATTATCACTATAAAATTGGACTCTGTGTGTGTTTGTTTTCTTTCTTTATTTTTTTTAATAATATTTTTATGGAGAGGGGATGAAAGGTTTGTGGAGTGTGGAGTACACACAAAGGCCACAGGCTCCTTGTTATTAAATAGTAGCTAAACTGCTAGTGTGGTCCTTTTTGTGTTACAATCCTAATAAAGACTTAAATTCTCTACTATGCAGCTACTTATTGTTACTGGGAAAATTTTCATATATATATATATATATATATGACTTAAAGTAATTATTTATAAATAGAATTTTGTTACTGTCAACGTTAAGTCAAAATGTTACATTTTATCTTAAAAAGTCAAGAACTAGCTCCTTAACTTTCGAGGTAACATTTCTTATAAGAAGTATTAGTATTAATAAAAATGCAATATTTGGGTGTTCACTCTGAACTTTGCTGATATTTTAACTTTTAGCTAAATAAGTTTTCGTTTCCTTGTAGAAAAACAGAAATTTTAACTTTGACGTTGAGCAGGATTGTACTGTAACACTTTTTTATGTTGTTGAGTACTGGTGCCTTTTTTTGGCCAGAGCTCAAACACCATCAAACATTGTTTAAGGCAATAAATAAACTTCTATTTGGTAAGACTTAAAGTCAAGCTTCCACATAATGCTGATTTATTGTACTGACGTGACGTGGCCAGTTTCTATCAGAATCTTGATTACCGAGTATGGGGGTGTTTGTTATAGTCTCATGGACCTGATAATAACTTGATTTCTGTTGCATGTAGTGAAAATATTGTTTCATCCAAGTAATAAAGAATGATGATGATAGAAATATTACTCATTAGCCTACTATAGATGTCTCAATTCTTTTGTCCCCACCAATATTTCCTTGCAAGTGCACTGACCAAAACAAAGTAAGGAAGGATTCAATGATCTGATTCTAACATTAGGAGAAAGGAAGTGAAGTTCATATAATACCAAATTAGAACTTTTTACAATGTGCAAATCCCTTGAGGAAATCATGCATACAATGAAAAACAAACCCTCGTATAATCAATCTTGTTTAGAATCCACTAGAAGCAATCAACTTGGTTAAGCCAAAAGTAATAGCCATGGCAATCCATCCTCCAATAAGCACCCTCACACAAGACTTCACAACAGGAGTCCTTCCCAATAGAGCACCAACTCCTCCAAACACCACCAATGCCAAGGTGACTGCAGCAATCACCACTGCCATCCTCACCTTATGGTTTCCGATAAACGCAGCAGCTAATAATGGCACTATGGCGCCTAATGAGAATGCAAGAGCCGACGCTAAAGCCGCCTGAATAGGATTCGGCAGCTTTTCCTTCTTCGCCATCTCTTCATTCTCCTCATCACCTATCATTTTCCTCTCTCTTTTCATTTGAGCTACCTCAACATCTAGTTGAGAATATACAGAAACAAACTCTCCGATAGCCATACTGCAAGCACCAGCTACCAAACCAGCAAAGCCCGTAAGAATCATAGCCGCAACATCGTTTTTAACAGCTCCGACTCCCATCATTAGCGAAGCAACTGAAACCAATCCATCATTGGCTCCTAGCAATGCTGCCCGAAGCCATTGTGCCCTTTGGGAGTAATCAAAGTTGTCATCCTCATCATTGGGAATTGAGATTTGGACATCATTTTCTAAAGCCATTAATGTAATGTTAAAGGCAAGTTGTGAGTATTTATCAAGTGGGAAGTGAACTGAAGAAGATATGAGCTGCTTCTGCTATCCCTTGATGATAAGTATATATCGAGGGAACAAATTATTATAATATGTTACAGTGAAGATGGTGATCAGGACTTTAGTGGTCGAAAAGGATAAGATGGTGTGTTGGGCACAACCAAGGTGTGGAACAATTAATTAATATACTTATAAACTAATCAACCATATGGCCCTAATGCCCAACTGATGTAGTAGAACTGATGAAAATTTTCTCTTGTTATTGCGCAACTATTTATGCAACTATTTCTATAGATGATATGCCATAATATGATTCATGGTTTTATTGAAATATTTACTGTTGTTTCTATTTCACTAACTGGCAAGTTCATAGAAAATGGTTATGCTATTCTAAAATGTAAGGAAAAAACTAGCATTTGACTATAGAAACTTTAGGAAAATGGATGATGTGTAGGAGAGCACAAATAAAATTTAGAATGATTTGTTATACTATAACAAAGGGAAAGGGAGCACACAAGTGGGGAGAAATATCATTGTATTATTGAAGGGAGTTTGGAATACACACAGAAGTCACAGGCTCTTCAATATTCAAAAGAAAATAAAGCAACTCCTTTTCATACAGAACTCCTCACCACCATCCAGTCAAGAAACAACATTTGGGCTGGTTTTCTGTGCTTATTTTAATTGATTCCACCAAGAGCATCTGACCTTGGCTTTAGGGGTTGAAAATTCTCCAATGTTCTTTTTAGAACCATTTACTTTTACTCGTCACATATTCACAACAATATACCTCAGGAAGTACCTTAAGTCTTATTTAGAAGAATGCAGGAGAAAATGATCATAATAAAGGCTGAATTATAATTTAGTGTATCATTTGCTTCCAATTGTAAAAAGAATCATGATTACATTTGGTTAACTGGTTGAGTCTTCTGAAGATCGCAATATGAACAGATTCAGCTAGTATTATGCACAAGACTGTAAATTGAGGAAAGCACCAGTGGAACAGAAGAATGGTGATCAATAGGATTTTCAATTTTGTGATACGAATCGAAGTAAAGATGTATAAATATTTATAAAAGTTCTATTATCAAAATTCAGACCAAGGTTATTCTGCAGTAATAGAGTTAGAAATTGAGATGATAAAAATTATTTATAGCATATTAATTAATACTGGACCCTGTTGACCAAGTTGAAGTTTTGGGACAATCTTGTAAACATCCTCAAACATGCAACACTACCTCAATCTATTCAGCTGAGCTCTAGGCCCCTGGGTACAAGGAAGGGTCTGCCCTGGCACTTTTCATCAACTTCACCCTGGAAAAAAAATATATGATTGGAAATTAACTTTTTTTTCCTAACCAAGTAATGAATCCCAAATAGTGGTAGATAATACCATTCAATAAACATCTTGAAACAAAGCAATGCTTTGATGAACTTTATGTTCCTTATAAAATAATTTTTCATTACAAAGTAGAATCCTGTTGTTTAACCTATACAACATAGAGGTGTATAAAAATTTCTGTATAAAAGAAACAGATATATAAGTCTACCAAGGTATATCAGTAGGTCTGCATTCCTTCGTCTTTGATTTAGGAAAATTTGATGAGAAATGAAAGGTATAATGTATCTACAAGAAACAAGATATGTTAAAACTGAGCTTCATCCTATATATACAAAATATGTATTCGGTTTGAAAGGCTATCAAAAAACCTACCTAACAATTTGATTCTTTGGAGACCACGAAAAATAAAATATTTAATTTTTTTGCATAGGTAAATGCGAAGTTTCTGATTGCCAATAGCACAGCTTACTAGGCCCTGCTATTCATAGTGTCAATGAGTACACTTGCTCACTGTATTTCTTGTTATGAAAACATCCACGAATTATAGCATTAAAAGTGACTTCATCAGGCAAACAACCATCCGCTTCCCTTTCCACAAGTAGTTTATTTGCTTCCTCTACTAGCCCATGTCGACAAAGTCCTTGGATCATTATAGTGTATGTCACAACATTAGGTTGCAACCCTTTTGAAGGAAGATTTTTGAATGAACTTTTTCCCTTGTCAAGGTTTATACTTTTGCAAAATCCATCAATGAGAATATTGTGAATAGGAATATCAGAAGTTAAACCAGCACATTCCATTACGTGAAATGACATCGCTTCATCCATACAATAGTTTTTGCAAAGGCCATCCAAATAAATAAGCCATGTCAAAATATCTGGCTTGTGACCTTGAGCTTGCATTTCATTAAAAAAATTACATGCCTCAAGATGTCTACCACTCTCAAATAGCCCTTGTATAATAGTGTTGTAGGTTTCAGTCGTGGGTTTTAGACCTTCCAGGGACATTTGACGAACCAGATCCATTGCCTTGTCCACGTTTCGCTTCTTGCAGTAACCATTTATCAAAATGTTATAGCTCAAACTATTGGGCACTATTCCATTATTCATCATTCTATCCAACACGCCCGACGCTGCATCCATTTCTCCTCGCAAACAATATCCATCCATGAGTGCACTATATGTGACAACATTAGGCTTCTCACCTCTTTGAATCATTATTTTAACTACATGCTCTGCGTCTTTTAGCAAGAGTGGTGCTAAGGACACTAGTTAACTTGTGTACAAACAAATGTGTACATCATGAAATTTGTAAGGATCCCAATTAACTAGTGTCATAGTAATAAAGGATACTTTTTCAAAATAAGAAGTTGACATAAACGAATAAAAAAATTATATTATAATAATACTTCTCAATCTCAACCAAATCCGAAATTCAGGGAGTCACATGGGAGTATGAAGTTGAAGTGAATTATCTTTAATTAATCACTTTTTTTTCACCTGATGTGTACATCTAGCATTTCCTCAGTGTAGTAATGAAATTCCTCATATTGTATAGGTTTACCCAAAACTGATGCGAATGATTTGAATTTTAATAATACAAACACAAATTTTGTAACAGATTCCTAGAGTTACTGATTACAAGTTTTATCATTTTGACTGTCATAAGCGAAATAAGCCAAGTCAGACTCAAACAGAGTCAAATTGGACGATATTTATTTAATGAATAAAAAATTGTGTTTAGGATAAGATTTAATTATTCGAACGAATTTAGTTGAGCTAAACACGAGCACAACAATACTAATTAGTTAAGTTTATTCAAACTTTTTAAATTCAAACCGAGCATATCCGAACCTAAATTCCTTAACAAATGAAAAACCATATTCAAGATCTGCTCGTTTATTTTGCGAACCGAGTCAAACGAGTTTTAAAAGAGTTGAATCACGCTAAACAGTTGAACATCTTAGTTCATTTACGCCCTAAGTTGAGATTTTACATGTATTTGATCATATTAAATTTAAGAATGAGTTAACCTAACCAAGATTTAATTTTGATTTTATAACTCGGTGTGGAAGGAATGTAAATATACATTGTCTTTGTGAATTATAAACATATATATATATATATATATATATATATATATATATGGGCCGATCTATGTCTAACATTAGCTCTGGAGTCTTTCGTAGCTAACACATTTATAGCCGTCCAAGGAACGATCCAACGCTTGAGATCAAATTCAAAAAAAAAAAAAAAAAGCCTTCCGCCAGTGTTAGTAGCAGAAGAGAATTTTTTTTTTTTAAATTACCCTTCCGCTACTAACACTGGCGGAATGGATTTTTAAAAATTTTTTTTTTTCCCTTCCGCCAATGCTAGTAGTGGAAGGATAAATTTTTTTAAAAAAAAATATTCCCTTCCTCTACTAACACTGGTGGAAGGAAAAAAAAAAAAATTTTAAAAATTTTCCCTTTCGCTAGTGTTAGTAGCAAAAAATTCTCTTCCGCTACTAACCGGCGGAAGGCAAAAAAAAATAAAATTTCCCCTTTCCGCCACTCTCACTAGCGGAAAGGGGAATTTTTTTTTTGCCTTCCATTTTTCCCTTTCGCCTACCTTCCGCCAGTCTTGTGCTTGAAAGTAACAAGTACAATATTTTTTTTCTTTCTTCCTTCGTGATATGCTATATATATATATGATAAGAAAGACCTAAGTCAAAAAACTATCTTATTCCGCCGTATGTAAGTTTCCTTCTTCGTTCTATCGTTTCAGTTTTCTTCTTCGTTCTCTAGTTTTATGAATAAATTTTTTTTTGAATCTAACTCATTTGTTAAAATTTTTTTTTTATTACAGATCAGATAAGCATATCTCAGGTTGACATTCAAATCAGGTTTTCAACTTTTCACCTTCTTAATTTTAAAATGAGTGATAACGATAGAATATATGATGTTGATACATTTTTTGATGATTCGGATTCTGATATAAGTATGAATGTTGAGAACAAAGAACATGATATTGACGAAGAAAATAATATCGAACAACAAAATAATTTGAATGACAAAGAAAAAATAAATTTAGACAGTGATGGTGTTTGTCTTCCGTATGTGGGTCAAATATTTACAAGTATATTTGAAGCTGAAAAATATTATAATGCATATGCTCATAATAGTGGATTCGAAGTCAAAATTTTAACCAGCAGAAAACATTCAGGGTCAAATCAATTAGCTCATAGACTATATGCATGTAGAAAAGCAGGCAGACCTATTAAGAAAAAAAATTTTGTTTGAAAATGAAAATGATGATGAAAGCATAATCTGGAGGAAGAGAGATATTATTGAATGCACAATGTGCAAAGCGAGAATGTTTGTTGTTCATAACGTGCAAAATAATAGTTGGCGTATAACAAAAGTGGAATTAAATCATAATCATTCAATAGTAACGCCTATTAAAATAAATTTCATGGCAACACATAAAAATATAACCGTTGCTAATAGAGAGTTAATCAATTTACTCCACCGATCAAAAATCAAACTGAGTTTGATCATGAATGTGTTGAGTACAATGAGCGATGGAAGGACAAATGTTAAATTCACCGTCAAAGATATTCGAAATGTTATACACAACTTGCGACATGACGCATTTGATGCAAATGATGCACAAGAAGTTTTGACGGTTTTAAAGAGACTCAAGTCAGAAAGTGTTAGAAATTTCTTTTATAATATAAAAGTTCACGAAGAGAATTGCATTGCATGTATCATGTGGGTGGATTCTCGATCAATTATTTGTTATATAAATTTTGGAGACATAGTGACTTTTGACACTACTTATAGAACAAATAAATATGGGATGCCATTTGTTCCAATTACGGGAGTTAATCATCATTATCAGTATATTTTGTTTTGGTTTGCCCTTATCAAGGATGAAACGGAAGCTACATTTGTTTGGGTGTTAGAAAATTGGCTAGAAGCGGTTGAGAATAAAATTCCGTTGACGATCATAACTAATCAGGATAGAGCCATGAACAATGTCATTGCTACCGTATTGCCTTCCACCAATCATTTGATATATACATGGCATATCAGTAACAAATTCCCGGAGAAACTTCATCATTTATATAATAGTTACGAAACGTTTAAGGAATACTTCGACAGGTACGTATCTATTTTTATAAATAGTCGATGTTAAATTGTCAATATTTTTTTGTTGTCATTTATAATAAGTTGTTATTGTAGGTGTTTGTATTCAGTGACAACTGCCGAATTCGAGGAAAGGTGGGCAAAATTGGTGGAACAATATGATTTACAACATCACGAGTGACTTCAATCTATGTATAATATAAAGGAGAAGTGGATCGGAGCATACCCAAAGTCATATTTTGCTACAAGGATGACTACAACCCGGAGAAGTGAATCCATGAACAGTTTTTTTGATCAATATGTAAATAATTGCACCGGTTTGAAAGATTTTGTGATTAACTCACAAATAGCCATTGAGAAACAATACTTGAATGAAAGAAAGTAAGATCTTGAAACAGAGTACAAGACAAGAAATTTGCGTAACGGAACTTTATTGGAGAAGCATGCGGCACTTGTATATACGAAGAATATTTTTAAAGACTTTTCGAACGAGTTCTATGAGGGTCAAAAGTTAACGTGTCGTAAGATTCAAAATTTTGGGGTCGGTGGTACAAAGGGATATACAATTTTCAATGAGGAGGTACCACAAAATCGACGATATTATTACGTTGTCGTTAAACATGGGGACTCCGACAATGTGACATGCATATGCCAACGCTTTGAGTACAGCGGCATGATTTATAGACATATTTTGAGGTATATCACCTTCAAGAGCATAAATGAGATTCCAATGTCTTTGATTTGTGGCAGGTAGACGAGAAATGCAAACAAAATTCATGGTGATCCTGTTTATATAAATGAAGTAAATGCTGAATCAAACTCTGATGTTGGTGATATTAGTACAATACGTTACAATAATTTGAATAGGATTTATCAAGAAATTGCAGCAATTGGATCGACATCGCAATCATCTTACATGCATGGTCTTGAAACTGCTATGAAGGAGAAAGCATGGATAAGTAAGTCAAGATTGATTGAAGAAAATGACACGGTTGAAGGTGGGAGCAGATTGAAGGAGCTGCACATGGAAGGTGGTAGTATTGACGAAGAAGATGAGTATTTTCCACCTCTTCAGTCACAAACTAAGGGTCGTAAGAAGGTCACAAGATTTAAGAGTGGAATTGAACAAAGTCAATTTGCAAAAAGGCTGCGAAAATGTGTTATATGTCAAGAATACACTGATCATGATAAGGGAAATCATGATAAAGTAATGGAGATGCGCGCGCAAATGTCTCAACATAGCACATTAGATTTAGACGATGAAGAAGAAGAGTTGTGATCGAGTTTGACCTTTAAATTATATTAATTGTAATTGTATGACTTTCTGATGTATTTGATCGTTGGATATGATTATAATACTATGATTATACACTATGATTAATAGTATGAGTATAGTAAAATACTATAATTGTTATGATTATTAGTTATTGTTTGAAATAATTAAGTATAATATTATGATTATAATAAAATACTATAATGCACTAATGATTATAATACTATGATTATAAAAAAATTACTATAAAAGATGAGTTAAATATAATGTTAATTATAATTATAATATAATCATAATATAATCATCATGATAACTAGTAATCTAATATGAGTTAAATACATTATAATCCTAAACCCTACACCCTAAATCTTAAATTAGACATAGTATATAGTAAATCATATAATGACAATTACTGTTGGAAAAAATGTCATTAATAATAAAATTATTATAATATTGTGATTTATTGTATTAATTATTATGATTATTAATTAATAAGATAACTATTAAGTATTATTTATTATGATTATTAATTATAATATAATTTAAAAAAAAGTGCTTTCCATTACTAACATTGGCGGAAGGGAATAATTTTTTTAAAAATTTTCCCCTTCCGCCAGTGTTAGTAGCGAAAATGGTATATTTTTTTATACCCTTTCCGCTACTAACATTGGCGGAAGGGAAAAAAATTTTTTAAAAAAATTCCCTTCCGCCAGTGTTAGTAGCGGAAAGGAAATTTTTTTTTTTAAAAAAAATACCCATTCTGCTACCAATACTGGCGGAAGGGGTCTTTTTTTTTCAAAACACCTACTTTGTTTCTTCCGCCGTTTCCTTGTTTCTTTCGCCCTAGGTTATTATTATCTTCTCTTCTTCTTTTTCTCCCCTTCCTCAGTTCCTTCCTTTCTCTCTTTTAAAAAAAAATTTCTTCTTCTTCCATCTAAACAACTTCCAAATTTTACTCCCTTCCGCTGCCGAACACTCTTTTCGCTCGATTATAATTTCAAAATTATAATTTTTTTTAATATTAATTTCAGTTTTGAATTTTGATTTTTAATATTTTTAATATGTTTGTGCATGTATACTTTCATGTGTGTATATGTATGCAGTGTGTGTAAATTTGTGCGTGCAGTGTGTTTGTGTGTGTGTGTGCAGTGTGTGTGTGTATATGTGCAGTGTGTGTGTGTGTGTGTGTGTTTTGTGTGTGTGTGTGCAATGTGTGTGTGCAGTGTGTGTGTTTTGTGTGTGTTTTGTGTGTGTGTGTGTGTGTGTGCAGTGTGTGTGTGCAGTGTGTGTGTGCACTGTGTGTGTGTGTGTAGTGTTTGATGAAGGCTTTTCAATATTTTGTAGGTTGTAATGGACCATTATGATTTAAATCCGGGTCCCAAAGATAACAGTTTGTTGGATGATCAACCAAGTCATATATCTACTCACGTATATAACACGAATTAATTCAGAATACTCGACGTTGCTCAACAGAGTAATCAGAGGTATGATCTTTGGATGCTGAGTGACCCACAGAAGGATATACTTAATGCAGTTGAAATGCATGCATTTACATACGGATGTATATTCCCAAGACACGATGCATGCTTCGTTACTGCATTAGTGGAAAGATGAAAATCATTAACAAACACATTTTATTTTAATAGCGGTGAGGCGACAATCACATTGGAAGACATCCACTATATAATTGGTTTACCCATTAATGGGAAACCTCTTACTTGTGGTGTTTTATTCGAGAAGGAACAAAAAATATTGTTTCAAGACTGCTTTGGTGAACGGTTCTATAACCAGTTCTACAAGGAAGCAAAACACGGTGGTGGTATCCGTTTGACGTGGCTTTTGGAGTGTTTTCGTGAACTGCCAGAGGATCCACCGGTTGACTATATAGTTATCTACACAAGAGCCTACATACTGTAGTTGTGTGGTGCTATATTGTTTCCCACTAAAACCAAAGACATATGCCCAGCTAGGTATGAAAAAATTCTTGTTTTTGTTATTGTAATTCTTTGTTGTCATAATTTGATATTATTTTGGTTAACGTGTTATTTTAATTTTCATGTTAGGTATATGGTGTTTGTTAGAGACATTGAAGATATAGTGAACTACGCTTGGGATTCAGCAGTCCTAACAGCCATTTACCGAGCACTCCACGATGTATCCCGCTACAGAGAAGTTAAATGTAAGATTGTGTTACCTGGAAGGATAACAGGATGCATGACAGTGGTGTAAACTTGGGCATATGATAGATTATGGATTGGACGTCTAATGCCTCGCCCTGGATCTGAGTTGTGGTCGCCACGTGTGTTGACATATGCATATGTATACGCTAAGCATGCTTTCTATAAGGACAGGCGAGTAGCTCCACACCATAACGTCCTAACATACCAGTCTGAGTTTGAAAATCAACCACAAGACAAATTCATCTGGAAGCCGTATATGCCGATTCAAATGGTTGATGATGATGACGAGGACGCTTGGATGGCACGACTGTTCGTAAACAGTCGAATCCCACTGATACATTTTGACAAGATTGAGTATCAAATGTCAGACAGAGTCCTTAGGCAACTATGTCATTATCAAAGGATACCTGACCCTCCTGTTGATCACACTCATCTATGGTTGAATCGGACGGAGAAGGAAAATAGATTCCAAGTCTCCAACTACGAAGCATTCGGCGCACCGTACATAGAGATATGGCACGACTTCCATGAGAATTTTGTGGGTTTGTTGGTATCTGAAAATACCAAGCGCAACAAACTGAACATGGACGTATACTACTTGTGGTACAACAAAGTGACACGAAAATGAATTGCAAAACCGGACGTCACTGATATCCGATACAATAATCGTGTCATTGTTGACCAACCTCACGTAATAAACGTGGTACGTATAGTTAATTATAATCCTTGTATTCCATTATATATATTTTGTAACGCTATTAACATATACTTGTATTAACATATACGTGTTTCGGAATGTGATGTCATATTCATGCCATTCCATTCCCGCATACACGAACATTTTGTCCTGGTGATGTTCAATATTAAGGCATGGGCAATAAAAATCATTGATCCCATGCATCTTGAGATGACTCCGGCACAGTTGGATGCGCGATACCAGGCGGATATTGTAGTTGCGGTAAGTACAAAATATTTAATGTTGATTTACATATGGTTTTAATTTGTTATTGTCACTTACTAATTTTGATTTTTGAAATGAGCAGAAGACTTTTGTACCTATCTTGTTGAGATTTGCTGACCTATCTTGTTGAGATTTGCTGACCCCGAAACCAATTGGCCCCCAAGAGATGCAAAACTCGAGAAGAAAGTTGAAGTGACGAAACAACATAATGGTTCAGACTGTGGGGTTTACATTTGTAAATATATGGACGCAATCTCACGTGGACTAAATCCCACTACAACTAAATGGACAGTT
Organism: Centella asiatica; assembly: GCA_014636745.2. NCBI lineage: Eukaryota > Viridiplantae > Streptophyta > Magnoliopsida > Apiales > Apiaceae > Centella > Centella asiatica. Next base: position 28,022,418 of record CM025786.1, read on the forward strand.
CAAGATGCATCAATTCTTCGCTTGCGTCTTGCTTGGGAACTGCACAAAGGAATGGTCAGGGTCCCCCTAGAGGGTACAAGATGACAAGATCACTGATGTTGAATTCTGATGAAGAGTAATGATTAATTTGTATGATCAATGGAGTGAAGTTGTATTTGTTTTAATTATATTTGAATTCTGATGAAGAGTAATGATTAATTTGTATGATCAATGGAGTGAAGTTGTATTTGTTTTAATTATATTTGATTCAGATGTAATACAGTTTATATTTCTCAGTGTAATATATATGGGTACAAGATGGCAAGATCAATGTAATATTTATGTTTATCCTTCCGCTACTAGTACTGGCGGAAGGAAAAAAAAATTTTTTAAAAAAATTCCCTTCCGCCAGTGTTAGTAGCAGAAGGATAATTTTTTTTTTAAAAAAAATTCCCTGTGCTACTAAAACTAGCGGAAGGCATTTTTTTATTTTTTTATTTTGATCTTAAGCGTTAAATCATTTCTTGGACGGTTATAAATGTGTTAACTACGAAAGACTCCAAAGCTAACGTTAGACATGGATCGACCCACATATATATATATATATATATATATATATATATTTCCGTGGCATTCTAGCATAC
>CM025786.1:28023440-28035411 GCA_014636745.2 Centella asiatica
AAAAGCACACCAACCAAATATATTCGAAAGCACAGATAATGGTGATATATGAAGCCCTAACATTCACATATTATTTATAAGTGTTTCTCAGATAAAAGCAGCTAAGAATATCTCCCAGTATTTTTCATGTCATACAAAGTTGTAGGTTTAGATCAGGTATATTGCAAGACCTTACATAATCAAAAGACGTGATTATGGATATCATCAACCTATTGCAAGCATTTTTTATGCAAAACAAGGAGAGTGGGATCCTGTGCTTTTGCCAAGAGAAGATCCACTAACATGGATGTTGTAGATGCATCTGCTGCAAAGCCCGCACTAATCATTTTATCAAAGAGGACACAAGCTTCACTATACTTCTTTTTATGAAAACTTCCACAGATCATAACGTTGTAGGTGACATCATCCGGCAAACAATCATTAGCTTCCATTAGCAGAACGAGTTCATTTGCTTCCTCTAATAGCCCTTCTCGACAAAGTCCTTGGATCATTGTAGTGTATGCCACAACATCAGGGCGCAAACCTTTCAAAGGAAGGCTCTTGAATAAAGCTTTTGCCTTGTCAAGGTTTCTACTTTTGCGAAATCCATCAATGAGAATGTTGTGAACACGAAGATCATGAGTTAAGCCATTACATTCCATTATGTGAAACAAGGCCATTGCTTCATTCACATACTGGTTTTTGCAAAGGCCATCAAATAAAATACGGCATGCCACAATATCTGGTGTATGACCTTGATTTAGCATTTCATTAACAATATCTTGTGCTTCAAGATGTCTACCACTCTCAAGTAGCCCTTGTATAATAGTTGTGTAGGTAACAGTTGTGGGTTTTACACCGTCACAGGGCATTTGCCGAAAGAGATCTATTGCCTTATCCACTTTTTGCTTCTTGCAATAACCATTTATCAAAATGTTTAGCTCAATCTATCCGGCACTATTCCATTATTCATCATCCTATCCAACATGTGCAATGCTACATCCATTTCGCCATGCAAACAATATCCACCCATGAGGGCATTATAGGTGACGACATCAGGTTTCTCACCTTTTTGAATCATTGTTTCAACCACAAATTCTGCGTCTTTTACCTTGCCTACATTGCAATATGCACTGACGAGTATGTTATATGTATATACATCAGGAGAGATTTTCATATTGACCATCTCCACTAACATTTCTTTGATCTCAGTCCATCGATCCAAGTTGCATAGGCCACGGATTAGTGAATTGTAAGTTACAACATCAGGTAAAATGCCTTTCTCAATCATTTCAGACAAAAGACGCAATGCTTGATCAACTTGTTTGTCCTTACACAAACTATCAATGATTGTGCTGTAAACTATAGTAATAGGTTGACGATTATGTTTTTCCATTACACGGAGCAATGTAATGGCCATAGAGGTGTTGCCTATCTTACAAAGTCCATTAATAATGGTACCGAACATCACAACATGGGGTTCAATTTCTTTGGATATAACTAACTTCTTGAACAATACCTCAGCCTCTGTGAACTTGTCGTCTGAAATGAGCCCTCTTATCAGAGTGGTGTAAGTAACATCTGGCAGAAAACCACGCTTGAAGGTTCCAGCCAACAGAGAAAACCCGCAGTTGATTTGTTTCAGGTGACAGCAACAGTTAATGGCAGTATTAATGGTACAGACATCAACCGGAATTCCTGAAGCACACATGTCCGAAAACAGAGAGACAACCGCTGCATATTGTTTCATTTTGAGGAGAGCTGCTAAGAGTTGATTGAAGTGGATGGTATACGGAAGAGGATGCATCTGGAGCATACATTGGAATAATTGAAGAGCGTGGTCGAGATTATCAAACCCAGATCTGGATTTGTTGAGGAGTAAGTGCCGTAGTTGTTTAGGAATGGGGATGGGATTAGGGTTTTTCAAGAGGGTAGAAGAGAAAGTATGAATCATAGAGAAAGAAGAGAGGAAGGAATGTGAGAAATTGTTGTTCGTACCTGCAGCAGCTGTTGCTCTTCTTCGGAGTTGAAATGGGGAAGCAAAAGCAGCAATTACACGAACCTTAACCGCCATCTCTTTCATTCTCTCTTACTCCGTCCTACAAGTGAAATGGCAACAAGAGGTGGTCTCTCTCGTTTCTAGACAAAAAACAAAAAAACAATTTCTATCGCTAAATGTCATAATTTTCTTGGCTTCTTCTATTGGCTATCAATTTGGAAAGGGCGAGTATCTTTGTAGATATCAGTAATAGAACGAAACTTTTTCTTAAAACAATACACTTCACAATATTATTTCTTTTTTACAATACTTTCTTACAATTAGTTTTGAGTGGCTGCCAATTTTTCCAATTGGTGTGTTTGAGTTGAATCAATGTTTGAGCTGCCATTTCCACTTCTGAATTTGTGAAATTCATTTTTTTTGTCACTTAAAAAGGTGATAAACAGTGGAAAGGAAATAAGAGAGAATGATGAGACATAAACAATAACCAGATATTTATAGTTACTCACGTTCTGGGGGTATTAAGGTAATTTATTCTCTACAACTTAAATTCTTTTCCTATTTGGATTTAGATCGTCTTCTAACATAATTTATTTCTAATTTAGAAACATTTTTTGTTATTTCTCGAATAAGTATTTCTTAGCCCGATAAAGTATTAGACCGGAGGCCCAATGATACTAAGGTTTAAGACTTTGGATAGTTTTGACCCATTTTCATTAGTAATTGATAATGTTTACTCATTTAAAAGTATTTTTTCTTATTTGGATTAATGAATTGCGATATTTTCTCGGTTCTTAAATTAAAGATATATTTTTTATATATAATAAAATACAAACTATTATTATACTATTTTTATAGTTCTCACCATTATACGTACAACCACTACTATTACCAAATAATATGATATCAAATAAGGAGAATATATATGTTTATAACTCAAAAATTCTACTACAAATCATTGTTGTCAAAATGAATCTCTATGAAAAGAATGGGGAAGCAATATATTTACGCTCCTCCCAATTATGTATTTTACTATATTAAATTGTATGAAATTTGGTATATTCTCATATTCTTTTTTATGTTATATTCATTCGTACGGTTAAAATTACATAAAATTAATTATGTTTAAGATTATAAAATGCATTGAGAGAAATTGGAGAGAATGAGTAATGGAGAGGAGCTAAGTTATTTAAAATGTATTACAATATCTTTAATTTCGTTATAATCTTTATACAAATGTTCAGGGGCTTTTCAAAAATAGTAGAAAGATTGTGTTGGCTCACTTTGTCTAATTAAGCCAGAAAGGAAAGAAAAAAAAAGTTGTTCCGCCAAGAGATTTTATCCAGTAAACTCTGTTAAATTATAAATTATTATAAGTGAAAAATAAAATATATATACGTAAAATTACATAAAATAATCTACACATCCGATTTTTGTGCTTTTTGTTGTGGTGTGATCTATGCAACATGAACTAATTTAACATGCTGCAAACGTTAAATTAACAACATAAGGGAGGGTAGATCATTACCTTGCGAGTAGGGTGCCTACTCAAAGAAAATACTCAAAACCCTCTTTTTTTGCTCCTTACTCTCTTTCCTCCGAATTTCTTACTATTTTACTGATTTTGTTGCTTTGAAAATGTGATTTTTGGGGCTGTAATTTGTTAGCTATTTATCTACAACATTTCTAGGGTAATTTGAATAATGTTAAAATGTACAATGTACCACCATTTGTACCATTTTTGTTTTTTTTCAATTCAAATTTTTAGGAAGTTTTGCACTATTTTCGTCCTTTTTGGTACATTTTGATAATTTGTTTTGTGAATTTACTTAATCAGATAATGTGATTGCAAAAAATGTGGTAGCAATTTACATTATAAATTTAGCTAGCTAGTAGTGTACTTGCTAGTTCATTCAATGCTCAAAGAATTATGCCAATAACTTGATCAACTTCCTAAATTTAACTATAACAAATTTTGGTTTCTCACAAGTAAAATATTTTTAAAGTTTTCTTTTCTTTACTCATAAGCAACTGAAATGAAAATTTACTTAGAATTTCATTATTTTCTTTTCTCTTTAAATTAACTTTTTTATTCTTTTCTTTTCCATTCCGTAAGCTCAAGCTGACAAGTAAAGATTAAGTTTGTAATAACCGTCACGATTATTTTACGTTACATTATTAAAAATATTTTTTTAAAAATATACTCAATTCTTTTATTGGTTCGCTTGCTCATACATTGAATTTTTTAGAAGAATTAGTTGTCTTTTAAGAAAAAAAATAAAATTTGAATATTCCTTATGATTTTTTTTTAAAATACTTTTAAAGGTTATACTTTCACTTAGATCTGTTAAAGTTAACTCATATGCAAAAAATTAAGGTTTTGAGTTTATATTTATACGACCCGTACAATATGACAACGTGAGTTACCCAATTCGTAAATATGCGGGTCAACACAAATTAACTCACGGACATTAAATTCCACTTAAATTAATTATAATATTTTTGTGTGTGTGTGTGTGTTATGCTTAAATTTAAAAGTGATATTCTAAAACCCCAAAACTTCAATTTCATTCTCGTCAATTGATGGATTGATGGGTGACAATTGCAAGGTATATTTTTGTAATCTATAATTGTACCCCACTTATGTGACTTCACTACAACTTTTTTTCATTAAAAAGTAACATTTGAGTTTTTTTTATGAATATTAATTTTTATATATTTGATTGATAATTACTTGTGTAACTAATTTATTTGTGAAATTTATTATAAATGTTCAATTTATTATAAAATAAAAATATTTTAATGATAAATTTTTAGAAATATATCATCATAATACAAATTTATGCATATGTTTTTCTTTTTTTGAAAGGGTTAATTACAAAAAAAACTAACAAACTTTCACTTATTTTTTATTTTAACCAATCATCTTCTATTTATGTAAAACAATAAATTTTGAAAGAGTGTATCATTTTAAAACAGGTTTAAAAATAAGTTTTAAAAAAAGACCTTAACATATAAATAAATTTTGTTTTAAAATGATACAATATTTCAAAGTTCATTGTTTTAAATAGACAAATAAAAGATAGTTAATTAAAATAAAAAATGAATGAGAGTTTATTAATTTTTTTTTTGTGATTAACTCTTTTTAAAATAAATTTTATTATCAAATTTGTTTTTTTTTAGAACAGAAAAATTAAAACTTCTTAGGAATGTTTGTCTAAAGTTACGAGTAAGTCGCGGGTCAACTCAATCCAATAGAAATGAGGTCCGAGTAGTACGAATTATGATCCGTAACCTCATGGCTAAATATAACTTGCACCCGTTAACCCGTGTCCGAACAACCGGATAACTTGACCCGATCCAGCGTTTGACAGGTGGACTAGTTTCTCGTACATGATCTTTCAGAAGAATTGGTTGCCTTTCTTAAGAAAAAACTAAAATTTGAATATTTCTTATGAATTTGATTGAAAGAAGTTGCATAGTTTTCGATAATCGAAGCTAAAACGAAGGAGAAGAAGAAGGATAAGACGATCATCGAAGCAGATCACAACTGGTAGAATGGATTACTCAGCTCTTAACGAAGCAATGGCCTCCAAATCGTACGATAAGATCGCCGATATCTGTAACGATCTTATGCTTCAGGCACAATCACTACTTCTATCTACTTCTGAAGTTTGGTTCTCATGTTCATCTCAAAGCCCTGATTTGGTTTCTAATTTCGTCCTTTGTAGGCTGCTGCAGAGGACATTGCTTTTCAGGATGATTGGCCCTATGCTATTAATCTTCTAGGGCTCATATACATCGATGACATGTATGTTTGTTAATTTTTCCCTATTTTTCATATATTTGTATGGGTTTTAGTGGGATTGTTGCTTACTTGCTTGGGCGATTGGGGTTGTTTGGGTGTTAATAATCTGTAAATTACAGTGATAGTGCTGGATTTTGGTGGGACGTATATGATTTTGTGGTTTTTATAATTTGGGGTTTTAGTGGGATTGTTGCACGGTTGATTGGGGTTTATGAGGCTGTTTATAATCTGTCAATTGCAGTAATAGTGCTCGGTTTCTGTGGAAAACTATACCTGAGGTGATAAAGGAGACTAAGCCTGAAGTGGGTGGTGCTTGGAAAATTGGTCAGCGTTTGTGGACACGGGATTATGCTGGAGTTTATGAGGCCATTCGTGAGTTCAACGGTAGTCCTGAAGCTCAGGCTCTAGTTAGCTCATTTTCAGGCAAGTTATTGCCAGACATATTGTGCGGATATGCATTTGGCTTATGTTTTCTTTTTGTTAGCTGTTGATTTATGTGTGATGAATCTGTGGATATATTAATTAGTTAGTGGTTGCAATCAACATTATGAAATTCATAAAGGTCTTGTTAAGTTAAGGAACGCGGCAACTGTATCTTATGTAGTGGCATGTTGTGTTTATCCTTTCTGTTTTATTTTTTTTATTGGCAATGAGTTACTGGGAACAGAGAACCACTATTTATTTTATAGTTTAGAGACAAGCATGAGTATGAGAATTACAATCAGCAACGGTAATCTAGTATACTCCCTAGTACACTCCAAGAACTTTAACTGAACTAGAACCGGTGGTCAGGAGCTAGGATAGTTGAACATTGGATAGGATTCTGGAGATATAAACTGAACAAGTTAGATTTAAGTTTGGCTATCACAACTCTAAATTATCATGGGTAGATGGTTTTTGATTCACTAATTAGGTCAAGGAATATAAATGTATTTATTGTTTTCATTCTATTTACATACAATTTCCTGGAGTGCCTATAATATAACCTTATATTGTTTATTTCTTTTTCAAATCTGTACCTTTATTTTTTATGTAGAAAATATTGGAATTCAATGATAAGGGAAAGTTCTGATGTTAAATACAACATATATTCATCTGGTGTCAATAAACTAGAAATAGGCCTTCCAATAATGTCACAAGCTTATATGTTTTTATATTTGTTTGTGCACAAGGAACTCAGTCAATATCAATTATTTGAAGGCAGTATAAGGAATATATCTCATGTGTTCTTTGGATTGAGGTAGATAGACCTTGGCATTCAGCTCATTGTTGCTACTAACAGTTTACCCGTATATTATTGTTATCTCTTCACTGATTGCAAGTATTCATTCTAGACATTCATTCAATATTGATCCTAATCTTATTAATGCATGTTACTGAGGTGATTAATAGGTTGTGAGGATGACTTCTCCTGGAGTTTGGAACATTCTGTCATCTTGTGTACATTTTGGTTGTTAGGTGTATGATACCTTAGATTAAACACCTCATCTAACTTTTTGCAGAGCTTTACACCAAAAGGATGTTTCAGCTACTGCTATCTGCTTATTCAACTATAAGCATTCAAGATACGGCTCTTTTTCTAGGCATGACCGAGGATGATACCAAACACTGTAAGCATCTTTCTTTTTTTTTTTTTTCTCTCCTCCTCGTACGTCTATACTTATAAGGAACTAAAGTTATATATTTATCTGTGTTTGTGGGGTATAATTGATATGTTTTATATAATCTGGATAGACCATATGTAAAATTACCGAATATTATTGTGTATACATACTGGTTGCTGGGTCATACACAATGATCAATATTTCAGTTAGTGAGAGGATCATCTTCAATACTGATTTGCATCTCCAGTTGTATTTGAGCTTACCTGTTAACTATTATTCAGGCTACTTCTTTGGTCGATCTCAACCATATCTTGCTTTTAAAAATTACCATATAATAAAATTATCCATCTTACTGGTTTAGTAAATGAGATGCTCCTCGGTGTCAGTTTATGTATGCTGGGAATTATACAGGGCACCTTACATACAACATGGGTGCAGCTTTTATTTAGAAACTGGACCTCTGAACGTATTTGCCAAGTTTGCGGTTTTTTCTTTTTACTTTTTCCCCCCCACTTTGGTAAAACGGTAGAACTAGTTACGCATTTGATAGTTCTTGCATCTGCTTCTTCATGAGGTACTATTCATATGTTTACCATTGTCTGAGAGTTCAACAACTGCAGGTGGTTTTGTGGGGAGTAGTTATAACTTACGAGTATGTTATAGTGAGATTTTATTAGTGAATACTGATGCCAAATGGTTTGGCTGTTTATACATGCCAGATGTGCTGCAACAAGGTTGGACTGTGGATGCTGCTTCTCAAATGTTCACTGTGAAGAAGCAGGTTGTGGGAAAGGAGCAAAAGTTAGATCCTAGCAAATTGCAACGCTTAACAGAATATGTCTTTCATCTTGAGCATTGATTAACTTAAAAGAATATTAGAACTTTTAAAGTATTTAGCCATGTTCTTGTATGCTGGATGCCTTAATTTGCTAGGGACCAAATCTGTTAGTTGCCATATTAACATTTTGAACATATATATTGATGATGGGTGAGCTAATCAAATTTTGTTAGTATACATCTGGATTTATGTATTATTTTTCTGTTTTATAGTTTGCTCTTAATATTTTCTAACTTTTTTCTGTTGTTGCCGGTATCTTCAATTTATAGTTTTGTATTTGTTTCCTCTTATGACTTTGCTAAATGAGCTGAATATGGAGTACGAGTTTTCTGGATCGTAACCATTCATCGAGATCAGAGGTGCTAGTATCTTATTATATTACTATTATTTATTCCAAAATTAAAGAATACGTTTTGATTTTTTGAATCATGTGATGATATATTGAATTTCAAATTTAATGTTAATTTAGTTCATTTTAGTTAATATAATATTATATTCATATAGTTTTTAAGGGAGACATTTTATCATAATTATAACTTGCATTACAAATTTTCGTTTTACTTTTGACGTATTATCATAATTGTAACTTGCATTATAATTTTTCTTTTTACTTTTGACGTATCTCTAATATTTACTTTTGATGTATTATCATAATTATAATTTGCATTATAAATTTTCGTTTTACTTTTGACAATCTCCAATATTAGAATTGGAGGAAGTACTATAATGCAGCGATTCTAGAGTCGCTTCATAGTTCATACCTTCAATTTGCGATTGCTAGTATTCTTTTGATGGTATACCTAATAAAATATCATAATTACAGTTTTTGGGACTAAAATTATAATCTGCATTAGCTGGGTGTTATCGTCAATTTTTAGGTATTCTTACCATTTAGATGTCAATGATACACATTAGAAGCAATTTACTTTTTCTTTAAACATACTCTAGCAGTAACTAAGTTTGTTAATATGGTGTGGAAGAGTTTAAATTAATTATACATACGTAATTGTACATTAGGATTTCTATACCCTTTTGTAAATTAAAATATTTATGAATATATATCTATTTTTGATCGATAATGGTACAATAGATGGGCTGAGTGGTGTGAGGCTCCTAACTAACTGTATTTGTAGTCAAGGAAACCAAAGAAAAACAAAATCCTCATATAATCAAAACTTGCTTATAATTCTTCAAACTTTAAAACAACAATTGTTTGTAACCAAGACCACCAAAAAAACACTTTACGTTTACAAATAAATAATTTTGCCAGGACGAAAGAGGATTGCCTTTCTAACTTTGTGGAAGGAAAAAGACAAACCGACCAAAATGTAAAATTTCTTAAGATTATATTTGATTAAATCGATCACTATATTGGATTTTTTTTTAAATTTGCGATTCAAGAATATATGAAACAAAATCGAAGTTTTAGTGGTATCTAAGAGGTGTATAGTACGTATAATGTTTTTTTTTTGGGTTACAAACTACGTATAATGTTGGATAATCTTCTAAAGATTTCATTTTCTATAAAAAAATAATTATAAAAACATAAAATTTCTTGAAAACAAAACCCCCATGAAAATTGAGGAGGTTTTTGTTTCAAACTTTATGAGCTAATGAAAAATTGTAGTCGATGGATGTATGAGTGTGTATATGAGTTTCTATGCCGTGGTTTCATTTATAATTTATTTATTTTTTTAATAAAAAAACTGAGTACTCCTACGTCAGAATCTTATAATTAACAAATTTGGTGTATACAAGAGATGGAGTATAATCTTATCCCATTATATATACGCGGTTTACAACAATGAGTTTTTAATTTTAAAAAGTGACATTGTTTGGAGCTTGTGTTGCAATCTTGTATATAATACATGATTTTTTTTTAAAGAAATATTAAATAAACAAAAATAAAAGCTCACCGATGGGAACATTTTCCTTAAGTAGCCGTCATGAATATTGTTTTTACTTTTTTCATGCATAGTAGCACAGATTTGTCATGTTTTACTGATTCGAGGGTCGAAGGCATCCAAATAAGCAGAGCATTATAAATAAATTTTCGTTGGTAGATGTTGGAATCGAGTGTCTAATAATTGATATTATTATTTTAATGTGATTGTTTCAATTATTTGCAAGTGTATTATTTCTTGATGATAATAAACAAGCTAGTGTATTATTTCAGTTCTAATTCTTCTAGTGATTATAGTTATAATATATTGGAGGAAACTGAAAAATATCTGTAAAAACTCACTTTTGTGCGAATCGAATCAGATTTTTATTTTGATTAATTGAAAATCTTGAATGTAAATAAAATGAAATAGTAAGTAGTTTACTACTTAAAACTCAACTAATAAGAATACTCATCAATTAAAACTTGATATTTACCCATATATCAAACATATTATACTAATAACAATTCACAATTTAGAAATCAAATGTATCTATAGTCATATATATGTTATAATTTTTTGATCTATTAAGTTAGATTATTGTTCAATTCTGTTGAATCGTTTAATAAAAAATAATAACCGATAGTCGCCAATAACATGTTATATGCAACAACTTAAAATACAAGATTTTACATTAACATTGACGGTAAAGATGTAGATTTTACCTTATTAGCAATCTATATATAATATTTCCTTCTGTTGTTAAAAATTTAAAACAAATTTGTAAGTTATCCTAATTTAATTTCTTATAAAATTAATTTAAAATTACTTAAAATTTAAATTGACAAGATTCATCAAAGTCTTTGAAAATAAATTAATGGAAACGAAGGTTAGATTTATATCGATATATGGGAAGAGAGTGTCAAGAGTTAGGTTGTTTATACATATTTATTGTGTAATTTGTTAATGCACATAATATAGTATATATTAAATGAGAAATGTTGATAATACCTTCACTAATATGCAATAACGAATACTAAAAGTGGAGAAAATATCAGATTTATTCGGAAATTTTCGGAATTAAAGGTTTTCGAGTTATCGTATTTATGTCTCTTGAATATCTAACCAGTAAGATAAAGGATAATTGCAAAAAAAATTTGGAGAAGGATTTTGTGTGTGCTTTGAAAATAATAAAATAATAATAATAAACGCTAACAAATAGAGATCAGCCTATCGTTTTGTTCATGAATATTATTCCTCCATTTAACGAAAATATTCACATATTATTTTATTTTATTCAGTAAAATCTTAAAATTCAAATTATGACATGGTTTTGATAAATTTTCATATAATGAGAATTTTAGTTATTGTAACTTTTATATATTTTGAAACACTAATAATTTTACAATCAAAATGAATCATCGAATTCAAAACATAGAAATTCATAAAAGTATAAAAATAAAATTTTGAATATGACTTTTTTTTTTAATGGAGAAAGTATCAAGATCATGTTTACACCAAGCAAGAAACTATAGGAATGATAAATAAAATATTCCTGGATATATCAAGTTGTCAACCCAAAACTTATAAAAAATTTATCAGCAGTAATATATTTCACACCTTTTGCCAAAAAAATAAAAAAGAGAGTGATGTCAACCAAAGAGCCCGAGATAGCAGCTGAAGAATTAACATTTGGAACTTTTCCTAACAGAAAATATATGGATTGGTAATAATTCTCCGAAGTTTAGCTAACAAGAACCGCAAATCTAGCATTTTTGCAACCAAGAACGCATAAGAAACTTTAGTTTACAAATATATATATATATATATATATATATATATATATATATATATATATAT
>CM025786.1:28035421-28046265 GCA_014636745.2 Centella asiatica
TATATATATATATATATATATATATATATATATATATATATATATATTTCTATATATATATATATATTTCGACCTAATTAATTTGTTTTTTCTACATTTTCTGTGTAAATAGCTAGATTAGTAATCATTCTTTCAATGCCTTGTTTCCTCTAGTTATCTATGTTTTTTTTTTTTTTTTGCATCTATTTCTTCAACATTTCCTGCATTAATGTTATGATTTTGCTTGGGAGCTTAATCAGTTAAGGGTCAATTAAGCATGCATTTAACATTTTAACAGTTGGATGCTAGAAAAACATTCACACGATTATTATGAATATAGTTTTGTTCACTCTTTAGAGCTGTCATGTTTTATTAATTTATGGGTGGCAGGGCATGCTAAGAAAATGAATGTTACTAATAAATTTGCCTCCCTTAATCATTTCAATGATTGCTAATATACGGCTTCATTAATCCTAATAAATAATATGTATTTGCAATATTAAAATATTGGAGTAAACTACAAATATATATAAATAGATGGAAGTTTTTATATATTACAAATATAATTAAATAAAATTTATGTTAATGTAAGTTACCTGAGTTAGAATTTTAATATTAATAGATTAATATAAAATCTTAAAATAAAACAAATTGAAATGATATAGGGTATGGTTGGTGTGACGGCCCCAAAAATTTCATAAAATCTTTGGGCACCGTTAATAATTGACAACAACAATAAAACATTATCAAAGCATAAATAATAGTAAATACGAGAAATTTAGTCTATATTACATTATCCAAAATAAATTCTAACAACGGAAGTCTGAAACGGGCTCACACAGGCCTTGCCATCCAAATATAAACCTTAAGTCGTCACATGTCACTCTTCCTCATAAGGGAATAGGATCTATACATCTGGATCAGAATAGAATCAAGGGAAAAAGAAAGAATCGGAATTAATCAATATATTTCTCGAAACAAACTAAAAGGAAACGAAAGATGAAACATAAATCATGGATCAACTAAGCTCTCTCGGGGACTTTCTTAAAAATAAGAAAGAGGAACCTCATATAAATACCATGGAATAAGATTTAATCTTATTCATGGAGATTCCATAAATATTCTATTCCAAAAATGAAAAGTTCGAAACAATTGCAATCTACAAGATGGCTAGGAGGAAGCATTCTTCACAGCATTTTCCCCTTATCTTTGTATGACGTCTTAGGTTTCTCTTCATAATTTGTAAAATATTTAATAATAGCAATATAAACGATTTACGCTCGCAATTATATAATCATGTAGGGTGAACCTTGAACAACAATAAATTTTTAGGGCTAAAGGGTTTATGAGGTTTGACGGAACAATGCTGACATCTCGAGAGTAATTCTAAAGAATATAGCTTTTAGGGTTCCAAATTGATAACAAGGGATTTGACCCTTTACTTGAAAAAATATTTGAATAATTCATATACGCCTTATCGCCAAATCAATTTGGTGCACGTGCTCTTAGTATTTTGTATCAAATAGTATATCAGTTGGTCAGCCTGACCATCATCTGATTTCATCATAATGACATGCGTAGTTCATGCAGAAACCTTTCATTTACAAGAGTTCGGGTACCGATGCCTCGATATCCGCCCCCTATAAAATGCTAGGCTTAGGATGTCAGGTAGATTCATCCAACTAGCCTTTAGTTACCAACACAAATATTCTTTACGAGTATATGACGAGAAATTAGTTTTCTACATCCGTATAGGATTTACATTGGCGTATTAGCGAATTTGAATTAACAACCGCCCAAACAATACTTGATTCTAGTATATAACATTTTTTACGTACATTAAATCAAGAGATCGTACGTTACTTAACTTTGAAGAGCTTAAAGCATGATATTGATATAATAAATTCTTAGATAACCTATGTATATCGAAAGAATGATAATATGTATTATTTAAAAGAAAGTATAATAAGTATATAGTTGTCTTTGTCCGTAACTAAACTTAAATTGATTCACTTAAGGAGTGAATGAACTCTGAAAAACATGTACATTTGTATAACATGAGTAATCATAACTTAATTACAACATGAGTATGTACATGCGAAGTGTTTGTAAAATTCTTAAGTTTGTGATAGACTAATTGAGTTATCATTTGTTGAATTGAGATTCGGTTGAAACCGAATCAGAGTCCGAGAGATTTTCAAACTGATAATATGTCCTTTGTAGGTTCTCAATAATTTAATTGATTTATTGGAGGCCTTACATTAATTTTTCATTAATTAATCTTAGCTTAAATGATTTATTAATCATTTATTATAATTAAGTATTTATTTTTAATTTTCTATACTTAATATAATACTTATTTAATGAGTAAGAAATTTATTTCTTAATTATTCTTGGCTTTAAATGAATTATTACTCATTTATTATTCATTTAGAATTTATTTCTTAATTATTATTTAATTGTTTTAGTTAAATAATAATCATTTCTTAATTGTTATTTTTCTTTAATTAAATAATAATTATTCCTTAGTAAGTAATTTATTACTTAATTCTATTAATTAAAATAATTCTTTCTTAATTAGGTAATTTGTTTCTAATATATTATTTAATTTCTCAATGAAATAATAATTGGTAGTCATTTAAAAATGATTTATTTCTATGTTATTTATTTATTACTATATGTACAAATATATGTGTATACATGCATGTATGTCTACATATAGGTATCTATTTTTTGAATTTCTTGCTACATTACATTGGATCAATGTAAACGATGTCCAATTGTCACTTGCTAACATGAGGCAAAACCATTTCGGCCGAACCCTCCCATGTTCTATACATCACCATTTTGTAAATTACAAAACATAGAGGATGAGTGTAGAATCGAAAATCTAAACACGTTTTACTTAATCATTAACACCTTTGGCCGAATTCTTGACATGAAAAACTAGGGTTCGTGGGTAGTTCATACATATTCTTGAATATTCATGAATATTGATTTATTTTTGTACAAAACTTTAAAATTAATCATCTCTCAATTTACAGATGTCATGTACATGTATAATAATGAAAATGATGCTGAAAAATATTATCTACTCAATGGTAAGCTCAAAAATAACAATAAATGCTAGAATAAAAGGGCAGCGTATTACATCTTTAAAGTTTTAATGAGAATAATTTCTCAACCTTTTTCACTAAATGTCTAATGATTTATAAGATTTTTGCTTAGTGGATTTGCTAGAGAATAATGAATGTAAAGAGGTTAGAGTTCCAAGTTAAGGATGTATTGATACTACAATATAACTAATTTCAATTCTTAGATCACTTTTAATGAAAATTATTTAAATTGGTAAAATAATTTTTTCTTATTTTTGTCATTTAGGATCATGCTGATATTTTAAGTTTAATTAGTGTTTAACTTGATTTATTTAGCCATTATATGAGTTATAATGATTATACATGGTTTCTCGTATATACCGAAAAACTTACTCGTACTGGTAAGACAAGAGTGTGATTACGAGATTTTTATAATGTTCTAACTTCCAATTTATGCAACATAATTATTGTTACGTAATTTTATTAGTGGTCATGTGTGTCTCGATTTGCATGATTTGTATGTATACATTAATGCAATAATTATTGGACACCGAAATGAAATGGGATTTCTTAATTATAAAAAAAAAATTATTCAATACATTTATTCGAATTTTCGAATTCTCACATTTGGCAATCAATGAAACAAAACATGGCAACTATAAATGTTATATGGAGTATTTCTATTCGTTGAGCCTTATAAAAACAATAACGGTATTTTTGTTTTATTATTTCTTTATTTTCAAAGTGACGGTAGGTTACATTGCGTAAGTGGGAGAAAAAAAAAATAGTAACGCCAAACAAATTTCTTATCTTATTTTTTGAGAATTGAAAGAAAACGTAGAGTTAATTTATTTAAATCAGTTTGTTGACTCGACCAATTCGATTTTTCTTTTATTTTCTTGTTATCGTTAAAAACAATTTTGGCTAGTTTACATATATATATATATATATATATATATATATATATATTATTTGGTTTCAATTTTGAATGACTTTCTGTCTTTGCATTTAAAATAAATAATTATAAATATAATTTTTTAATATTACTTAAAAAAACAAAAATACCCATCAATACACGGGCATACAGTAAAAATATAAAACGGTAACACGAGTTAATTCTGTACAATTAACTACCCACAAAAATCAAATCAACTCACGCTTTTTTAGATCCTCAAAAGATTTTAAGAAATTTCAAATTTTAACTTAGAATTCTCTGTAGTCTAAACTACATAATAATCTTTGTACTGAATCAAGTTATTTCCGGCATATATATTTTATATTTTTTCTCTTAATCTGGATTAACTAATTTAATATTTCATTTGTCAACTTGAATTAAGTTTTTAACACTTTAATATAACTTTGTTGATATTTTGTACTCTTCTAACAAGTTTACCATTAAATTAGGCAAATGATATTGCACAACAAAAAGGTTCATTGTTTGAGCAACACATGTCAAAAAAATAATCGTTATTAAATGACTCATAAAATTTTGTCAAAAGTATAGTTATCCGAGAAAAAAAAAACTTTTTACTCTAATAATATCAAATAATATAATTTGCCTTAAAATATAATTGTAATAGTAAAAGTATAATTAATTTTTTGACACATTATCTTGAAATGTCACACCAGTACATTAATAAGGAGTATTTGCTTAGCCCCTCAATAATTAATACAAAAGTACATTAATACTAGTACAACTTTATGTACTAATATTACTGTACATTTGTAGAAATTGTTACCGACAATAGACATTTTGGATCCTCAACCAGGACTGTTACGACGTGCAAGCTAATTGTATTATTGTATAAAGGTTATTTAATAATTTACTATATTTATTAAGTTTATTGTGTAAGAAAAGCTCTTAATTTTAAATATTCCCTCAGTTTTAAAATTAGAGATGGAATAGTATTTTTTTTGTTATTTCAAAATTTGAGATATATTTTTATTTTAAAACTATAAAAAACAATAAAACTCTTTAAATGTTATTATATTGTTTCATTACTTTAACTATCTTCGTTATTTAGTAGCTCTTATTATAAATACCACTGTTATTATTTTAAATGATATGATGAGTAATATATTTTTTAAAAAATATCTTTAAAACTTATCAATTATAAAATATATTTTTAATTTTAGAACGGATAAAAGATTTGTGTGTCACCGCCTAATAATAAGTCTAAGCATAATTAATGTTATGATACTTGTTTTCTTTAAAAATAATAGTTGGGACTTTTGAACTCAAAACATTTCACCATGTAATTCTCGCATCTTTTTTCTAATTAAAAAAATTACAAGTGATAATCTATTTATCTATCATTCGTTAATTTTTAAAAACAAGTTATATTTGAACTTTTAAAGGGTATTTATATTATACAATTGATTGAGAATTAAATTTTATGGAAATAGTTTTTTTTATAATATTTATTATAAATGTTAAATTAATTATAAGATAATAAGATAGTAATGTAAAATATAATGCTTTTTGTTGAATAAATATAACTTTCAAATATAACTCTTTTTTTGTTGAATAGAATAAATACTACGTATTAATTTACTAGTTCATTTTTAGAGAAACACTTTTTTTTTAATTCAATCGTTACTAAAATTAATTTTAATAATAAAACAAATTTGGAAGAATATAAATAGGGGAAAATGTTTCTAAGATTAATCTCGGAAAATTTATCTAAAGCCACATTTGATTTTAAATATTTTGATAATATAATCAACGATCCAACTGTATAAATTGAAAGAGTTGGTAAAAATATTAGAGTTCGCAAATTTTCACATAATTTCATGATAGTTTTGATCACTTTTTATAGATTTAACAAATTAAAAAATTTAAACCATCAAATAATATACGTAATTGACTTTATTAAACCTATTTCCTTTGATTCTCTATTTTTATTCCAAAATAATGAATTGAGTTCATATTATTTTATAAATTAACTTATTTTATATGTTTTAAATAAATTATCATAACATATTAAAGTGGTAAATGCACTTAGATAAATTTTCTAATTTCAACGACGAGGCGTTTTGCTAGTATAAATATGCACTAGGATCATATTCTGCCTCTCTCTATAAAGTAGATCTGCAGCTACAAAAAATTGGAGACAAACCAAAGAGCAGAAACAGCAACCATGGCAATGTCAATGTCTGCATCAAACTCCCTCATCCTCCACCACAAACCAAACTCCAATATTCAACACCGCAATAGCTTCCCCATGCCTACCACCACCGTCACCACCAAACCCCATTACCACAATTTTGGCAAACGAAATCAGATCTCCCTCATTACCGCCTCCACCGCCACCCACACCCAAACCCCCACCCCCGCTACCTCCTCCCCAGAACATCAAGATCGCGTCTTCAACTTCGCAGCTGGACCCGCCACTCTCCCGGAAAACGTACTCCTAAAAGCCCAATCTGACCTCTACAACTGGCGTGGCTCCGGCATGAGTGTCATGGAAATGAGCCACCGGGGTAAAGACTTCCTCTCCATTATCCAGAAGGCGGAATCAGATCTGCGTACCCTTCTCAACATACCCTCTGATTACTCCGTCCTGTTCCTCCAAGGCGGCGCCACCACCCAATTCGCCGCCATCCCCCTCAACCTCTGTGATCCCCATGATTCCGCCGATTTCATCGTCACCGGGTCATGGGGCGACAAGGCCTTCAAAGAAGCCTCCAAGTACTGCAAACCCAATTTGATTTGGTCCGGAAAATCGGAGAAATATACCAACATCCCTTCATTTGATGCCTTGGAACAAAGCTCGTCCGCCAAATATTTGCATATATGCGCCAATGAAACCATTCATGGGGTTGAGTTCAAATCTTACCCTGTTCCCAATAATGATGCTGTTTTGGTTGCTGATATGTCTTCCAATTTCTGTTCCAAGCCCGTGGATGTGTCCAAATTTGGATTGATTTATGCTGGTGCCCAGAAGAATGTAGGTCCATCTGGGTTGACAATTGTCATTGTTAGGAAAGATCTGATTGGCAAGGCTCAGGGGATCACTCCGGTGATGTTGGATTTCAAGATTCATGATGAGAACAATTCCCTTTACAACACTCCACCTTGTTTTGGAATCTATATGTGTGGGCTGGTGTTTGAGGACTTGTTAGCACAGGGAGGGTTGGTGGAAGTTGAGAATAAGAATGAGAAGAAGGCAGGGTTGTTGTACAATGCCATTGACAACAGCAATGGGTTCTACAGGTGCCCGGTTGAGAAATCCGTTAGGTCGTTGATGAATGTTCCTTTTACTCTGGAGAAATCTGAATTGGAAGCTGAGTTTATCAAGGAGGCGGCTAAGGAGAAAATGGTGCAACTTAAGGGGCATAGATCAGTTGGGGGAATGCGAGCTTCAATCTATAATGCTATGCCATTAGCCGGGGTTGAGAAGTTGGTGGCTTTCATGAAGGATTTCCAAGCAAGGCACGGTTGATTGGATTGTATTTCTTTGTTCTAATGAATTAGGCTTCTTTGTTTTAATGAATTAGGCTTTACGTTTCTCTGTTTTGGCTTGTTTTGGCATATGAGTTTCTGTTTATTTTTGTTGTTCCCTATGGCTTCTAGCAATTGTGATAGAAGTAATATGGTGATGAATGTGATAATGTGAGGAGAAAGTTTTAGTATGATATGCTATACATTCTTCATATTGTTACTTTGTACTAGTTGATCAATTGTAGAGTTCAAGATTATGGTGTCCCTCAGTTTTTTCCCCCCCTATTATTTTATATGTTTTTGTTTGTACTATGTAGTACATAATATTACCTTATAGTGTACTCAAATGATTTCCATGCCTACAACTCATTACCATCAAACATTCGGCCGGATGGCATGACATGATCACTTCTCTCCGAAGTGTCGGTTCAAGTGCCTTGAACCTAAAATGATGTTGCAGTGTTCAATGGTACTGAAAATTTTGTACAAGTTACTAGCCACAATTTCATTGAAAGTAACCAAACATATTCATGTTAGTTGTTTTTTTAAACTTAAAATTCATATATCAAGAAGCTCAATAACTTTTACATTGAAATAACAAATAGCAGTATAAAATACTCTTTTACCTTTTTATGGGAAATACAAATAAATGTGAGAGAAGTAGCAAAATTTATTTGAAAAGATGTGAGAGATTAAGAATAATCTTGAAAAAATATTAAACTTTTTATTTTGAAAACTGAACATGACTAATAAAATAAAATATCATTTTAAATCAAAGAGAGTGCATATTTCGAAATTTGTGAAAGATATTTGTAGTAGTAGTGCGGCTATGCTTCAATCGAATAACTTAGAAAAATGTGTTGGTTTGGGATTATGGAGTAGTTCTTGAATGCCACTTAAAACTATAGCTGCATTTGACTATCAAGAATAATTTCATGTGTTATTAATTTGTAACATATTACATGCCTCCGATTTCATGAGATTTTATTTTGACTATGCTTAGGACGGAAAATACGTAGTATTAATTTGTCAAATTGACTAGCAGCACCAGGGTTTGTTGCGGATGTGGATTGGCGAGGACAAAGTCTTGGGAAAGAAAATAAGAAAGACGATACTCCTAGTAAATAAAATACAAGTGTAAGAGTCAAGTAAAATGGAAAGGTAAAGGAAGTCGGCTATTTTGCTTTTGCTACCAGTCTCTGTCACTCTTCTACCCCGGGTCAGATTCATTCACCAACCCACCCACCCATTCACCATCCCACCCACCTTCCTCTCGCCCAAAGATTCTCACTATTATATTCTTTATAAATGAATCTGTGTGTATATATATATATTATAATGAAGAAAAAACAACTATGCATAATTAGAAGGGAAAAAAAAAGGACATACGGAGGAAGGGGGACAAATATCTACCTGTTTGTTTCAGTTTAAAATTATGAGATTTTAGATTTTGACAATATAATTTATATTATGACAATTTAAAATCTCATAATTCAGTTTATAATTATGAGATTTTAAATTTTGACAATATAATTTATATTATCACAATTTAAAATCTCATAATTTTAAATTAAAACCAACATAGTTTACATAAGACTAAAGTGACATAACCATTATAGGACTATTTCAGGAACTGAATAGTTGAATTAGCGCATTAGTGAGATTCTAGTAATGAGCTCGTTATTTTTCTTTCTTCTATCTCCTTCGGAGTACGAGTGCAAATCCTTAACGATGAGAATCAAATAGCTCAATACTCAATTCAACTCATCTATAATTACTTGACTCGACTTGTCTATAATCAAATTCAATTACTTATTTTTATTCATTAATTTGATTGAATAGTGATTCTTATTCGTAAGTTTTTTTGAATTGAGTCGAATTTTAGCATTACTTGACTCCAATTGTATTCAACTCGATATTTGATTTAACTTTTTAGCAATTTTGTTCAACTCATTACGTAATCGACTCAAATATCGTTAAGATGTATATTCATTAATTACTCGATATGCAATAATATTGAAGTGCTCACGGATTACTCGCCTATATTAAAATAATTTTAAAGTGCTCACGGATTACACGTAAAACACTTTGATAAATAATGGAGTTGAACTGGATACTAAAGCATCATGATCCGCAAAGGTAAGAAGTTCCGGGCAACACATACTGGATTGCATTTACACGTTTTAATCTTTAAGGAATTTTACTTCTCTATTTTGGGTGGTTTGGAATATGAGTTTCTGTTTATTTTATTGTTTCCCTGTGACTTCTATGGGGTTGTATGTAATTTAATTGTGTGAGGAGACATTAGCAAGTACTAGTACTGAAGAACAAGAAGAAACCCAAAACAGAAAAACGAACATAAAAAAGCACACCAACCAAATATATTCGAAAGCACAGATAATGGTGATATATGAAGCCCTAACATTCACATATTATTTATAAGTGTTTCTCAGATAAAAGCAGCTAAGAATATCTCCCAGTATTTTTCATGTCATACAAAGTTGTAGGTTTAGATCAGGTATATTGCAAGACCTTACATAATCAAAAGACGTGATTATGGATATCATCAACCTATTGCAAGCATTTTTTATGCAAAACAAGGAGAGTGGGATCCTGTGCTTTTGCCAAGAGAAGATCCACTAACATGGATGTTGTAGATGCATCTGCTGCAAAGCCCGCACTAATCATTTTATCAAAGAGGACACAAGCTTCACTATACTTCTTTTTATGAAAACTTCCACAGATCATAACGTTGTAGGTGACATCATCCGGCAAACAATCATTAGCTTCCATTAGCAGAACGAGTTCATTTGCTTCCTCTAATAGCCCTTCTCGACAAAGTCCTTGGATCATTGTAGTGTATGCCACAACATCAGGGCGCAAACCTTTCAAAGGAAGGCTCTTGAATAAAGCTTTTGCCTTGTCAAGGTTTCTACTTTTGCGAAATCCATCAATGAGAATGTTGTGAACACGAAGATCATGAGTTAAGCCATTACATTCCATTATGTGAAACAAGGCCATTGCTTCATTCACATACTGGTTTTTGCAAAGGCCATCAAATAAAATACGGCATGCCACAATATCTGGTGTATGACCTTGATTTAGCATTTCATTAACAATATCTTGTGCTTCAAGATGTCTACCACTCTCAAGTAGCCCTTGTATAATAGTTGTGTAGGTAACAGTTGTGGGTTTTACACCGTCACAGGGCATTTGCCGAAAGAGATCTATTGCCTTATCCACTTTTTGCTTCTTGCAATAACCATTTATCAAAATGTTTAGCTCAATCTATCCGGCACTATTCCATTATTCATCATCCTATCCAA
>CM025786.1:28046275-28081845 GCA_014636745.2 Centella asiatica
GACAAAAGACGCAATGCTTGATCAACTTGTTTGTCCTTACACAAACTATCAATGATTGTGCTGTAAACTATAGTAATAGGTTGACGATTATGTTTTTCCATTACACGGAGCAATGTAATGGCCATAGAGGTGTTGCCTATCTTACAAAGTCCATTAATAATGGTACCGAACATCACAACATGGGGTTCAATTTCTTTGGATATAACTAACTTCTTGAACAATACCTCAGCCTCTGTGAACTTGTCGTCTGAAATGAGCCCTCTTATCAGAGTGGTGTAAGTAACATCTGGCAGAAAACCACGCTTGAAGGTTCCAGCCAACAGAGAAAACCCGCAGTTGATTTGTTTCAGGTGACAGCAACAGTTAATGGCAGTATTAATGGTACAGACATCAACCGGAATTCCTGAAGCACACATGTCCGAAAACAGAGAGACAACCGCTGCATATTGTTTCATTTTGAGGAGAGCTGCTAAGAGTTGATTGAAGTGGATGGTACACGGAAGAGGATGCATCTGGAGCATACATTGGAATAATTGAAGAGCGTGGTCGAGATTATCAAACCCAGATCTGGATTTGTTGAGGAGTAAGTGCCGTAGTTGTTTAGGAATGGGGATGGGATTAGGGTTTTTCAAGAGGGTAGAAGAGAAAGTATGAATCATAGAGAAAGAAGAGAAGAAGGAATGTGAGAAATTGTTGTTCGTACCTGCAGCAGCTGTTGCTCTTCTTCGGAGTTGAAATGGGGAAGCGAAAGCAGCAATTACACGAACCTTAACCGCCATCTCTTTCATTTTCTCTTACTCCAAGTGAAATGGCAACAATAGGTGGTCTCTTAATTATTGATCAGTTCAGTTTGGTTCAATTTAGTCCGGTTCGACTAATTATTGAACTTGAAATCGAGTTCAAACAAAGTTTAATGTTTAATTGTGTTAGTAAATATTTTGATTTGATTCGATAAGATTCGTGAATAATTCACGCGTTGTTTAATAAATTGGAGTTCGATTTGATAATGGTTTCAGTTTGGAAATATTTTTAAATATATAATATTGATTCCCAAAATTTTAAATTATTTATTTATAAATATATAATTTCTAGATATTATTTATTATATTAAGAGGTTAGGTCTCTTAATAATTATATGTTGTGTTTTTTGAGTCAACAATTAAGAAGAGAAAAAAGAAAAAATATGTCTTACAAGAGAGGAAAAACAACTACCTTTTGTAAAGATTTCGTTAAGTTCCTGAATTCTTACCCCCTCAACATACTCCTAATTTCTCTACATCTCAATCAATAATCACTTTCCTCTTCTCATGAATACATGCAAAGCTGAAATGAAATAAGTAAATAAAAGCTCTTCCAGAAAATAGATAAATATGTCTACATATATGTTTTAAAAACATTTATCATCTTGTCCTTTGCATTTTTTGTCCTCAGAAAGTTTTACCTTCGAATATAATTACTTAGATATTTAGCAGAAAATTTAAAACAATATTTGTACTTATTTATTTTAATTAAAACTGTAAGAAAATTTGCTCAGGCATACCAGAATTACTAGTATATTATGTATATTATGTTTGTGAGCGCCAACCATGCTCATGAACATTGATCTGCTTGAGAATATGATAATGTTTGCAAATAAGTTCAAGTTCGACTATGTTGGAGAACTATTTTTGAATTCGATCATATATTCAAGAGAACAAGAAGAATAGAGGATGAGAGGTAATTAAAGGAGTTATATTTTATTTTTGAGGAATAATTCCCCAGATCTCATATGTCAAAAAACTCCAACTTGCTGATCCTTGGCGAAGAAATGAGTTAGAATATCAGATGCTGGGAATTTTTAATGAAAGATTTATTTGAAAAATGAGTCAAGACTATGTACCTACAGCAGGGGATACTAATAGTATGTAACACATAACTAGCAAGCATATGTGACGCACATATATGCATGAGTAAATTTATTATATAGTATATTGTAATAGTATAAATTTTATTTTTGAATTATATACAAAGTTTTAAATTATATTACATAAAGATGGTTGATAGATTTACAATAAATATATGTCAGTAATTATCACTTATCTATAATTTAAAAGATAAGAGAGATAATTTTTTTTATTATAATAAAAGATCCTAAAACTTCGCCATATTCTAAAATTGTTTCATGTTGTGCGGTGACATCTAATTTTCTCTCTATGTTTCTGAATCCAACCTATAATTAGGTTAACTTAATTTTTTAATCTCTAAGAGGTATACTCACCTATAAAACTAGGAGTTATAGATTTTTAATATAATAGATAGATTTTTTTAATAATAAATATATAATAGATAGATAGATAGATGTGGTGTAGTGTAGTGTAGTGTTAGAATATAATTGAACTATACATATCTTTATCTATTAATGACAATTTTACTTGTATAATGGTTAATAAATTAATCGTGACAAAATAGTTGTGACAAATACGATTAAAATTTAAGATGTTGGTTATATGAAATCGTTGTTGATAACACAAAAATTAGTATAACATGATAAATAAAGCGGAAAAAAAGAGACTTGCAATTTAATTATTAGAAAGATTAAAAGGAAAGAACTTATTTATTTTCTTTTGGTAAGAGAAAGAACTTATTTAAATCATGAGGATAATCATATAATACGTAATTTTAATCCTTCATTTAGTACTAATTAAATAAAAAACAATTTCTATTACAATGAACATTTCTATCGTTAAATGTCAAAATTTTCTTGGTTTCTTGTATTGGCCATCAATTTGCAAAGGGTGAGTATCTTTGTAGATATTAGCAATAGAACGAGACATTTTACTCAGAACTTTCCTAAAATACCCCTTATCCATCATAACCGATGAAGTAATTGCTCTATTCACTTCACCAATATTATTTATTTTTTGCAATACTTTCTTCCGATTAGTTTTGAGTGGCTGACAATTTTTCCAATTGGTGTGTTTGAGTTGAATCAATGTTTAAGCTTGCACTTCTAAATTTGTGAAATTCATCTTCTTTTCTCACTTAAAAAGGTGATGAACAGTGGAAACGAAACAAGAGAGAATGATGAAACATAAACAATAACCAGGTATTTATAATTATTCATGTTCTGAGGGTATTAAGGTAATTTAGACTCTACAACTTAAATCATTTTCCTATTTGGATTTAGTGCCTTCATAATTCATTTCAAATTTGGAAACATTTTTTGTTACTTCTCCGATAAGTATTTCTTAGCCCAACAAAGTATTAGACAAGAGATCCAATGACACTAAGGTTTAAAATTTTGTATAGTTTTAACCTATTTTCACCCGTAATTGATAATGTTTACTCATTAAAGAGTATTTTTTTTTTATTTGGATCAATGAATTGTGATATTTTATCAGTTCTTAAATTAAAGATATATTTTTTATATATAATAAAATACAAACTATTATTATCATTATTTTTGTAGCTCTCACCATTATTGTACAACCACTACTATTACCACATATTCCACTACTATTACCAAATAATATGATATCAAATAAGGAGAATATATATGTTTATAACTCAAAAATTCTACTATAAACCATTGTTGTCGAAATGAATATCTATGAAAAGAATGGGGAAGTAATAAATTTACACTCCTTCCATAATGTGTTTTACTATGTTAAATTGTATGAAACATGATATATCCTCATTTTTTTTTTGATTTTTTATCCATTCATACGATTAAAATTACATAAAATTAATTCTATTTAAGATTATAAAATACATTGAGAGAAATTGAAGTGAAGGAGTAATAGAGAGGAGCCAAGTCCTTTAAAATGTATTAAATTCAAACCAGCACTATCTTTAATTTCGTTGTAATCTTTATACCAAATGTTCAGGGGCTATCCGAAAATAGTAGAAAGATTGTTTTGGCTCACTTTGTCTAATTAAGCCAGAAAGGAAAGGAAAAAAAAGGCGTTTCGCCAAGAGATTTTATCCAGTTAACTCTGTTAAATTATAAATTATTATAACTGAAAAATAAAATATATACGTACATATTCACAGTATAATTCAGCATTTAAGCTGGCCAATGGTCATTACCAACATGGAACATGCATTACAAGAAAAAAAAGGTTTATCTGGACGGGACGAGCTCGTCGAGATTATCGTCGAGAATGAGAAAATAATATCTCAATGGCCAAGCGTGTAGTAATAATCAAGATTTTTGTAACACCGAAGTGAAACTGTGTGAATATCTTATTAATTATGGTATACACATATATAATTAAAATGCTCATTATATAAACAAAAATTAGTTTAACCGATAAAATTTGTATGAGCTAGTCTCCCTAGCTTTCCCATAAACTTTCTCTACCAAAATAGATAAAAAAGGGTTACGTAGCTAGAAGCTGTTACGTTCCATTATACGAAGCAAGGACACTGCTTCATCCACATCCGTCAAAATACGCCATGTCACAATCTCTGGTGTATGACCTTGAGCTTGCATTTCACTAAAAAAAATTGCGTGCCTCAAGATGTCTACCACTCTCAAATAGCCCTTGTATAATAGTGCTGTAGGTATCAGTTGTGCGTTTTAGACATTCACGGGGTATCCGGCACTATTCCATTATTCATCATCCTATCCAACATGTGCAATGCTACATCCATTTCGCCACGCAAACAATATCCACCCATGAGGGCATTATAGGTGACGACCTCAGGTTTCTCACATTTTTGAATCATTGTTTCAACCGCATGTTCTGCGTCTTTTACCTTGCCTACATTGCAAAATGCATTGACGACTATGTTATATGTATATACATCATAACCCCACACTTAAACGAAACTTGTCCTTAATGCATCTAAACAAATAAGAAAAACAGATAACCAGCCCCTTTGTTATGTCTTTGTATACCCATCAGACATTCTGCCCCAAAAATAATCATAAGTTAAATTCTTAATGGCAAACATTTCCCAACAACATTTCCTAGAAAGTTTCAAATTCACAACCCTCACTAAATAAATCACTCATGCACTCCTTTTTGTGTTTGGGATAGTGTTTACGCTCAATATCTAGCTATAAGAAGTCTTCACATCACTTGATAAAAAGTCAATTCTCCACCACTTTAATGATACCACTCAAAAAGGACTTTTATTAAGGTTTGTAACAGGGCTAACACAGGGGTTATGTTTTTGGTATTGAGAGAATAATTCAAACCAAATCATATCATGCCTCATATGAACAGATTGTTTCGGTGCAAAATAGTCCAATAAAAATGCCTCTACTAATGCTAATACGGCTGCCAACCTTAGGTTGCTCTATATATTTTTTCTTCTTTCTTTCTTTTTCTTTCTCTTTTTTTTTCCTCTTGAGTGCATTTTATGCTCCATCTCAAGAATTGTTTTCTTTTCTTTTCTTTTTTTCTTTTTTTTTTTTTGAATTTGAGCAACCTTGGCAAATATGATACATCAAATCAAAACTGGACAGCAGTATGTTTCTTTCCAATTCTCTTCTGAAGGCTTATCAACTTTCATACAAAACATGACATTTACACAAAGGATAGTATTCAGCATGTAAAGTTTGGTAGAAAGTTCTCTCAATCAAGGTTTTAATCAAACAAAAGGGATTTTCAACAAAAATTGGGAGTTGGCTAATTTTTGGTTTCAAATGAAGAAAAGGCTAAGGCTCAAAGGGTAATACTAGTGGTTAACATAAATTGGAAGGTCGATCTGAACAAGAAGAAGGATAAAACAAGGGGCTCACCAAAAATTACCTTTTATCATCTTAGTATCGATTCGTGTGGTTTCAAGTCGTACTCTAATATCAAATTCTAGTAGTGTCTCTTTATAACTAGTTAACTCACAACAAAAAGATTAAGAGTGTTTATGTACTCTTTTTGGCTCAAAATCTCACGGTTCATTTGCATGGTGTGAATTATATCCTTTCTAAGTCATACCATTGGGAAAATTGTTTGTGTCCTAAGAATAAGAATTATAACATTTTCGAATTGGAATCTAGATGGATTGTTCGAAAATATCACAAAGTTCCTGTTATCTGAAATTCTAATCTATTTAACTACACAAAGCTTGGCTTCATTCAAATAGTGGTTAATTTCAGTAGTGCAATTTCTGTAATTCCTAACTAATGATATGCAGAATGTAGTGAGACAAAATGCAAAACAAAAACAGAAAACACAACAGACTGCTAAAACAGAAGACAAAAAATAGAAACTACACAAAAAGCAGAAACTACGCAACCAATCACAAATAATAACAGAAAATAAAGACAGAAAACAAAGACAAGTGTTTTTCCCAACCCCACACTTAGAATAAATATTGTCCTCAATGTTCAAGAAGACAAAGGAAAATAAATAATAGAAGTGAGGGAAGAGGTACGTTACAGTTCAAGGAGAAGGTGGAAATGGTGGAGGCTGGTGCGTTCCTTTTTTCCTGCGAAAACCCCACACTTGTCCTCTTATACTCATATGTGCCTTGGAACTCTCTATTAAAATGGTGTAAACCTGTAAAAGATTGTCCACACGCTATTTGGCAAAGGAATTTGTCAGCGTGAAACAATAATGTCAAGGCAACAGAAATATCCCAGACTTGGCAGTACGACATTGGGCATGTTGTATCGCCCTTTTCGCGAATCAAACTCGTATACTGCAACTTTTTGTTAGGATTATTCGGCAATAAAAAGAAAAATAACAACTAAAACAGAACTTGAAAGAAAGAAATACTATATATTAGTAAATTATAGTATTATTAAATTAGTAAACTCAAATATTCTTTAAAGTTAACTTAAATCAATAGTATATAGTTATGTAAATAAAATCCTTGGGTTGCCTCCCAAGAAGCGCATTTGTTTAATGTCGTATGTCCGATGTTCACCACGCTTAGTTGTAGTTAGGTGTTTGAACATATTGTGCTTCAACTAAACGTGGTGCAAATCCTTCGTAAAAAGGTTTTAAACGATACCCATTTACTTTGAAAATCTTTTTCGTATGTGGGTCTTGTATATCAACAGCACCATTAGGGAAAACATGTGTTACAACATAGGGACCATTCCATTTAGAGCGCAATTTTCCTCCAAATAATTTCAAGGTAGAGTTAAAGAGAAGTACCTTTTGCCCTACCTTGAGCTTTTTCGCAACGATCTTGTTGTCATGGAATGATTTGACCTTAGCTTTATAAGTTGATGCATTCTCGAAGGCGTGGTTGCGAATTTCCTCGAGTTCCTGAATTTGGAGTTTCCTCTGCTGGCCTGTCTCGTCGAAATTGGTGTTACATGTCTATACTACCCAATAAGCGCGATGTTCAATTTCGACCGGCAAGTGGCATGTTTTGCCATAGACAATTCTGTAGGGAGACATGTCCAATGTAGTTTTATATGCAGTCCTGTATGCCCAAAGTGCATCATCCAGGCGCAAACTTCAATCCTTCCTTGTCGGGATCACCGTTTTTTCCAGTATGCTCTTAATTTCCCCATTTGATAATTCCGCTTGTCCATTTGTTTGAGGGTGATAAGTGGTTGAGACCCTATGTGTGATCTCATACTTTTTGAATAAAGCCTCAACGATTTGGTTACAAAAATGGGTTCCGCGATCACTGATGACAGCCTTGGGTGTGCCGAATCTGCAGAAAATGTTAGCTTTAACGAAGTCGACAACTGCTTTAGCATCATTGGTGCGAGTGGCCTTGGCTTCTACCCATTTAGAGACATAATCAACAGCCAACATGATGTATTGATAACCAAATGATGATGGAAAGGGTCCCATGAAATCAATGCCCCAAATATCAAATATCTCGCAAACAATTATGGGCGATTGGGGCATCTCATTCCTTCGGTTGAGGTTACCAACCATTTGGCAGCGATTACAAGCTTTGCAGAACGCATACGCATCTTTAAATAAATTAGGCAGTAGAATCCAGATTCAAGCACCTTCCTAGCTGTTCGATGTGGACCAAAATGGTCGCCACATGCTGATGAATAACAGAATTGCAGTATGGAAGGTATTTCTGTTTCGGGTATGCACCTGCGAATGATCTGATCAGAGCACATTTTCCATAGGTAAGGGTCATCCCAGATAAAGTATTTAGCGTCACTCCTCAGTTTGTGTCGCTGGGCTCAAGTATAATTTTCAGGGAACCCATGTTCTGTCAAAAAATTCACCAAGTCTGCGAACCAGGGGTTATGACATGGCCATGTCATATTGATTCGAAACAGCTGTTCATCAGGGAACTTTGCAGAAATTGCTTCGCCGTCATCTGGTAGATTTGTAATTCTGCTAAGGTGATCAACAACCAGATTCTCAGCTCCTTTCTTGTCCCTGATCTCGATTTGAAACTCTTGCAGTAGTAAGACCCAGCGAATCAACCTTGGTTTTGCGTCCTTTTTGGTCATCAAGTATTTCAAGGCGGCATGATCCGAATAAACAATTACTTTGGTACCCAAGAGATATGATCTGAACTTTTCCAATGCAAACACCACAGTAAAGAATTCTTTCTCTGTGGTGGTGTAATTTCGTTGGGCTTCTTCTAATGTTTTGGATGCATAGTAGATGACATGCGGATCACGCCCTATTCTCTGGCTAAGGACTACTCCAACCACAAAGTTGCTTGCGTCACACATTATTTCGAAGGGCAACTCCCAGTTTGGTGGTTTGATAATCGACGCAGTCACCAATTTCTCCTTCAAATTGTCAAATGCCTTCTTGCACTCATCACCAAATTCGAAGGCAGTCTCTTTATGAAGTAGACAGCTCATTGGAAGAGCTATCTTGGCAAAGTCTTTAATAAACCTGCAATAAAAACCTGCATGCCCAAGAAAAGATCGAACTTCCCGCACATTTGCGGGGTAAGGCAATGAACTAATAATGTCAATTTTAGCTTTATCCACTTCAATGCCCCTAGCCGAAACTATATGTCCCAAAATCAAACCATGACTAACCATTAAATGGCATTTTTCATAATTCAATACAAGGTTAGTTTCTATGCATCTTTTTAAAATTTTTTGCAAATTTTCCAAACAGGATGTAAAGGAATCACCATAAACAGTAAAATCATCCATAAATACCTCAATGATGTCCTCTACATAATCAGAAAAGATACTCACCATACATCGTTGGAAGGTAGCTAGCGCGTTACACAACCCGAAAGGCATGCGTTTGTATGCAAAAGTGCCAAAGGGGCATGTAAAAGTCGTCTTTTCTTGATCTTCCGGCACGACTGGAATTTGGTGGAAACTTGAATATCCATCCAAACAGCAATAATGAGTTCGGCCAGCTAGTCTTTCCAACATCTTGTCGATAAAGGGCAATGGGAAGTGATCTTTTCGTGTGGCTGCGTTAAGTTTTCGATAGTCAATACATACACGCCATCCATTCTGAACTCTTGTTAGAACTAGTTCACCTTTTTCGTTCTCCACTACTGTAATCCCAGTCTTTTTCGGTACTACTTGTGTTGGGCTCACCCATTTGCTATCCGAAATGGCATAGATCATGTCAGCATCCAACAACTTTAAAATCTCTTTCTTCACCACTTCCATCATCGGAGGATTGAGCCTTCTTTGTGGCTGCCTACTAGGCTTACAATCATCTTCCAACAGTATTCTATGCATGCAAATCGTTGGACTGATGCCTTTGATGTCTGCGATGGTCCATCTCATTGCCTCTTTATTTTCCTTAAGAACTTGTACCAATCTTTCTTCCTCTGCCTCACTTAATTCATTTGAAATTATCACTGGCAGTGTCTCATCAGCTCCCAAAAATGCATATTTGAGGTGTGAAGGCAGTGGCTTCAATTCCAGTTCAGGTGGTTTCTCAATGGAAGGTTAAATTTTGTGTTTGGGCGTTACGACATGCCCATGTCGTATTGCTTCGGGTGACTGCAGTGTGTTATTCTGCACCAGTGTGTTATTCTGCAGAGGTTCCAGTGCGTTAAGATCTTGAGTTATTTGGACCAGACCTTCTGGTAGTTGCCATTCCTGCTCCCACTTCGACAGTTTTGAAGGGGTAAGGTCCTCAGTTAATGCCACCTGCAAGGAATCACAGCCACAAAACTCCAAATACTTTTGGGTATTTGGGTCAGAATGTTCAACAAAAAATGCAGACGCATAATCAATTTGGTGCTTCATTGTTTTATTGATATTAAATTTAATCAAAGCACCATCAAATTCCATTGTAAGAGTTCCTTCATGAACATCTATTTTTGTGTGTGCTGTTTTCAAAAAGGGACAACCTAATAATATCATCTCACCATTGGATGATGTTCCATTTTCCATATTCAAAACATAAAAATCTACAGGAAACACTAGATCATTTACTTGAACTAAAACATCTTCCAATACTCCCTCGGGAAAAACACTAGATCTATCTGCCAAAGTCAAAACTACCCCATTTTGTTTCAAAGGACCCACATTTAAAGCTAAATAGATAGATAAAGGCATTAAATTAATTGATGCTCCTAAATCACACATTGCTTTCTCTATGCCTACATTACTTATTTTGCACGGGATAGTAAACATACCTGGATCCCTTTCTTTTGTGGGCAACTTTCCTCTCAAAACTGCAGATACGTTTTCTCCTATGTGAACCCTCTCATTCACACGCATCTTATTCATGCCAGTACAAAGTTCTTTCAAGAATTTGCAGTATCTTGGAACATGTTTGATGGCAGTGAGAAGTGGATATTGATTTCCACCGTTTTGAGAGTTTCAAAAACTTCAGTGTCATCAGTGGCCTTCTTTTTCTTCGCCAATCTATGTGGGAATGGCGGTTTCTCAGGATTGGCTCGTATAATTTCATCTCCTGGAACTGATTTTTCTACTTCTTCAAGTACGACATGCCTATGTCGTACTGGTTCTTTAGGTGCTGCAGCTTTTAATTCTTTGCCACTTCGTAACGTAACAACACTAACATTGTGGCCTGGGTTAACATCTGGCTGGGAGGGCAGCTTTCCTCGATTCTCCACCTTATTTAGTGTTGTCATCATTTGACTAAATTGATTCTTTAATTCCCCAAACTGCTCATCACGTTTTTCTTGGCTTATCATGAGTTTTTCTTGGCTTACCATGAGTTTTTCTTGGCTTACCATGAACTTGGCCATCATATCTTTCATGTTGGTGATTTCTTCAGCATAATTCATTCGTGGGGCCTGCTGTGGTGGCTGCGGATTGTTGCCATAGCGTAGATTTGGATGATCTCTCCAACCTGGATTATATGAATTTGAAAAGGGGTCATATTTCTTTTGAGGTTGTGCATTGTAATTACCCATTATATTGACAGCTTCATTGTTAGAATCATCCTGCAAAGTTGGGCATGCATCGGTGTTGTGTCTCTGATAACAGCAAATACCACAAATTGGGACTTGTTGAACTCGATTAACAGTATTTGCACTTCCAACAATATTTTTCTCTAATAATTCGGCAATTCTATCAAGTTTAGATTCAAGATTGGATGATTTCACCTCATGTATGCCTCTTGTTGGTGCATCGGATGGGCCACTAAATTGTTGAGAATTGGCAGTCATGGCAGAAATAAGATCTAGTGCTTATTGAGGTGTTTTACTCACCAAAGCTCCACCGCTAGCAGCATCTATTACTCTCCTTTCAATTGGCAGCAACCCTTCGTAAAAATATTGAATCAATAATTGATCTGTTATGCCATGTTGAGGCCAACTAGCACAAAGTCTCTTGAACCTCTCCCAATACTCATAGAGTGATTCAGCATCTTTTTGTCGGATGCTGCAGATTTCTCGGCGCAGATTGGCAGCTCGAGATGCAGGGAAAAATCGCTCCAAGAATAGTCTCGCCATTTCAGGCCATGTGTTGATTGAACCTGAAGGGAGGTAGAACAACCATTCTTTGGCGTTGTCCTCCAATGAAAAAAGGAAAGCGCGCAGTTTAATTTGCTCTTCAGTTACTCCGCACGGTCGGAATCCAGAACAAGCCACATGAAATTCCTTCAAATGCCGATTTGGGTCTTCACTTCGCATCCCATGGAATTTCGGCAGAAGGTGAATCAAGCCGGGTTTCAGTTCGAAACCTTCTTCAACATTTTGGTATTGAATGCACAACGGCTGCTGATTCACAGGTGGTGCGAGCATATCCCGCAAAGTTGCAGGAGGTGGATTGGCCATCTTGAAAATCTCCACTTCTTCTTCGTTTGAACAAGATTCGGAAGTGGACAATC
This sequence comes from Centella asiatica, assembly GCA_014636745.2. Taxonomy (NCBI): domain Eukaryota; kingdom Viridiplantae; phylum Streptophyta; class Magnoliopsida; order Apiales; family Apiaceae; genus Centella; species Centella asiatica. The sequence continues at coordinate 28,058,434 of CM025786.1, forward strand.
TCTCAAAATTTGCAGTCAATTTCTGCGCAGCAGCTTTCGCTTGTTGTTTGCACAGTTTTGTCGCTTTAGTGTTTTGCCTTGCGGTTTTCTCGATTTCAGAATCGAACAAAATCTCACCAGCAAAAGAAGATCTCCACAACATACAAACACTAAAGAAACGTTCAAATTGCAAATAATAAACCTTACACAAAAATCCCCGGCAATGGCGCCAAAATTTGATAGGGTGTCAACTCACCAAAAATAATTATTCCTATTCTTTTACACTTACGCAGTATAATGGTGAATAGTATCGATTTCACAGGGATTATTGTGGTTAATTATTTGCTTGGAAAAATGGGTTTTGAAATTTATTATGAAAAATATTAAATAACAATTAAAACAAGATTTGTAAATAACAAAGATTGCAGAATAATTAAATAGGAAAAATCTAATGGAGACAAGTCTAGCCAAGGTACTTTTCAATTTAGCCAAATATTTCGATCATCGATATGAAAGATAAATTTTATTCATTCAAATAGATAAGGTTATAGCTAAGGGCAAACGCTCTACTTAACCAATCTTTTCTTATTTTATCGGTAACCCCCGGACACCCTACTAGGATTACTTCTCTAGACCAAACAGACAACCCCCGGACACCCTGATAAGATTCAATCTAATGGTTGCTTTATGAATGAAAAAGACCCCTATCCTAGTTAATAAAATCGGACACCCGTAAATTATTTAAACTAGATTATTTGATTCCACCAATCTTAACCGAAGCCTTTATCAGTTAAGATCAATTTGCTACTTTGTTAGAACAGTGTCAAACGACATTCATATTCTAATCAGCAAGATACCATTCAATAAATCACACAACTGGCCACATTGCATAATAAATTAAATAATAACATAAACGGTTTATAGCGCAGAAATCAAATAAATACTTGAACTTGAATAAAACTAATTAAAACAAAAGTCTCACGATTTAATCTTGGCTAGAAATCAAAGTACCTTGACTAGAAGGATTTAGTTGTTCATAACCTTTGAAGACATAATGCTAAAATCAATAAAAACTGTATAAAAATCTGCTGTAAAATGTAAGAGAAAGAGAAGGGGCGGCTGCTTTGTAAAAACGGAGATGGAAAAAACTGATGCAGCCCTAATCTATTTATGTAAACTCTCTTTGTAGCCCTACAAAGAATTTTAATTGTAATTGGTTTCCTAGAAGACCCTTTTCCAATTTGGTAACTGCTTTAATCTCTTTCTCCAGACTTATCTTCTCCTATCCACGTGTTTCTGACTCTGCTGTGTGGGTCTAACCCATATATTTTGAATAAACTGCTGCTCTTATTTCTGCAGGCCCCGTCCAGGATACGACATGCCCATGTCGTATTGTTACTTCAATTTTCTGTCAATTTCCTGTTTTGATTCTTCTCGCTCTTTTTTCAGTCCATTCTTCCTTATTTTCATCATTTCCACCTTTTTCACCTATTCTTACAAAAGTAACTTGAAAACACCTCATTAATAAATAAAACACACACAAAATAAAAGCAAATGTAATGTAAGTCTATACACAAATTGCACACTATCACATCAGGAGAGATTTTCATATTGTCCATCTCTACTAACACTCCTTTGATCTCGGTCCATGGATCCAAGTTGGATAGAGGCCACAAATTAAAGAAGTGTAAGTTACAACATTAGGTGGAATGTATGAATCATAGAAAAAGGAGAGAAGAATGAATGGAAGGAATGTGAGGAATTCTTCTTCGTACCTGCAGCTGCTGTTGCTATTCTTCGGATTTGAAATGTGGAAGCGAAAGCAGGAATTACACAAACCTTAGCCGCCATACCTCTCTCATTCTTCTCCTACTCCTATTCCGTCCGTCTTACAAATAAATTAGGCAACGAGAGGTGCTGCTCTCTTTCGTTTACTATATATTTTGGAGTTTTAGAAATATAAAAAGGTTTGTGACTTTTTAATCTCTTAAATTTCAGAGTTTTTAGATAAAAAGGAAAAGAACAAAAAAAATGTTAATCTTTCTTTTGCTTTTGCCAAAAAAGATAGTGAGACAGTCTAGTAAACTCCAAAGAAACACCTATTCAAATCAGATGAACAAGGGTATAAACAACAGACCGAATAAGCTTCAAGCTAATATGAACTAACAAACGACAACATTGTGGCGCCTCATCCAAAAGTTTTACTGATCAGAAAACTTGTAAATAGGATTGAATGCAGGGGAGTATGCTGTTTTTGGATATTTCACATTATTTCGGTGCTTGTTCACTTGGTGTACACTCTTTTTGTTACAAAGAACAGGTCTTTGATCTCAAAAGGAAGATGGGAAGCTAATCAAATATTTATAGCCAGAATTATCACTTAACCTATGTATTGGTAAGCAGTCCATACTTCAAACAAATGGTACCATTTTACTGAAACTCAAAACAATTATGAGTGAGTACAGTAGATAAGAGAAAGGTTTATAGGAAAAACAGATTAACAAAGGCAGCAAGCAAGATGATTTCACTAAACAAAATGCGATTCTTATGCTTGCACCAACAAAAGAAAATTAACGAAGGGATGCAATACCACTACTCCTTCCGTTTAAAAAAAAAAAGTAACATTTAGATTTTTTTTTAACGACTATTAATTTTTCATCTTTAACCAAAAATCGAATGTATAAATAATAAGTTTTTCTCATAAAATTTGTTATGAATCTTTAAATTACGACAAAATCTATAAGTTTGTAATTGAAAGTTTTTTAATTTATAACAAAATAACAAAGAAAAATTTCAAATGTAACTCTTTCTTAAAATATTTTTTTTTTCAAATGTATTTTTTTTTTAAAACGGAAGGAGTAGTACTGAAGAACAACAAACAAATCACAAACAGAGAGACAAACATAAAAGAGCACCAACGAAATATATCTTCTAATAGTTGAATTGTAACTTTTTTATTTAACTTTCTTTCTTGTGGCCCGATGATGGTGATATAAGAAGTACAGACATTCACATATTTTTATAGGGCCAGGGTATTTTACATGCATAACATAATACTGTCAATGTTTCCTTTAGGTTTAGTTTCTATAATAAAAAGATTAAATAGAGGTAACACAAATTTTTGGATGTGCAAATACAGAGAAAGCAAAAAGTAGGTCAAACCCTTTTTATAAAAATAATAAATAATAAAATAAAGGAAAGGTGAAGAATGAACCGGTCTCAATTTGAACAAACACACGTACAATCCAGTAGAGCTATTCAATAGATAAGACAATAGGTACTAATAAATTCAAGAGAGATACACAAATGCTACTCATTTTTTGTTCTTTCATTTTTTCATCTTTTATCCATATTAATTAAATCAACTATGTATGCAACTAGCTATTGATATGGGCAATCTATTGCTTGTACTACTACTAACTACTACTAATTAACAAACACTAATCTAATCTGGAGAGAGTCGAACCTAGTGAGCAAACTCGAGTAATTCGGTCAAACTCAGTGAACTCTTTCATGGTTATACAATTCCTTCTTCTTCTTTAACATGACGTTACTTATAATGACTTTATTTGTTTCAATTTAAATTTTAAATTTTAACCGTCTAAACTATATTACCAGAATCTATAATTTTTAAAATTAAGTTAAAACAAACGTGACCAATATAAAGGACGTAAATTCAATATTCATTTTTGATAACCCAATAATGATCCTAATATAATGATTAATACAAGGTGTTTTGTAGCCCTTAATTGGAAATTCACTTATTCTTCACACTCTCCATTCTTTCCCTTCTTAGGAGGCCAATGCCCATCATCAGAGAAGCAGCAGAAACCAATCCATCACTGGCTCCCAGTGCAGCTGTTTGAAGCCATTGTGCCCTTTGTGAGTAGTCACTCTCCTTTTCTTTACAAACTTGAAATTGCTTTACCTCTGTATCAGCCTTGGGAATAGGAATTTTAATACCATTAGTGGCAGCCATGAAGGTAAAAGATGGAAAAAAAATTGAGTGATTATGCAATTGAAAAATAAGAATAAGTAGAAATGAGATTATTGAGGAAGAAAGGTTCCATAATGGAGGGTATATATAGAGGAGAATCGTAAGAATTCAGGTAGAAATTTTTTTTAGTCATGGTGCTATTAGTATAAAAAAATTGATATGTAGTGTGGAGAACACAAGCCTAATGTCATGGTGGGTTATTAGGTTACCATATATAAGAAATAAGATAGTGTGGAGGGCACAAACCCTCCATTATTTTACATATCCATGGTGGGATTTATATATACATTTAGTATAAGAAAAAGCAACTCCTTTCTTTAAAAAAAGAAAAGACACTCTATCGTAACTAGTTATTAAAGGATATTGTAACGAGTCTTTCCGCTACAGTGTAGCGAAAACGAACTAAATTAGCTTCCATAACACAACGTAGCGAAGATAAGTCAAAATTACATCCCCTCACATTGTAAAAGAAGGATAATCATGGATCATTTTTCTAAATATACAGAAAAGAGTGATCTTATTGGAACTCTTACCCTGCAATAGAGAGGCATTTTGTGAGTGAACTTTTTTATGAGAGAATATGGAGTGCTGCACTGGAAAGCACAAACACAGGCATTGGAGAAATTAAATACAAATACAAATAGAGATACTTATAAAATTAGTAAGAGTGTGGATTCCACACATTAGTGGTACAATACTTTACCAAACATGAGGAGTGTGGAGTAACCACAGGCTTTGTTCATTCTTGAAGTTCTTGACACTCAGACTTTACCTATCAGAGTTGAGATGGTCAAGAGCATAATTTTCTGTGCTACCTCAATTTTAATAGAATAAATCTTCGCAAACAAAATATTTTACGAGATAAACTCACAAAAGTGCATAAAAACAAAAGAAAATTGATGAATCTTTTAATTAAAGAAAGAGAATAATATTGGGACTTTACTATTGTATTTTCCAGCACTATATTGGATACTTGTTCTATGTAGTAGAGGGATCAAAATTTTGGCAAATAATCAAACAATAACCAAGGGTTTATAATTTTTCAAATTAAGGAATTCTTTACTGAAAACTCAGAGAGTCCTTTTTCTTTTATGTAGTGAAGGTTCAAGCAACTCCTATTTATCTTTTTTTTTCTATGACCCTCCTATTGTAACTTTTATATCCATAATTTTTTAATTGATAATTATTTTCCCTTTCCTTTATATTCTTCTAACATTCAAACAAACTGAACATAACTGCAAAGCTCACCACAAGAGCCTGAAAACTAGTTGTTGATTGTTGTTATGTTAAAGAAAAAGGGGTAAAATGCATTACATCACATGTGGTTTGATCCGATTTACATTACATCACATGTGGTTTTAAAAAATTAGGAAATTATCGCTTAAAATTTTAACACTACATGTGGTAATCTGTTAAAATTTTAAAACTACAGGTGGTTATTTGGAGGTTTTAAACCACATGTGGTGCAATATAAAATGGGTTAAATTACAAGTAGTGTAATGCATTTTATGTGAGAACCCAAAAAATTGTAAATTTGTTTTATAATATGAGGTAATATATTTTGTGGCAAATTTTATTTTATGTTATCTTATTTATGCATGAAGTCTAATTCTTTTGGATATGAATGATAAATTCATATACTTTCAAAAAGAATTTAATAATAATGTGGTACTCATGATTATAAGGTTAAATCCTTGAGAAGGTATTAAAGGGAATTAGCAAATCCCATATAAGATTATTTGATCTACAAGGAGGAGAATGAAAGGATTACGTAGCTTTATAACTACGTGTATGATTTAGGTGGCAAGTTTGTGCATGAAGGACAGCAGCTGCTTATACGTACTTAGCTACTAAGAGATCATGATGAGCAGCCGTATTTACCGTCCAAATCAACCAATTATCTTATTTCAAGTTTAATCGTAGCTTACTGCTTTTTAACTCTATAAATACCCCATCCGAAGTGATATTCTAACTCTTTACCAGATTTCTCTCCTAAGAGTTTCATCAAAATTGTTATCTCTGAAAACTTCCGAGATTTTCTTTCGGAGAATTTTCTCAGAAAAGCTTTGATTCCACTTTGAGAACGAAGAGGTAAGAACTTAGTGTTCTATTCAGTTTTCTTTCATGCATAACATCGAAGATTTATGCTAAGATTAATGCTCTTTGCATCATCATGGGACATCATAATCAGAGATGTTCATGTTAAAGTCTTCCATTGTAGCAGAAGCAGGCTCTGCAGTTAATCTTTGATGAGATATTGTTGATCTCTGATGAGATATTGCTAGTCCCTGATAAGATAGTCGTAGTCTCCGATGTGATATTCTGATATTCCCCGATGGGTTATTTATTCCCCGATGGGTTATTTATTCCCCGATGGGTTATTTATTCCCCGATGGGTTATTTATTCCCCGATGGGTTATTTAATCCCCGATAGGCTAAAGTTTAGTCTCTGATGACGTCACCAGTATCTCTGATAAGAAGTTAGTCTCCGATGACGTCACCCTTAATCCCCGATAGATTTAAAGTGACGTCATCAGTCCCTGATGAGTTTTTAATCCCCGACACGTTTAGTCTCTGGCGCGTCCAGTACACGTATTAGTCCCTGATACTTTCCCGTAGTCTCTGATGGCTAAGGGGATTATTCCCCGATGCACAGTTTGTTATCAAAGCTACAAAACATTATTTTCTTAAGGTTATTTCACAATGTTATCATACTAGATTCAAGTCAGTAAAGTCTAAGGACATCTCATATCTATTTTCTTCCATAAATTATTATCAAGGTATTAAGATATTACTTGCGTGATTTACAGAATCTTTTCTCGCAAGTAAATTGATTTGAATTTTGTGCAAAGGACTGAGGCAAGTATATCTACACTTTTATATTTATCTCAAATTAAAGGAAGTATACCTTCATTATTATGCTTGATAATGCAAGTATATCCTTACTCTGACGTTTATTTCAGTTATGCGCATGACCAATTGATTTGACATGCGTACAAAATTACATCCTTTATATTTAAATTTCCTTGTGAAACAAAATGTTATGCTTAGTTTCCGCTAGCATGATAAATGTAATGCATGGATATAAAGGAGCCTTGATTTATCTGATATTATTCAATCTTATATCTGTGCAAATGCATGAGAATGTTATGTCCCTTAATTGGGAAGTGCCACATAGTTGGCAAGAGGAAAGGAAAGGTGCTGATTTGTTCTTCACCTAACCTAGAGGAATTTTATGTGACTACGTACGTTCACACCAGAGGGATCATGCGGGCACAGTTAGGCCAGCTGTATACCGTATGGTTAGCAGATCCAACGGGTATAGCCCCCGAAGGATATTTTTACTCCAAGAAAGTTATGCTTGACACTAAGAAGGGTTACACAATTGAATATCATCAGTAACCCTAAAGATTTCTTAAGGAATCCAAAGGCATTGATATCGTTCCATCAAGCCTTCCAACAGAAATGAATTTCTTTGAAGCATTTCAATCTCGTTTTTCCCTAAATTGTCTATATACTTGCTGGGCGTACATCGCTCATTTTTGTTGAATTTTAATGTCTTGCAGGACAAGAAGTTAAGGCTGAACCCTCGGATAAGGGGAAGGCAAAAATGATTGATTACTGAAGCTGGCTAGCCTTGTGATGCCATTAGGAAGGGAGGGAAGGAAGATGATCTGGGATAGGATATTTTGTATTACAAGATAGAAACAAAATAGCTTCCACTGTAAATGTAATATTTTGGGTTATAATAACTCCTTATTACTGTTTCTTTCAGTAATTAATCTTTGAATGGATGTATAGTTATCTTTTCCTTCTTATGACGAAGCCCTGATCCAGTGAGGGATTTTGGGGTCGTCACATTTTACCCAAACAAAAATTCTACTAGGGAACTGATGGAGGTACCATCTATTGTTTCAATGACTGACAGTGATTGTTTATATGATAGATGTCACATATTGAGCCACCAATATTTATTAGGACATATCAGATTAGTGCCTACACTCATATGTTCAAAATTCATGATTTTTGGTAAGCGTATAGTATTCTTATATATTTCTATTACATAGGATTACATAAAAGTGAGACAAGATTATTCTCATCTACTTCACATCTCTACCATTTGTTTCCCTTTGCTTCCCCAGGAAGCATATTTTGTCCTTGAGATAGACTGAAGTTCAAGAAGGCTGAGAAGCCAAATGATGATATGCAACCATTAACATGATCTCCCAACATCAATATTTCTTAATAAGTGTAATATTTTATGTGAATTTAGCCTAAAACTATGAAAATATCTGAATGGAGAAAGACTTAAATGAAAAATATCTGAATGTTCATTTTTTTTGAAAGAAGGGGAAGGAAAATAACTACCAATAACATTTCCATTATTCCTCATTACAAAGTTTATGAACACATTTTACAACCCATGAGAAGCAATCAACCTTGTCAGGCCGAATGTAATAGCCATGGCTAACCAACCGCCTATCAGCACCCTAGCGCTCGACTTCACCACAGGAGTCCTTCCCAGCACTGCTCCAACTCCTCCAAACACCACCAGTGCCAAGGTCACTGCAGCAATGACCACCGCCATACGCACCTTATGGTCTCCTATAAATGCAGATGCTAGCAATGGCACTAAAGCCCCCAACGAAAAAGCCAGAGCTGATGCAAAGGCGGCCTGAATAGGATTTGGCAATTGTTCCTTGTCACTGTTTTCTTCATTTTCCTCGCCTTTATTCTCTCGCTTCAGTTGAGCTACCTCTATGTCTAGTTGAGAGTAGACAGATACAAACTCTCCGATAGCCATACTACAGGCACCGGCTACTAGGCCAGCAAAGCCAGTAAGTATCATGGCTGCAACATCAGTTTTAACTGCCCCAACACCCATCATTAGTGAAGCAACCGAAACCAACCCATCATTGGCTCCCAACACAGCTGCTCGAAGCCACTGTGCCCTTTGTGAGTAGTCAAAGTAGTCCTCTTCGGCTACTTGACATGGTTTTTGCTTGTTGTCATCCTTAGGAATCACAATTTGAATATCGTTTAGAGCAGCCATGAAGGTAACAAGAACAATATATGATCAAATAATTATAGGAAAACAAGTAGAAGAAAGAGTGTGTATCGCAAGCTACTCATGGAAACATCTCCCTCAACAAAATGCTATATATAGAACTAGCAGGACAAGACTGTTAAACAAAAACTAAAAAAAAAAAAAGATATTGCTGATTGTGATAAGAACATTAGTGGTGCAAGAAGATAAGATAATGTGGAGGGAAAAAGCCATTCCTGCTGAATTGATTAATTATTGATATCAATAAAACAGCACATATATTCATAGTATTAGCAGCCCTATTGATTTACACTTCTGATAAAGACTTCTTAATGAATGTTTCATGCTTATCTATATATAGTTCCCATTTCTCATCAAATTTAATATCTTCATATATTCAGGCACATATGTTTATGAACAAAACAGCTTCCTCTCAAGTAAGGTTACATTTTGAGTGGATTATTTGTCTCGCCATAATATGTAACAATTTCTATAAAGTAGAGTGTCGTGTCGATGTAACACCCCCGCTTGAATCTATTGGCTCAAGTGCACCGGCTCGAATTATCTACACCCGCAACTCGAGTGATCTACACCCATCACATGCACTCAAAAAGGTCCATCAAACTATTATACTGTAATACTCCTAGCTACATGGCATTGGTAGTAGTATTCTAGCCTTATAAGTCACTTTATGATTCTCAATATATTTGATGTGAGACGGGGTGTCACAGTCGACAACCATTCTAAGAGTTATCTGCATACGTTAAAATAGTAATAACGAACTGTTTGAAATATACCCAAATTTGAAGTATTTTGTTAGCAATTTAACTTGTCACAAAGACTTTCAACATCTTAGAAGATGGAAAGCTGTGTAGGACGGCATTTTTCCAATTCAAAGATTATGGGGAACTGAAGTGCAGTAGGGAATTGGAGTGTGCATTTGACAGAAAAGTGAGTAGATTTCTCATTAGTATATCTGTAAGGAGTGTGTCTTCCACACAAAAAAGGCACCAACTCCATACTATTTAAAACAAACTAGAAAAAGAGCTTTTGGTAATGACAGATACATTTTGAGTGCTCCACTAAAGTAATTATCAAAATCTGATGAATCTGCACTACTCTTTAATGACATCAAAAATTGAAAAGATTTTTGTAAGCCCTTTATCATTATGTTGGTTGGAGTTTTTACACATCCTAATTACTGTGTTTTGGTGCAGAAGTGCATAATAAGCTGCACGAAAGACAGTAATTCTCATGAAAGGTGCAAAGGTTGCTGCATTTTCTCCTAGTAGAGTTGCCAACACCAGAAGGGTTCAGAAAAAAAAAGGCAGCAACCTTGGAGCATGGGGAGAGAGAGAGATCTAATGGCCACATTTTGAGTATATAATTTTGATATAATCTTGTCAAAGTACCATACTCCATGTCATTGCACCAAGACACAATAATTTTCATTGAAGTACCAAGGATACTGCCTAGTAGAGTTACCAACACCTGGAGGGATGGGAAAAAAGGCAGAAACCAAAATTTCGGGTGACCATACTTTGAATTAAAATTACCTAAAAGAACAAAAAAAAATTACCACCTTCAACTTACAAATGAAAAAAACAAACTTAAATATTTAAAATAATCAAACCTAGTCGTCCGCTAAGTTGGTGCATAAGTAAAACAAACTTAAATATTTAAAATAATCAAACTTAGTCGTCCGTTAAATTGGTGCATAAATTTTTAAATAATAATTTTCTATATAACAATAATGTTTCTAAAAAATTAGAATGTCAATGTCTAACTCTACTCGGCCTTTAAAAAGTGTATCTTTTTCCTGTCCTTTCTATGATCATGTCTCATATATATATATATATTATTTAATTTGTATCCAATTGCACAAGCAAAAACTTTCGTATTTTGGAAACTCCAACTACTTTTGTGGATTGGGGGTCCAACCAAAATCCAGTGCTGGCCTGTGGCTACGGCCCATCTTATGTGCCCAATGGATCTCCATCGGCCTAACCCAACACTCTCTTTCACCTGTCCAATCAAATCAGATGCATGTTCTCTTATAAATACGTTTTAATTTTTTAAATTATACAATAAAATTACGATACAAATTATGTTGTGAACAAAAAAAATTATAATACAATATAAGTTTTGTCTTGTGCAGCCATGCATTGTTGCTCGTAGTTTTTCTTTTTTGGTTAACTACTAATAGTTTTTATTCTGCAGTATCTTCAAAAATTATATTGTTATAACGTTTCAAAGTTTATATGATTAATTTTCAAGTCAAACCTAAATTACTAAAATTTTAACAAAGTAAAACTCACAACAGCTCTGATTTGTAATGAAGCGTATGATGCATAATATTTATAAATCACATGACCACTTATTCTTAATAAATTTATAATGTTTATAGATAGTATGGCCACCTTTTTTTAATAAAGATATTAAAAGTTTAAGGGATTACGTTTAATATAACTTGCTCCGTAACCATAAAAATTAAAAAAAAAATTAAAAAGTGAATGATTCATAATGTTTATGTACAAAATTATAATCATATCTATTTATAAAATTTTCAAATTCTAGAGATAGAAATGGGCCTACATAACTTCAAGAAATTTCCATAAAAGTCGAATCTCCCGACTATGGAGTATGGAGTTCTCAGTCGAATTTCCATAAGCACGGGTTCATTTTGTTCCAGCAACCCCTCGGCGACGGCGCAAATATATTTAGGCCTCAATATCCCAACTCGAGGTACAGTTAAACCTCAGATCTATATTCCTTCCTTTATATCTTCAAACTGTCAAACACTTATTTTTTCTTTCACTAAATCTTCTTTTAGTAAGATTTCAATTAGCTCAATTTCAATTTCATTTCGTGTTTACAACTAATTTAAGTGTTATATTGATGTGGGTTTGCTTTTTTTTTTCTTCTGGGTTTTGTACCCATTGTTTCATTTATTAGTAATGGCTGGAAATCCGGAGGTTTATGGCAATGGGCTTACTTAATCTTGAAAATCTTGACCCTTTGCCGGAGGATTTTGATTCAACGGCAATAATTGAAGACCCTTTGCCTCCTATAGTTGATGATTCTCAGCTGAACATCAATGGTGGAATTTTTGGAGAAACTGGTGAAGTGAAGAAGGAGAGAGAGATTGTATTGGGAAGGAATGTGCATACAACATGCCTTGAGGTCACGGAACCCGATGCTGACGACGAAGTTACGGGTGAAAGGGAGGCTTATATGGCTGGCGTATTGGCAAGATACAGGAAGGCTTTGATTGAGAGGACAAAGCATCACTTAGGTAACAAAAACTAAAGTTGCTTTTGGTCGGATGGAATGGAAATGGTACGAGGGGATTTCAAGAAAATGGCACTGGAAGACAAAATCACAAAAATTACGAGAGAGAGTATGTGAATGGAGAAATAGTAGATTGTATGTAAAATTTTAGTTGTGATGGAATGAACAAACTCCATCTTGGAGGATATGTTTAAAAATATACATGAATTTGTGTAAATGAATGAACCTTATACATAAATGAACTAACAAATAGTATAAAATTCATTTTGTTCCTATGTGATTCCGTCCATCGAACTAAACGCAGCCTAAGACTCTGTTGCCTACATTGCCTCTTTCACGCTTGTCGTTGTTCTCTGCATAGGTGTGTTGTTTCTTGATGTGCTGAATTATGAATTGGAGCAGTGGCTTAGTAACAAACTGAGAGTCCAAATAAAATACACCTATAAAATATGAAGAAGTTAATTTTCTTTTATAGAACTGACAAATTGTATCATAATATTTGTTACATTAGCGAGGACCGTAGATGAAATATTAGCTTTCTATAGTGACTTTTATGGCAAAAGGGTTAATAGAGTTTATTGATGAGATTTTACGTTATTAAGGAACAATACACCCAATGATTAATGCATGGCCATCTTTGTACATGCTAAACAATTCTTGCTATTTGACTAACCTAAATGACCAGCCCTTGATGCAAATAAGTCATTCTGACTAAAGATAGCTACTCTCTTTTGGGATCACTATGGTTGGACTTCTTTTTCTTTCATGTCAATGCGAACGTTCTTCCCTCCCTCTCTTGTCTCCATTCTCCCCTCAATGTATCTCTCTCCCTCGTTTCACTCTTTCTCTCTCATACATTCTTTGTAGCTAGTTGACACCGTTTGGTTCTCTCTTGATAAAATTCATCTAAATTGTTTCGAGAGTTGCTGTAGTTTGACTACCTGATTATGTTCCACATGGCACATTGTTTCTCCTTTCTTGTTGTTGCATGGAATTTTTATTTGTAACAGGCTATCCGTATGATCTGGATTTTGACTATGGTGCATTGGGACTACTGCAGCACTTCTCCATTAACAATCTTGGGGATCCTTTTATAGAGAGTAATTATGGTGTCCATTCCAGACAATTTGAAGTTGGTGTACTAGATTGGTTTGCTCGCCTATGGGAATTGGAGAAGAATGAATACTGGGGTTACATTACAAATTGTGGCACAGAAGGCAATCTTCATGGTATATTAGTCGGGTTAGTAACTTCGATTCCACGTCTTTAAGATTTTCCTTTCCGTACAAATGCTAATTCTTATACTAATAAAATATTCTTACAATACTAATTCTACAGGAGGGAAGTATTTCGAGACGGAATCTTTGTATGCATCACGCGACACACATTATTCAATATTTAAAGCAGCACGAATGTACTGGATGGAATGTGAAAAGGTCAACACCTTGATCTCAGGAGAGAGAGACTGTGAAGATTTCAAAGCCAAACTCTCTTGTCACAAGGACAAACCAGCAATTGTCGATGTCAATATCGGTACTTGCAGTTCTCCCTACATGTTTGTTTTCATGTTTGTCTTGTGTGAGTTGTATGGGATGACGTCATGCCGAGCCATCAAATTCTGCAGGAACTACTGTGAAAGGTGCTGTTGATGATCTTGATCTAGTTATAAAGAGCCTTGAAGAAACAGGGTTTAACCATGACCGGTTCTATATTCACTGTGATGGAGCCCTGTTTGGTCTCATGATGCCTTTTGTCAAGCGCGTGAGTTTTTAGTTGTTTTGCAAACAAATAACTGCTTGAGGTCAAAATCTGAGCATTATCTCCATAGTGTTGCTATTCGTATGTTGCACATTAGATGCATCTATATGCTCACTCTAAGCTCACTTAGAAAATAATTGGGTCAATACATCTCTTTGTGCGGAGTCACTGCTCTTGACCGAGACTTAAATGCTCCAAAAATGTTTGTATAGGTTTGTCACTATTACTATCTGATAGTCAAAATCTCTAAGGTTGACGCCATGTATTTATAGGCACATCATACATACTTGGGGAATGTTAAATTTGAAGGATGGTCAAGTTGCTATGTGTTACTTCCAGGACACATCGGGAACCAGGAAAAAGAAAATTTTGTCCTTATTCTGATGACTGTAATTGGCGATTCTTCTGTCAGGTTTTTTTTAAACATGTTAAGTTTGTGAAACAGCAACCATGAACATAATATTTAATGGAAAATTTTCCCAAGTTTCAATATCTAATTCTAATATTTTACCCTCATTTGTCAAAAATAAAGTAACGAGTCTAACTCCATTACAAATTTTAATATGCATCTTACGATAACAAAGAATATTGTGACATTCATTAAAACTTAGATGATCTCTTCTAGGAGTTTTTATTATTTCTCAGGAGTAGTTTACTAAACCTGTTTAGTTTTACAAAAAATATAAAATCTTTGTGTTTCTCGTTTTTTGTTGATGAAAGGCACCAAAAGTTACTTTTAAGAAGCCCATTGGAAGTGTAGCGTGTCCGGTCACAAATTTGTGGGTTGCCCAATGCCCTGTGGTGTACAAATAACAAGATTAGAGCACATCAATGCTCTCTCAAGGAATGTGGAGTACCTGGATTCTAGGGATGCAACTATTATGGGTAGCCGAAATGGGCATGCTCCAATTTTCCTTTGGTATACACTAAACCGGAAAGGCTACCGAGGATTCCAGAAAGAAGTCCAAAAATGCCTTAAGAATGCACACTACTTAAAGGATCGTCTTAGAGATGCTGGGATTGGAGTAATGCTTAGTGAACTCAGCAGCACAGTTGTGTTTGAGCGCCCACATGATGAAGACTTCATTCGCAAGTTGCAGATAGCTTGTCAGGGAAGCATTGCTCTTGTTGTGGTGATGCCCAACATTACTGTTGAGAAGCTTGACGATTTCTTGAAAGAAGTCATTGAGAAGCGTGCTATGTGGTACAGTAGTGGGACACTTCAGTCGCCTTGCCTTGCATCCGACACAGGTAAGGAAAATTGTCTTTGTAGTTTGCACAATTGACAATCTTAATGATGCTTCCAGAGCGCTTGCTGTTTTGTTGTGGAACTGTTATAACTCTTTTAATTTGTGTACGAATTAGATGCATTTCAGATACGCTTACAATTACATTCTCTGGTTCTTCATCACCCATGACTTTCTCTGTCAGTAATTGATTCAATCTGTACTTTCGTCCTCCATATATTATTAATGAGGATTTGGTCCAGTATCTGGTGTCAGAAGTTTAACATTCTGAAGATACTTTTACATTTTATTTCAAATGCCTGTCTGATTAGAATATGAAATTTAGACTCAACAATAGTACGCATTCAATTTATGCGCCCCAAATGATTATTTCAGAACTTAAAAATATGTAACCACGTGTAACTTATAAACCCTGAAAATTGTTCTCCCTGTCCTAAATTAGATTCTCATTCATGAGATGTGTGCTATGGAATATGTTTCTTTTTGTCATTTAACCTACCCAAATAAAGTTATAATAATACTGGATGAAAGTTATATTTACCACTTGCCCTTATTTATTTTATCCTCGTTTTTTCTCCCATTATTTTGTGTTCTAAAAATTTTGAAATGTACACTGGATCGCACAAAATGGAAAATGGAACTCTCATACTAGAACACCCATATGTATATTAGCGAACTTTTATACGGTTGTTGGTTGTTTCGCATCCCATACATTTCATGATGTTTGTCACTCTGTGTGTGTGTGTGTGTGTGTGTGTGTGAGAGAGAGAGAGAGAGAGAGAGAGAGAGAGAGAGAGAGAGAGAGAGAGAGAGAGAGAGAGAGAGAGTTGCATAAATTTCATGTTGTGTGAACCAGATGGATTCCTTGCTTATATGCAATCTGCTTCGAAAGTTTTCAACGTTTGTACCGAACACATGCTTTACTTTTCCACCCTTTGTTTTCCTTGAGATTCTTTATTTGACAATTTTCAAAATTTGAGGGTGGGTGGCAAGAATTTTTGCCGGATTTCATATGATTTTGACTACAATATACTCTCTTCCTTCTCAGAAAGGTGTCAAGTACCTGAAAAAACGCCTTGAAACATTCGCGTTCTTTTCTTGCACTCTCTTTCCCACTAAAATAGTTACACTTTTTTTTTCCTACATGTACGTATTTGAGGTATTTCTGTATTTCAAACACTTTTTATTGAAATGGACGGACCATATACTATGGACAGCTTATGACTCTAGAAACAACTCTTAAATTAGTGTTTAATTATAATGTAATAAAAAAGTTGATATAAAATAGAAATCTAGAGAGAACTCTTCAACTTTAATTTTTTCCATTACATGTTCTGTCCCGGAAACCACACACACATTACTTTTAATTTCCCCTTTATTCCTTTCCCAGTTTCTTTTTCCCTTTTTTCTTGCACTATTCGAATATGAATCCGACTTGGATTATCCGTCCGTAGGAACTGCCTAAGCTTGATTTCATTTTTTCACCTCTAATATTTTTGTAAAAGTATATTTCATTGGCTTTTGAAAAAAGTAGTAGGCATTTCCTCTCTTTTTTTCCCCTTCTTGTATTCCCCTTTTTTGGTGGAGTAAGTTTGGAGACATCTAATTTTATGTAAAATTTATTACATGCCAGTTATTTAGAATAATATTTTATTTTTATGTAATATAGATCTTCACCTATCATATTTTACTCTCTTCATTCCTTAAAATCTGTCACTTAGAGATTTGTCTCAGTCAATTTGATCGTTTTTTGACTTAAAATTGCACATATATATTTATAATGATATAATTATAAAAATAAAAAATTATTGTAAATTGTATGAACTTTCTTCTTATTATAATTTTTTCATATATATATTTATAAATAATTTAAAAAAATTAATCAAATATAAGTCAACTTTGACCCAAAAAATTTCATAATTGTCGGTTAATTGGGAATGAAGAAGTATCTTACAATCTTCCCTTTTTATTAAATTAAGCCACCATATTTTAAAACAAACTTTC
The DNA here is from genome assembly GCA_014636745.2 of Centella asiatica. Lineage (NCBI taxonomy): Eukaryota > Viridiplantae > Streptophyta > Magnoliopsida > Apiales > Apiaceae > Centella > Centella asiatica. The sequence goes on from CM025786.1 coordinate 28,075,757, forward strand.
GAAGGAATAAGCTCATGGATGTAGACATATAGATAACATATATTTGTCGTGTTTGTTTTAACTTAAATTTTAAAAATTTAAGATTTTAATAATGTAATTTATATTATCATAATCTAAAATCTCCAAAATTTAAGCTCAAACAAAAGGGATCATTATATTTTATAACAATTTTATCCAAGTTTATACTACTAAGTTTTATGCATCATGGTGGTAAAGGGATAGATTCATGGATGTAGTCATATGTCATGCTATCATTTTAAGTTGTGATATTTAGTCTTAAGGAATAAATAGTTAAGACCATTCAAAAGTAAATGAAATAAAGATGTACATACTTCAAGAAATTAAATTGCATTAGTTTATATCTTTAAGAAGAGCACATCTAACATAATTTCAAATACATACTTGAAAGTTTGAAATTGATATTTATGTTCTTTTTTCCTTTCAAATTGATTTTCTTGTTTTATAGGTTAGTTCTAGATATAGGAATATATTCTTATTTTAGAGAGGTGTTGGTCAATTTTGAATCCATCTTTGTCTCGTAGAGCCATAGATCCATATATGGAAATATCTTTATTTGCTTAAATTACTGAGAAGAGGATAAAAATTGGAATTTGGAAAATTACAACATTAGTCGGATAATATATATTATTGACAATATTAGTGTGGATGCCACACTCCCCTTTAGCAAATACCAAATTCCATTTTCATTTTCTTAGACAGATGGTTAGGTTATCTTCTAGTCAAATTTTGCGCACACTATTAAATTAAGTTTTTCTTTTGATTATTTTAAGGGAACATGCTCTGGATTAAACTTTAATTCCAATATTTTAACTCTAGTTGCTAAGAAAGAGAAAAAAAATTCTTAACTATTAGACCAACCTTTGGGATTAACAAATTCTTTTTTTGGTTGCTTCTCGCTAATATCAATAGTGTTCTTGATAGTTTTTTCCTTTAAAAAAATATTTATATTCACATGCTCAAAATTTCCGATCAAATGTTACTTGAACTGACTCGTATCTCAATTTTAAATAACAAACTTCGGTACATTATCCTAATATATCTTGAAAATAGAGATACTATATATATAGTTTCTTTAAAGAAATATCAGTATATATACATACATATATATCCAGACACACATATATTTATATGGATAAAATATATTTCACCATCTGTAGTTTATTCCCAATTTACATTACACCACATATAGTTTAGAAATTCCTAAATTACCATCTATGATTTTTAAAAATTGACATATTACCATCTAAAATTAACACTACAGGTGATAATCCGTTAAACTTTTAGAATTACATATGGTTATTTAATGATTTTCAAATCACGAATAATATAATGTAAAATGTGTCAAATCATAAATAATATAATACATTTTATCCTCATATATATATATATATATACACACACACGATTTGGCTATATAAATATAAATCGAATTTCAAAGAAAAAGAGAAGTTAACGTAGATAGTACTTATTAGAAAATGGATTAAGTAGCTTTTCCCTCTGCCTTTCACAAGTCTTGCAACCAATTGGCCCTCGCACTCCTACAGATATGGGTACTATTTCTTTATATTGGCATCATTGCAGACTTCCACTAGTAGGTACATGATTATATATTGCTTTTTCCAAATCAATAATATAAAACCTAAATTCCCTCCTTTCTTTTAATAATTAAAATGCTTTTCCTTTCTGATATCTCGCTAAAAGTGGCAGCTCTCCCTACAATTTTTTGGTGATTTATTTCGATTTAAATTTTAAAAATAATTTTTTTTTGGCAATCATTCCTTTCATATTTCGTTACGTTTTCTTGTGATTCAAAAGACGTTTCAATTATTCAAAGAGGGAAATTAAGATATAAAAAAAAAAAGAGAATATGTCTCGTGTGCGTGTGTGTATATATATATATATATGCATGTATATAAGAGTTTCATGTATTTTATGAAGAGTCATGATACGTATACAGTTCAATAATTTTAAATCGACTATCATTTCGAGTCTCATTGCTATGCTATTTGAAAATTAAAGGGTGCTGCCACTTACTCTCCACTTCACCATATTACTGGCCATTAAAATTCAACTTATGATGGTTAATTCGAATCAAAGTAAAATTCAATAATCTTATAATTTAAAATTTAATATATTGTTATTTGACTTAAAAAATAAAAACATATTTTTAATTTTATAACGGAATATAATACATGCATGATATAAAATGGGAGATGGCACACAAATATATCATTATCATTGTTTCCCAATAGGCCAATAAAAGTATCTCATAGAAATCATGTTCCCCATCATTATAAGTTGATAATTATATGCTTTCTATTGGAACAAATTAACTTACTTTTTTAACATCAAGGAACATTATCTAAGAAACAAACATAACCCCTTTAACAAAAGAGGGAACTATAAGGCTCTACTTTCTTAAATAAAAAACATAAAAACACTTCAAAATTTTACAATCCAGTAGAACCAACCAACTTAGTTAAGCCAAAAGTGATACTCATGGCAAACCATCCTCCAACCAAAACTCTCAAAATAGACTTCACTATAGGTGTCTTTCCCAACATTGCACTCAAACCTCCAAACCCTAATAATGCAAAGCTCACCGCTACCACCACTGCCGCCAACCTCACATGATAATCCATTACAAACGCCGCCGCCAGCAGTGGCAACACCGCCCCGAGAGCGAATGACAAGGCGGAAGCCGCCGCGGCCTTAACGGGGCTCGGCAAGTTCATTTTCTTGGCCTCCAAGTCACTTTTTGGGACATGTCCACGTAAAGTTTCCCTTTTAATCTGTCCCATTTCTGTATCATATTGAGAATACACCGACACGAATTCTCCGATGGCCATGCTACAAGCTCCGGCCACCAAACCCGCGATTCCGGTGAGGATTAGGGTTTTCTTATCCTTTCTGACGGCTCCTACTCCCATCATCAATGACGCTGTTGAGAGCAAACCATCATTTGCTCCCAACACGGCGGCTCTAAGCAACTGAGCCCTCTTAGAGTAGTCGTGAACCTCCTCGATTTCCGTGCTTTTCGGGATTTCTCCTTCAAGATCTTTGTTAGGTTGGTCATGAACTTTGATGGTTGTTGCCATGGTTGATCAAAAGGCAAAAAAAAGTTGTTGGTAATAATGAGAATTGTGAAAAATGGGAAGAAATGTTTATATATGTTTTTGTATAAAATGGGAAAGTAGATATGATAGATATATGGACTTGTGGAGAACACACGCCTATTTATAAGGAATTATAAATTTCTACTGTGTATGAAATTAATTAAAATGTTTTGATGCCATTGAGCTTTTTAATTAGTGTCAAGCTAGTGCAGTCTTGTTTGAGAAGAAAGTGGATTCTCTATGTGTTTACACTTCTTTAAAGTAAAAGTAATGATATCTAATTTGATTATTTAGCCAGAATAAAATTAAGCAAATTTGAGAATAGAAAATGATATTATACCCTAAAGAATACTAAAAGAAGCTCACGTACATATTCTAATTGATAACTACATTAACCATATAATTGCTCTAGGAGAGATCAAGAGTTGCCTAAGGTCAGTTCTAAATATTTCCATACATATTCATCCATCAAATAATATTCAAACGTTGGAAACATTTGTTTTAAATTGTCATATTACAAATAATTAATTACCAAGACCCAGTTATAAATTAGTGATTGAGAAAATGAATAAAAAAATCGCAATTTGGAAGTCGAAGGATTGTTAACAAATTTCTAATTGGAATTTTCATATATCCCTCCTCGAAATGTAAAAATTATCCGAGAAAATGAGAAAACAAAATTTACTCCTGAACTTTATTTTCTACTTAAAATACTTTTGTTTTTAAAAGTAAAAGGAGTATTCATATTTTCGTTCTATCTAGTATATATTTGATTCGTATAAATGTGTATATATGCACGTACATGCGTATGCGAGAATTTACTTTTTAAAGGAATAGTGCACTCTTTTCAATTTTCTTTTCTCCGAGTGCTCGCGCGTTTATAAGAAAAATGCGTGTGAAAATAAAATGAGGCAATAGAAGATATTGAATAATGTGATAACAGATATATATTGAGCATCATAAAAGGGGAAAATGGTTTGAAAAGCAATGAAAACGGTTAGCACTATAATTGATGTCATTTTTTAATATATATACTTCCATGGTATATATCATATAAAAATAAATAAAGTGCTTAAAAACTGGATACACCAAAGTAGCCAAGGGTCCCTCCCTCTGATTAAGATGATGATCAGCTACAATTTTAAATCATTTTTTAAAATAAGTAATTCTTGATGAGTAAACTTTAATGACATTATTTTGTTATATAGGATAGTGGCAATAAATGTATTTTTCTCCGACTATTTGTGATAAATATAGTTTTGGACAAGAAATAGACATGAAAATATTAAATATATAAAACCAGTGACACGAACGAGGACAAAAATACATTGATGAATATAACACGAAGGCACATTTATATGCGTAAATAGGCACACATAAATAACTTTTGTTAAAAAGGAAATTGTTAATTTTACATTTTTAGTGTTTAAATATTCATGACCATCCACATCAAAAGACATTTTTATTTAAGCCTTATAGGAAAGGAAAAGACGTAATTTATAGAAAAATCATTTCACAAAAATCAACCTTCTTACCTCTGGAGCTGGAGGCATTGGCATCATCCTGTCTTTTAATTTGACAATTAATTTAACAATGCTGATGGCGTACTTAATTTATTGCCTTGGTAATATTATAAACAAATTGTTTTATCAGAAAAATATACTTGGAAAAATACTCCTATTACTTAAAAATAAAAGGATAAATAAATATAGGAAAGAGATGAGACACAAATATACTTCGCCATAGCCCTGTCGCGAAATACTGTAGCGCTATTTGTTTAGACTTAAATTTCTGAAATTCTAATATTATAATACATATAGAATCTAAAATTTCAAAAGTTGAAGCATAAAGAAATTGGGCCTACGAGGTTTATACAATACAAGAATATCATAAACATGACAAGATGGGTTTACAAAGGCTTGAGAACTCGGAAATTCCAAGACAAATTAGAACGGAATGCAGTAATCAAATCTAATCCATTGTACTCTTTATTAATATATAACTCAATTTCTCCCACGTTAAAACAAGTCCAAGAAGCTGGAACTAGAATACAAGCATCGCTATTTTGTAGCAAACACAAACATACTAGTCCTTTTGAAAACACGAGGATCAGAAAATATGTAAAAACAAGTAGTTCTCTCCAATCACTTCAGTACCGCAAATAGCTTAGGTGCAACCTATTTAAAACAGAACAATAATTAGGTCCGAGATAAAGTAGATTATCATTTCAATAATAAACTAGCACCAATTTAGAATTCAAAGAGGGAAAAATAATAGTAATCGACTTACACATTTGTCAACACATCGCCAATAATCAAAATATTGTCCAGTGCAATGTTTGTGCCCAGATTCGTCACCTTCAATCCTTTTAACACAAGCCTATGAAAATATACAGCTCATTCAGGAACATGACAGCGTACAACAGATACAAATGATATACCAAAGAAGTGAGTTGGTTAAATAGACATCTTGTTATTATTTTAGTTGCAAACGCCATGCAACATTAGCATGAATGATCAGTACTACTCAAATAATAAAATACACAAAGATTAGGTCAATTTCAAGCTTACTTTGCTCAAACTCATGCTTCAATACAGAAGCCACTTAAGAAACTAGTTTCCAAATCACAAAGCTGATATCATCACGTTTAATTTCAGCTTAAACTGACCAAATACTTGATCTATGCTCATTTTCCCCAAAATACACATCTGTTATAAATACGAGCTTTAATCATAAATTTTAAGCAAAACCTTGTGCAATTGGAAACTATAACTCAACTCATGGGTGTTATGTACATGATCTTAGGACAGAAGCAGTAATGGCAAATGTCTCAAAATTATCATATTCATAACTCTAATTTTTAAGATGAAAACCAAAGACTAGCTCACGTTTATAATTTAGTTTTAATCCAAGGGCAGTAGCAATGCCAACTAGCATGCTGCTGCAAGCCCC
>CM025786.1:28082245-28128920 GCA_014636745.2 Centella asiatica
GGCGAAATGTATCATAACTAAGAAGAAACAAGTATAATGTTAAAGTTCATATGTGAGGAAAATCACCTGGTACTCGAGCAAAGGTTTGACGCACTTGGGCTTGCATGAATCCTCCATGTACTTCTTCTGATCCACAGGTTCCTCGTCTGCCCTGGATAGACGTAAAAGTAAAGTTCAATGTCGGCAGATAGAGTATACTCATAATATCTGAAACTTTTAACATTAAAAATAGTAAAACTTTGGCAAGGATAACTCCTGGAGCAAGCATCCATATGGACCATATATACAAGTATATAACTCTAGCCCTTATTACTTTTGAAATATGGAAAAGAAAAAGAAAGGAAAGACGGCACATAGCACCAAGCGAAGAATTATCAGTGCAGTCATCTCAGTTCTATAGCTGATTTGTGTGCGATAGAGCATTATCGCCTATAACACAGAAGGCTTGTAGTTGTTTGAATTTTTTACATGAACACAAAATGTCAACCACAACGAATTCTCATGCCTTATTCTATTACTCGTTTGAAACAATTGTCTGCAAATACTATAAGCAACAAATTATTCTAAAGATTAGTGAAAGGACAAGATGTATGGTGTGTGCTTAGCTGGTTCATAAAGCGTAACAGAGGATGCATACTGCACATTCAAGTTTCATTCATTATCTCTCACATGTACACAAGAAGTAATTTCTACCGGTGTTTTGCAATATGAAAATTGCAAGAGGATAAGAAAAGAAATACAAACTCAACACTAAGAGCAGTATGAAGTACTTTACAGTGAAACTCTCACTTTATCCATCATGTGGAAGCCGAAATGGAGGATGAAAATCTCTTCTTAAAATGAAGAATTTATGACTTCCATTTCAGTTCATTGAAGTAGTTAAAAAAAGCTTCAGAGGCAAACATCTTCTGAAAAAAACCATGTCGCTTTCGAACCGAATTATATTAAAATAAAAGCAAAGCACATCATTACAGAGCATGCCCAATCTATGACTTGAAGGAACTGGCTCCCGAACCGGGTATTTTACTTGCATAGTACCATCATAATTCATACTCCAGCACTAAGCATAGGATCTTTTTTCATATAGAGATACTTCCCTTTCAAAATGAACATCCTATAAACTGATAATTTTTCTAAAAAGTTTTGACTTCAATACTTAAAATGGCCCGAAACTTGCAGATTATATTAATATAATCACGTGCGTTACATCCACTTAGAGGTTAAACTTCAACTTGGAGATGCTCCAGAAAAGAAAGTGCGCTCTTAATTTAGTGGCGTAAATACAGAAAAATACTCTAAACTTTTGGTGTTTTTTCAACTTCAGTGATCATTCTTAAATTTTTTGCAATCAAGGGGCAAACTTTTGAAAACTTTTGATTAAGGACAATTTGATCTACCACATCAGAAATTACTAACGTGGCATGTTGACATGTCAAAAGAAAATGAATATTATACGTGCAAAACTTCACTAATTTTAATATTTTCCTTAATATTTTTTATCCTTTTTGTATTTTACTTTTAATGTTATCCTTCTTTAAAAAAAAAAAAAAGAGAATATACGTGTCATCACTAAAAATAGTCTTTTTTTACATGTCAGCCAGCCATGTCATCAATTTGTCATGTAGCAAGTCAAATTGGCTTCAATTGAAATTTTTTGAAAGTTCAATACCTTAATTGAAAATAACGATAATCTCAGAAGTGGAAAGGTTAAGGTATTTTTCTGTATTTACCACTAATTTACTTTTAGGCCTCAACAGTAAGTACCCTTGGCTGCTATCCACTATCAAAGCAAAACATATTATTAAGGCAAATCGATCAAATGCATGCACATTTTTTGAAACTATAAGCATGACCATTTCTAGCATTTATAACACAATAAAAAAAATGACATAGATACTCAAATAGCTACTCTGGTGCAGTAGAATATACGGATACCAAATTGATGAGCTCCCGTAATCCAACTGTCCATCTTATCAATGAACGGATGGAGACGGGGTAGCTCAAACAATGACTACAACTAACCTTATTTCTGGATTTATCACATGTAAATTAAATCCAAATAATCAAATAGTACCCCTCAATACAATTCAATCTCAAAATATAGTTTTCCACAAATCGAATAACAAAACTTAATAAGAAATACTCACATGGTAAATGAAGAAACAACTAGAAATCAGCCCTTCACAAATTCACCTGCATACATCACAGGAAAAAAACAAAAAAGACAGTCAAAACATCAACTTCTCAGTCTATCTAAACTCACTCACACACTGATATATAGACATATATGTGTGTGTGTGTAACCCTACGATTACAGATCGATTGATATATAAGATTACAGATCGGATTTGAATGATTTCAAAGCTGGGAAATGTGATCGAAGAGCTAAAATCAATGACTGAATAAAAAAGATCGTACCTCTGATAGGGATGAGATTCAGCCGCAACGGGTTAGCAACAAACCAGAGGAAGAAAGTAGAGAGAGAAAGAAGTGAGAGAAAATTATTTGATTTTTATTTCTGCTCTTTTCGAAGTCGCTGGTGGCTGGCCTATGCTTGCGGTTAACATGCGCAGGGTGCGCACTGTGAACCCTTGGGCTCTTTTTAAGTGGAGTTGGGCCTTTTGAGCTGGAAATCGTTTGATATGGGCCGTATGGTTCTACAGCCTCGTTAATGGGTTTACAACATATCAAACTTAAAAATAAGCTCCAATAACGAATGTGTATTACCTATATGCTACCTCTGTTGCGAAAAAGATGACCTAACTATAATTTGTACACTTTTTTAAAATATAAAATTATCAATATATCATTCATAATAGGTTCACATAATAATATTTAAATATCATAATTATACTTATTATTCTTTTCAAGAAAAAAATATGTTCGTTAAAGTAGTAAATTTATATTTTATTAATATACTTAAGTCATCTTTTTTGGGACAATTTTTTTTTTACTTATAAGTTATCATTTTTGGGATGGAGGGAGTATATCGATATAATAGTTAATATCGTAAAAGATGTTTGGCGAATTTAAGTCGTAAATAAATTATTTGTCATTTAATAGAGAACTAGTTTGTAAGAACGTGCTTAACATGAATATTTATGTTTTTCTACGTAATATTAAGAGAATTATAATTTTTTTAGATTTTTTATTTTTAATACTTTTATATATATAATTATATGTATAAAGTAATATTTTTTTTTAACTATTCACTCATTCAAAGTCAAAACTAAATACTCTAATATTTGTTTTAAATATGAAAATAGAAATTTATTCAAAGTCGAATTTGAATATGAGTCGATTAAAATTATTTTTAATAATAATATTAATAATAAGAAGGAAAATAAAAAAATAACCAAATTAATCGAGTAAATAATTTACTAAATAAAGTCGACTATGTCCCCTAAAACATGATTCGTTAATTAATATATAATAATAAATAGATTATATTTTAAGTTAGATGAAACTGGTTGAAACAACTATCATGTACATTTCTTATGACACTTGTGCAATTGAGTTTTGAGTTCAAGAAATCTTGAGTAAGTATTCTCATTTTCATAAAAATAAAATAATTAAAACAACATGATATTAATTGGATTTAGATGCTAGTGAAAATTCGTCTAATACTTAAATGAGAGGTTAATCAAATGCGTTAAATGGTAAAATACTACTTAGTGCTTGAACCAGAAAGAAATTGAAAGATTTACTATAATCATAATACTGGTCTTATTCTGCACAAATTTTATTTGTTACTCAATTTTCTTTACCGATATTGTATATAAGAAATTAAAAGTTGTTTATGGTAAAGATAACAAATTTTTTGTGTCAAAAAGAATTCCTACTTAAACAATAATCTTCATTTTCTTATTAATCTTGTTGCATTATAAAATTTTAATTTTATATTTGGTATGTTTACTTATTGTGCCGTTTATAAGTTGCAATTTAATTCAAAAAATATATTTTATTTTTTCAGTATCTCTCTCTCTATATATATATAAGAGATCAAGATTGATTATAAAATAAAACTTTATAATTTACAACTAAAGTAAATCTATGTAATCAGAAATGTTTATGCTTAGAGTTGCAAAAACAACAGTAGCAACAGTATAACTGAGATTTGAAATATTTCAAATACATATAAATGAAATTATATTGATAAGAAGAGCGGAAATTAAATTATTCGTGTGCAAGTATACGACACAATTTTATTAAGGAGTCAACTAATGTAGATAATGTTTCTGTTAATTTGAGAGTTCGAATTTTCTTAGTTGTTTTTATTTCGAGTTTTATTAGTGATTTTTGTTGGTAGATAATATGTTTTGGTCTTAAAATGAAGGAATCTCTCATCGCTTAATTTTTTTTTTACTAAAAAAATATATTTTAAATAAAGAAAACTAATATTTATTATAGTGTTGCTTAACTTCTTGAACTAATTGAAATATCTTTTTTCGGAGAAGTCTAAACCTCATTGATGTTCAATATTTGCAAAATGAAAGCATCCAAATTTTGAATTTTTTTTTATACCTATCATATCCATTGTCTTCCGATAACACGTTATTATTACTATTATTAAATAACATTTCAATTACTTTTATTGTGAAATAACATTACATTATTATTACGATATTAATGATGAAAACATATTTATAACACAAAAATAATTTTTTTTTAAATATTGTGGTTGAAATATACATATAGCTAAATAAATTTGGAGTGTCCACCTTATCGTTGATTTTATTGATCGTCGACTAACTTTTATGAAAAATAAGAAAATCAGAATTTTGAACCAATTATATTCTTTAAAAAGTGAGTAAGTCAGTTTATAGTAAGGCTAATGACTATCTTACTAATAAAACCTTGTAGGTGAATAAAAAATTGTGTGGGTGTGTGCGTAAATTTTTAGTAAGGCTAACAACTACTTTGTTAATAAAATCATGACTATTTTGCTAATAAAATTTTTTACAATATAATTGATAGGTGTGTGAGTATGAACGTGAGTTTTTAGTCAGGTTAACGTCTACTTTCTCAATCTAAAAAAAGAGGTTAAAGTTTTAAATTTTACGGACTAATAAAAACAATAAAAGATGAAGTTAGAATTTTAAATTTTAGAGATTAATAAAAACTCTAAAACATAATTAATGAATAATTAATGAATGTTTGCGTGAGTTTACGCAGGGTCAAACAAAAATAAGAAATCCGGGGTGCCAAAACCTTCATAATTTCCGTTCATTTGTGTAGCTTTTGCCTCTGTTTTGTGTTTTTCTCTTTCCTTCCCAAATACAGCCACAAAAACTCCGCCAAAGAGAGAAAAAATGACAGTAGCGGGATGGTGGAGAAAGACCATTTTCTCAGATTTGTAAGTAATTGCTCCTCGTCTTTTATATCATACATCTCGTATAGAAAAACCTTAAAATTCTTTAATTTTTGAGTTATAATCTTAAATTTACAAAGCCGCCTTCTGCTTACACTTAGTTTTCTTTTTTCTTTTGTGGGTTTGTTGCAGATTTTGATTTGAATTACCTGAACTGATTGATGCAATGTTGGGTTGTGTGACTATATCACAAAGCTGAAATTAGAAGTGTAATATTTTGTATGTGGGGATGTTTTCTTTATTGTGAAATCCGCATAAAACGTTGAAGATTCGGTATAGTGATGAAATTGAGTTGAATTTTATGGAAGAAGGTGAAGAGGGGTGTAGTGAAGATAGGAGTCAAATGGGTCTCGGGTCACTAAATGGACCGATTAAGTGGGGGAAGCTTTTGATCTTGTTGTTTCAGCTCTTACAAAATACAATTAAGACATCATTCCAAATTCAGCCATTTTCCTTCATTAGTACTTGATCCTAATACTTCTGCAAGGATAGGTGAAGAGTTCAGTTATGAGGAAGAAATGTGTGATTTGCATTGTGGTACGAGCACATTTCTCAATAAAACAATTGGTTGGAACATAAAATTTTCATAATTTCTTGTTTCATACGTAGCGGCAGGTCTATCGTTGCCAAAGCCTTAGTTTAGCAACAACATTGCAACAAATGCTAACTCTTTCGTTCAATCTCTTATACTTTTTATTCACTTCGTTGACTTTATCCATTATTCTCACATTGTTGAGCTGAAACCAGAAAATCTCTCTCACTCATGACCTTTGAAACGGTCTTCCATTCCCTATCCTTGAATCTGAAGTTGTTTCTTGAGCAACTGTAAGATCAAGGGAAATCCAACATAGAACTGAAGTTGTTTCTTGAGCAACTGTAAGATCAAGGGAAATCCAACATAGAACACATCAATATTAGAAGCTTTACCGTGATATTTGTCCATTGCGTACACTTCATATAAGAATTATTTTCCTCTCTGTCACCTTCATTTAGCCCATCAAAATACTTTTTATTGAAACATTCTCCCTGTTATCACCACAATTCAATCCGCTATCCATTTTATCAAGATGAATAAATAATTTTGTTGTTGCAGTTACCAAATGAGGCTTATTTTGTTTGCATATGTGCTCTTGTCGGAATGAGCAGCAGTTACCTCGCTTTCAGAAGTGGATTCTTCCAACATTCACTGCAGTTAGCTCCTAGATTTAGTGATCTGTAAATGACATAAGTTTAATATCTTATGAACCTGGTGAATCTCTCATTATGTCTTTCTTTATAAGAATCTCTAAGGCGGCCTAAGTGACTCCTCAAGTGGTGATGAAATCTATATATATTTGCCAAGAGTAAAAAAGTTTTCCACGTTTTGGTGGGGTCTTTGCGACGTTAGGATGAACACAAAGTTGTGTATTTCCGCGAGGTTTGTGATTCTTTTGGTTTGTCACAAAGGTTAAAATCTTATTTAACTTCATCTTATCAATGAGTTTCGCGTTTCTAAGAGGCTGGTGAGGGGGATGAGGTACTGGATAACTGCATGAAATCATACACTTCAGTCATCTCAAATCAACAATCGATTCAACCAGGAAGAAGACAGCAAAATGGACATGATGATCGATGAGGCATGGTAATGAGTGTTTAACACTTGAAAATGAGTTTGTAGCATTAAAATTCGAGGTGCTGCAATATGATGTTATCTATTTCTGCATTGCGTCATCATCTTTATGTCAGGTGCGTTCTTTGATGCATTGAATCTGTACTATGTTATAATTCTTGTATCATCTTCGTCTCGCCCAAAGTTTATTTATGTTGATTATTAGTGAGAGTTGATTCGCTAATGTATTTTGCGTCCTCTATCAAAATTTACTTTTCTTGGGTTTAATATCTCTTATTAGATGATAAATTATCGAGAGTGTTTATTGATGTCCTAAAGTATCTTACATTCTTTTTAAGATTGAATATTACTTGAGTTCAATTTCTTTTTAGATGCATTTTTCTGTACTCTTAAACTGAATTATGCTACAATTTTGTTCATTCACAAGGTTTCATTTGTTCAAAATTTTACTTTTAAAACTCAGAAGTACGTTAAACAATTTGTTTGGCATGGTTCAGAACTGATAAATTTAATCTATTGTTTCTCATGTTTTAGAATGTAAAAGTATTCTCATAGAATTACAAGTTACAATTTTCCATTTAATTTTGTTACCTCTTGTTTTCATTAGATGCGTAATCATGAATTTTGTTACTTCTTCTTTTCATTAGATGCATGCTCATATATGGACATGCCAACACAATTATTCATAATTATTAGGTGGACTTTGAAATATTTTGTTATGTTTACATTTGGCACAGAATAGTCTCATGTTATTCTCATTTAACTATAGTAGATTATTTGTTAATTTTAAATATCAATTAGATTATACAAGCACTATTACGTCTACTAAACCATTTCCTTCAAAGGTTTTTAATTTGTTTTATCCTTTTCAAATAAATATTGTTAGGATTGAAAGGTCAGATAAAGCAAGTGGATTGGTGACATATTTGTTCCTTGCATCATCTCGTTAGTGATATGATGATTTACAAAAATAATTGACATTACGACATACTATGTGCCACATTCTCTAATACATTTTGATAAATTTATAATTTTAAAAATTTAAGAACAATGGTTGACCCTAGTAGATTTAATCCCAAAAATTATAAAAGAAGAAACAAAAGCTAGATACGATATGATCTATGCTAATTTTGGAAAAGTAATTATTTGTAACAAACTATGTTGGATCTCTCTCTACAAGCACGCACACTCCAACTTTCTCTTTCTTCGTATTAACTCGGTGCGAAATTTACTTCATGATGATAATCCAGTTCAGCGAAGTACTTGCCTTTATTTTGTCTTTCCGATAAAAAGGATGAACTCAAATAAAGCAGCAATTAAGTATTGACTGCTATAGTAAAAAAGTGGAATATAAAAACCATTTCCTAAACATAAATTATTTCATGTTTTGCAATAAGAATTTGTCGTACACGACTAGGCTTGTAGTGTTATTTATATCAGATATGATCTTTTCTGTACTCATGTCTAAATTGATTATAGTACATAATTATTTCAGTTTCTTTTTGTACTCTATAAATGAGAGGAGAAAATAACAAAATAAAGCCAAGTCAGTGATTTGCCAACTTTAAGAACCTTCCCATGCATCAGTTTTAGTCCTGGCCACGTGGTCGCATTATGAAATCCCACAACGGTAAGCTCTTAGAATTTATCTCTGCATTCCGTTCACCTTCAATAAGGAAATAAGGATTTTCTGATCAAAATTTTGATTTGGGAAATTCAATCTTCGTTCACTCTGGAAATTTGATTGCAGGTTTAAGGTAATTAAGTTTTGCTTCTTGATTGTATGTTTTTCCTTGAAGTTCGACCTTACATTTGTATCATGTACTTCAGTATATCAGTTGAGATTTGTAAAATTTAAACAGATATAACAATCTAACTCTCTTGATATGATCTTAGTTTGTGTAATCTACATGAATGTACTTCAGAAAAACCAGATCTACACATTTGATCCTCTCGGACCTCTCGAGGAAATTTGCTGTAAATTGTTTAATTTACCATTTGATGACTTGCTACCTTTCTGGTATGTATAGAGCACTATTTTGGCAAATCCTAAATTTAGAATAAATTAAGAGATTTTTTTAATTAAATGTGGGAATATATTCAAGTAGTTTTTTTTCACATTGTGTTGGAAGAATTGTCATGAACTTTTTTATTTAGTTCTTTTTTTGGGTGCTTCTCTAACTCATTTTAGAGTCCATTCTTCAACGAATGGTATTTTCATTCCCATGGAGTTAAATATTCTTCAGAGTTTAGACTTGCAAAAGGCTTTCTAACTTGATCGTTAGGAGAATTCATATTTTCAATATTTTTTCTCAGGTACATCAAAATCCAGTTATCTTCAAGTTTTGGGGTTTCTCTTAATAAAATGGATGGCAGATTGAATTGTGACAATAACAGGAAAAATGTTTCAAAAAAACATTTTGATGGACAGAATGAAGGTGATAGAGAGGAGAATAATTCTTATATGAAGCGCGCACGATGGACTGATACTATGGTCAAGCTTTTGATAACTGTTGTGTCTTACACAATAGGTGGTACTTCCCTTGACCTTACTGTTGCTCAAGAAACAACTTCAGATTCAAGGATAGGGAAATGGAAGGCCGTTTCAAAGGTCATGTGCGAGAGAGGTTTTCTTGTGTCAGCTCAACAATGCGAGGATAAATTCAACGACGTGAACAAAAAGTATAAGAGATTGCACAAAATACTTGGAAAAGGCACTTGTTGCAATATTGTTGATGATCCGAGGCTTTTGGCAACGATAGACTTGCCGCTTCGTGTAAAACGGGAAGTTATGAAGATTTTAAATTCTGAACAATTGTTTTATCGAGAAATGTGCTCGTACCACAATGGGAATCGCCTTTTCCTTCCTCATGATTGGACTCTACATCGATCCTTACAAGTGGCTCTTAGAGGCAAGAACAAATTTGGAGAGTCGGATGAATTAAGAAAAAGCAATGGAGCAAAGAGATCGAAGCGACTCAGAGAAGATGAAGGTGAGGGTTTATGTAATGCATCAAATATAACAAATTTGAGGGATCCTCATCTACATAACCATCATGCCCATTGGAAAAAGCAGATGATGTCTCGGTTATTGCATTTGCAAGAGATGAGAGCTCGTAATGAAGAAAAGATGCTTGAGTTGGAGAACATTAGATTAGAGTGGCTGAGAACTAACAAGAGGGAAGATATGAAGCTGGCAGAGATGAGGCTGGAAAATGTTCGTATGAAGCTAGAGAATGCGCGTCTGGAAGCAGGACTTAAACTTCGAGAAATGTCAGGTTGATCTCAACTAAATTGTCTGTCTGTGAGGGCATTAATAATGTTATGGTTTGTGTTTCTTTTTCCATTTGAACTGCAAGAGATCGAGTAAAATTGAAACATCAGTAAGTATCTCCTCTCAAACTGTAATCTTGTCCAGAATTTTGGTGATATATATTAACATACAGCCCTCAAGTTTATTTTGTAATTACCATATGTGGATCTATCTTATTTGTTTGAAAGCATGTTGTCAAGTCTCATAGTTTTAGTTTTACTTTCATTGTTGTTTTGTATGGCATAACACCTGTCTGCATTATATCCAAACACAGGGTATATACTGCAAAGCAGCAGTTGGCTCAGAATAATTTACTGGTTATTGCCATTTTTAGTACTACCTGTTTGACAAAAATTGATGCATTTTGTTTCACACAACTTCTGCATATACAAATTTACAAAAATGAGGTAACTAAATTTTACGGGGATCGGTGAACCGAGAAGTCTAGATTAATAGTTACTTATTTCTCATTTTCTACTTAATAAAATTGGCTTCAAATGATGGTATAATTTTAAAAGTTTTGGTCGATTATCACTTTTATTTCGCCATTGCTTTTATTGTTCCTGTTGCACTCCTCGACCAAAATTTCATCTCCATTTATAAAATAAAACCATCTAATATCTGGTAATTTTTATTGATTTATCACTTTATTGATCCTTTTATTTATCCCACTGGAGATCACTTACTATAGGTTTTTATTATTGTGTTACAATCAGCTAGTATAGTCATAAAAGGATAAAAGGATTATTCCAACGAATGATTTGACAAGATTAATAGTACATATTCTTTAAAAAAATGTTATATTTAGTCGAGAATGTCTAACGTCTAAATAAAAGGTAGTTGAAGTTAATGTAAGATAAATCTAGCTGAAGTTTAGCTATATATGTTAGACAAACAGCGGACCCCTGTCCGTTTGTCTAGCAACACATTAATCAATTTAGACAAAAAAAAAATAAAATTGAACAATTGTGACGTGTGTATATATATATATATATTATATCTCGAAAATAGTGCTATTCACATATAAAAGATTTGAAAGAAACAAAATAAGAAATATTAATTATTGTTACTATGGAAATGGGACATGTTAAATTTTTTGAAAGCACCACGAACAATTGACATGCTAGATAAGAATTTAGCTCATGATTGTCATGTATCAGTATAGAGTCCAATTAGGTTACATTGAACAATAAGAGCATATCATGGAGTGATTCATCCGAGATGATTAATAATATGGACTTGTTTATTTTAATTTAAAATTTTATAATATAAATTATTTTGTCAAAATTTAAAATCTGTAAAATTTAAATTGAAATAAAGAAGATAATAAAAATTGGGACAACTTCATCTCTTCATAAAGTTTATAAGCATTAGTGGTATTAATAATGTGGACTAGAGTCTTGCAAATCATCCTACTGGACCAATGTAGAAGAAACAAAATGAGAATATCGATATATAGAGATTTTAAAGGAAAAAAGAATTACAAAAAACAAAATTAACGCCAAAAAAAATGTAAAAACAAATAAAAAAAAAAGTAAAAAGGAAATGGTTCGCTTTTGATTATGTGGAATTGAGTTGTGTTTCAATTTTTAGGAGGATGAATAATTATAGTTGCATGTACTACTTAATTAATTCGTTGGAATTATAGAAAAGCAACACATCATGCGTATAATTAAGTTAAAAAAATTGGGGAAAAAGTTTTAACAGCTTTAACCGATAGAAAAGGCTTAAATTAGAAAATGACGAGAAAGTAGATGCGGGACATATTGGTATTGGTTTTTTGTCAGCTATTTCCATCCGTCTTAAATTTAAATTATAAAATTTTACAAATCTATTTTATGTAAATTTAAATGAATGATTAATTTTAGAACGAACCTAAAGCATGTTTTAATTTTACAACATTAACAAAAAAAAGAAGAAGATATTTTTGGATATCTACAAAGGTTAAGTGGAATTCAATGAAAAGAAACAAGTATGTCTAATTATATAAAAATACGAATTTAAAATTTATTTTACTAACTTTAACGGCATTCGCTGATAAAAAAAGATGAAACAAGTAGGTGTGCGCATTACTGGTATAAGTTTTTTGTCAACAGCTTTGGTCAGTCTAAATCCCCAACCAACACCTTCAAAAAAAAAACATTTTGTTTTGTTTATACTAAGTTATAAAATTCTAAAATTTAAATTATTATACTAAGTTGTAAAATTCTAAAATTTAAATTATTATACTAAGTTGTAAAATTCTAAAATTTAAATTGTGACAAGAGTTTAATAATATTTTCATATAATAAGAGTTTATTTTTGTTGGAACTTTAATGTATTATATAATGTTAATCATTTTACAAACGAAATCAATCAAATTCAAATTAAATTTTAATCATAGACTTTTTCAAAAGAACTAGTTTACTTTTTGAAATACCGCCTTTTTTTTAAAAAACGGATGGAGTATATAAAAGGGAAATTAGTTATAACTCATTTGTATAATTCTATTCATACGTGTTATGTTTTAATTTTTAAAATATTCAAGATAAATTTAACAATACAAATTAAAAGAGCATGTCAAAATAATATAACACGTGATTTTTTTGAACTCATTTACATAGTTTTTATAATCACTAAAATTTTGATATATCTTAATTCTTGAAAGTGTACTATTATATTATTATAAAAATTATGTTATACAAAAAGATGAGAATGATTTACACAATTTTAAAAGATCTAAAATTAATTGTGAGAATAATTAATCTCAGCCGTTAAATTTGGATGGATGATCTAGATAAAAAAAAAATTAAATAGCAAAAATTTTTAAGAATTTTAGAGAAACCGAATTCTAAATTTTGTGATTGCAGATAAAAATAGTCAGTTACCTACTCTTATTTTAAATATATAATATGTACTAAAACTCATACAAAAGTACATGGCGCTGCAGTACTTTAAAAACCATTTAGAAGATGAAGATAGCAATTCTTAATATACATATATTTAGCATTTTCATTGTTGTTGCCATTAAAATTTTAAAATAATATATATATGCAAATAAATAAATTAAATGAAAATTCATAAAACAATAATAAAAAAAGGATATATATTAGAAAAAATAGTCAAAATTTTTTTTGACACATCACATTTTAATTAATTATAAATTACTCTTATAAAGAAATGTACAAGCATAAATTCACTCTTCAAATAATTTCAAAAACTATTGAGAAGACCAACAAGTTGTGGCATAATTTCCAAAACAATTGAGAAGACCAACAAGTGCTTCTCACATCTCGATATCTCTTTCTCTCATCTTTTCTTTATGCATTGAATTGAAAAAAAAGAAGAAAAGAAAAAAAAAGTAATGGATGGTATGATAAATGTGTCAAAAATAAGCAAGATGATAGATGGGGTGAAGCCTTCAATACTTATGGTGGTGGTGCAAGCCATATTAGCAGGAGCAAATGTGTTGATGAAATTGGCTTCAAATGATGGCATGGACTTAAGGATTTTAATCGCTTATCGCTTCCTTTTTGCTGCTGCATTTCTTCTCCCTCTAGCATTCTTTGTTGAAAGGTACTATTTTATTTACATTTGCAAATTTATGAGTTTTAAATTCACCCCCCCAAAAAAAAAAAGT
Organism: Centella asiatica; assembly: GCA_014636745.2. Lineage (NCBI taxonomy): Eukaryota > Viridiplantae > Streptophyta > Magnoliopsida > Apiales > Apiaceae > Centella > Centella asiatica. Next base: position 28,096,158 of record CM025786.1, read on the forward strand.
TTCAAGACAATTTTAACTCATTTTAACATGTACAAAATAAAGCTTTATATTGCAAAATCAATGAAATTAAAAGAAGTTGCTATTGTTATATGGATAGATGATTAATTAAGTTGATTACATATTTTATTGTCACGATATGTAGAGGAGTATTTCATAATTGAACTTATTTCTCTCTCTCTCATAAATATATCAAACTTTTATTAGCTTCGCGTGGCGATGACTTAATTGAGACATATTAGATGTGAATTCAAATTCTATCTCATTTTCCCAATTAATTTTACACAATATATATTCATTTCTTTTCTATTTTGGTATAGGAATAAAAGGCCAAAGCTGACAGGGATGGTGATTTTCCAAGCATTTCTTTGTGGGTTATTTGTGTAAGTAATTAGTTTCTTATAAATTTAAAATTCAAAATTCATAAAAATGTTGGGGTAACATATTTATTTGTTTTAAGTATGTGAATAATATATTTATGGAGTTGGTGGAGATTGTACTTTAATTGTAGCTTGTCTTCAACGGAAAATATATAGTAATAAAAGAAAAATGGGTGCAATCTTAATTTTCTTGTTAGTATTTATACTCGGAGTAATGTGCTTTCTTTATATACGTGTAAAATTTATTACTCTATATTGTTTTTACGTAACAGTTGTACCAGTTTAATTAATTTCTATATATTTATGATCCCTGTCTCTCCAACTACTCACTCATACACACATCGGAAACAATGAAATTTTTTATGAGATTTATTCAATTTTTAAATGCCAATATACACGAAGTGTTGAAATTTCATATGCTCTTCATCCCAATAAAAATAATTTATTGCGCAACCGTAAACATGGCTGCCCAAAAAACCGAAGATAAAAGCAAATACCGGGAAAATAGTAAATACACGTAATAATTTGCAGAAATAAATATTCCCTCCAGCTCACAATAATAGTTGTTTTAAAAATTTATTAAAAATTAATATATTGTGATAATTTATTAAATTTATTTTTTACTATATTACCCTTATTTATTGTTTATAAACAACATGCATACTAATTGAATAATGTGATAATTTGACTAATTATTGTAAAAGTAATATCGTAATATAAAGTTATATTTAATCATTAACTTAACTAATTAATGTACTCCTTAATATCCGTACATTCTCATAAAATGACTATGGTTGTGAACTAATGAAGTATATAGTAAATTATTATTCTTTTCGTTCCAAAAGTAGTGATGCATTCATCTTTTAATAGAGTATTATTTATAAATGTTGTAGTTTCATTTTTAAATGAATTTGTATATTAAAGTATAAAATTTTGTATATAAGTGTATTCTTCATATGTTTTATTATATTTCACTTTAAATTTATTAAAAGTAAAAAAAATTACTTTAATTTTGAATTATAAGATTTGACAAATTTATTTTGTGCGAGCTAAAATGTATCTCCATATTGGAATGGAGAAAGTAATTATTAATTTTTTAATAATAAGCCCTTAAATTTGAATAAATATTTACACACAAATAAATTCACAAAAGTCAAAAAATATTAATGGACCTCTTTATATCTAAAGGGGAAAAAAACAAAATAATAAAATTATCCACATAACAAATTTTCATTTAATCGTAAATTTCTTTTATAAATTTATTTATATGCATAAATTTGCTCCTTAAGTTTAACACCACTCTAGTAATACAGGTGGGGAAAAAAATATGAAAAAGAGAAAAGTATAAATAAATTTTAAATGCCGCGAAGTAACTTTTTTGAATGTGATAATTATAACTTGGAAAAGGAGTAATTACGTGCTACGCGCCTCTATTCATTCATTCATTCGTTAAACCGAATATATGAGCCCTTTTTTTTTTCTTTTTTTCTTTTTTTAACTCAATTAGTAGTTTTAAAGAAAATGTAACATTTAAGCATAAAAATTGTTTCCAAAAAAAAATATATGTATAATATCTTTTATTATAATATTATATTTTAAAAAATTTGTCATTACTCATTATTATTATCTAATTTAATTTTTAATTAAATATTTATAACAAATTTTATAAAAAAAATTATTATTCGTACAAATAATTATCAGATATTAATATTTATTAAAAATTTAAATATTATTATTTTTGTGTAACACTTGGAGTACTTTTTTGTTCAAAGGAAATATATGAGTATAAGTTTGTACTAAAACATGATTTGTATACATTTCAGAGGAACATTATCCCAGAATATGTATCTGCAGAGTTTGGCATTAACGTCAGCAACATTTGCTTCAGCCATCTCTAATCTCGCTCCTGGCTTTACTTTTCTCTTGGCCATCATTTTCAGGTATATTTGTACCTCTTTTTTATGCACACTCATGTGAGTGAAATTTTCTTTTTTTTACTTTTACTACTACTACTATTATTATTATTGTTGTTATTATTATTATTATTATTATTTGACGACAAAGGAGTTATATAAGTTTTTTAGGCTTATTTATTTAGTGTTATTTTTTATGATCAAAGAATATAACATAACCGACAAGTAATAATGTCTGAATAACCGACGGTAATTTTTGGTATTATGATTACCAATATTGTATGTTTCATTTTATATTCAAATAAACAAATAAATATAATTTTTAATTCTCACTCATCTCCTATTGTATGTAGTCATTCTCTTTCCGCGCCTTACTAACCTTGCATATCACAAATTGATTTTTGTACTTCAAGTAATCTTATCTGCACAACTCTGTCTGGCCGGCGCCATATACACTTAAGAGTTTTAAAATAACTACAAATTACAAAATGTCACTTGTCAATTTTACATTTTTAAAATACGTTTTATGTACTTTCAAGAATGATTCAATAAATTATATCCTATAAATTATACAAAAATATGGAAAAATTAATATTTAATAAAAATTATTTGAGGGAATATAACATCGTCATATTATTTTATTTTTGTGGGTTTTATTATAGGCAGGAGCAATTGGGTTGGAGAGAGGCAGCAGGCAGAGCAAAGATTTTGGGAACAATAATGGGTATGAGTGGAGCAATGGCCATGACTTTTTACGAAGGCCCACAATTCAGTTTCTTCACTACCCACGTTGACCTTCTTCATAAAATTCATCATCATGGTGGACACGTGGCAAGATCTCACCATAATATGGTTTTGGGTGGCTTGTATGCTCTAGGCAGTTGTATCAGTTGTGCCATGTGGTTAGTTGTTCAGGTATTTATAAATTATAAATTCTTACATTTTATACATGGATAACAGAAATTTAAGGCATGACTTAATTAAATTTGTCTGATACTATTTAATAAAACAACGTAATTTTAATTTTGTATCATATATTTTTTTAATTATAATATTTTTTAAAATAAAAATCCTATGAAAAATTATAAAATCCTAAATTACGTTGTTTTAATTAATGACCTTAGACAACCTTATTTAAAACATGTCTTATATTCCTTCTCTCTATATATTCCCCTTATTTTTGCAGTAGTTATACTCTCTTAGTTTGAAAAAAAAAGGAAAAAGTATCACATTAAAAAAAATTATATTTTTTTACTTAATTTTGTTTTCTTTTCAATAGTCTATGTTTCAATATAATCCTTACATTTCAATAAAGTCTATTATATTTGTTAATACCCAAATGAGGGTGTCATGGTCTCCTCACAATTTAAATCAATAGCTATAATGTGTGTATATATACTTAGATTTCAACGATATAATTTTTATTAGAAAAATTTAAAATCTCTTAATTTTAAACAGAAAGAAACTTAACCTCCATATATTTGAAAAGCTGAGTACATCACCGTTAATATTATCATTTTTTGTAGGCAAAGATGAGTCAGCGATATCCGTGTCCTTATTCAAGCTCAGCCTTAATGACTAGCATGGCAGCAATTCAAACCACAATTTTGGCACTTTGTATGGATAGAAATTGGACTCAATGGAAGTTAAAATTGGACATCAGACTCATCACTGTCGTCTACTCGGTAATATATATATATATATATATATATATATATATATAGTCCTCGATATTAATTTATGTAGCCAAATAAAAATCATATACAATTTATAATTATTTTTAGATAATGATATATTGATAATGCTCCTTCATTTATGATTGATAATTACTAAGAATTTCTTGAGTTATTTTTCGTCCATGTATAGGGAATTTTTGCTTCTGGAGTAATATTTACATTAATGACATGGTGCGTGCGCATAAACGGTCCGTTATTCATATCAGTATTCAATCCTTTGTTGCTTGTGCTTGTGGCGATTGCTGGATGCTTACTACTTGCTGAGAAGTTACACTTGGGGAGGTACACTTTTTTTTTTTTTTTTTGTGGTAAAATTAGGAAAAAACTATGTGAATTATATATATAGAGTCAAATATGTTTGGAAATTAATTGTATATTTTTGTAAAAGTGACATTTTTTGTGACAGTTTACTTGGAGCTGTACTAATAGTGTGCGGATTATACATTGTGCTTTGGGGAAAAGGAAAGGAAATGAAAAAGATTGCTGCCGAGAAAATCTCAAAAGAATCCAAAGATATAGAAGTTGTGGTAACTTCTTCAGCTGCAGAAAGTGATAAAAATATTACTGATGCTGGTAACATAAATGGGGTTGCTGCTAAGTATACCTCAGTGCAAGAAACTGAGGAAAAAATACAATGAGAATTATAAGGATAGAGAAGAAGTCATGCATGGATCTACAAAACTCATACATGAAATTGAGAGTTAATGAGGTGAAGTGTGGGCTTTGTACTGTGGTGGGGCGTGGGGTGGGGTGGGGGAGGGGGGTTGTTGGGGTTGCGGAGGAACTAAATGTAACCAGAAGAGGTGTTTTTATTTTTTCTGTTTTTTTTTAAAGATATTTATTTAGTTACTTTGGCACATAAATATTTCAGACTAAGGGAGGTTACAACTAAAATAGACATGAAAGTTTAACTTTTAAAGAAGTATTTCATTGAGCCAAAATATAAAATATACATCCAAAGTAGAAAAATATAATCTTTTGGTTGATAAGGTCATATCAAGTTACTATAAATTTGGAATATTTATTCGTTTGGATTTGTTTCCTTATATAAAATGTCTCTGTTTAACTTATATATGCCTGCAAAGCAATAAATATAAATTAATTGTTTAGTTTTACAAAAAATAGTATAAAAAGTCAAATATATTAGTTCAATTAATAAAACTTAGCAAGCGTTTAAATTAGTTAAGAGTTTGAGTTTTACTGACCGTTATTATTAATGGTAATATGTAAATACTACTTTCAAAGAGGACAGTTGTATGTTCTGCAGCTTTCGGCCTAGAATGAGGGAAAAAATAGTATGATTATATTTAAAAGGAAAATCTTTTGAACAGTCCTTAAACTATATCAGTTTTGCACATTTGGTCTCTAAATTTTTTTCACAATTTATTTGGTACACAAACTTTTTAAAATATGCGCAATCAGGAAATTTCATCAATTACTCGTTAAATTTGATAGAAAATATACTAATGCAAATCACACATGTAATTTTTAAAGAATAGAATGGTCGATTTATGTTATATGTAAACTTTTTTTTTTTTTACTGTTATCGAGTTATATTAACAAAATATTGACGAAATTTACTAACTGCAGTTTATGTACCAAATAAGTTGCGAAAAAAGTTTGGGACCAAATACGTAAAACTGATATAGTTTGGGAACTGTTGAATAAGTTTTCCCTATTTAAAAATATTCAAAAGAAAAGTTTAATTCATTGGGGCACTAATATGCTAAATTGCAGTAGAATAAATGCTTAAATGGAACTATAATCTTGATCTTTGATTTCTAAAACCAGTAATCAACATCTTGTAGAGATTAATTTTGACTGTGCGTCGGTACGTTAGTAAAATTAATACATGATCTTATACAAAATAGGGTAACTTTAATTACAAATAAAATCTTGAGAAAAAAGATATTAAACCCGTCTAAACACCCATCAATTAATGTATTGCACTATCATGATCGACGCTGTGAAATTCAAATCCCTCTCTAAAATTATTAATCATTAATAGTTTTTACTATTTTCATAAATTCACATAATTATTATTCTAAAAATGGTTCAATGTAATATTAAGTCACGTCGTATAGTTACAAAAAAATAGAATATTTTTGTCTAATATATTTTTTTTAAAATTAGTCAATTTATAGCAAATTAAGAGAAAAAGGAAGATTTACAGAAGGTAGGGAATTCACATTTTTAACTCCCTTTTCAATGAAAGTTGAGGACCTCCCTAAAGCCCATAACTAATTTAAATCATAAAAAATAGTTGGATCTATAAATTAGGGAAAGTATGAAACTTTTTTTTCTTCTTTCTCTTTATTGAATCCAAGGTAGTTTTCTGAAGATAGCCATAAAGTTACACATGTAAAGTTGTTTACAGATGAAAATTTATCTTCCTCACACGTATCAAAGTCTAACCTTCCACGTCCATTAAAAGCACAAAGGTCCAATACACAGGTGTTGATATACTCCTTCCATTTAAAAATATATTGGTTGTTTCACTTTTTTTACATAATTTTAAGCGTAGTTTTATATGTGTTAAATATTTATTAATTTTTTTAAAAATAAAAAATTAAATATTTTAAATAAAAATTATTAAATAAAATATTTAACACATAAAAAGATATACTTAAAATTATGAGTTAAAAAATCAAACAATATGTAAATATAAATAGAAAAAACATGAAATTTCTCTTTTCATTTTTTTTCAAGAAATTCCAAAAATCCTAAATCAATAAAGTATAAATTTCAGAAATATTCCTAGTCATATATATTCAGAAAATATAAATTTCATAAAAGAAATTCTATAAAAGTCGGATTTACTTAATTGCAACTCAACAGTCTCATACATCCCTCTCTAACATGTTAATCACATATTACCATGGCCATAGGCATATATGCATTCAACTTCTTCCCTCATTTTCAGTAGTATAAATTTCCAGGAGACTCGTTCTCTTTCTCTCTCTCCACTTTCTCCCTCTACTTTCTCTCTATATATATACTCACCATTTTCATTTTTTGTTCCATCAAATTTCTTATTATTTCCATCAAACAAGTGAGAAGACCAACTACACAGCTCTTGATCTTCTTGCTTGTTTTCACACACCTCTCTTTATTTTTTATACAAAAAAAAAAAATCTTCTTTTAGGGTTTAATTTGAGTAAATTAGGGTTTTGAGATCAAGAGATTCAAGAAAACACAGAGATATATACATAATCTGTATTGAGAAAAATGGAAGGTGTTTTTAATGTATCAAAAATATGCAACACAATACATGGGCTGAAGCCCACGATACTTATGGTGGTGGTTCAGATAATATTTGCTGGAGCAAATGTGTTGTACAAGTTGGCTTCAAATGATGGTATGAACTTGAGGATTTTAATCGCTTATCGCTTCCTTATGGCTGCTGCTTTTATTGTTCCTCTTGCACTCTTCATTGAAAGGTATAAATTTTATATACGGGAGTGTGTGTGCGCGCGCGCGCACACACACACACACATACACATATATATTGGTGTTCTCTATCTCCGAATTGGGGAACCAATAACATACGAAAGCACTTTTTTTTGTGTGTGATGTGCCTTTTATGTCATCTGTTCTTGTTCAAGAATGCAAGAGGGGTGCTGGTTTATTGGGAAGTTCTCTTATTTTCTGTGTTTATTCGGTGCCCACGATATTAATTATTTTCATATTTATTATAAGTTGAGAGTAAATCGTAAAGATTGTAACATCAAAACAGACAAAATGATATGTTGCTGAGTACATGTATTTGTCTTCTTTTAAGTTATTTCTACTTTATGTACTTTGTAGTTTGTATGTATTATAAAGAAATCTATGGGAGATGATGATATGAACTCTCTAGAATAATCATGAGGAGAAAGGATTTGTCATTACATATTTTGCATTTTAGAATTTCTTCATTCACAAATAAATTAATAGAGGTTGAATATGTATATATTTTTCATAAAAGATTTTTCTGTTTGTGTAAAATAGGAAAAAAAGGCCAAAGCTGACGTGGATGGTGATTTTTCAAGCATGTCTATGTGGGTTATTTGGGTAAGTGATCATTAATTTCTTTGATGTGATTTAAAAGTTAATTGATAGTGATGTTTTGAGGTCGTATGTATTTATTTTTGCTATATATGAAGGAATTTTAGTCGAGGTAGAATTTTAATGGTTACTATAAAATGATAGGAGAAATAATAGGAAAAAATTTAATCATCGCCAGCTGTATTCTTGTTCTTGTTTTGTTAATAGACGTGAAAATATTTTCTACTCGAAAACGCTTTCTCGTGACAGTTGAACCAATTAATTATCTACCCTCTATGAAGTTGCTCTAATTTACAACTATAACCACACAAACAGACTCGATTCAAACCTCGCGCCCCACCCACGCACCCCCTCCCCCCCGCACCACCCACCCACCCACCCCTCACCTCCCTATTTCTACATATGTATACAAACATGCATGGGTAAAAGAGAACATGTTTTTTATGTTACGCGAACTTGTGTACATTTACACAAAATAACGTGTAGAAAGTATAATAGAAAACAAAAAACAGGAAGGAAAATTTGCATGTTGGAACAACTATTAGAGATAAGGCGATAAAAACAAATAATATTCGTCATAAACTGATTATTATCTAAATAGTTTTGTTGGAGGTTTGGAAGTTATCTAGTACTTATTTCTAATATAAACAATTAAAAATTTTGGAGAAAAATATGCATGAAATGTTGCGAGCGTTGTTGATGTCGATCGGAAGATACCACATGCATGTTCTTTTGATCTACTTAAATTTTAGATATTCTAAATTATAATAGTATAATTATGATGTTATTGTTGTAATTTAGAATGTTTAGAAGTTAAGATAGAAACAAGCAGAGCATACGTTAAAATTTATTAATTAGTTTTTTTTTACTTGATTAAATGATAAGTTGTATGTTTCAGATTTGTTTAATCATTTCTTATGAATTTATTTGAAACATTGTTGATTGTCTTGATTGAATCTAGTAAACTAAAGTTTGTAGAACTTAATACGTATTAATTCATAATTTTCGAAATACATTATTTCATGTAAAGAATAACTCAAATGTGTCGCACATAAATGGTATAGTAGTAGTTATGGAAATTCATGGATTTAGCAAAATACATGGAGTACAAGATATAAATTGTTCTCAAGGTTTTCTAAATGTGTTCCGATGTAATTAAATAAATGGAGTATAATGGTGTCACCTCGCATCCAAAAGAAAAATAAAAAAATGTAATCACACTTTTTTGGTTATTCCAGCTATATGCCTACATTCTAGTACCCGGTATATGTCTATTCAGTATGAATCATATGATCGAAATTAAAGCGACAATGTTTTTCAAGTTTTAAGACTGTTAGTTGCATTGTCTTTATTGTATCCATGGTTTTGGTTTTCGGAACTTCAATATATACTTCTTTTATTTTCGAGGTTGAGTTTGTGTGTGTGTGTATATATATATAGAGAGAGATATATATAAGCAAAATCTTATAAAGGGAAAAGAGTAACTACTCAAACAGTTGAAAACGCTGAATATTTATTTTGATTATTTATATATACAGGGATCTACGTCTTATGCCAGTGCATAAGACGGTATGAATAGAATTTTTCAAATTTATAGATTATACAAATTAATGTAAATAAAGAAATAAATAAAAAATATATGGAAGAAATATAAGTCCGACATTATCTGATTTGACAATAGAATTTTTCATCGTCATAAAACACGGTGCAGTAGGAAAATTAATCAAATTAAACGGAAACCTTTTTGGAATATGTGACTTAATAATTTTATCTGTTTCGGTTAAAATTTTAAAGATTTTAAATTTAATAGTATAAATTGTATTATGAAAATCTAAAGAGAAAACGGGAAATAGGTTGCAACCTATTTTTCAAAAATGGGTTGTAGTAATTTTTTTGTGTATTTCACAACGTTTTTAATAAATTCGGGAAATAGGCAGTAACTTATTTTTTTTAAAATGGGCTGTAGTAATATTTTTTTTATGTATTCCACAATGTTTTTAATAAATCTAACTTTATAGACGGATAGAGCATTAAAAATCACGAAGATGTGTAAATTTTCATAATGTTTGATGATCTGTAAAGTAGTTTTTATAAGTAAATAAAATTATGCAAAAATTTACATTTCATTGTTAAAAAAATTATGATGCACATCATAATAAAACTTTGTCTACTCTATTATTTTTTAAGTTTGTTTTCTTCAGTACAATTAGTTTTTTCAAAATCATTGTATACAATTTTTAAAAAAATTACTACAATCCAAAATTAAAAAATAAACTGTAATTAATTTTATGTAAAATTTTTAAAATTTACCAATGTCTTGCTGCAACATTCAAGGGACCTAATTTTGTGATAGGAGGTTCTACTTTATAATCAGTATCCAACATTCAATAACCCATAGAAGTGATTAAAAATGATAATTTGTGCAAATATTTTATAAAATTGTGAATTAATTTCAGAGGAACATTGGCCCAGAATATGTATGTGCAATGCTTGGCTTTAACATCCGCAACATTTGCTTCTGCCACCACTAATCTCGTTCCTGCCATTACCTTTATCTTGGCCGTCAGTTTCAGGTACCTCCTTTTTACACATAAGTACACAAAAAATAATATACTCCTATCTCCACAAAAAGATCGTCTTAATTTCTAAGTGAGACGTTAATTTTGAGACTAACATATACTCTCTCCTTCCTATAATAAGAAATATTATGTTTAGAAATATTTGAAATATTATGTTTAGAAATATTTATCGATACACATATTTTTAAGTGATATTTAGTAAATGTTAAATATTTTATATAATATGGAGTATTAATTTTTTTATTAATATGAAATTTAGATTTAGATATTTTTAATTTCACTTTTTTATCAAATAAAATATTTAATTTGTACTAAATGTCACTATTATTTATGGACGAAGAGAGTACAATTACACACGTACACACACAAAATATTATATACTCCCTTCATGTTCACAATAAATGTTATTTTGACTTTTGACATGTAGTCTAAATGATGTCTTTTACATATTAAATAATTTATTTCAATTAAAAAAACTCATATCAATTCATATATCAAATAATTTTTTATTATTAATTTTTTTAAAATTAAATAAAATATTATTTAAATATACGTATAAAAAGTTAAAAAGTGTTAGAACAGTGGGGTGTACTACAATTTTTTTTTGTTATGTTAATTTGTGTAGGTTAGAGAAACTGAGCTGGAGTAAGGCCTCGGGCAAAGCAAAAGTATTGGGGACGTTAATGGGTATAGGTGGAGCAATGGTCCTGACATTTTACAAAGGCCCAGATATAAACATTTGGGCCACCCATGTAGATCTTCTAAAGCATGGTCAACACCATGGAGGAGGACACGTGGCAGTATCTCACCGCAATATGGTTTTTGGTGTCTTGTTGGCTCTTGGCAGCTGTAGCTGTTATGCCACGTGGTTAATTATTCAGGTACTTATTGTGCTCATTTCTCGCTTTATCAAATTCAATTCTATGTATCCCACCAAAGTGTCATAAACAATATACACAGACAGACATATGACCTACAGCATATAAAAGCAAAAAGTTTAGGAAATTTATCTATAGATCGCCTGATTATATTATAATATTTTTTAATAATTTAATTAACGATCTATTGGTAGGTATTGAAAAAATGGATAGAAATATTAAAGAATATTAATTTTCACACAATTTTGTGATAATTTTGACATTTTTTGTAGACTCAAAAAATAGAAAAATCTAAGACAAAAAAACATACACAATTGACTCCATTAGATAAAAAAAAATTCCACAACTTCAAATCTAATGAAATTATATATAATATATTAGTTTTGTATGATCATTTCAATTGTACGCTTGGATCGGATTATATTATCAAAATGTCTTATAGTTAAGATGACCTTATATAAATTTTATAATATCAATGATAGGGTCTTTTGTTTATATATATATATATATATATATATATATATATATATAATTTCTTATATTTTGTTCAATAATTAATCTTACGTACACTATTTAACTTTATTATGAAACTTATGGGACAGGCAAAGATGGCAAATAGATACCCATGTCCCTACTCTAGCACTGCCTTGATGGCAATAATGGGATCACTCCAATCAGTAATATTTGCACTCTGTACAGAGAGGGATTGGAGTAAATGGAAATTGGGATGGAACATTAGACTTATCACCGTTGCATACTCGGTAATTTTTGAATAAATATGTGATACATATATATACATATATATATATATATATATGCTTAATTTGACGAAATTATTTACATTCTGAGTTTAATTATTGTTTGTTTTAGGGAATTTTGGCTTCGGGATTAATGTTTACGTTTGTTGCGTGGTGCATACGTATGAGAGGCCCATTATTCGTATCCGTTTTCAACCCTCTAATGCTCATACTCGTGGCAATTGCTGGATCTTTGGTACTTGATGAGAAGTTGCACTTAGGAAGGTACTCTTTAAATTGTACAATCTATTTGTAACCCAAAAGGAAGGGGAAAAAAAAACAAAGAATTGTCCAATGTATTTGAATTTTGCGTAGCGATATAATTTGAAAATTGTGTGTGACAGTGTACTCGGAGCTATATTAATAGTTTGCGGATTATACGTTGTGCTATGGGGAAAAGGAAAGGAAATGAAGAGGATTGCTCGACTAATGCCAGAAAAAAGCTCTAGTGAATTGAAAGATATAGATATTGTGATAACTTCGTCATCATCTCCAGAAAGCAAGAAAAATGGCAGCAATTTAAATGGGAATGCTGCAAATCACCCTCCAGTGGCAAATATTGAGGAAATAGAATGAGAATATTCTTGTGTATGGGAAGATGACATGGAGGAACAAGATTAAGAAAAAATACAAACAAAAAAAAGAAGAAGAAAAAGAGTAGTGTTTATCTTCAAGGTTAGGAATTAATACATGTTGTAACTTTTAGGAACATTTTGCCATATTCCAAGGATCCCAAGTGAATGGGCAGTTTTGGTAGTGGTGGAAAATGGCATGTAAGAAACTGAGGTGTTCATTAATTAGTGACGGTTCTTCTAATGAGCCACCTAAAATGTCAAATTATTATTATTTTTTTTTTATCTTTTCATTTTGTTGTTTTCTTCAAGCTATTGCTATTATCTTTTCTTTATTAATCATTAATTACAAGTGTAAACTGCATACTGTCTTTGACCAGATTTTTATTTTGTAATTTCACTTTGATCGATCAAATTGACTAATTTTTAAATTTATAATTTGATAAATATATTTTATATTTAGAAATTATAAAAGTTAAATTTAATTGTATGTTTAATATATGTTCTTATGATAATAGTTATGTGTATTTATTTAATAAACATAAAAAGATATTTTAAGGTTAAATACGATTAATTTAACCAAAAAATAAGTCAATTTGCGACATATAAATTTTGGGAACTAATATATTCTCTAAACTCGATGGAACTCAATTTTCCTTACCCGATATAAAACTCAATAATATACACGTCTTAGAATTGAGTATGAGAAACCTTTTATGCACCCGTCCCATGACTAAAACATTACAAAAATATTAAAGTAGCTATTTATTTTATTATTATAAAAATATTTTTTATAATTCATTTATTTCACAAAAGAAAGTTGCATCCTAATAGGTAGTAAAATCTCAAAATACAAATTATAGCATAATTTAAACAAGGATTTTGTATATCGAAGGTTATTATTTGTTGGAATTTCTATATAATATATAGCATTAACTATTTAAAAATAAAACTCAATAAAATTCATAACAAATTTGAATTTGAATGACAAAAATTTTAAGAGAAAATGATAAATATGTAATTGATTTTATCAACAATCAACAATTTACTTTTGTATTTATATTTAATTTCATTGACGGTCAGTTATTTACTTTTATATATGAGTTCGTTTTATCTTCATTCGCTTACATCGTTGATAAAAATCCCGTATCCCCTTTTATAAAAATACTTAATAATTTTTTAAAGCGCAATTTTTTTAAATGAAAACAACTAATGGCTATGAAATGATTAGCATGACAACCACTTAAAATTAGTACCAAAATAAAAAATTTAAGGGGTAACATATTTTTATTATTGGTAGTCAAATTGAGCTTTAAGCGGAGGAGACCTTGGGAAATGAGTGGGCTTCATATTTAATGAAGGTAGGCTGGTATAGTAAAAGCATATGGCATATTTGCAGTTTGTTATAAACTCAAGCCCTTTTTCTAATTTCTACTTTATCATTACAATACACCTACTGACTCATCATCATCATCCGTCTCCCCATCCATAAAATTAAAACACTAGCAGCTTGCTAGATCTACCCAACTAAAAGAAATCAAAAAAAAAAAAAATTTTGAAATTTTAGAAATTTGAAGTTGATAGTGAAGTGATGGAGAAGAAGATGGTGTTCGCAGCAGCAATGGTGTTTGTGGTGGTGTTATTATCTTCCAACACTATGCTTGTGGAATCTGGCCCCGATGATTGCTTAGACGCTTGTAGCACCGCCTGCGTCAATCCCGATCGTAAGAATATTTTAATTTTTGCTTCATCTGCTTTAATTTTTATATTTGATTTAGTCATTCAGTATATAGCATTCGAGTTCTGACTAATCTTAATAGAGTTGGATAGCACCATGATATGAGCTTTTTCAAATTAGAGATACTTTCTATTTTTTAAATAACGATTTTTAAAAAGTAATTTTTATATTTTAAAATTAAAGATATATAACGATAAAAAAGAGTCTCTCTGTATATTGAGGTAAATTTAATGATAAATTTTTTTTATTCAACTTTTATTGCTATATATAATTTTGTTTGGTCGAGCTTCAAACGAATAAATTAACTAATTAATGCCCCAAGATAATAGGTTCGATTGTGTTCATCTACCTTTTGAATGTTTGTAATTAGTTTGATCGGATTTAAAATGATTAATATTCACTCTGATTGCGATTAGTTATAATATTTCAACTGAACTCGTCGGATCTCTCTCAAATTTATTTAAGAAATGAAACTATTTTAAAAGTGTTTAATGCTTTAGCTAACTGGTAGGAGTATTTTTTTATTTTTTTGAACAATTCTTGTTGTTAAGAACAATGAATCATTAGGGAAAGAGTGAACCTTCGAGAATAAATTTCTTGACTTTTGATGTATTTTCTATTACTAAGTAGCAAGTAGATAATTGAAATATCTTTTGAATTTGAAGTATAGAGCTGTATCAAAAATGGAGTATTAGAAAATGTTGAACTTAAATGAAAGTAAAATCGACATTTTAGACATAAGTGATCGAAAGTCTTGAAATTTGTTTGCCACAATTTACCTAACTGTTAAACATTCGATTATACTTACATATATATTACGTAGTATTCTTTATTGTGTGTATGTATATAGGTTATTGTCAATTTGGAAAACAAGAACAATAATTAATTAAAGAAATAAAATTGAGAGAAGGATACAGGTATATATAAAATCTTGCTTGAAACATGACATTTTACGTATCAAGTTTGGAATATCCAGTTTGTTGATCCCAGAATAATATATATACATACTCTTGTGACCAGATTATCGAACTTAACATAAACACGTTCCAATATCGAACTTAACATAAACACGTTCCAATTAGGATTCTAAATTGGCTCATACACTTTTAACGTTTTGTCCATGTATAATATTAATTAATAAAATATAATTAATATTTATCAAATTATTATTATTATTATTATATTTTAAACATATATTCTAACAATCTCCTCCTATGTTCTAAATATAAAATAATAATAACGAACCACACATGAACACACGATATCAAAGTTCATGAAATTAAATTCAAATAAAATTATCTATACATGTCTGAATCAAACCAAATCAAGTATTGAGGTTTTGAATCAACAACAAATCCAACAAATGAATAAGTTCAGATGTAAGTGAATAATATTTGAATAAAATAAAACAGACAAATGAAAAGATTTAGATATTTAATTAGCCACAAGATTCTACTCGACTAGTAGATCATCATTCTCAATATGAAATCTATTGATCTTCATCAGTTCCAACATTTTCTATAAATTTTCTCTAAATTGATAATTTAACATATAATTTCGTGTGAGGCGTCCCCCAACGAATTCCAATCAATAATCATCAAATTAAAGGACAACACAAATATATAGTTTAGACATTCTAAACTTAGTACCAGCCATATCAAAACACGATGTAAGAAAAACTTTTATTATTCATCGTAGGTACCAGTTAGATTCGTAGAATGTACTAATAACTTCTGATCAACATAGTTTGATGTTGAAGTGTCTAATTTAACTCTTGAGAACTTAGCACCAACCACATATCAAACTACAATGCAACATCACTAAGTTTTGAATCATAAAATAGTTTTTTTTATAAAAGTATGTAGTTCAATACTAAACAACTTAGTACCAATTATAAAATAAAACTATTTTTTATCATTAACAAGTTTCATACACATAAAACCTGGTCAATTATGGTTTCTCTCATTAAATATAAGAACCACACATGTCATATTTTGGAATGTTATAGTCTCATACTTAACACGATTTTATTATGATGTATCATCAAATTTGAAATGATACAACAAGTCATGATATGCATATTATCAAATTTAGAATGATATAAAGAAACTACAACATCAAAAAATATCAAATTATAATACTCAAACAATAGATTAAGAATAAACCATACTATGTCACAAATCCTTTAAGAGACTCTAATCTAATAGTTTTAATCTTATCTCATTCATAATGAACTTGTGATGAAAATTCATTATTAGAGCAACTGTCTCAACACTTTCTTCGACTGTTAAAAAGTGTTAAAACAAAATCTGTGCAGTTTGTTTTCTCACCGCATCTAGAGAATATAATTAAAAATTTATCATTGGAATATCTAAAACAAAACTTCTATTAACTCTGTTTCTAAAAACTAGTGTATAGAGTTTCAACTTAAAAAATGACAAAACTATTTTTGTTCGTTTCATAGATTTCCAATACAATACTGTACTATCTAGCGTATATATATATACACTAATATCAAGAGACCATAAAAAATCTTTCTAAAATTAGATGATTCTAACAATATAGAGTATATCATTGAATACCTATAAAGTATCTCATCAGCCTCTAGGACATCTCATATTTCGTCAATGTTTAGGGGATCACATAGTTCTTTTAGAATTACAGCGAGTTTACTAAACATGTCGACTACAAAGGCTATGCTAACACTTGTGCAAGTCCACTACGCACACGAGACTACCGACTAGTTTGGATTAATCCAACTGTCTCATAAGTTCATACTTGATCAAATTGTGTCTCAATCTCATTGTATCGTCCATCTTAGCGAGTAGACTAAGATAAAATCTTGTCTATTTCACAAACACGTTAACATATCACAACGTTAAATAGTCTTTAACAATAATTTTACATAAACAAATAATCACAATTCTATTTGACATGTACCATGAGTAAATGCATTTACTTGAATCACCAAGAATCAATCTCAAGATCTTTATTTTATGTCAAAACTATTGTAATTTAAGTGATTATACAAGATCTTACTTTATAATAGTTTGATTAATTAACATATTTAATTATCAAATTTTTATATAATGAACCTTTCAGGTTGATCTGCCTAGATCACCATATAGTCAAAACTGTATTCACATCTACAATAATGTGACACCTATAAGAATACTTATGAAACTAACATGACAGAAAGCTGAATGAATGCCACAATAAACCATTCCATAATCTAAACATATGGTCATTAGCTACTAAATGTGTCAATTTCGACTAAAATTTGTCACAAATAAGATTCTTCTCCAATAACGGATTACAACTTATAGTTATCCGCACATTTGCAAATCAATAATCTTAAGTTTTATTATATAGCAAAGAATGTATGTCACTAATAGTGATTCTTTCCATAAGAACGAGTTTTTAAATCTCATTTCCTCCTTTCCAGAAAAATGGATTACAATTTAATTGATATGTTACAGAATCCTCATCAAATCACTAGATACTCACTATCAAATAGATACTTAAAAAAAAAAATTCTAATTCAACCGTCCAAGTGTCAAATTTTAGCAAGATTAGGCTCAGATCAAGCTTATTCATTATTCAACCATGTATTTCTCATAAAATAGGGACGACGTAAATTGAGAAACAAATTCTCAATAAAAATGCAAACTTTGCTTTAAGTTGTACATTGGTTGAATAACAAAACATGTCTGTAACTCTATCTACTGCAAATCTTAGACAAACACATGTTTATCATAGTTCTCATTTTGGACTACTCTTTAGAATCTGTATTTACTATATATAGTATACAGTCATAATCTTTAGAATTCAAAAGTCAAAAACTTATTTAGATAAATTCTATCAGAAGAGAAAAAACGCAAAATTAGAGGAAAGTTTCATCCTAGAATATGACAACCAAACTTTTCTCCCCAATAATAAGTAGGAAATGCCATTTACTATAATGTAAATTTTTGTTAAAATTAACATTTCATGTTAGCTATACCACTACATAGGGTGAGAATGAGATTCAAGTTTCAAAGGTTCATAAAAATTCGTACAAAACATAATATCCTTGAACTCTGTTAATATATATTCTCCTCCTCTTTAATAGATATACACTCGGTATGTAGAAATTTGTTAAAAATTACCCTTTACTAAACATTCTGAGTATTTATCATAATCATCTTTTAACGGAGGCGATTCTCGGGGAAATCTTAAGCAGCGAAAATTTATACGAATTCGAGTCCAGAGGGCTGTGCAAGTAAAGATCCGAATTCGGATAAACTTTCAGTATCTTCTGTACAATCAACGGTCCGGTTAGCTCGAATCGTGGTGCGCCGCCGACCAAACATACCGCCATTCTCGACTGATGCAGCTCGGCTTTCTCCGCCCCCTCTCCCTTCTTCTCTGAATCTACATATTTATCCTAATGAAGTCCCTGATCTGCCAGAATGCCCCTTGGCGATCTCATCCTTCCCTCCTGCCGAATTACAGAGGGAATGACGATGAGAGAGAGAGAAGGAGAATCAAGAGAAGTAGACCATGTACTGTCAAAACTCTTGTTCAATTCCAAAGTGCATAGGAAGGTTTCAATTAAATATCAATTTGATTGTGGGTCTGCTACTGTTACATAAACCATGAAGCTCTTATGACCCTTTCCGTCAACAAACCGAACTATCAGTAACTTGGTCAAAAGATGAAAAAGAAAAGGAATAGCAGCCCGTTCCGTTGGTTACAAAGTTCACACTCAAAGTCCTTGTACAACTGATGCCCAAAAGCAACCATAAACCATGGTGATTTAACAGTAGACATCAGCGATCCATATCCGATAATAAGAATTATGCTTCAAGATTGTCAATCTAGGGTGTAAGAATAATAATTAATTAAAAAAATAAAATCGAGAGAAGAATACAGACGTATACAAGGTTTTAGTTAAAATATGACACCCTAGGTATTGAACTCAATATTAACACGTTTCAATTAGGATTTTACATTAGGACGGTCAAACTTTATGCCTAATTTCAATTAATCCCGGTTAATTCTAATTATACCTTCTCCTGAGTCTTACTAACACTTTTTACAACATTGATCGTAAATATATTATACACTACATACCACCTTTTCTTTTACCAAATAGCAAACAATCTATATATAGTTATTATCTGATTGGGACTTTTAAATTGATCTTTCAGCTAGGCTAACAAGTCGTTGCGATATCAAGTGCCAGATCAGATGTGGTCCAGGTAAATGCATAAAAGTTGAATGTATATAGTCAAATTCGTATTCAATGATTCTGTTTTTCTGACTTTCTTTTACATATACTTTTTCTCTGATTATTTGGAGGGGTACTATTATTTTCAGGAATGGAAGCTAATGAAAAACGGGGATAAAGTCTAGAGCAGAGAGCAGGAAAAATGGAGTTTATTTTATGTTAAAAATAATCTTGTGTCGTCATGTACTACAAAATATATACCTTAAAATAAAATGTACAACTATTTATATAAATTCATTTTCAGTATGAGTTTGATTAATGTAATATTCTGCTGAAGTCGGTATTAATTCTTTTGCTTTTGCTAGAAACTAGAAATACTTCTTACATTTCTAATAACACACGTATTTAATCTTTCAAAATCACACTAGTTTTACCGGAAATCACACTAGTTTGTTATGAAAGTACATTGGATTTTATAAAATATCACAAAGCACAGCCAACAAAAGTAAATAATTACACATAATAATAGGAAGAATTAAGTGGACAATTTTATCAGTCATAAAAGAGGCAGATAAATTAAGACAATAAATGACTATGTGACGCAAGTGTAACTAGGCAAAAGGTGCGGCGTCAAGCAAATTATGGGCGACGGTCGTCGATAGTTGATAGTTAGTGAATCACTTTAAAACCGTCCATCGGGTAATATTCATCACAACTACCACTCCACCGTAGTATAAGTCGTTTTTCGACCATCCGAAATCTTGTTTATTCTATTTTAAATTTTAAAATAATACAATTGTAATTTCATAATTATTAATTTTTAGTATTACATTATTTGTTCGAACCCTAGGTCGTATATATAAGCATAATAATGATGTACAACATTTTTTAGACTGTTTTAAAAATTCTACAATTTTAATTGCAAACTAAGTGTTTCTCTTATCTATTAAATTTTTTTTCTTCCCAAATTGTTTTGGCATTACTATATAGAAAAATGAGATAAATTAGAGTTGAGAGAGAAACAAACGAATGTAACAGTTATATTAAAATACAGTATTAGGCAAAAATTAGACAGACATAAATATTAGTAAAAAATTATCAAACACCTATCGAGGACTTTCAAGGATAGGTGAGCACGATCTAGGCTTCGTACCTTTTTCCAGTTGATCTACCTCCATGCCCACAAAAAACTTGGTAAACACATGAAGCTTATGTTACGACTATAACATCTATTAATGAATGCTATCAAAACAGAACATCTCATTTTTTAGAGTAATTTCGAATTTAATATTTTAAAATTTTGAGACATCATATCAAGCTCCAACATAATATGATGGGCTACATATATATTTTATACTCCTGTCTTGGACAAAATATTATTTGACATAAGTTCCTGATTCTATAAAAAAATATTTTTATAGATCATTTTGGCTAGCTAGCTAATTATCCATTAATATGTATAACAACTTCATTAGCCGGCTATTTACCTAATTAGTTTACTTGCATTGCTTCGGATGGAGCGTCAAATCTTCTAGCTATTTACAAAAGAGACTAGAATCACTTATTTGGCAGCCGATTATTGTTCAATTTCAGTTGCATTTGATACTATCATACATCAAATCATTTACTCAAACAAGTAATTTGATTTGATGTCCTTTTCAATAAACTAGATAATACATTGTCGCAACAAAATGGTATACTATATTTTTATCATTAAATTTAATTTGAGGTTAATTAAAGCTAAATCTTAGAGCGATTTTTTTAAAATAAATTTTACCATAAAAATTGTTGCCAAATAATTTCGTAAATTACATAACATAATGTCATTTAAAAAGCATGAGAAGTACGTGCTCCATTAATACTAATATAACTCTTTTAACATCATAATTTTTACTCTCACGATATTATCTGTTTATTCTAACGCTCAATGTGCTTGTATATATCTCTCAATATATTCCTTCAATATTATTCAGTAATATTCACCATTCCCTTAAGTTCTTTTCATTTTTAGTTTGTCCTCCACCCTATGATATTAATTCAATATTCTTGCAACTTGTCTGTCAAATATCTTTCCTTAATACTGAAAATAAGATGGATGGGATTTTCGATGCGAAGAAAATATGCAACACTATAGATGAGCACAAGCCCACAATGGTATTGGTGGTGGTACAAATAGCACTTGCAGGAGTCAATATTCTTTACAAATTGGCTGCAAATGATGGTATGAACTTGAGGGTTTTGGTTGCTTATCGCTACATTTTTGCTGCTGCTTTTATGCTTCCTCTTGCATTCTTTGTTGAGAGGTACTACTCCCAACCATCACTGTGCTTTTCCCCTTTCTTTTTGTTGATAAAATTAAAATCCTTATCACAATTACGATAATCAAAAACCAATTTTGTTTATTCTGTTTGAATAGTAAAATACTGTATATATTTCCGTTTGTTTCAACTTAAAATTTTTAAGATAGTATAATATAGCACCAATGTTATAACACTTTTGCTTTTAGTTGTAGCTAAAAGACATTTACGTTGTGTCCTCTAGAGGACTAATGGTGGTGTATTATACTAAATTTTGGTTCAAATATCATTTCCAATGGCTAGTAGCAAAACTGTCCCTATAGCATGTGTAATATAATTATCATATATAAACTAATTTGTTTTATTTTGGTATAGAAATAAAAGGCCAAAGATGACATGGAAGGTGCTTTTCCAAGGAGCTCTTTGTGGATTAATTGGGTAAGATTTTCTTTCTGAATTAATATATATGAACAAGAAATCTAATCAAAATATAATTATAATTTGAAATTTTCAGAGGATCATTGGCGCAGAATATGTATCTTGAGGGTTTGGCCTTGACTTCTGCTACATTAGCTACAGCTACTATCAATCTTACTCCTGCCATTACATTTATTTTAGCTATCAGCTTTGGGTACTCCCTCTCTCTCTCTCTCCCTCCCGTTATATACATACGCATTTTCAATACAAGTAGATTTTGTTACAATGTTGGGAACACAAATACATGCGACACACTATAAATCACTCATTTCTATATCTAGATATCTTCCGATAAAAATTTAGTACATTAATTTGTATATACACACACACACACACACATATATATATATATTTTTTTTTTGTGTACAATTTGTGGCTATAGTACCACCCTTTTTCTATAATAAATAAGTTGCTTTATACAGAAGAAAATTGAAAGACAATAAAGAAAATGACATGAATGTTTTTGATGTGTGGTGCATAGTCTGGAGAAGTTGGAATGGAAGGAAGCAGCAGGTAAAGGTAAGGTGATTGGGACATTAATCGGCCTTGTTGGGGCCATGCTTTTGACATTTGATAAAGGCCCAAATATCACCCTATGGAGTACTCATACTGACCTTCTCAAAAATGGTAAACATCATGCTGGACACGTGGCAAAATCACACCCCCATCATCAACATGTCTTGGGAGCTTTATTGGCTCTAGGTGGTAGTGCTTGTTATGCACTGTGGATGATTATTCAGGTATGCAGTGCACTATGCTGAGAATTTTTGAAGATCTTTTGAGGGACTGGATTAAGTAGATTAATAATTTATATGAATTATAATTTTCTAAAATTGGATTGGTAATTACATATAATTGATTTAGGACTGTTTAGTAATTCTGTGTAAAAAATTATGATTGTATTTATTTCGGCTTAAATTTTAGAGATTTTAAATTTTAATAGTGTAATTTACACAGTAAAAATCAATAATTTACAAAATTTAAGTTGAAGCAAACGGAACTTATCCAATAATATTTAACTAGTTTCATCTTAAATAAAAAAAAACGAACACGAAATTTTATTTTACATGATATTGATAATAGATCTTTATTATAATCCATCAAATAGACATAAGATCGATTCGTTTATTTTAACTTAAATTTTAAAAATTCTACATTATAATATTACGAGAGTGAAATCTAAATTTTTTAAAATTTAAATCGAAAAAATCCTTAATAATATCGATGTAACTCAACCTATACGTTTTAACATTTCAATTACTCATGTCAATTTTTTTCTAATGTGGCAGACAAAAATTAATGAGCAATATCCTTGTCATTACTCCAGCACAGCCCTTATGACTATAATGGCATCAATACAAAGCACTGTATTTGCCCTTTTCATGGACAGCAATTGGAGCCAATGGAAATTGGGATGGAATATCAGACTCCTCACAGTGGCATATTCGGTAATATGGATATAAAAATCTTTCATTTCACATAATTTACACAATAAGCCTTTCTTATTTTATTTTTGTTCTGTGTATTATTTTTATACAAATATACACTTATAATATCTAAGCAATTACATTGTTAGAGTAATTTGTAATCTAAGTTGGGTCAATGTTGTCAAAACCCCACACATATTCATTGATCTTAGAATTTCATATCCATTTAAATTTTGAAGTTCTCCTATATTTTATTCGAGAAATAGTACCGTTATATTCGTATATTAAGTAAGTTGATGGTTAGAGGCAATATATATATATATATATATAAAATATTGTCTTGTGGAACAAATATAAGAATTCTGTACAATTTATAATGACGTGTAACTACTAATTTAAGATCTGCATTTATTTCACGTAATAGAAAATTTCTCGAGAAAATAATCTCTCTTTTTTTAAAAATATATTTGTGAACTTATGTATAGGGATGTTTGGCTTCTGGATTGATGTTTATGCTGGCTGCATGGTGTTTACACAAGAGAGGTCCGCTATTCGTATCGGTTTTTAGCCCTCTAATACTCCTGATTGTGGCAATTGTTGGATCTTTGCTTTTGGACGAGAAACTACACTTAGAAAGGTATTTTTATAATAGTGGCGTTTGTTTTCGTTTAAATTTTTAGAGATTTTAAATTTAGGTAAAGTAATTTATACTATCTAAATTTAAAATTTTTAAAATTTAATTAAACTAGAACAAACAAGACCCATATATTCCTATTTATTTCAAAAAAAAAATTATGAAAATGTTAATGTTTCTACAATATATGTACTCGTATTAATATGTGTTGCTCTTAACATGCCTTCTATTTTTGCTGATTTTTGTGACAGTGCGATTGGATCAATTTTGATAGTTTGTGGATTGTATGTTGTGCTTTGGGGAAAAGGGAAGGAAATGGAGAGGATGTGTCAACTAAAGTCAAAATTAAGCTCTGAAAAATCCAAAGATGAGAAGATTGTCATAAATTCTTCGTCGGCTGAAAATAATAAAAATGAGACTTCTACTGATATTCATAGTTAAGATGGTTTAATATGAAAACATGAAATTTGTCATAATTTCAAGATCAATGTAATTTCATGGTACTGCTCATATTGTCATGTGAGTATTTTTGAGCACATAAATAAATTTACAATAAAATTTCACAAATTAATTAAACTTTGATAAAAAGGTTAATGTTCTTACTGCACTCCCTCTTAATGTTCTTACTGTTCATATTGATATTTCATACGCTTTAGCAACCTTTCAGTTAGGAGAGAGGCTCCGTTTGTCCTATTTTTATTTTTCATTAGTAAAAAGGCTACTTTTTAATCAAAAAGTATTATTTGAGTGCTTATTTCTTAATTTTTATGTTAGTAATTTCTTACTTAAAGTTAAGATGTGAGGTATTCTTTATTTTATACTTTTGATTTTTGAATTTTGATTTCTAACTTTGAGACATAATAGAAAAGTAAGAAACCAACGGGGCAGAGTAATACTCTAATTGAGAAGAAATATTACTCTTTTACTATCAAAATTTGATATATATTTTGACTCTTCTTAGTTAAATAATATTAAACTTCAAAATTAGTGTAATTTATAATAATTTTACATATATAGTATATTGCGAACAAAACTTTTTGTTATAAACTGCAAGGTCATGATAATTGAAATATCGTCATTTGATTTAAAAAGTTAAAATATATGTCTAATTTTGAAATGAAGATGTCTTCTTGGTTCATAAACTAAAAAAATATTTTGTTCAGTATTTATGGTTTAATTGTGTTATTTTATGATTTAAATCTAGTGTCAGTCTTTTAATTATAAATATATTCAACATTATAAGCCACGCCAAAGGTAAAATAGATACAAATTTGAAATTAATTTTGACATATACATATTATAAGTTGAATCTTAAAATTTCATAAATAAAATATAATTAAAATAATATATATCTTTAATTTTAAAATGAAAAAATTGACATTTTTAACAACAATCGCCGTATTACAAATTAATGCATGTGATATAACTTGTTACCGCATTACAAATTGATGCATGTAACTCGTCGACCCTGGCCAAATTAATTACGAATATACTGCTGGTAATTTGTTAAATAGGATGTTAGAATCAATGATTTTACAATTAATAACATTTTGTAGGAAAATACAACTAGTTTTCATATGTATCTCAAGTTCCTCAGAATTTAGCTTCAACTGATTACCTGGTCAATAAAACCTAATATTTAACTCCCACAATTGAATATTAAAATTGATAACACCTTCTTTTTTTCATACGAAGAGTGTCCAAAATTTATACTTTTCTTTGGCAAAAAATTTGTGTGGAAAATGGTATTTTTTTTTTCTTTCTGTTGAGACCGGATTTCACAAAGCTAGTTTAGTTTTTTCTTTTTTCATTTTTTCCCCCTACACACAGAAAAGTTCAGGTGGGGATGTCAGTTCAATGTTATGTATATCACTCACCTCAAAGAAGATTTAAAATAACACTTGCAGATCATCCGAGTGAAATATATTGAATTTTATCGGACAACTTTATTTTCATTTAAATATTGGAGTACACATATTCAAGCCAAAAATTCAACATTATTGGTTGTGTCAAACACCTTTAATAGTTCCAAATATGGATACATAATTATTTGGATAGGTAGTGAAGTTTCTTATGCCAAAGAAATTTTTTTTAAAAATCAAAAAAAATTCGGGTAGTGTCAGAAAATGAAAATAATTCTAACTCATACAATTTTTATAGTTATAACTTTTTCTGTGTAATTTATGTTATTATTTTATTATGTTACTATCTGATATCATTATGTATTATCCACAATATAATTTTGTTCAACAGATATTAACACTGCACATAATAACATAGTCACATCAATTTAATGAAAATGGTCGAAAAGTACCGTTATTGCACAAAAATTATTTTTGTTATTGGACACTTGTTGAGAATTGGCCCAAGAAAAAACCATGCAAAATTAAAATACTTCACACAAGTTAAAGGAAAAAGATTATTGATTTCTAAAATTATAAGCGTCGAATATAAATTGCATATACAAAAAATATTTAAAGTGTCAAATCATATCCAAGTTGAAAAAAATTATTATGACAATGGATATACCACCAGCTAGCCAAACTAATAAAATCTCTTGCACAAAAATAGGAGTTCTACTCGAGTATTTTGTTGTCCACAAAAAAATGTAAGGTAACCAAACGTATAGGTACAATTTGTAATATATAATAAATAGATAGGTGCAGCTAGCTAACTATTTGATGAATTAAGTCGATCTTATGGAAGTAGATACAGAGTACTTATGACCTAATTTTAATTTATTGTCCAAAACTTGTATAAAACCACTCATAAATGCCAAATTTGTATTTACTGTTTTCAGCATAGTTGATAGACAAATACGCATACCAAACTCGTAAAGTCTATTTTATATTGTGCAGATAGAAAGATATGACATAATTCACTTTATATATTGATGCTTTCTTAGTCATGAAGGTTGAATGACCAAAATTCACTTTTTGGTTTGTGGAAATTTAAAATTGTTACTTATATACTTATATTGTGAATTTAATAAAAATTCAAAAGTTAAAAAATGCTAAACAAAATAATCACTTAATAAGAAAAATGGTAGTAAAAATTGGAAAATAAATTTTGTATCGAGTCATTGCTATATTGAATAAAGAAATGACCCAATTAAGAGAATTCATGGATGACTTGACTATATTATATAGGAATATTCTTAAAGTTCAACTGGCTAAGACACACCTGAGCCACTTATGCTTTTCCCCTGCAACTAGCTAGTTATATGTGTATATATTTTAAACTACTGTGTAAATTATAATTAGAAATAATATTTAATCAAAGTGTGGTCTAAACTAGTCGAAATAATCTAATTAAAATCTACAAGTACTACTCATTAACAAATTTTTATTATTTGTATATTAAGAATATCAATTATGTCATCTCATTCGAATATGACAATAAGACAAATAAAAACAAAGTATAATGATGTACAAATTCAAAGTTGTTAATTATGTACTTGACTTTTCTTCTCAAATCAACTTGGTTGTCATTTAGCCAAAATAAGAAAATAATTACGATATATCGAAGATCTGCAATTTGGTAGTCTTTCTTTTTGTCTATTATTGTCTGTTTAGGTAAGGCAAAGATAACTTGTTTGTCACTTACTTGCGGAGAATATTCATAGATCAAGAATACGCATAGATCGAATTTTAATTATCTCAATATCTTTTTAACATTATTTTTTTTATTCATAAATCTCGAGTTCGAGACGTTATTTAGTGACACTAAATTTTTTTACTTGGTCATGATATGTTATTAGAGAAAGCATTTTACTAAAAATAAAGGCAGAACTACGTAAGGATCGAAGATGACGGTTGTCTCTCCCGATTTTTTAGAATTTATATTATTACTTTAAAAATTTTCATATGTATCTTATATTATTTTTTATATTTCGACCCCTCAGATTGTGTTTTAAATCTCTTCCTCAATATATTATTCTGATTTCGCCTCATTTAAAAATTAACAATACACAAATATACACACGCGGACACACGGTATATAACATATCCTTACACTTGTTGAAGAATAAAACATACTATATAGCAGAGTTTAGTAGTTAAATATTTTGAAGTGTTAGAATTATATTAAAATATAGTAATGGGGAGAATGGAAGAGGGAATAGAGAGAACGAAGCCAGTAGTGATGATGGTATTGGCTCAAATGTCATTGGGAGGTGTGAATATCTTGTACAAGATTGCTGCAAACGATGGAATGAGCATTTCCGTTTTGGTTGCTTATCGTTTAATCTTCGCCACTGCTTTCATGCTTCCTCTTGCTTTTTTTGTTGAAAGGTAACATTAAACAAATTAATTCCACTTTTCTATAATTAAAATTTATAAAAAAGGCCGAGCTAAATTTAACTCAATTTGAATTTTGTTTTTAATTATTCTGGTTATGGCATTATTAATAAAGTGACAAGTTTTATTTTATTTGATATTCAGTAACATTTTTTATATTAAGTTATATGTGTGTGCGCGCACACGCCTATATAAATATTTATAGAGATCTATTTATAGAGAACTGAGCAATTTATTGATAATATTACAGGAATAGCAGGCTAAAACTTACACAGATGGTGTTATGGGAAGGATTTCTTGCTGCCTTATTTGGGTAAATGTACATGCATGAAATTATATAGAATTTTCTTCCCTGTCACAAATATATAGAGTTCCTCTTCATGTTATTTTTGGTTGATTGATTGGTATTAAATACTAGATTTAAATTGGATATCAAGCACAATCGTATGTTGTGATTTTAAGAGTTGAATTTAATTGATTAAATTCACATACTCAAATCGTTATTGGATTGAATTTGAATATTTTACTGATCAAACAAAATGAAGGTGAAATGGGACTCAGTAATTGTAACTGTATATTACATATTAAACTAATTAATGAAATTGTCGTTTTTCCATTTAAACTTGCTTACAGGGGATCAATGGCTCAAATGTTGAACGCACAGGGTTTGGTCCTTACATCTGCAACATTTGCTTCTATCATGACTAATCTCAACCCAGCCATTACTTTTGCCATTGCCGTCTTGCTTCGGTATGAACGTCTAGGCTCAGTTTGATAAACGAAAACTATTTTCTAAAAACTGATT
Source organism: Centella asiatica (assembly GCA_014636745.2). NCBI lineage: Eukaryota > Viridiplantae > Streptophyta > Magnoliopsida > Apiales > Apiaceae > Centella > Centella asiatica. The sequence goes on from CM025786.1 coordinate 28,125,945, forward strand.
TTATAAATAAATATTTTTTGAGAAATATTTTCTAGAAAAATTATTTTCGATGTTTGATTGCTAACTTAAAAAATGAATAAAAATGCAATTATGACAATGGGGGAGGGGGGAGGGGGGAGGGGGGGAGTAGTGATGGCGGCGCGGGGTGGTTGTGGTGGTAGTGATGGTTGTGGCAGTGTGGTGGCGGCAGACGTGGGTGGTGGCAGCAGCAGGGTGGTTTTGGCCGGATAGTGGTGTTTGGTTAATTTTTGAAAAGAAATTCTTCTTTTTTAATTCTGTAAGTGATTTTCTAAAAATACAAAAGGGTGTAGAAAACATTTTCTTAACTTTGAATTTTTTATTATACAACAAACATTAGAAAATATATTCTGAAAAAACATTTTTAATTTCCAAACAATAGAAAAAGATTTCTCTTGCATCAATCAAAGCCCTAATTTTAAACAACCTATATTGCTTATTAATGAGAGTTTTAATTTCATTTTCTCGACTCATTATTCTATATTTCGTCGATCAGTCCACGTGTCATAATCTTAGAGAATATTATTATGTAAATTAGTGCAAAACTTATTATTTTGTTATGATTTAAATTTTAATCACACACACATTATGTGTGTGTGTTAGAATGGAGAAATTGGAGTTAAGCACAGGAGCTGGCATAGCAAAGGTGGTGGGCACAATAATAAGCATAGGAGGGGCACTGGTTCTTACCTTCTTTAAAGGAGCAGAGATTCATATCAGCCCAATAAATAAGCATAGGGGTCAACATCTAGGTGGACACGTGGCATCATCAGAGCACAACTCCCCTAGTCATATTTTGGGGTCTTTTTTGGCTCTAGCATCTACAATTTCAATTTCACTTGGGCTCATTTTCCAGGTGATGATCTGTTTTTAAATTCTCACACCACAAATTTTTGTTAACCAAAGTACAATATACATGTGTAATCCATATCAATAGTATGCTGATAGAAATTCTGTTATTAATTAGAAGAATAAATATACTCATACACGAAAAAGTTCATAAGAAAAATTCACAAAAGTGAATAAAAAAAATATATCTTGACTCTACTTTTTTAGGAAGAGAAAGAATACCTAAATTGCCTATGTATCGGATTCTAATTGATTGGTGAATTTATTTATTTACATAGATTTATGTAACTAATTGGAAAGAAAAAGTACTATATAAATGTCCTTGTTTGTGTATCTTCTATGTAAAAATTCTAACTACTAATAATATTTCTTCATATTACCAAAAAAAAATAAAAAAATAAAGAGAAAGTTATGTTACCGACAAGCGTACAAATTTAATACAAATTTGAAATTCATAGATTTAGTTTTAAGATTTCATATTTCAAATTGGAAGTGAATTTATACATTTTATTGGTTACAAATTTAATACAATAAACTACTTGAAATTTAATTCTGAATACAAAACTTTGTTCGGTATCTCAACATGTACGTACACAACATAAATTAGATTTTAAGATTTTAAATATATACTATAATTTAAAAGGAGATATTTTGAAACAATGAGATTATTTAAAAACTCGAGAAAGAATTTTGAAATGACTTTAATATTTCTATCGAAAATTTAAAATTTTTGAAACTATTATTAGTTTTCATGGTGTCTCCCTTTCTAATATTCCTGGATACTCCCTATATATAGAGAGAGAGTTGATATATATGTTCATTTGAGGTGGCGGATCAGCACGAGGGGTCCCTTGAACTTTTTTTCTTAAAAAATTATATTTACATTACTTTTATCATTTTAAAATTAAAAATACATTTATTTGGTTTTAAAATGAATTTAATTTGAAATTAAGGTATGCTACGAAAAAAAATAATTATATTTGTGTAATATTTTTATTATATAATGATATTACTTTCAAAAGTTATCGTTACAATACTTTTATTTTATCATCAATTGAATATTACAAACAAATTTATTTTTTTTGAAAAACTAATTTTTTGTAAAATAAATTTCAATCAAACTTGCAACCTTATTATTAGCAAAAAAAAAAAAACTTAAATATGACTGTTTTGTACGACATAATATGTCACTTTATTAAATAGATTTCTAAAATATTATATTTTAAAATTAAATTTAGCATTTTAGTGTTGAAGTGAATATTGTGAAATACGTAAAAATTACTGTTATATATAAATTTTTCAATTTTTAGAGTATAATAGATTTTTTTGATTTTAGAACAGTACTATATTTTGAAATGAGAGCATTATAATTTGATAAATTTGAACTAAAAACTGAAAAATAGTAGAGTAATATTGTAAATTTTTTAAATTCAATAATTTTATTATTATAATACATTATCATATTAACAAATTCATTTTTATTGCGTATTAAAAATTTTTTGACCCCGTACAAAAGTCCTTGGTCGGCCACTATCGATATGATATTGTGATTTATGAAACAGGCAAAAGTGAGTCAAAGATATCCATGTCAATACTCTAGCTCTGCTTTGATTTTGAGCATGGCAGCAGTTCAAGCTTCTGTTTTTGCATTTTTGATGGAGAACGATTGGACTCAATGGAAGTTGGGATGGAATGTCAGACTTCTCACTGTAGCTTATGGGGTGAAAATCTCTTAATTACTTAATTGAGGTTAATTTAATAACTAATTCAAAATTTTATATGTTATAATCAATTCATTAATAAATCTCTAACAATTTAAATTAGTTTATGTGACGTATAGTATAGTATGCCGACAATAACATTTCAGTCATTTTTTAAGAAAAAATATTTTTCACCTAATATTCTACTCCGTACTCTAAAAACAAACGTATTTGAAAATATCAAATAATCGCTGTGATTCTTCTAATTTGATAATAATGAATTTAAATTTATAAATGTCGCATTTTTAATGACAAAAGTCAGATCGATCACATCTTTTTTTTTTTTTAAATGATGAAATTATTAATACTTTATATATATATTTATATATATATTTATATATATTTATTA
>CM025786.1:28129020-28201970 GCA_014636745.2 Centella asiatica
TATATATATATATATATATATATATATATATATATATATAACTGTATGACAGGGGATATTTGCATCGGGTATTATGTTGACATTCATTATGTTGTGTTTACGCACAAGAGGTCCGTTATTCGTATCAATTTTCAGCCCTTTGATGCTCGTCACCGTAGCCATTGCAAGTCCTCTGCTTCTAAACGAGAATTTATACTTGGGAAGGTACATATATCTTGCTTTCTTTTACTATTTTCCATTTTCATTAACAAACACATTTTTTAGTTACTCCATTTAAAGTAACAATAATAATAATATTTTTTTAGTGTGTAATACTGATTTAAGGTGTATCAAAATTCTGGCCAGTGTTACATTTTTTTATGTCTTTTTTACAATATTAATATGCTCAAATGTTATACTTTTAGTTGATTTTCAATTTTTTTTGAAAAATAAATATTTAAAATCTGTGTCACCCTTTTTGGGGAAAAAAAGTTTCATTTTATCTGAGACCGAAGAAGTTATGTTATATTGTAACGTTTTTACTTTTTTATGCCTGCGTTATTACGTCACTAATTTTGGAATTAATAACAGTATGATAGGGGCTGTGATAATCATAGTTGGATTATATTTGGTGTTATGGGGAAAAGGAAAGGAAATGACCAAGACTACTCAAAATTTGATGCCATCAAAGATCTCTAAAGACTCCGACGGACTTCACGTTCCGATCAATCCCTCGCCGGAAACAAGAATAACTCGGCGAAACTCCGGTGCTAACGGTCTCGGACAACTCGAGCAATTTCAGAGGGATGAAGAAGCTGGGACTAGCAAGCATTAATTTAGACTTACGAGTAATTAAGAAAGTTTTATTAATATGATGTTGGATTTATCATTTTATATATATTTGTATCATATGGCGTGAATTTTAATCAAGTAGTCTTGTAGTTCTCAAGTGTCAATTATAATGTTGATCAATAGCGATGTGCTCCCCGGCAGAATTCACCGAACAAGGCCCGAAAGTAGATAAATGTCTGGTATACCCTCCATACAAATATCCTTTCTACATGCAAGTAATAAAATAAAGGATAAATAATAAAGTAAATATCGGAGTTATCAGAGATTATTTGGAGTTTATAACATTAGTGAATATTGATCTTATTTATTTTATTTTAAATTTTAACAACAAACAGGATCGTTGTTAAGTCAGAAAGTGACACAAATATTATATGTTCATTATTTGCTTACGAATGTAATATTTTTACAACATTTTTTTATCGCCAAAAAGCGAAAATTATTACATGTAATTTAGGAAATAAAATATTGGACGACTTACTTCGAAGGCAAGCCTAAATTGAAATTAGGTATGCACTATTCAACACCATAAACAAAAATATTTTGACTTAACTTAAAAGATTTTCTTGTGATAATTGACCAATTTAGTGAAATGTGTGCTTACATGGCTTAAAAGACACTTCTGTTCTTTACTGAACGTTTATTTAGTTAAGTGTTTAACTCAGTAATCTATCTCTGGTTAGCAACCAAATTTCTCTTTTAAGAATAAGACGGTTGATTAGAATTCAACCAACTTTGATCTTGAATAGTTGAATTTAAACTGGTTTCGGTTGAGATCTTGCTATATCCAACACCCCCGGCCCTCCACCCCGAACCCTCCCCACCCCACCCCACCACAAAAAAAAAATGTTGGTTATTTGTGATCGGACAAAGAAAATCATGGCAAAACAAATAAAAATGTAAAAATGTTAGTTTTTGTGTCTAGATTAACTGATTAACCACCAACTAGCCCAAAAACACTCGGAAATTAAAAGGAAAAAAAAACTCGGTAAATAATACTTTTGTCTAGAAAAAATGGCGAAAGCAACTTCATCTTTCAAAACTATGTAATTTTGCATTGCAATTGAAATTCTCATTTAGAGGTAGTTGTTCGGGAATAATTTTTTCTTTTCTAGATTAAAATTAAATTTTGACTTGTTTATCTTAAATTAAGAAGCTACACTTCCTTGCTTTTGAAAAATGACTTATATTCAAATTTTAAGTTTAAAAAAAAAACCCTCAAACACTCGTTAAATCAGAAAGTAAAAAATAAAAGGTCAGTTTCGAACAGGCCCTAAGCTCTTCTTCTTCTTCTTCTTTTATTTTTACTAATTTATTTAATGTACAGTTCCGGCAAGACTCGTGAGTGATGACTATGCATGAGCAAGCAAGACAGCAACTGGGTAGGCAGGTTTAGCATTCATGATGAGAGGGGGAGAAGCATGCCTGTAAAGCCATAATTCTACTCACTTCCGCCCCACCACCAAGTCACCAACTCATTATATCCATAAATAAATAAGTGGAACTAAAATAGTCTTGGTGATAATTCCAAAATAAAATATATAATTTCATAGGATTACTTTTCACATAATTAATAAATAAAATTATTTCAATTTAAATTTTTAAAAAAAATTAGCTTTTAAGAATGTAATTTAAATGATAGAAATTTAAGATATATATAAAAAAAATTAAGTTAAAGCAAGCATGACTATAATAAGTGAAAAAAGATTGTTGAAATACTATATACGTCCCGTCCCGAAAAATAATGACTTTAAGTATAAAAAAAAGACATTTTAAAGAAGTAAATTTATTAATATATCCTTTATAATGCGTCATATAATAACATTGAAATACTATTGTTTGTTTTATATATTATTCTTCCCAATAATAAAATACGTCTACTTGTAAGGTTGAAGTAATTAACTTATACTTTATTAATATATATAAGCCATTTTCTTTTAAACAAATTTTTTTTTATATTTAAGTCATCTTTTTTGGACAAAAGAAGTATATATTATTTTGATTGGAAAAACAGTAACGATCTAATTATATTCTGGTCCAATGTACTAGTGACCTAGTGTAGTACCCTGTGGGAGAGGGAAATAACTGTGTACAGTTCTTATTGGCTAAGTTTTTTTTAGCATCAATTATTTACTAAATTACTTCTTAATACCGTTTTAAATTTTGACATGTTAAAACTATTGAATATAGAGAAATATTGGTGTTACGGGAGAGAATAATTTCATAGGAGGTTTGATTAATAATAATAATAATAAATACAAAAAGTTAATCATCGTATTATAATAATACATTACCAACACAAACACAAACACAAACATATTAATTAGTGTTGGGATTTCTAGAAGTAGTTTTCATGCTTTGTTTTCTTCTTCTTGTATGAAAGTGAGAATAACAAATTGAGTTTATTGGACGGCTGAAACTAGATAAAATAGATACCCGTACACAAGAATATATATATATATATATATATATATATATATATATATATATTTTTTTTTTTTTTTGGATTCTAATATATAACATTAATATGATATTTTATTTTATTTATCGAGTGAATTAGGAACTTATTGAAAAGATTCTTACTTTGCCTAATTTCCATAACGTAAAATTGAAATGCTCGTTAAAAATGCAAAATCTTTAGAATCAATTCTACCTTGTTAAAACTTTTTAACTTAATTTATTTTCTTTGTTTCTTTACATTTTTCTTATACAAAATCCTTTAAAACTCACACAATTATATTTTATATTTAATCATTTGAATGTCGAATTGATTTCGATCTCTAATTCACGTGTCTTACCTTAATTCTATAAAAATTAATAAAATCGGTGAAAGATAAAATTATCAAATTTAATCATTTTCTTAAAATTTATAATTTAGTTTAATTAGTCATCCGTACAGATATTAAAAGAATCTTTGTCTTTTAATACTTTTTAGCATTTAAGTTCGCATGATTCTCACACAGTCTTAATTAATCTCGTCGGTTTAACCGCTAGGTACTCTTTTTATCGGACCAAGCCTAACTATGTAAATCAATTTCTGATTTATATTTGATGATAATCATTAAAGAAATTATCTAGAAAGATAAACGGAATACTTTTTCGAAGAATAATAAGTGAAGATAACAAGGTATCAGAAAACCGCCACTTTATACATCTTCAACTTCCGTTCAACAGGTATATTGCTCGGTCAGAGACTTTCCTTAACACTCAGAGAACAGTGGTATGTGTCTGTATAGATATATAATACAAATATATAGTGGAGTACATATATATGTATGTGTATATATATACATTAAAACATATTTGTATGATTCTTTAGATTCTTTACAGCACAACCCTCTAATAAAGTCAACACTACTTTTGGTCGTTGCTTTCTACCCACCCTGGTTTTGGTGATGATTTAGTCTAGTGGGCATTTTTTTATTTTCAATTTTGTTCACAAGAATTTCTAAAATATTCATCAGATGACTTTTTATTTTTAAATTTCTAATCTTCCTTTGGTTTGGTGAACTAAATTTAACTTCAGGTTCTGTGTCGAGATGAGAGAGAGAGAGACACACACACACACACACAAAAAGGGAAAAGGGTGCTACATATGTTTCTTGGTTTGACCCACCTTTTCTTTTTTCTTTCCTGATCTGTTTCTCTTCTTTGTTGTAAAAATTCTCTGTATTTTCACCAAGTATAGATTCATATATAGGTATATACACTTGGGTCTTGCAGATTTTCTTTGTCTGAGGTATAGATCTTTGATTCTGTTGTTCATATTTTAAAGTCATGGATAATAATATCCACAGATATTAACTGTGGTTAAAGAAATTTCTCAGTTCAAGATGTTGTTTCTTCATCTTTATTATAGCCTCTGGTGGTTGAACAATTAGTGATTACTATAAGAGAGAAAGAAGTGTTCTGTTTGGGGGGAGGGGCGGCGCGGGTTTCTTTTTCTTTTTCTACCCTTCTTATTTGGTGGTTCAAACTTGATTTCTTGGTGATTTTATAGATATTTAGAGGTAGAAATGTTGGTCAAGTATGGATTTTTTCCCTGATATTAGATGGGTGGTATTTGTTAGATAATTATGATTCACTTTTTAGTCAAATTTGTAATGTTTTACTTCTGACTTCTGGGCTTTATTTCTTCTTGCAGATCTTTCAAGAAATAATAGAGATTTGATCAATTTCATGTGTTTAACAGGTTAGTCTTCAATTCTTGGTCATTTTTTATTGCCAAGATGTATTTTGACTTTTTCTACTTTTATATTGGTAAAGTAAATCTATGTTCATTCTGGAGATAGGTTGAAATTGAGGTTCATGTACAAATTACTGCAACTAATGTGTACTTGCTTTATGCAAGTACAACAGACCTGCATTTGAATATCAGTTGCCTGGATATTTTCTCATAATGAGCTTAAAGTGCTATGTGGTTCTTGAATCTTGATAGATATCTTTGGATTTGAATAGGAGGATTTGCGAATTGCAATATGTTGCGCTAAGACCTTGAGTTCAAATTTTAAGCATTCTCTGTTTGTTGGAGATTTTCAGAAACCTAAATTATTTTGGAGTAATGTGAGTAGTGAGTACATTTCTAATTATAGACAGATTATGCAATAAAATTTTTGCTTATTGTTTTCCTCATCTTCTTTCATTAGTAGGAATGTAGAAGTTAATTAACTGTAGAATAAAAGCATGCAGTAAGTTAACAAAAGCTGATTGTGATAAAGTTTTCTATTTATCTACTCTAAGGTCCATGTGAAGCTGTCTTTATCTAGTCATCTCTTTTCTTTCTTTTATCTTTGGATGCCTTTTCTCTATTTTTTCTTGGCTATCAATATTTGTTACAGAATCTAATTCTCCTTTTGTAGTGTTTTGCAGCCATATTTACATAAAGTGATTCAGAGAGTATTGGTACTTGAATAGATTGAGTGGGAGAGTTGTGATTAGGACTTGGCGGATTAGGGATAAATGTCTTTTCGAAGTATAGTTCGTGATGTGAGGGATGGTTTTGGGAGCTTATCGAGGCGTAGTTTTGATGTCATGCTGTCAGGTCATCACAGGGGAAAATCACAGTGTTCGTTTCATGAGTTGAGCGAACAACCTATCATAATTCAGAACAGCCGTTGGGCTAACCTTCCACCTGAGCTACTCCACGATGTAATTAAACGGCTGGAGGAGAGTGAAAGCACATGGCCTGCACGAAAGCATGTGGTCGCATGTTCTGCTGTTTGCAGGTCATGGAGAAGTATGTGCAAAGATATTGTTAGAAATCCAGAGTTTTGTGGGAAGCTAACCTTTCCTGTTTCTCTAAAGCAGGTATTTCTGATTTATTGTTTAGTAAGAAGTGGGGAAGTTCAATCAAATTTTCTTGCTTTTTTGACATCACTTGGTTTGAAGATTCACCTGAATTTCCAAATGTTGTTCTCCTCCTATTGATAGATTCATTTGGTTCGAGTTAATGATTTGTTAAGAGACAAATATAGCTAATTCTTATTGTATTTTTCAGCCAGGACCTCGTGACGGGACTATTCAGTGCTTCATCAAAAGGGATAAGTCTAACTTAACATATCACCTTTTCCTGTGTTTAAGCCCCGGTGAGTAATTTGTTCCCTTTCTATAAGCTCTATTTGCGTGTGCTAAAGTTCCTTAATGCTTTCTTCCGGTTAGAAACACAGCAAATATAATTGCCTTTGACATGTGAAAATTGTGGTAAACATATATATACTACTCAGTTTTGCCTGAAAACTATGTTACATGGAATCAGGGGCAGGCATTGGGCACTGTTAGATAGTCTACATGTGATAAAAGTCAATTGTTTCGGATTTATAACTACAACCTAAAGTTGTATATTGTATCCTCTTTGGATATGGGTGGGTAGAAACAACGATAGAAAGTTTCACAAATCGTGCTACTACCTTGTCTTTAACTAAACAGATATGCATTAAGGTTAACCTCTATATTACATGAAGGTTTCCAAACAGAACAATGTGGATTAAATTTGTTTATTATTATGTCTTAAAGACACATAGTGAGGTAGAGGCCAATTTTTTTCCTTATCTATCTTAGACGAAGCATGAGCACTAGATGCCGACATGCAATACCTCCAAACCATGATTGTTTGAGCTGTTTGACACAGTCACATGGTGTTTCAACCATTTAAAAGAGTTCATATAACACACCTGAAAATGCATCTTTGAGATTATGTATTTGCCAGTATCATGAATAATCGATTCTCTAATTCTTGCCATCTCAAAGGAAAGATTTTTCCTTTTTCCATTTGCTAATGACGTTAGTTAACTACTTTAATGTTTATACATTTCTTTTGCTGGCAGTTATTGAATCATTGTTTTAATATGACCTGAATAATGTTATTTGCTGCTGTCACAGAAGTTGCAGTTTGTGCTTTGGAATTTACTGATAAGTATGGTTTGGTATTCCATTTGCAGCTTTGCTAGTTGAGAATGGAAAGTTTCTTCTTTCTGCAAAAAGAACTCGGCGAACTACTTGCACAGAGTATGTTATTTCCATGGATGCCGACAACATTTCAAGATCAAGCAGCACCTATATTGGCAAGCTGAGGTAATATAATGAAGTTGCAATATCTTATCTTAGACTTCAAACCAAAGATTTCTACCAATGCATATTGCTCTCCAATATACTTTTTCTCATTTGAACAAGTTAGGACAAAAAAGGTAAAATGAAAAACAAACAGATTATGTGGGCTCACAGCCACTGTCACCTGATTAAGGTTCAAATGTCTATTCCATTAGGCCATGGTATGTATAGATCGTTGCTGCATGCCAACTAAAATGTGATGCAAAATATAGGGAATAGTGTCCTAGGAGTGAGGATGCAAGTAATATCAGACCTATACAGTTAGTTCCATATGACCTTCATTTGTAGAACCATTGGCAAAATGTAGTTATATTCCCCAAAATTTAACTCAATAAAATATTAAAGACCCTAGTTCTGCTCCTCGCTGCTTGGTTTAACAGTTTAGCTTCAGTCTTCAGGTGAACTAAGTGGTAGTTACTGGTACCTGTTAGATATTGGTTTCACATGTTGTCAACCATTCTATCTGCCCTTTATTATGATTTTGTGATTCAAAACATTTGATGAACGATGCCCTCTATTATTGTCCATCAACTCATTTTTGTTTTCTTGCTGCTTGCTTATATGCTCATTATCCTTATCAATCTCTCTTAAAGTTGGGAGGTTTCTTAAGACTGGTTAAGAAATTTTTCTTTCATCTTCAAAGCACTCAAATAGTCATCTGAACGAGTAAATATTGAACTCTGTTCTGTGTCAGATCAAATTTTCTTGGTACAAAATTCATAATATACGACACACAGCCACCACATATGTGCACCCATATTCCCCCGCCAGGCAGATCAAGTCGAAGATTCTATTCGAAAAAAGTCTCGCCAAAAGTCCCCACCGGTAGCTACAACATAGCTCACATCACGTATGAGCTGAATGTTCTTGGAACACGTGGTCCAAGAAGAATGCACTGCATTATGCACACAATCCCCCTCTCAGCACTTGAGGAAGGCGGCAGCGTACCTGGCCAACCTGAGCTCCTACCCCGCTCTCTTGAGGACTCTTTCCGAAGCATTTCCTTCTCAAAGTCGCTTGACCACTCTGTTGAGTTCAGCAGCTCACGTTTCTCCGAAATCGGCGTATCGTGCAATGAGGATGAGGATGGCAAGTCGAAACCCTTAATTTTAAAAAATAAGGCTCCAAGATGGCATGAACAGTTACAATGTTGGTGTTTAAATTTTCGAGGACGAGTGACAGTGGCTTCTGTCAAGAACTTTCAGTTGATTGCTGCCACGCAACCACCACCAGCTCCCGTTGTCCCAACAAATTCTCAGCCAACTCAACTGGACCACGATAAGGTCATCTTGCAGTTTGGAAAGGTTGGGAAAGACATGTTTACCATGGATTATCGCTATCCCTTGTCTGCATTTCAGGCTTTTGCAATCTGCTTGAGCAGCTTTGACACTAAACTGGCTTGTGAATAGTAAGATCAAAAAAGAGAGAAAATAACATTAGGGTGTTAAGTGAATTCCATAAAGAGGAATAGCATGTCTTCTATATTTTAATTTTCTTGTTCTTTATCGTGGGGTAGAGTAGGAGACTTTAAATGTTATTATCTTGTAAACTGAATTTTAAAAGTGACCCTTTTCATATTGTTGACTCCACACATTTGTAAGCTCAAGTCTCTTTCTTATTCCTCCTTTTTTCCTATTTACATTGTTAGTTCTTGAAGAATAGGCTAGTTGTCCATTGTATGATCACTTATTTTAACCAAAAAGTACAGTGAAATGCTGTCATAAATACTCTCATAAAGCAAAAGTAGGAGTTGTCAAATTTTAACATCTTTTTGTAACTTAAGATTCAAGCTTCAATCCTTATTAATAAAGAATGAAAGTAAAGGATACATAAAAAAGAAAAGAAACCGCTATGAAATAAAATATGGCTTAAAATTCAGTGACAGGCCAACCAAGAATCCTGCAGGATATTACCCAAAAAATAAAAAATAAAAATAAAAAATTCCTGCAGGGAAAAAAAAAACAGATCGTGCAGGAGGCCAAGAAGTTAAGAATCTCTATTTGTGACTAAAAGGGGTTATCTTAAACTTTTGCAGAAAAGCATATATGATCCTTTCATTTATCCACCTATTGAACTTAATTGTGACTACATAAATAAGTACATAAAATAATTCAACAGTTATTATAAAATTATATGATAGACGAACAAAATAGAAAGAGAAGGATTTTCTTATTCAAAAATCTATATGACAATGGACTCATACTCATGCATATTTATAGGTTAGAGAATACATGTAGTCGATAAAATATATAATGGATATACAATGAACTAGATTGATATAAAAAGTTAAGGGTTGTATACATGTACAAGAAATAAAGTTAATGGTTATGTACATGTATAATAAATTTTAAGGGACATTCAATATATATTTTAATATATTTATAACAACAGTCTAATACTCTGGGGGGTCTGTTCATGTATGATCTCTCCCCTGCAGATAATAGATAATAAATACAGTATCAGATCTTTGAGATGACCGCAACCGTGTGTTTAAAAATGTATCATTTATTTAAAAAGTCAAGTGTACCTTCTTTTTGCATTCTCTATCTAAATTACATACTCAAGATTTTCGATCAAAGGTAAAAAAGAAAAAAAGAAGTATCATTTCATCTTCTACATAATGTACATATTCAACTATACTTCAATTCTTGTTTGAGGACGAAGATAGTAATATATAGTATTATTTTTCTACACTTATTTATGTACATTGTATGTATTGACACAAATAAATTTATAACACCACCTCACAAATCAGTGTAAATGAAATGATCAAAATTGCAGTCCATTAAAGTCAACACACACACACACACATATATAGCCAGCTTGTTTATGATTAAAAGTGTATACTAATAAGTTTATTCTCACGCATGTACAACTTTTTATGTGATAATAATTTCATACATAGACATAAATACTATGCCGACAATAAACCTTCCAACGATTAAAATATGAGTCCCCTTTTGAGGAACACACATTTCGGGACTAGAGTCTTAAAAGTGCGAACGTTGAGACTTGGTTTGGTTTGATTTTAAAGATATTTTATAATTAATTTTTCTGTTTCTAAATGACTGACGTTTAAAATTTTGTTATAATTAAATTGATTATTTTTTGATTATAAATTATACGTATATATATATATATATTTGTATTTGTATAATTATAAAATTTAATTCTTGTTGTAGATTGTCTTTCTTTCTTATGATTATTATTTTGTCACTTATATATTTATAAAATAATAAAAATTTTAAGTCAAAAAGTTGGTCAATTTAACTAAAAATAACCAAATAGCATCAGTTAATTAGGAATAGAAGAGTATAGTTTAACACATAAGAAAGAGAGTGAAAAAAAAAAGAATAATATAAAAAAAAAGAAAATGTAATAAATGATCTGTACTGAAAAATGTAATAAAATATTCCTTATCAATATATCAATCAATATATAGTGTATTATTTGAGAACTTATATTTTGTGTACTCCATTTAGATAGTAACTACTCAGTACACTCGCCGAATATATTATTCGACTGAGTTACATGTATATATTTAATTATTTTTTATTTTAAGTAATTAACTTTAGTTTACCTGGATGTTCTTTCGATTATTTTTTTTAATTTATAGTAGTTAACTTTATAATTTACCTAGGTATCTTTTAGAATTACAAGATAATTATTAGACTTTCGAAATGTAAATAATGTTTTAAAAAATTGCAACAATAAAAAATCTGTAACGGAAGAAAATAAAATGGAAAAATAGAAAAATAATTAACAAAGAAAAAAGTTAGAAAACGAGGATGTTTACAATAAAACCCTCCATGAATCTAACATAAATTAAACAAATTTTCTTACATAAAATATTTTTATTTGTAATTAATTTTTTATATAATTAATCATAAAAAATAAAATTACAGTACCATCTAATCAAACAAAATAAATTGAAGAGTTACATTTTATTAAATATTGTTAGCAAATTTTTAAAAAATATTAGATATATACGTGGACGATCTGATATATAAATAATATAATATTAATTGTCTAATTTTTTATTTTTTATGAAATTATTATAATATAAATATTTAACCAATTTAAATATATATATATATATATATTATTTAATATTATAAAATTGAGAAAATAAATAATATAAACTTACTATACAATTAAAAATAATAGTTTCTAACAAAACGATGGTATTGAGCACAGGTTGCGTGTCAAGTTTAGTATATTCTTCCTTTCATAAAGTGGAATTATGGAGGAGTAGTGACCGTACAGTCAATTTACGTTGAACTAGTCAGAATTAAATACAAGGATACGTTACGTGATATGTCATAATAATTGTAATTTAACGTAAACTATAAATATGAAAATTAAAAACAAAACAGATTTTCATTTAATGAAAGAAGAGAAAAAGAACATACAAATTCGTAACAGAAAAATGCATGTGTCAAAAAATGAAAAGATAAAACATATAAATAAAATATAGATAGCGCTAAAGGATATGAACTTATAAATCTGATTAAAAATATAACTTTTTTTTGTATAAACATAAAAAAGTGAAGTAGCTGTTACCTCCTTTGTACTTTCTTCGTCTTTAATGACAATATATTATATATTAAAACTATATAAAAATGATATTATATTATTTTGTGAATTATTAGTACTTATTTATATTTTTATACATAGATTTAACTACTTGATGGAATACTGGATATCATGATAAAATTACTCACAAATAAAAAGAGTGTTTGGAGACTTGATGTATTTCTTGATCAATCATGAAAGTTGAGAGAGACAAATATATGAACCTATATGCTATACATAATGATTTCAATACATTACATAAAGGACGTGATATGAAAATTTTATTTAATATATGTTTAATTAATTTTCTTGGGAAAAGATTCATTAATATATTTCTAAGAATGATATTGTCATTTGCTGGCTTGAAAATTACTTTTACCACAATTGGTCCTAAAAATATCAACTACCCAAGTCAGTTATTCATAATGAGTAATTACAAATTAAGTATAGACAGCTTTGACAACCCTTTTTTGGTAATAAGTAACAACCTTTATGAATTAATCTTTTTTTATTGAACTCAAACTCTTAACCAATAAAATTACTACCTTATTATATAAATATAAAGGTTTAAATTTAAATTAGTATCCCAAATTATTTATCCTTTTTTCACTTTTAGGATTGAAGTCTAAGATTTTAAGCAAAAGACTCATCCATGGCATTAAGTTTTAGCTATCAAGTTCAATTGAATTTACTTTATCAAAACTTGATGATGTTTCATGCACACTACCACACTTGACATGTTAATGCTTATTTGTAATAAACATATCTTTTTATAATTTTTTTTTACCATTTTAACAATCTAAAAGATGACATGTCTTTTAACATTAAAAAAAAAATAACAAAAACTTCACTTAAGGTTTCAAAACTTTCAATTAAAATTATCAGTTCACTTATCAATCTTTAGAGCGATTGGGGAGAAAATGACGCAACTTTATGCCATAACTTAATAGTTTTAGGCTGTTTATCAGTAAAATGAACTCAAAATAAAATTGTATTTTTAGTCCATTTAGAAACAAATTGCCAATTGGTATTGCCAGATATGCAAAAAGGTGACATGGAGTAAGATGACAACGTTGGACTTAATTGCAGAAAAAATTATAAATGAATCCTTTAATTAAGAAAAATAAAAACAAAAGTTAAATCCCTTAACTGAAAAATGGTTGAGTTGAGGGCACTAATTTATATTTGAGCCAAATATAAATTAAACCTAATTGTAAGAATATTTAAAAAAAAAAAAGGTGGTGAAAATATCATTTTCTTACTATTTTTCTCTCCTATATTAGTCGATCGTCTCTTTTTGAAAATCTTGATTTCTTGCAACGCAACTAGAAACTCGGGCCTTCTGGTCTGTCTTTAGGGTTCGATTTTCTCTTTCCTTGGTTCATCTGGGGGCCATTGTTTTACTCTGTTTTCATCGAGGTATAGCTTCTTACGCTGTTTTCATTTTATTTTGTTGCTCTGTTCTTCTTCCCGTATAAAAGATTTTCTTTTTTCTTTTAAAGATCTTGCCATATACTATTCCAGAGTGCCACTCTTTCATAGTGTTGCTTTTCTTTTTCTGGGGTTTTGAAATTGTTGAATTTTCGGTTTTGGATGTTGAATCTTGTTTTATTTCATCTGGGTTGTTCTGAAGTTGTATGAATTTGGGTAATTGTTATTTAATTTGTTCTTGGTTTCGAGAATTCTCTCTTGGGTTTCTGCAAGTTAAAATTTTTTGGATGGGTTTTGATGGGTGATACTTGTTGCAATATATTTGGGGGTTATGTTTACATTTGCATGGGATATAGATCTAAGTGATGAATTTATTGGCTTTTGTGTAACTTTCACTTGACTGATGAATTGCCCATGTTGTGTTTCGTTTCCAATTTTTTTTCTTCCGTTACATTCCTTTTGCTTTTTAGTTTGAATTAACTGTTTTTCTTTTCTTTCTTGTGGCGATCCAAGTGTTTTGATAAGCCTGATAATCTTGTGTTTTGTTTGATGTCATAAATAGGATTATGTTGATTTTGAATTGAGTCTTGTTGGAGGTTTTGAAAGAGTCTTGATAATGCCATCTACTGATAATCACGGATTTCCCATGCCGTTTGCCGCATTTCGTCGTTCAATTATGGGTATTGGACATGAACAAGTGCATTCCATAGAAGCCAATCATGATTCTGTAACTCACAATAGAGAGATCGAATCTTTTCAGAAGCAAGTCTTTGATCGATTTAATGATCTGGCAACGTCTAATGCTAATGAATTGCTCTCTCTTACATGGATAAGTAAGCTTTTGGATGCTTTTGTTGATTGTCAAGAGGAGTTCAGGGTCATATTGCACAATAATAAGGTACATCTATCAAAACCACCTCTAGACAAGATGATTGTCGAATACTTTGAGAGGAGTGTTAAGGCACTTGACATATGTAATGCTGCTCGTGATGGGATTGAGAAGATTCGGCTGTGGCAGAAGCACTTGGATATGGTACTCAGCGCCTTTGGTTCTCGAGGGAGGATAATGAGTGAAGGTTCATTCCGTCGAGCAAGAAAAGCTTTGATGGATTTGGCACTGGTGATGCTGGACGACAAGGGTTCGGGGTCTGTTTTTTCACAGAGGAATAGATCTTTCGGGCGTAATAAGGGCAAGGAACACCATCCTCGTTTGCCTGGGCACTCTAAGTCATTGTCTTGGAGTGTATCTCACACTTGGTCAGCAGCAAAGCAGCTCCAAACAATTGCAAATGGTTTAGTTCCACCGCGTGCTAATGAGATTGCAGTAACCAAGGGGCTTGCAACCCCTGTGTTTACAATGAGTTTTGTACTCTTGTTTGTACTGTGGGCTCTAGTTGCCGCAATCCCTTGTCAAGATCGAAGCCTCCAAATTCACTTCTCGATCCCTAGGCAGTTCACGTGGGCAGCTCCGTTTTCCAGTATGCATGTTCAGATTATGGATGAATCTAAGAGGCGGGATCGCCGGGATTCTGTTGGGTTGTTGAAGGAGATTTGTCAGCTTGAAGATAATATTCGTCACATGACAGACTTGGTAGATAATGCTAACTTTCCTCTGACAGAGGAATTAAAGGAAGAAGCAAAGCAGGGAGTTGAAGAATTATTGGTAGTATGTGAAGTTTGTAAGAATGGAGTGGATCCTCTGGAGCGCCAATTGAGGGAAGTATTCCGCAAGATTATGAGTTGCCGGGGCGAGGGTCTTGAATTATCGGGGAAGGCAAACTAGCCTTACTAACTCAAATAATTACGAAACGAAAAATAAAAAATCAAACATAAGAACTAGAAGAATATGTTTTCCTTTTACTTTCAACCAGCTTAGCTCAAGGAATGGCTTCAGATTGTCATGTAGCAGCAGGTACTTTTTGTATTTACCAGTATACCTTATGTAAAGTAAGTGTTAAAAATTATCAGTCCAGAGTTGTCGCTTGTTTACCAGATTAATTTGATTTATTTTCCTATCCATATCTAGATCGTGTCAGCTTTTCTGGTCTATCAAAATTTGATGCCAGAAGCAAGTCACTTTGTATTATAGTTTGTCATTCTTTGTGACAATAATATACATTTTTGTTTTATTTTTTGAAATTCATTAATAACATTGCTGAACCAGATCCTATATATGTAAGCCAGTAGTTTTTTATGCTTTATCTTGGGGCATCTGTTTTTATGTTTTTTTGTTTGGTAGTACAAATCTACTAGGCATCCAGATGTATATTGTTAGTGCTCAAGATGATAACTGTTTCCTGATGACATTATGCATTCTGTTAGCTCTTTGATATGAACAGTTTATGAAATTCCAATGCACTGGTTCATCAACAATAATAGGTTACCTAATATGGATATATTATAAGTTGTGTCAAAAGGACATGTTATATCTTTCTAGGTGTTTAGTTTATCTGGAAAACTTTATGCTCGAGTCTTTGAGTGACGTGGATGCTAAATTAGTGTTGTTGAATATCGTGGAAGCTCTAAACCAGATGTTAAATGAGTGATCCATACTATTTCATTTGTTTTATTGAAGCTTTTTTAGCTTAGTTATTTGTATATTCCAGGAAGATATGTTTGGTAGTTTGGGAACATGATGAGGTTTGTTATCCATCTCAATCATGCATTGGTTGTTCTTGGATCATGTTTCCTGAATTAGATATTTTTATACATACAACCGCCATTAACAGCCCTACATTATTGGAACTCATCTAATCGTAAACTACATTCCCCACACAAGAATGATAATATTGCAATAATTAACTAAAAATAATGCTAACCTAAATGATGGTGCTAGCTAATCTTCCAGCATATATGTAGTGGTTGAGATATGTTAGTTTCTTTTGAATGTGACAGTTTTCGTGATTATCTGTCATGTATACATGTGGCTTTTATTTGTAACTTTCTAATAGCCAAATAGGTTCGGCATGCTTCTTCTTTTTGTCCTTTCTTAGTAAAGGTGTTATTCAATACGTTTTTCTGCATTTGATTCAATTTAATTCAAGAAATTATTACCAGTAACTAATTTCTGCATTATTTTCTTTCGGACGGTGTTTTCGTGGGGCTCTAATTGCAACAGCTGAATGTGCACGGGACGGGACTCTTCCAGAGAACAAATAGCTGGCGTTGGGCTGGCATGCCAAAACTTGATGGATTGGCTTCTATTGAGTATGTTACAGATAGTTGAAATTTCCTATAACAAATTTAAGCAAATTGCTTTGAAATGACTTGTGAAATCAATTGAAGCAATTAGTTGTTATATAAAATAATTCAGATAGGTTTGCAGTGTCCTCCAAAGCATGAGTCCCGCTCATATGTAAATAATTGAAGTTGGCATTAATTAGGAATTATTTTGGTCCCCATTTTGGCTATTAGGTGGCAAGTCTAGTCACAGAACCACCCGAAATTAGGCTTCAAAAACAGGCTGGATAAGCTGGAATGTCTGGTGATACCATTTATACAAGTCTTAGAGTAACATATATGCCTAAACTAGTACATGATTATATTCTACTTAAATTGATCCACACGAGTCGACAATGGTAGTTAATATGTTTGACAATATGTGAATAAATGGATATGGTTTATAGGTGATTTTGTTCGTCGACTGAGCGTTGCGTGGCTGATTTTCTTTTCAACATGCGATTGACCAGTTCATTTTCATTCGCCAAGATTAACATATCACAATCCATGATTTATTTCCATTCTCTTAGAAATATCCAGGAGATAGTCATTTATTTTGCCAGCTGATTGCTGCTTATTTACGCCATTAACGTGATGTTGTGTCCCCTTTAGTTTATTGCAAATAAATGAATGGCCATAAACTTCTGATTCTCAAACTTTAGCTTTTCTCCACTTAGCTAAAAGTTTATTGATTTTATATCAAACTGACCAAAAAAATTATGAAAATTCAATATCATGCTTCTAAAGTTCACTGAAAACATAAAAGGCTAACGAGCATTGGAGTACTTGATTGGAATTTATGGCAATGTAAAAAAGAATATTTTGTTCACTCTAAAATGACATATAAAAAAGAACAGATAAAGTATAACATATATAAGTATATTATAAAGAGTAGCAAGAAATGAATACATCCTATTTTCTTTAATTGTTTTTTTGGGTTGTTAGAATTAGGATCTTATTAGTGTCACGACACGTCAAATAAACAAGTCATAAGTTTGTGTCCAAGTTATCTGATTTCATTACTTGGTGTGTATTTTATGCTATTAAGCACTATAACAAGTAAACAGGGATAAACCAGAATGAAACCAAGTTCATTCCCAGAATAATACAAATGCATGGTTCTCCATTTTCCTCATGCAAGGCCCAAGATTCTTTATTAGTGCCCCTCCACATTTCATTTCATATTCTTGCATACAGAAACCTTATTATTTTTTTTTAAAAAAAGGAAAAACTAATGGGTAGAATGTCCAATATGGAGAATGGTTTTTTTAATAGCAAGCAAAAAACGTATAAAATAAAATATCATCATCTCGTAGCCAAAAAACATATCATCTCCAGCAAAACTTCAGATTATTTTGACAACCTAATTTCAACAATGCCAACAAACTCAAAATTTATGTGTCTTAAAATGTCTATCCACACCACTACTGAATTCGAAATCATCACTACTACTACTTTCATTTAAAATGTACTTATATAATCTTTGTCGCTCTAAAATAGATTTCTAGTTTTTTAACATTCTCTGTCCCGTGCAAGAAAAGAAAATGACAGCCTTTCTTTATATGAAAAATTAGTCAAATAATTAGCGTAGATGTGTGAGTTTACCCAATTCAAACATTAATTTTATGAAGAAGCTTAATATCAGTAACTAGATTATTCACCAACATACTTGTGACCAACATAAAGTTCCCGAAACACTACAGCAACATTAACAGGAAATGGGAAAAAGGAAAGGAAAAAACTAAGGAGCCTTGAATTACTGAACCAATTCATTTTCTACTTCACAAATATATATATATTTGGCGGTGGTGGTGGAAGAGGGGGTTGGGTGGTGTGTGTGTTGGTGGGGTGGGGTGGGCGGCGGTAGGGGTGGGAGAGCAATTAGCCTATTGACAAGTTAAAATGTAGTGAGATGAAAGGTCTAGCCAAATTTACATTGCTACAAAACTGATAATATATGGCTTACCAGAATAATTTTCATATATAGTAGAAAATTTTGTACTCGGCCGAAAAAATGAAGTTTCTGATAGTGAAGTGATCACAAATTAAATTGAGTGGGTAAGAATAGCTTATTATGAAGTTAGTCCTCGTCAAACCCTTCTGCATCTGCATCACCATCGCCCCAATCATGATCATCAGCTGCTCCTTCATTGGCATCACTGGCATTAGTATCAACAGGCAAATCAACATCCATATTATCAGGCGGCAAATCCTGCGGTTCTGCCACAGGCTCAACATCCATTGATTGAATGTTATCATCACTGAAAAATTTAGTGTAGGGCTTCGAAATCTGAAGAAGAACCGATAATTGTTATTGTTTCTAGCATAAAGAAATGTGCCAAGTCCAGGTGCGATTGCTGTGACATTCAAGCCATGCTCAATACATAAATGAGAAAAATCTAAACATTTAACGCCCTCGTCTTTAAAATTTTTTAAACTTATTCTACTTTCGCAGAAGGAAGTTATCGATCTGGCAGGTAATGTTTGAATTTCTTTTAGAGTTAAATGTTGCCAAATACAAAAACGACGAATGAAAATTACGAAACCTCCATTTCTGAAGCATACCTTGTAAAGAGCATTCCTTTGCTCTGCACTCTCGATTAGGTTTTTCCAATGCTCATCTTTTTTCAAAGCGGATGCAGAACCAACTACCTATTCAGAATGAAGGATGAGTGTGTTATATGACAAAAATCATCAACTTAAAAATTAAGCTT
This sequence comes from Centella asiatica, assembly GCA_014636745.2. NCBI lineage: Eukaryota > Viridiplantae > Streptophyta > Magnoliopsida > Apiales > Apiaceae > Centella > Centella asiatica. Next base: position 28,148,394 of record CM025786.1, read on the forward strand.
TGAAAAGCAGTATCTTGACCACAAATTTTTTACCAGAACAGAAGACCTTGCCCTGGTTATACCAACATTCATTCTTCTAAAATCAGCAACAAAGCCAATGCCCCTATCTTTGCTTGCCCTAACACATGAGAAGATAGCAACATCTTTTTCTCGTCCCTACAAAAGAAAGCGGTTTTGTTTACTTGAACTATTTCGCAGTATAATACTCGCACAAAGTATTGAAAAGGATGCACCAAGACTTGATTGTATGTATATCTCAATACCTATCTAAGCCAATGGAGATCATCTTAACAAGAATTTTATACATCTCTTCAACTCCAACACATGATACCTAGTAGGTTGTGAACTAGAGTTGAGAAAGTGTTTTAGACAAACTCTAGCATTCCATGATAGGTGTAAGCAAATGGATTTAACAAGAACAAATTTCCTTTTGTTTCTTTTACCTGGAAGCCATCAACTGTGTTGATGTCTACAACTTTATTCGACTCCACACCAAAAGTTTCCTGGAACTTATCACGGAAGAGCTTCACTTGATGTCTATATGGGGAGATGATTGCAATTTGAGAACTTGACTTAAGCTCTGGATATCTGGATATCAATTTGTGATACAAGAGGAGAACAAACTCAACCTCATCAACATTTTCCCAAGAGCCACTTCCTGAGGGCTGGGACTCTTTCCCTTCATGTATATCAAAAAAGCAAAAAGGTCCAAAGCATCTGTATCTATGCCATGCACGCTCTGTCTGAATTTTGATATCGGGCCCATCTTCCAGTGCCCCATCATAGAACTCTTTAGAAGGAAAGCTTCGTATCTGAGAGGATATGGACCGAACAACAAAGCAATTACATTATGGAATATAATTGGTCACAACATTAGGGACAAGGATGATTTAACTAAATCAAGGAATTAAATAGCCAGTCGCCTTGGGGTTGAGCTGGATATGGAAAAGGCTGAAATCAGATCCATCAGGCTCATGTTAAAAGTTCTTGGCGCAGTCAACATATTAAGTTTATTACAGGTCACTATTAGATAGTTGGAAAAATGTGAAGATACTTCAACAAACCTCTGGATGCATGCGATACTGGGTCTTTAACATCTGTACTGGATATCCAGCCCTTTGAAATCTCTTAAACAAGCTCATTCCGTACCTATTACATAGTATTATTGCAAATTATAAGCAACATTTTAATAATACTGTATTAACTAATCCCTCCATCCCAATTTATAACTCCTAATTTGACTTCCATGGTAAAATATAACAATTTTTGAACAAAAAGGTAAGAAAATTTATATACAATTTCAAAATCACAAAATGGGATTATGTAGAAAATTCTATGAATTTTTTACAATTATAGTTGGTTCAACTATATATTTATGAAATAATAGGGTTTTTCACTTTTTTATATTAAAAAATGAAAATGTACAATTTGACCTCAGAGCGTTATTAGGGAGTTTATTATGGGGTGAGGGAGTACTAATTATAAGTCCATAATGAATTCAGTTTCATACCCAAATTTCTCGGCAATAGGAGAAATAACAGTGGCTGGCAGTTGAACTGGATCACCAACCTAGACAGAGAGAAAGGAAATATTCTAGACAGACTAAACACACATCACAAGCATTTGAGTAAAACCACATCACAAGCGTCAACAAGAATAATAACACTGACAATGAAATGGAAATTAGAAATTAATAATTGATTTAATTAGGAAATCACAACTGAGGTTATGTCCATAACCACAACTAGAAGAGTATCACATACTACTGTACATTCGTACTTCAACTTCTCCATTATGAGGTACATAGCATTATGTGGCAAAGTGCATTCATAATTTTCTTTATCTATTGCTCCTCTCCCACACTCCCTTAACTGATGCATTTTAATTTAGTTTATATAGAGTTTGACGAAAAAAAGACAATTGCATGCATAGTTGACAAGCCAGAACAAGTCATCAAATCAATTTAAGTTCAAAAATTGAAGGAAATTGTGCAATAAAACTAGGCATGTTTTATATACCAGGAATACTTGTTTGCATCCGTTGGCCAGTGGAACAAGTGTTGCTGCTTCCACCTGCTCATAACAAAACTTTCAATGTTATATTTCAAGGAGAGAATCCACATTATGAGGCAATAACAAATAACAAATGTTACTTTAAGTTTAAAACTTTCAGTGTAGCAGAGATTTACTACAAAACTCTTGAACGGAATCCCTCTCATGTGTTTGTCTATGGTGTAGTCTTTTTTTAGCAGAGGATTTTAAACACAGATCGAGTGGTTAATAAAATTAGTACATCAGTATAAGATTAATAAAATTAGTTAATCCACATTATGAGGCAATAAAGGTCAAAGCAACCCACCGCTTGTGCAGCTTCATCTATTATTACAACATCAAATGTACGATTTAGTTTACTGAAAAGAGATGAACCACTGAAACTGAGAGTGGAGAACACCTGCCATAAGTCCAGGAATCAGAAGAGTTGTTGGATTTCTCAATTTAACAGTATGATGAAATTACATACAATTGCAGCTTCATCCAGAACTGAATGACGGATTGCATCTCTATCCCTTCGGGCACTTCCATTCTTCTGCTTATCACCTGTCTGAAAGTCCATGCCAGCAAGTTTTTGGTCCACCTAAAAAGTGGCAAGACACTGACATCAGCGAAAATATCTGATCAATGCTCCATGATTCATATGAACTATTATGCAAAGTTCATGAGGTTTTTAGTCTTGCCAGGTGCATACAAGATGATCCATAGATACTGCCTCAACAGAATGATGTGGTTTAAGACCAATACGGACAATTTTAGGAACATAGGAACGATCATTTTCATCCCGAATACCTGAAGAAAATAAAAGGCAGTAATGTATATCGAACCCATGGACAAGTTTTGACATAAGGACAAAGATGTTGCTTGTGGCAAATAGAAGACATCAACAAACTTGCTATTCTATTTAACTTGGTAAACCAAAAATCTTAACAAGGAAATAAAAGAATGTCTACAAGACTAAAACAAATAAAGAGGGCACTGAAGTTTGCAAATATATCCAATTTAGAAAAGATAACAATTTCAATTTTCAAACCAAGATAATATTAGAATAGGACAGTACCAAACCAACCAAATTATTAATAAAGAAAAAAAAGAAACAATAATAAATTCATAACTTAGGTTAGCTAAGCATTCACAACATCCAACTGATCCCAAAGTCGACCAAAATGAGAATTTAGTGAAGACTAATATCCTTGAAAGCTATTTTTTGTATTTTAATCCTATCATCTTGATCATAGATAAGATAAACAATATGCGATGATGATGATGAAACCTTTTTTTTTGGGGTTAATGATGAAACTCAATTATAGCCACCCTGTTGACATCCCTATGCCTATATCAATGGAGGTGATTTACATATTTGTCGAGCTCAAATGAGGTTCGTTAAGAGGGGAAAAATAGAATCAGCCATTGAAGTGGTATACGTGTTAACAATTAGTCAAACAAACGACAAAGAGAAGTTTTCAACAAATCATCTTCTGAATCATCCCAACCTATGAAGCACGGACAACTCTCGGAGGTCGATCTATCAGTGTCGGACACCGATACGCGCCGACATGCTCCCGACACGTGTCTGAACAGCATCCAATTTTTTATTTTATTTCTTCTCCTCCGACACGTTGGGGACACGCTTGGACACTCAGGGGGCTGAAATAAAATTTGAAAGGTGGCAAGTGGAAATAGAAAAAAAGAAGGGTACCTAAATACAATAATACCTATTTAATTAATCAATAATCTCTAATACCTCTTTACTCTCTCTTGGCTGTCTCGAACAATCGATCCCAAACCATCGATCGACTTCGTCCCAAAGTACCAAACCCTAACTTGACTTCGGTTGCTCCTGCGACTATCTCTCGAGTCTAGACTATCTATCAATGACAACTGCTCCCATCTTGACAACTCCCTCCCTCTCTCCTGCGACTCCCCCAATTGACTCCCTCTTGATCGCAACTGCTCCCTCCCTCTCCTGCAACTCCCTTCGATCGACTGCTCCTGTGACTTCTGGTTTGGGTGCTGGCCTGCTGCTGCTTCTTCTTCTGGTAAATGCCCCTTTCTTTATCTTTTTTAATTTTTAAATCCCTTAATTTGACTCTTTTAATTTGGTATGTTATGAATGAAACCGTCAATGTTTGGCTATCATTATTATTGTTTCACTAAATTTATTATTATTTTTGCTTTATCAACATTAAGAAATGAAATGGATGATGTTATGAAGTTACATATGAAAAAAAATATAAAAAATATGTGTCCTCTGACGTATCGTATCCTACTTTTTTGGAAAATGGCGTGTCGCGTGTCACGTATTGTGTCGTATCCGTGTCACGTATTGTGTCGTATCCGTGTCCCGTGTCAGTGTCCGTGCTTCGTAGATCCCAACCACCTATCCTTCAACCAATTTCATGCTTTCTCTGGGAACCAGAGGACCATAAGTTAGAGAATTTAATCCAAGTGGATTGACAAGGGACATATACTTGGATAGTCACATATAACATTTGTGGCAAGCTAAACAACAGTTATACAACGTAAATTAAGAAACAGGAAGAAAAACTGAAGCAAGATATAAGGACAATGAAACTTGTACCGGTGTTAAGCAAACGCAACACAATCTCATCAAGTGCGGAGTTTGATGGAGCACATACTAGAATGCGGACGCGGTATTTGCGACTGGAATTAACCACTTCTGGTTTCTATTCAGTAAATTGAAATTAGAAAATGGACTGCTGAAACAGTCATACACCATCGTAGTTATAATAATAATAATAATTATTATTATTATTATTGGAGTATTATCTAAATAAGAAAAACTTACCAATTCATTGCCAGAGGTCGGAAAAAAACCGTCATCTCCATCTTCAGGCATAATTACATCTCTAGGATTAGTACCAGCTAACCAAGGAGATGCTTTCTCCCAGTGTTTGTACCTGAAAAATGTTTATTACTCGATAACCAAAAAATAGAAAACCTCAAAAACCACCAGCGGCGACATAAAACATTTTTTTAATGTTTATAGTTTTATAATATGCTGATGAGACAACCTTAATATAGATTGAATTGTATACATGCATTAACATAAATGGTTACTATTTGACCATTGTCTTATAATGTGTTACCACCACTGTGAATAAACAAGATAATGAAATCAATAATCTCCACATTTAAGGACTTCGAATTTTACTTTGGTATATAAGTTCTGGGAATGCAGTTAAGCTAGTATATACTTATACAAAGGACTTTCTTGAGAAACAGTAATGCTTTTATTACCTTCTAATCATTGGAGAAAAGAGGAACCTTCGAGGAAAGAAGACAACGGGTCTCTTAGATCTCTTAGAAAGAAAATATATATAAGTTATATAATAACACTATCCTTTACTTTGCATACATGTTGACTATTTGAAATATATTATCAATACCATGGAAATGTCTAGACCAGAAAGCCTTTTAAGCCTAAAAATCAATTTGAAGAGTTGGAATGCAGTTGCTGGAATTATTTACATAATTAGGTTCTAGGGTTATTGAAACTACAAACTAGTGAGGGGAGCAAGTTTGTGCACTCGTATATGAGGATTAAACCCGATTCAGGATATATTGTTTGAGGTCTAAAGGGATATTTGTATGTCTCATACTCAGTTTGCTTAATACTAGTTCGTAAGGAGTATGTCGAGCATAGTTTTATTCCTTGAATATAATTGAACCAAAACTGCAAGCCTCTTCCATAAGAATTACCTTCTTTTAGTCCTTTTTTTTTCCTTTAATTTTTCATCATGAATTCATGCTTAGCTATAGGAATTCTTGTGTATTCTGTTTCATCATCACTTACCTGTAATATGGAAAGGTTAATTTCCAACTAGCAAGGACCCAAAAGACAAAACAAAAGAAAATTTTCTTGCCACCCTGCTATGAAAACACTCCCTACTTTAGAGAATCATCCATTTACAAATAGTATAGAAATGCTCCAGACTTGAATTCAACTATTTACAATCCAAACAGCAACTATCACACATTTTGTCTTCCCATTTATAGTACTTCTTGGAAGTCAGAATAACCTACCCAATATTTGAAAAATACTTAGTTCTAGACGGATAATAAACAAGTTTCCTTAAGGTTAGCCATCCAGTCTCTAATAACCTTTTAGCCACCGACTAATCAAAACAGATATGGGTTGGCGCCATCAAGGGTAAGCTCTCCTGGCATCAGTTTCTTTTATTTGCAAGGCTCAAACTTAAGAATTTGCTTAAGGCGAACTGAGCTCCTTACTGCTCATCCTAAGAGCACTCACACTAGTTCCCCTATATTCTCTATAATCTCTATTTTAAGGAGTAAAAAGTTGAAATTCTAAAAATAATCTCTGCACCAAAATCCCCAAAATAGAGAATTTGTTAAAAGATTTGAACAATGAATCTCTACATTAAAGGATTTACTATTCAAGGATCTCTAATCTGTATAATAGGGATATTGGTGTAGTCTTACAAAAATAGAGATTCTGTAAGATATGAAAAAAATGTAATTTAAAAATAGGGAATTTGTTAAGAGACTCTAGTATGAATATCCTAAAGGCTTGGGTTCCCAGGTGATACACATTCAATAGGTAAGATATCATCATATTCATTATAAACTAATAAATGTTTAAACTGAATATCACTGTTTCACTTGTCGCCCTTTTCATATTTTCTACCATGGAACTGAGAACCACACTTCCCACCTCTGGGAAAAATATAAATAATTTTTTTTAAGGAGGACCAACTTTTTTAATACAGCCCTTTCCCAAACCCCATTCCCCATTCTTACAGCGCAATACCAGTCAAGTAGTGCTGAACAAAGTGTAACTCCCTATTCTGTTCTAATCACGTTAAAATAAAAATATCTGACCTAATATTGTGATAATTTCTACTGAATGATAAAACTCATGAAGGGACAGCTAGAGCCACTCAGATCAATAAGAAAAAATACAAATGAAAAGAAGAAATAAAAGATAAAGGAATTGCACATACTTCTCCTCAAAGGGTAGTTCAGGTCCATGTTTTATTTCTCGTAATGTACCCCTGCATGGGAAGGAAACAAATTCTTCATTTATATGTAAAAATCAGGTCCTCTGAATTCTTCCCTTCGACATCTAGAACGTGTAAGGCAGCAACAGAATGCCACCTTAGTATTTCTTTTTTCCTTTTGAATATAACCAATAAGGCAAATAACAAGATGCAAGTTGGAATAAACATACTTGGATTGTATTCGAGCTGGAAGTGCATGCAAAATGGCACTAAGGATCCCAAGAATAGTTTGAGTCTTCCCCGTTCCTGGTGGACCCTAGAAGTTGCATGCTATTAGAACTTGCAAGTTCTTAACATGAGCTTACTTTATCAGTTCATGTGCTTTTTTAATCACAAAAGAATGATAAGAAAAAATAACTATTCAGTTAGAAGATGTTTTTTTAGTTGTTATATTTTAAGAGATAATTAGATAAAAAAATCTATAAGTTTGTAACTGAAGAACAATTAAAATCCATACATTCTAGTGTAAAAAGTACAACATACTTTGTAACAACTTGGGTTGTATAAATAAGATGTAGAAAAAGGCCTAACCTGTATCAGGACAAACCTTTTGCGGGAAAGACCTGCCTGCAGTAAGCATATATTTCATTAGAATATATGTATGCAAAGGGGCATATGAGAGTAATATAACACATGAACTGACGAATGATAACTAATATGTTACAAAATTCAATGACCATGGGTTTTTGTCCAACATGTTATTAGCCGCTGGTATATAAAAAGAACCATTAGTAGGAAAACAATCTCACATGTATCGCTTCCAGTTGAGAAATATTATGATTGCTTTCAATGTAATCCATTAGGGAGCTAGAAATTTTCCAAGCCTGATCTTCAGAATTTTGATTGCTTTCAGCTGCCTTCAATATTAAATCTTTGAAAGGGAGAGAGCTAATAGAACGAAGAGCAACATATTCCCGAACAATTGTAGATAAACTGCAAATCTGAAAATTGCTCTATTATATGCAAACCATACATGTATCTTCTGGTCATAATTGGACTTAACCAATCAATATTTTGTGTAATTGCATTAAAACAAATAATTGATTTTACAATGAAAAAGAACAATATTAAGAAGAACAAGAAAAAGAAACAATTGCATTAAAATGTGAGACGAGTTATACTTGATAATAATAGTGACATGCAAACAAGAAAAAAAAAACAGGAGAATTAAAATTATGAATATGACAGTCTTGTCTATATACATTCTCAGCTGAACTTTTCAAGCTAGCAGATAAGGTAGCAACATTAATCACAAATTCACAATACTCCCTCCATATTCCTAGTCCACTTTTTGCAAGTAAATTTAGGTGAAGTTTGGCATACATCAAAAATAAAATTTTATTTAATATAAATTATAAACTAAACATATAGAATCTAGAGATTAATTAATATCATAGTTTAAAATTATATCAAATATTTAACATGCATAAATTTACTTCAACTACAATGCCTTCTTATTTATTATTTATTCTATCCTTGGGCTCTTTTTACTTTTTTTATTGTGGGTTCGTCAAATGCCAAGCTGAGATAATATGGGATAAAGGTGATATTGATGTTGTTGACTACATGCCCCTATAGTGTCTCGACATAGCAGCATTAGTACTGACACACATTAGTACTGACACGCATTCATTCCACGTAAAGAACACTACTTTGACTTTCTAAAAGTCAGATGACAGCATTTCAAACTACAAATGATGTGATTCATGATTCGAATTGACAATTTTTTTGTTTTATTCTGTCGAACTCTTCTTATACCATTGTGTTTATAAGGATTATATCAACAAAGATGAAATAAATTCACATTATTTGAAATTTATAGTATCATCCTTTAAATTCAAGAGGTTCTTCTTGTGGCCTTGTGGTACAGAGCGTGTGATATATAATTACATACATATATGTATGCATATAAATACACATACACACACACAAAAAAAAAACTCACATACACACACGCAAACTGCATTATATCTAATCTTTTCAACATAAACCCTGGGAACTTTTTCATACACGACAATGATAGCACTATCATCTTCGAGAATGACTTCAAGTAGTAGGGACTTTTCATATTTCACAGATCAAGCCATATGAATTAGGTTATATCTAATCTACCTTTTCAGAAGCCTATGTACGCAAACTGCATTATATTTCAGGAGAGAAATAAAACATAATTATATGTCAGAATACATGTAGCAAATGAGTGTCCATCATAATCTTAACTATATCCTTTTATAGTGTACAAGCCTAAGCAACAAACTTGCCTGGAAACTAGAATGTTTATGACTTCTTCCTATATTCTACAAGCTAATAAGAGAACAATGCATTACCTTCATAATGAACCATGTTTTCTGTAGTTCTTTAACAAGAGGTCGCATGCTCAACAGCCTTGTGCAAGGTTCAACCTTATCTGCATTTGATCCTTTGACTTCTCCACTTAATTGCATTCTAAGTCTAATTTTTTCATGCTGACGATGTTCAACTAATGCAAAAGCATATGTAGTTGGGAGATCTTTACCCTCCCCAAACTGCAAAAAGAAACCCACTCACAAACAATATTACTCAGTATAAGCCCACAAAAACGCTAAATCAGATTAATCTAACTTGTTAACTTTAATACTATATTAACATGATGATGTACAGAATTCAGCAATCAATTGCTACCTTTCTTTTTGAGAGTATCAATAAATCATTCTGTGAAATTGAATCCCAGTCTACCCCAAAAATCAACGGTAAGTGAAACCCATCGGCCTCGTTGCATTCAACTATCATACCAGTCTTCCAATCTGTTTCTGCAGAATAAAATGAGATATAGCTATCAGATAGACTGACAAGCAACATCAAACTATTGTCTCTCCTTTTGAATTTAAGAGCCTCTCAAAGTTAATCTCCCAAAAATTCAATAAATTTAATTTAGAGAAAGGACTTCTTAATGGAAATTAGAAGTATTTAGGACATTTAAAATTGCATATCTTAAGCCACCTTATATTTCTTGTCAAACAAATGGAAACCCAATTTAAAAATCATGAATTCAAAAATATCTCCAAATTACACATTGATGGACAACCTTTCTCTAGATAGATGAACCACATTGCGATTTTCATTGTAATATTACATCAAAATGCAGGAGATGAACAAATTTGCTCCATAAAACATAGTCAAAAATCAAGTATACATACATAAAAGTAGACTAATAAAAGAAGGAATTTAATAATTACCTTCTTCCTCATCTCTTCCTTGAACGATCTGAGCTTTCACTTCTTCAAACAGAAGCGGTTCAAATGTTGAAATATATTCATGAACATCTTTATATGTATCCTTCACTTGTGTCAAGCCCAGAGCACTTCCATCAACGTTTTTTTGGCTATTTTTCTGCATAAAAAACACTCAACAACCCTTTAAATTGATTCTGGGTATGCGAAAAATATATGTAAAATAGAAAATTGTGATGAAGAAATTTACAGTGGACTCGCGGAGGAGGCGAAGATAGTCCCAACCCAGGACTATTTTGTAGAAGCGAAGAATAGAGGTTTCCTCGTCTAGCTTATTCTTCTCCACAGCCATTGGAGAGAGATAATGGTGCTGTGAAGAATTTGGGAACTGTACAGAGAATCGAGATTCTCTGCCTCGATTCAGCTGGGACGGGGTTTTTGTCTCAGGGGTTTACGGTTTTCCACTTTTTTTTTTTTTTTTCTGGCTCAAAAATAAAAAAGTAGAATTATTTCAAAAAATCAGGATTAGGTTTAGGGTTAATATATTTTACAGAAAAATTAAGACAAAATTGTCTTGATCACGATACATTTAACTTTACAAGATTATAAGGAATAAGGTTGAATATATGCAGTATAATTATGTAAAACAATATGGAGCAATATAGTTATGCTGTGGGACAAATATGAGTAAATTAATCTGAATTAATATTATTATAATACTATTTTAATCACATAATTGTTATAAGTATGTAAATGTGTGCGACATTAACTTTTAACTAAAAAGAAAAGAATATTTATGGTATTAATAAATTAAATATATGTAATAGTTATGGAACAACATTAACTTTTAACTAAAAAGAAAAGAATATTTATGGTATTAATGAGTTAAATATATGGAACAAGATTATAGTAAATAGTAATTAATAATTTTTAGTGAATTTATTTTTCTAAATTTGATTTTATAATAAAAATTTTAGACAAATACACAATAATAGATAGTGGCTAGATATAGTTTCATACGAGGTATAATAAAATATTATGTGATGGATGTTTAAACAGAAGAATTAATAAATTTAATTATAATGTTTTTAACCAAGTATAAATGTCAAATATACAAATTCCGAAGGAATTTAATATTAAATTTTTAAAAAATCCTTGTAAAATTTCAAACTTGATTATAATATTTTTTTATTTTATTTATTTATTTATTTATTTTGCTTTTAGGAGAGAACATGATGTAAAGAATAACAAATAAAAATTGTTGGAAATTATACACACACATATATATATATATTATGATTATGAATGGAGCGAACTTTCGAAACAGCAAACATAAACAAGGTCTGAAACAAAATTAAGCCCGGACATCGAAGTGACCGTCTATCCGGAGGTCACCATATTTTCGTGCGCCTCCTCCAACCCTAAAAATATTACTACAATCACCCATTAAGTAGCTTCTGATTCAATTAAGCTTTATAAACACCCATTTTCAAACCCAAGTTTCGATCTTTCTAAAACCCTAAACCCTATATGTTTTACAGCTCATTCATCTATAATAGCAAAGGATTGAATGAAACTTCACTACGCATATAATTATATCGAAAACTTGAGTGGCAGTGCTCGGAAATAATGCCATTGTGGAACCCCAGAAGAAAATATATTCAAAGGTTTGAATTAATGTTCTTTTCGAGGGCTCAAAGGGTCTCCAAGATTGCTGCTGCTGCTGGGTTTCATGGTCAGGCGGAGATAGATTCTCGTCCTTGTCATGGTTCAGAGGGTCTCTGGTTTATTAAGGTTTTATGTACGCTCTGTATTCGTAGCTCACCTTCTCTTGATATCTTCGGCTCTCATTATTTTCGAAAGCATTTGAATCCCTTTCTAGCATTTGAAGTTATAAAGCACTTGAACTTCAATTTCAGAAACCCCAGATTAGCTTTTAGTTTCTTTCAATTTACGAGGCTAAATTTGGAGCTAATTCATTCTTTTGTTACTTATAATTTGCTTTTGAGGTCATTTTGTGAGATGGGTCTTCATGACTTGGCTAAGTTGGTGCTTGATTGCCTGAGGATTGATGGATATTTACTCGATAATGTGTTATTAGAATTATTGGCAATGTCATTTGCAAATGCAGGCAAATTTGAGGTCGCCAAAGACTTGTTTATTTCTCAGGAATTGTTAATTGGTCGGTCCGGTGGTGATAGAGTAGGGAAAACAAGTTCTTTTGTATATAATAACTTTATGAGCTTTTTGGTGAAACTTAACCTGGTGAATGAGGCAGTAGGATTTTTTGAAGACCATATTTTGAGATCACAGTGCTACCGTCCTGATACTTATACATTCAATATTGTACTCCGAGGCATGTGCAAAGTTGGGGAAGTTAATAAGGCTTTTGTGTTTTTCAATGATATGGGAAATTTTGGCTGTTTGCCTGATCTTGTTTCGTATAATACCCTTATAAATGGATTGTGTCGAATAGGTAATATGGATAGAGCTCATCAGTTATTGAGAGAAATAAAGTCGCAAGATGGTTTCTCACCGGATGTTGTTACCTATACTTCAGTAATATCGGGTTATTGCAAACTGGGTGAAATGGAGAAGGCTATTAAAATTTTGGATGAAATGACTACTAAAGGAATCAAACCGAGCTTGGTCACCTTTAATGCGCTAATTGATGGGTTTGGCAAGACTAGTGACATGGATTCAGCATTAAATATTTATGAAAAGATGCTTATTCTCGGTTGTCCTCCGGATGTTGTTACCTTTACTTCTCTCATTGATGGTCATTGCCGGATGGGACAGGTAGACCAAGGTTTGAAACTTTGCAATGAAATGAATGCAAGAAAGTTGCCTCTGAATGTGTATACCTTCTCTGTTATTATTAATGCCCTTTGCAAGCAAAATAGACTAAATGAGGCTCGAGATTTCTTGAAGCAGTTAAATTGTAGGAGTGATATTACACCCAAACCCTTTCTATATAACCCTGTTATTGATGGGTTCTGCAAGGCTGGTAACATTGATGAGGCTAATATGATTCTTACAGAAATGGAGGAGAACAAATGCAAACCTGATAAACTGACATTCACCATTCTCATACTTGGGCATTGTATGAAAGGTAGAATGTTGGAGGCCATAAACATTTTTAATAAGATGTTAGTAGTCGGTTGTGCCCCAGATACAATTACTGTTAATTCATTGGTATCTTGCCTTCGAAAGGCTGGAATGCCTAATGAAGCCTATAAGATAAAGCTAGCAGTATCAGGGAACTTCGATTCTAACATGTCATCCTTGAGCAGGATTGCTCCAAATATAGATATTCCAGTGGCTGTTTAGTAATATGGCTTTTTGGCTTTGCAATCTGCTTTATGTGCTTAGCCACAGTTCATCCATCACACAATCATATCAAAGGAACAATTGTAAACCTGCAGATTAAGTCAAAAAGTGGTATGTATTTGCCTTTTTCTTTTTGTATAGATCATTGAACAATTTTTTGCAGTCTTTCTCCTTTAACTTAAAAAGTGCAGTTTCTTCCCACTTATACATGTGATAATTCTTTTATATCCATCGTGAGTGCATATTTCAAGTTTAGGTCAGGCCTCCTTTGTATAATTATACTGCCATTAGGATCCACATATTTAAGGGAAGAAACATTACCTATAATGAGGGATTTCTCATTGCTGTGCTTTCTTCATAGCAATTTTGCACCGTTAATCAAATTCTGTTGAGCAAGCAGCAGCTTCTGCCATCCTCTTAGCTGCTATAGCGGAGAGGCAAACAATATTAAAATGAATGACGTCTTAGTATTTTTATATTTGCTTTCTCATGTTTCAGTTTTTCCTTTTTTATTCCTTGGTGTCGCACATGGATATCTATATTTTAAGTTGTCATTATCATTTCAAAGCCGTTTCTTTTTTCATTTTTTTTTGTTCGTTCTTTTTCTTTACGATTTCAGAGGACCCATTTCTGAAACAAAGTTTGAAACTTTGGTGTTTTCAGTATATTTAATCCCGGTAAAGCTTTAATATACTTGTTTCGTGTTATCATGCAATCTTATATTTTGTAGTAGTCATCATATCATTATATTATATTAGATTCTTCAGAAGTCTTAAAAACATTATCAGACGTTCATATGCCAGTTGGCGGAGGGAAAAGGCTTCATATTTTGCAACCTGTGTTACAACATGTAGTGTTGGTATTTGATAAAGAGTCTTAGAAAATGTTTTTTCATGATTGTTTTATCATATATGTATTTGCACAATGATAAATATATACTTTATTTTTCAAAATTTCTTATGGCTGCCTTCATCATTGTTAGTGACTATTTATGATACCATATATCTGATATGATCAGTTCAGGTCCTATCATTTGGCAAGCATGTCAAGTTTTTCTTTAGGTAGCTTTCAAGTCAATTAGGTTCAAGAGTTGAACTTCATGATCAGCCTCTTTCTTAAAAGAACATTTTAATGAGTTCATACGACATTACCATGTATTCCATTCTTTGTAGATCAATGATGATTCTAATACTGGTAATCTCTGTACATGTGGCAAACTTGGCCTTATGTAGTAGGGAACATTCAACTCAAGCTGACTTGTAACAGTTGTAGCTTACTTTCTATTTCTTGCTTAATATTTTTAATTCCTGATCGCAATTATTTGCTTCTTTCATATTCAGAGAGTTGTAAGCAATCAGCAAGGCCCATGCAATGGTCAGATATGCTACAAAAGGTTTTGTGCAACGAAGAATTGCATAGATTGTTCCTGCATGTTGAGGTGTGGCATGTTATTTTTATCAGTAAATATAGAAGTCCTTCCTGATATTTTAAATTGTTTCCCAGAGTTTTGACATCAGTTATTCCTCTCCTTTAATACATCTGTTTCTAGGTGTAAGGTAAAGAACTTGATTTGCTTCAGCTTGCTGCTTACTGATAAGATCTTACTTTTCACTGTTTGATCTTTATGCTTGTGAGAATATTCCAGCTTGTGAGGGTATAAGGGCATTTGCTCCTCCATGTGCTCGTTTGACTTATTTTACATGTTTTTTTAGTAATAACCTTTTGGTCTTACAACAAGACAAAATACTTTTACTTTGTTCTCGAGTTATCAGAGTGTCAATGAAGTTCTCAACTTTGACATAATTTCCCATATTTTTACTTATAGAAAAAAACCTTTGGTTTTCATTGATTTTAGATTCCGATTGTTACTAAATTGTATTCTGCCTGAAACCATTACATCAATTCAATAATTAGGAGTTGAATTAAGATATCAATTTTTGCATTTATGATCTATGCACTATATGTTTTCTATGGATTCTTTTAGGAATTAATATTTGCTCCAGTAAGTTTCTTTTGCCTAAAGGAAGCAATTTGTTTTCTTGGATATTTAAAAGCTAATTTCTTTCTCAGCCATCTATTATGATTTTAATTGTTGTTTGTTATTCCACTTTGCAAGATATTCTGTAATTTTTCAAAGATTTTTAATTTTTACTTTGTGTTATTATTGCCACTTTTTGGCTTAATTGTTGGTGCTTCATCATTGGTCCACAAGTTCACCCTTCTGATATTTTTGATAAAAGCACTAAAGCAAGTTACATGAGCTTGGATGTGGTGTTGCCAAGTTGGTGTACAAGCATTTAGGTTTAGATGTTGGATTATGTAGAATCACTTTCTTGAGACAGATAGACGTGGCTGAGAAATGTATAATATTTGGACATGGGTTCAATAATACTGCATCTAGTTTGAGTGATCACTAATCATATAGCTACATGGCTTCTTTCAATTTGAAATCCATTATGATAAGTATCTATATGAAGGTATAAATATTCAAACAGGAGTAACCGAGTAAACAATTGTTCTTCTCCTTTCACGTTGAGCTTTTTTCTTCTTCATTTATATTTATTTTTCTCTATGGATGATTTGATGTTTTTGTCATGGATGCCGATCCCCAACACCCATGGGCAGGTATATGCTTGTATGTGATTTGTACGGGTACTTCACACAATTAGCAGATATAATAGAGAACCAGTACATAAAGTTAGTTATTTAGTTTTGCATATATTTCAGTCTTTCACCCTCACAATATGTACACTGATTCATTTGTTTGCAGACCTGGGAATGTGTTAGGCTGCATAATATTATGCTGTAGGTAGTTAGTTGTGGAGAGGGGTAGTAATGTCATTTCAATTTCCTTTTGTTTGTCTGTTTACTTTTCTTGTCTGTTATGTAGCATGTATCAGTGTCATGGAGGAAGGACAGTACTAGGTAGTACAGATTTAGGGTATTGCTGTGGGATATATAAACAGTAGAGAGACATTTCTATTTCTTTTGAGTCTGAATATGTATTAAGAATTATTGAGAAGATGAGACATGCTATCTCCCTGAGTTATCCTTGTTCTTCCATGATCCCTCCCAAATTCTCTATTCATTGTTGCATTGCTTTGCAAATCTGTTTCTGTGTTTATTTTGAGATCTGAGTTAAGCCTAAGCTTAACAATTGGTATCAGAGAGGTTTGTTGCGTGGAAACCATTTCCTTGCCTTCTTCAACCTTCAACACCGTTAAAACATTGTTCATCGCTACAGTGCTAAAACCCAGAATCCCAAACTCAGTTTGTTCAAATTCTGCCATTTTTCTTCTTTAAAACCCTTACCCAAACATCATACAACAACAACCAGATTGAATCAACACCAGAACTAAGAACTTGGCATGCTCCGTTTTGGCTGAAACCTCCAACTGCAAAGAACTCCAAGTTTGGTCAGCTGATTCAGGTAAAAATCCATTTTAGTAGTCTCGATTAACGGAGATCTAGCTTACCCAGTCCATTTCAAGCTTTGAAAACACCTTTTCCTTGTTTTGAGCTTGAATTTTCTTCAAAAAACCCTGTACCGAGAATTCCCAGAAATTCTTCATTTAGTCCTTTAATATCTGTGTTTGAAGTTTGAAATCTGTAAGTTGTTACTTTTTTACACCTTTTTAACCTTGACACACTTATATCCACTTGTAAATTCCACACCCCAGATTAATTTTTTCCTTGAATCTTTTCAAAACCCCATTTATCTGAGATACTGAAATCTGAGCTACTGAAACAGAAAACTCCAAGAGATTCTGGTGAAACTTTCAACCCTTTTGGGTATGAGGATGATGAAGAACCAGAATACCAAGAGCATGGGTTCAGTTATCAGAACTACAGAAGACCCTCTAGGTACAGAAATGAGGATGGAAATGGAAACGGGAGGGAAGAGAATCATGGATGGAACAGGGGAAGGTGGAGAAACCACGACGAAGATCACATGAGGCACATCAAACTGCAGTTTCCAGTGTACACAGAAGGGGAAAATGTTGCCTGTTGGGTCCATGACTGTGAGGAGTTCTTTGATATTTATGGTGTCAAAGAACATAGGATGGTGGCTATGGCAGCAATGCACCTCCATGGGACACCCAAAAGCTGGTATAAATCATTTATAGTGGGAAAGTCTAGGGTGACATGGGAACAATTTACTGTTGCCTTCGTCACCAGGTTTACAGAAATTGAGAAGGCAGATTTCTATGAACAATTCAAGCTCCTGAAACAATAAGGGAAACCAATTAATGAGTATGATGACCTCTTTGAAAAATACAAGGGTCTCATGCTTGGTGAATTCCCTATGCTCACTGAAGAATTTTTCACCAAAAAATTTGTTGGAGGCTTGGATCCTGGATTTAAGAAATGGATGAGGTTGGTGGAACCTAAGAACTTATCTCGTGCTTATCGCTTAGCCAAAGGGCAGGAGTTTTGGGAACAAAACCTTAAAACTCGGACCAATGTTACCCACTTCCAAACCCCAAACCCTTCTTTGTATGCTTCAAAGACTCAATGTACTCCATCCACTCCATACCCCAACACAACACATTTTGCCTCAAAAACCAACCACCAAAACACCTCTAAATTCAGTCTTGTTACTTATCCAAAATCTGGACAGAACACTACCAACCTCACACTCCAACCCTTAACTGCTAAACAAAGAGCTGAGAGAGGTGCTAAAGGACTTTGCTATTACTGTGATGAAAAATTCAGTAGTGATCATAACTGCAGAAAGCCCAAGGTTTTCATGATGGTGGGTGAAGATAATGAAGCTGCAGATAATGAGGGACCCCCAATCTTCGACGACGAGAGTCCTTTTGAGGCTGAAGGGGGAAAGATCATAGAAGGGAATGACAAGAATTGCTTAGCAGCCTTGAGTCTTTGTGGGGAGTTTTTGCTAGAAATAACCACCAATAAGCAGCAATTGATGGCCCTTGTTGATGGGGGCAGCTCCCTTAGTTTCCTATCAAGGAAATAGGCAGAAAGATTATCATGTAGCATGGAAGAAGTGACCCCAATAGAAGTAGAGCTCCCTAATGGTCAGAAGTTAGTATGCCGGCCAGAAATGCACAGATTTTCAATGGAGCTGGGAAAATCAAGATTTTAATTTTGAAGTGTGGATTTCAGATGGGACATAATTCTTGGAATTCCATGGCTGAAGCAAATAGGCCCAGTAAATTTTGACTATGAGGAAACTACTCTAAGGTATGGACAAGTGCAGAAAACCTTACGAGGCATCTCCCCGAAATCTAAATATACGTCATCTAACCATTGTCAAAACGTATCTATAGCACAACCTGAATGGATGAATCAACTGGTGGAGAGCTACGAAGGAGATTCTGAGATATCTCAAGCTATGGTAGTGCTGGTCTCTACCATGGGCCCTAATGAATATGAGATCAAGCACAGACTTCTTAACTACAGTGGCAAAAGGGTGATGGGCTCCATGGAGATTTAAGAACTATTTTCGAAGAATTGTACAAAAAAGGGATAGGATGACACTCTGGAGTGAGGGCTTCCATCAGGAGGGTGGAACAATTCTTCTTTTGGGTTCGATTGAGAAGGGACATTACCAATTGGGTGGCAGAATGCCATGTGTTCCAAGCTTCTAAGAATGAGACTGTGAAACCTCCAGGTCTGCTCCAACCACTACCTATTCCCACAATCATATGGCATGATATATCCATGGATTTCATTACAGGGTTGCAAACTTCGAGGGGCTTTGACACCATTTGGGTAGTCTCTGATAGGTTGAGCAGATACCCACATTTCATTCCTCTTGCCCACCCTATCACTGCCAAAAACCTGGCCAACTTGTTTTTTGAGAACATCTTTAAGCTTCATGGATTACCCTCTACAATTGTAAGTGACAGAGATCCTATTTTCTTTAAGTGAATTTTGGAAAACACTTTTCAAGCTCACGGGAACAAGGCTGCATGTGAGAACTTCTTACCACCCTGAAAGTGATGGGTGTACAGAGAGAATCAATCAATGCCTAGAGCAATATCGTAGATGCATGACTGGACATGCTCCTAAGCAATGGTGTAACTGGCTACCCCTAACAGAGTGGTGGTTTAATACCACTTTTCCCAATGCCTCGAGTACTACCTCCTTTCAGGTAGTCTATGGTCATGAAACTAGTCAATTACAAATCCCACACATGGAGAGTACCAACATGGCAGCTGTAGAAGAGATGTTAAGAGCCAGAGCTGAACAGTTAGACATTATCCAAGAAAACCTTGAGAAGGCCCAAGATAAAATGAAGCTAAGGTATGATAAGGGGAAAACTGAAAGACAATTCTTGGAAGGGGAAATGGTTTATCTAAAGTTGCAACCATATAGACAAAGGGTCAGTATCACTGAGGAAAAATGTTAAGCTATCTCCTATAATGGACCCTTCAAGATTCTAGAAAAGGTTGGCTCGGTAGCCTACAAGCTGGAGTTACCAGAGAGCTCTAGAATTCATCCAGCCTTCCATGTCTCACAACATCAAAGGCATAAGGGTAACCTATAAGTCAACCCAATCTGCCACAGTTCTCTAAAGGTGTTATGGTGTTAGAACCTTTGAGAATTTTGGATCAAAGGAGCATCAGAAGGCAGTATAAGGAGGTTCATCAATACTTAATTCAATGGAAGTTTTGTAGGGTGGATGAGGCCACCTGGGAAGATGAAGAAACTCTAGCACAAAATTTTCCAGAATTTGCTCTTAATCCATGAGGACATGGATTTGGTTAAGGGGGAGGGTCTGTTAGGCTGCATAATATTATGCTGTAGATAGTTAGTTATGGAGAGGGGTAGTAATGTCATTTCAATTTCCTTTTGTTTGTTTCTGTTTATTTTTCTTGTCTGTTATGCAGCATGTATCAGTCTCATGGAGGAAGGACAGTACTAGGTAGTACAGAATTAGGGTATTGCATATGCTGTGGGATGTATAAACAGTGGAGAGTCATTTCTATTTCTTTTACGTCTGAATATGTATTAAGAATTATCCGGAAGAGGAGACATGCTCTCTCTCTCTAAGTTATCCTTGTTCTTCCAGCTTTATTAATGAAAACTACTGAACTTCCCTCCCAAATTCTCTATTTGTTGTTGCATTGCTTTGTGAATCTATTTCTGTGTTTATTTTGAGATCTGAGTTAAGCCTAAGCTTAACAGAATGACTGAGCTGAAAGGAAGGAATAGTTATAAAGCAGGGAACTTGACGGTTCTACTGACAGAGCTCTCTCAACAAAAATGTATTTGAGCTCATGGGATCAAGGTTTGGTTTTTGAGCTGTTAAATTAACCTTGTCTTTTGTACCTGTTCTGGAAAGGCAGGGAAAGATTATAAACCAGGGAACTTGATGGTTCTACCAATTTTTGACAGGTTTTTTGAGCCGGTGAATTATCCTCATCTTTTGTATTCCGGAAGGACTCTTACCGGTTTTGATACTGGTGCAACACAAATTTTGATCCTGATATTGAACAAACGGATCATAATTATGCCGGACACCAGATCCTTGGGTTCTGCAACTACCGGCATAGAGATATCATTCATGGTTGTAGACAGAATGAATAGAAAGGTGGCGGTCGCGACAGTTTTATACAACGCGCACGGGAAGTTATGTGGGAGGAAGGGCTGATCGCTATTGTAGGTGACAATAGCGTAGGTTCTCCATCTTTGCTGTATTTTATATATTAGAATGTGGTCTGTAACATGTCACATTTTGTCACCAAAATATTAAGAAAGAGAGATTATTGAAAGCTGGGGTTGCTTAATGCTTAAAGCTGAAGCAAAGACCAAAACATGTGTTGATTATTTTACGCGGGTGTGAAATTCTTGGGAAAGTTCCCTACCCATTCCAGGAAAAATGGCTTGGTTTAACTTTTATTGTTAAAACTACCCGTTTGTTATGAGCGTGTTTTAGTATATGCTTGTTTACTGATATATAGAATTTGGGTTTTGTTGTAAATTTTCTATGAGTTTTGTATATATTTTCTTGTAATTCTAGTTTGTCCATTTATTCATGTCACAAGGGAAATTGTATTTTAAAAATTGGTCTTTTGATTAAAAAATAGTTTTGATATCAAAAAATGAAATTATTATGTTCTATTATGAGAGGAATGAATGTCGAGAGAAACCGATTTCCCTGAAAATTTTGAATTATGCGAAGTCTTGGAGGTCATGGTTATGTACTGTCATAGTATTCATACCTATTAATTAATTAATTATTAATTCACAAAATTAACAAATTTGGATAGTAGGTTCAACTAAGGAGTTGAAATCTTGAATTGACTAGATTGAGCGAGTTAATAATCATGGTGAAATCTATTATAATAAAAATTAATTACAATGATAACGTACAAGAATCACAAGTAAAATCACTTTAATCGTACAATCAGAACAAATTCAAATCAAACACAAAGTAATTATAATCACAATAATCATTAATTAAATTTATTTTAATTAAAACAATTATAATTAAATTAATTATTACAAATTTATCGAACTTTCATCTGACCTGCAAAAAGATATTGTGAACAAGGACATTTAAAATAAGCAAAGATGTTTGACAAATATCTACAATTTAGTATTTAGTATTCAAAATAAATTAGTGTGTGTGTATATATATAAGAGCCCGATAGATACGTAGTATAATATAATGCGTAAATATATGGAGAAGACCAAGGGAAGAAAAGAAAGAGGAGAAAAGAAGCGTCACACAATTAAGAAAATAACCAGCTTGCGTGTTCCATGAACTTTCCTCTCCGTCTCTCTCTCTCTCTCTCTATATATATATGTGTGTGTGTATATATCATATATATATATATATATATATCCCTCTCTCTCTATAGAGAGAGAGATTATCGTCATAGTTTTGTTATACGATTAGTTCTTGTTTGGTATACAATAAAAAAGAGAAAAAACCAAAGAAGATCAGAGAATGAAGAGGAGGAGGAGATTATTTAGAGAGAGAGAAATGGAGGCAGCTTTGCACTTAATGCAACTCTTCACTTCTTCTTGTAATTACAACTCCTCTAACAACAACATGAGAAAGCTACAAAAAGTAGTAGGAGAACAAAACGATGTCGTCGAAGGCTCATACACAAATACTTCTCCTGGTGTATATAGTATATCTTCATCTTCTTCAACAGTTAGTACAACAAGTTTCAAGCATGTTGAAGCACAAGCAGATGGGCATGATTATTTCAGAATTACGAAAATACAGAAGACGAAGAAAAAGAAGAAGTTTCGATCCGTTCTTGATCTCTATAACACACAGCGTTTTATTATATATGTGTATACCATAATTAACAAGATATTTACACAGTTTCACTTCGGTGTTGCAAAAATCTTGACTATTACTACATGCTTGGCTATCCGGATATTATTTTCTCATTCTCCATGATAATCTCGACGAGCTCGTCCCGTCGAGATAAACCTTTTTTTTTATTTTTTCTTGTAATGCATGTTCCATGTTGGTAATGAAGTGAGCCAACGCAATCTTTCTACTATTCTCGGATAGCCCCTGAACATTTGGTATACAGATTACAACGAAATTAAAGATAGTGCTGTTTGAATTTAATACATTTTAAAGGACTTGACCCTTTTCCATTCGGAGGAGTGTAAATTTATTACTTCCCCATTCTTTTCATAGAGATTCATTTTGACAACAATGATTTGTAGTAGAATTTTTGAGTTATAAACATATATATTCTCCTTATTTGATATCATATTATTTGGTAATAGTAGTAGTTGTACGATAATTGTGAGAACTACAAAAATAGTGATAATAATAGTTTGTATTTTATTATATATAAAAAATATATCTTTAATTTAACAACCCAGAAAATACCGCAATTCAAATATGAAAAAAATACTCTTTAATGAGTAAACATTATCAATTACCGATGGAAATGGATCAAAACTATCCAAAGTCTTAAACATTAGTGTCTAATACTTTACTGGACTAAGAAATATTCGAGAAATAATAGAAAATGTTTCCAAATTAGAAATGAATTATGAGTTGTTAGAAGGCAATCTAAATCCAAATATGAAAAGAATTTAAATTGTAGAGAGTAAATTACCTTAACTCCCTCAGAACATGAGTAACTATAAATACCTAGTTATTGTTTATGTTTCATCGTTCTCTCTTGTTTCCTTTCCACTGTTCATCACCTTTTTAAGTGACAAAAGAAAGATGAATTTCACAAATTCAGAAGTGGAAATGGCAGCTCAAACATTGATTCAACTCAAAAACACGAACTGGAAAAATTGTCGGCCACTCAAAACTAGTTGTAAGAAAGTACTGCAAAAAAGAAATAATATTGGTGAAGTGAATAGAACAATTACTTCATCGGTTACGATGGACTTTGTCAACCTAGCTAATTCTATAGTTTATAACACAATAATTGATAGTTTGTGTAAGGACAAACAAGTTGATCATGCATTGCGCCTTTTGTCCGCAATGATTGAGAAATGCATTTTACCTGATGTTGTAACTTACAATTCACTAATTCGTGGCATATGCAACTTGGATCGATGGACTGAGATCAAAGAAATGTTAGTAGAGATGGACAATCTGAAAATCTCTCCTGATGCATATACATATGACATACTCGTCAGTGCATGTTGCAACGTAGGCAAGGTAAAAGACGCAGAACATGTGGTTGAAACAATGATTCAAAAAGGTGAGAAACTTAATGTTGTCACCTATAGTGCCCTCATGGGTGGATATTGTTTGCGTGGAGAAATGGATGCAGCATTGCACATGTTGGATAGGATGATGAATAATGGAATGGTGCCGGATAGATTGAGCCATAGCATTTTGATAAATGTTTATTGCAAGAAGCAAAAGGTGGATAAGGCAATACATCTCTTTCGGCAAATGCCTCGTGAAGGTGTAAAACCCGCAATTGACACGTACAACACCATTATACAAGGGCTATTTGAGAGTGGTAGACATCTTGAGGCACGCAATTTTTTTAATGAAATGCAAGCTCAAGGTCATACACCAGATATTGTGACATATATGGCGTATTTTGTTGGAAGGCCTTTGCAACAACCAGTATGTGTATGAAGCAGTGTCCTTGCTTCGTGTAATGGAACGTAATGCTTTAAGCCCTGATATCTGTGTTCACAATATTCTCATAGATGGATTTTGCAAAAGTAGAAACTTTTACAAGGCAAAAAGTTTATTTAGTAACCTTCCTTCGAAAGGTTTGCTGCCTGATATTGTGACATACAATATAATGATCCAACTACTTTGACAAGAAGGGCTATTAGAGGAAGCAAATGAACTGGTTCTGGAAATGGAAGCTAATGATTGTTTGCCAACTGATGTCACCTACGACGTTATAATTCGTGGATGTTTATTGTAATATCAAGAATTTATTGTAACCACATAAATTTACAACCTCTGGAACATTAGTACACTAATAACATCGATGCTCTCCTGCATAATTGTGCATCGCCTATTTATCTTTCAAGTTTGTGACGAAAAAGCTAAAAAGAGTTATTATGTAATGTAATGAAAGAAACACTACCGGTGGTTAATGTATTTCCTAATTTGTCAAAATATTCTTATTTTATTTAGTGAATACTACGTATGTATATTTATGTAATCTATAATTATTTATGTTTTGAGTAGTAAATATTTATATTAGATAGTAAATAGTAAATGTTTGGATATTTACCGTGTGATATTAAGTTTTTAAGAAAATTTTAAATTAATTATTATATCTCAACCATTGAATATAGACGAATGATTGTGATTAAAAGAAATTCACTAAAAACTCTAGAGGAGCTGTATCCCATTTTTCATTTTTTTTGTTCTTTTCATTTTTATCAACTCGGCAAAATACATAGTAAATTTCTTTTAACAGAAACAAAAGAGTCCACTTCTCGTTGCTATTTCATTTGTAATACGGAGAGAATGAGAGAGATGGCGGCCAAGGTGGCTTGTGTGAATGCTGCTTTCTCTTCCACATTTCAAATCCAAAGAATAGCAACAAGACAAACAAGTTGATCATGCGATGTGTCTTTTGTCGGAAATGATTGAGAAAGGCGTTCCACCTAATGTTGTAACTTGCAGTTCTTTAATTTGTGGCCTCTATCCAACTTGGATCCATGGACTGAGATTAAAGGAATCTTAGTAGAGATGGACAATATGAAAATCTCTCCCAATGTATATACATACCATATAACATACTCGTCGGTGCATATTGCAATGTAGGCAAGCTAAAAGACGCAGAACATGCGGTTGAAATAATGATTCAAAAAGGTGAGAAACCTAATGTCAACTGTAAGTTCTAGTTATATACCGGTTCTAAAGATTTTCATTTATTATATTTGAAAGCATTGTTTTGGCGTGTTGTATTATGGATCTTATATTATTTTCTATGCAAGCCTGAGGCAAGATACTAAATCTTGTGTGTTATTTCCTTTTTTTTCCTTTTTTTTTTCTTCTATTTTTCAAATTGCAAATCCCTATAGATAATAAACAGTCATAGCAATGTGGTGT
Source organism: Centella asiatica (assembly GCA_014636745.2). NCBI lineage: Eukaryota > Viridiplantae > Streptophyta > Magnoliopsida > Apiales > Apiaceae > Centella > Centella asiatica. Next base: position 28,174,534 of record CM025786.1, read on the forward strand.
ACCAAAAGGAACTTCTTTGGTTACCCTCAATTGTTACAGTGGCTTTGTGCATCTGTGCTTGTAACCAATATTTAGTTGTCGTCATTGCTTCACATTGGTGGGTGCGGGTGCGGGTGCTGGTGCTGGTGCTGTTGATGATCCTTATATGCATTTCTGGCTTATTATCTGCTTCTTTTATTGTGGTAGTGTGAGAATTTGTATTTGTCTACTCTCAAGTAGACATAGAGCTAGAACAAATGACGCGATGAGGAAAATGAAAAAAGAAATAACAAGGGAAAACCTATTCAGACACCTTTTTTGCATCAGCACTTGCTTTCGGAATGGGCGACCTTGGTGCCGTTGCTGGATATGGTAAGCTGTAGTGGCTTGGCTGTGGTGGTGCATGGAGGAGTTGGAGCTGTCCTAGTGGGACTGACTCCTATTGTAAACTCTTGTGCTGCTATTCTTCGGAAGGCTGATTAGCCATGGCTATTACATTTCGGTTTATCAGACCAGATAAATTGGCTCTAATGGGTTGCACAGTGTGTTTTATTAGCTTTGTCTTCATGAATCATACGATATATACATATATATATGTGTGTGTGTTCTCTTAGTATTTTATAATTCACAACGATAATGTATATTTACATTCCTTCCACACCGAGTTATAAAATCAATATTAAAACTTGGTTAGGTTAACTCATTCTTAAATTTAATATGATCAAATACATGTAAAATCTCAAACTTAGGGCGTAAATGAACTAAGATGTTCAACTTTTTAGCGTGACTCGACTCGTTTAAAATTCGTTTGATTCAGTTTGCAAAATAAATGAGCAGATCTTGAATATAATTTTTTATTTGTTAAGAAATTTAGGTTCGGATATGCTCGGTTTGAATTTAAAAAGTTTGAGTAAACTCGACTAATTAATATTATTGTGCTCGTATTTAGCTCAACTAAACTCGTTCGAATAATTAAAATCTTATTTTAAACACAATTTTTTGTTCGTTAAATAAATATTGTCCAATTTGACTAGGCTTGAGTCCGGTTTGACTTAATTCGCTTACGACAATCAAAATGATAAAATTTATAATCAGTAACTCTAGGAATCTGTTACAAAATTTGTGTTTGTATTATTAAAATTCAAATCATTCGCATCAGTTTTGGGTAAACCTATACAATATGAGGAATTTCATTACCACTGAGAAAATGATAGATGTACACATCGGGTGAAAAATAAGTGATTAATTAAAGATAATTCACTTCAACTTCATACTCCCATGTGACTCCCTCAATTTTGGATTTGGTTGAGATTGAGAAGTAGTATTATAATATATTTTTTTATTCGTTTATGTCAACTTCTTTTTTTGAAAAAGTATCCTTTATTACTATGACACTAGTTAGTTGCGATGCTTACGAATTTCATGACGTACACATTTATTTGTGTACAAGTTAGCTAGCGTCCTTAGCATCACTCTTGCTAAATACCAGTATAAACAAGATGGAATAGCATGCATGAGAATGATGCTCAGAATTCGAAGGGTAGTCTGTCATCATATTTAGCAGCATGTTTGGTAAATCAGAAATTTAAATTCAAAACTGGAACGGAGAACTCAATTGGAAGTTCAAAATACAGCAACACTGGAGATTTATAAAATAAATATAAAAATCGAGACACGGGTATCAAATTAACCAGCAACAGCCATGGCAAAAGGTAGACAACTACATAATAGTACAACCAAGCCTATAAAGAAAATAAAAGCTACCTACTCATCCTTGTTCTCTGCAACAGGACTACCATTATCTGCATCTGCCTTCACTGTTTCATCACCCCTCCTATTGTTTTCATCAACGTCCAGCACATCATCCATCAAGTCATCCTCTCCAACATTGATATCTTCGACGTCGTCCTCATCTTCATTGTTGCTTCCACCAGGGATCTTTCTTGTCTTAGGACCATGCTCAAGCCTGTGCGTCTCCAACTCTTTGTCCATTGTCTCTTGTAAGTTCAACATATCATTGTTCACCTTCCTAGTTTTTCTCGCATTTTGCCACCTCTCAAGCTCCTTCTCAACGTTGGCAACATACTGGTCGGCAATCTGCTTCTGGTACTGAGTTAATTCCTCCCTCCTGGCTGCCTTCCATTCTTCAAACATCTGGATTCAAATATTGAAGTGAGTAATATGCAAGTCAATCATGGCATGCACATGGGCAGTTAAACAATTCTCCAAGCCCAAAGTCATAACGGCAAGAGGAATAATTACCAAACCTTTGGTACGAAAGCTCAATCATATGTTTAAAACATTATACAAACTTACGCTGTCCTACAAGCCAGATAAACCTCATGAATTTTCTCACCAGTATTTTTGTCCTTTTGTTATAATTGTTAGTTTTTCAAAATATGTATAGAGCATGTTTCTTATTTTATTTTACAGGTATCAGTTGTCCTACTCTGTTATCTATCTCTTATGTTGTTCCTGACCTATTTATTCATTTTACATTCCAGACTTTCTGTGTTCTCTTTATTTTCAATCTACATCAACTGCTCGAAAATCTCCTATTAACATTTTGTCACTCCTCTTTCATGAATTACTCCCTGTTTGGACTAATATGGCACTTCCCCATTACAGTAAGAGAAACAGACTGTAGCTACAAGAAAATGAAAGGATCACCTGTTCTTTATGCTGTTCAACCAAAGTCTTATCTTCCTCCAAAGGTTTGGTAAATGAGTAGTAAATCTGAGGCTCCGCCTTAGTCCTGGAAGCAAAACCAACCACCAAAAAACCCCAAAAAAAGGGGGAAAAAAGGACGCGTCAATAGACAAATTAACAGAATTCAGATCATTAGTAACCCTAAGGGCTAAAACCGAGAAAGTGATAAATATCAAGTCATCCAGTCTCTTCTCTGCACATGGACAGAAACTTATCTTTGTCTCAACAAAATTGTGAATATGGACACTTTTGGACCAAAATTAGAAATAACCTGAGACCAAACAAACAAGAAATGAGCAAATGATAGCTGAATATCACCATGATTGACGTGAGGGGAAGAAAAAACATAGGAAAATGCATTAGTGCAGATTAATGAATCCAAGGAACCTTTTGAAATTTCCAAGCTTTCTGTGGTGCTCACTCCATCGAAGAAACAGCAATTCCAATTTCTTCGCTTCAGCCTTAGCTGCAACACGCGCTCTAAGATTCTAATGACAAGGTGAAATAATAGCAAATACAAGAGTTAGCACTTACAAAAGCATATTTTCTCTATTTAAAGGAAAAGAAAAGGATCACTCAAAGATCCTTTGAATCAAAACAATATAGAACAGACCAAATCTCTCCTCCGCTTTTCTAAAATTTGTTCACGCTCCTGCTGCCTCAATCTTTCACTTTCTTCACGTGCTTTTTGCTCGGCCTATATCAGGTTTTTGTGTTATCATAACATTTGCACTAAACACAAAATAACATAATCTTAAAAAACCATATAATATTTTATACCATGCCATTGTGATGATTTTTTTTCTCAATAAAGGTATAGTAAGGAAACTGAAATGCTAATTGCATTATATTAATAGTAACTGTAATGATACTATTTATTTCGGGGATATATCACAACAAATATCTCAAGGATAAAATTCAGTAAATGGAACAAAACAGAAAGAAACATCCCAACATAATTTTCCTTATCGTCTTCATTGCAGATGCTAACTCATGCAAACCTATTAATTTTTCAAGAAGAACTTTTGTGCATAATTATAAAATTGTTTTACAATGTGCACCCACTTTGGCTGGATACCTGAGTCGCCACAAACCATGCACATCTAGTTATAAATTCGGGATTAACTCCCTGCTTAGAACATCCTAGGCATAAGATAATTGTAGAGGGCCATCTTCCAGTTATTACATTTGTTACAAGTACTAATGCCAAAACTTACATTCACACAAGTGCAGACAAAAACGTAGACCCATGAAGTACTCACTCTTTTTAGAGAATCTGATCTCCGCATATATGCCTCTGTGCCAGAAAGTTTCACATCTTCTTTCCTGAATCTCTGTAATAATTTCATGGATATAAGAGATTTAGCTTTTGCAAACATCAAAACAACATAATTGGTTGAATTTGCGCTTGCAGGGGGTTAAGAGAATATCCCAAACAGATAAATAGGGTTCAAACATAGATACAACTAAACTTGAATGGTAAATACTTCAAAACACAAGATAAATCGACACACGGATAATAAACAGTCAACATATGTTATCTAACCCCCATGTTCTACTTGTGGAACATATATATTGAGTAAAACTGTAGAAGACAGTAATATGTAAGCCTCAAGATTTTTTATTCAAAGAGCTACATGATTCTGAACCATATGCCCAAGTGTCAAATACAAATGACTGAGCAAAAATATAGACAAAGAAAATGGAAGCAATTGAGGCAGGCGATATATAAGAATTTTTACTAAAACTAATAAAGTAACTTGTTAAACCTTCAAATCAAAATTATATAACCTTCAAAACCAAACTAGTAAGAATTCCCACATCCATCTAAGTTTCTTAAGGTGAACACAGGTGCTGAAGAAATCTTCCCTTGACACCAATAATCACATCATTTCCTTTATACAGTAGGTTGAGTGCACAGACTTTAATGGTTAAATTAAAAGGTCAAAATATTCTTTGGTAAACAGGAAATACCAGCAATGTATCATGATCATTTCCTAAAGAAAAAATCGAACAGGAGATTAGGAATCTGCCTTTGTTGGAGCATGCTCGTCATATTTATGAGAAGTCAAACATCAGATCAAAGTTTTATATCTTATGCCACTGAATACTCTATAGTCTAAATAAAGAACTCTTGTTTCTAGATCCTTCACGAAGTCATGTCGTTGTTTGCTTTGCGCTAAACATCAATCATAGAGTGCAGAAAAGAATAAAGATGATGTTCATCAAAGGAAACTAAATTAGGTCATTAAATAAACAAAGTGCCTAATATCTTCCCCTCAACCAGATCTCCCTAAGCTGAATAAGCAAACAAAAATGGCAATATTATTACAAAAAATAATCATGAAAGAAGTTCAACTTTGAAAGGGTTACTGAGGACAAAAACCAATAAAACTGTAGGTATATTTTTATTTAAATAAACCAACACTAAATTTTTGGATTACACATAACCATTTCTACAAATTACTTAAATTTCACACAAAAGATACACCTGTTAGGCGTTACATGACTTCACGAAAGTGCCTGCGTGGCATTAATATTTTGTTTCATTTTTTATTGTATATTATGTAGACATCAGCTGAGTTGGTTTTCCTACTAATAAGATATATCACATGTAACTTAAAGAGGAGTAAAATGTCCACTATTTAATACTTACATCAGTATCCTCGTTATTGGCTTATTGCCACCAATAATACAGGAAATGCATCAGGATTGATGGAGCTTGACTAGTACTGAATAAAACTAATAATAGCGTTAGGAATGGTGATCCTGACAAAGGAGCTAGATGAAGTATATATGTATACATATAAATATATACACATATACATGTGTGTGTGTCTATAATGTGCCGAATATGGGTTTTCCCCATGTATCAAAACAAATGAGAAAATATCAGAAACACGGACTAGTGTAGCTTATGCAAATAGGAAGATAGATTTGAGGGAGGACAGAGTGGGAGGAGATAATTGAGGACAAAAACCAATAAAACTATAGGTATATTTTTATTTTAATAAATCAATACTAAATTTTGGTACTACTCTCATTGGATGAGGCCATGGCAATATGTGATAAGAAATTAGTGTTTGAAAAAAGCGAGATCAGATCTCAAAATTTGGAGCCTTGCAGTTGTATCTGATTTGACTAAAGTTGGGCTTGTGTCATTAAGTGACTAAATCTAAATAGATTCACCAGATCTTAATTTAATTTGCTGAATCTTTTAAGCATTTATGTCTGAATCCAAATACAAAATTTATTGGTAAATATTTTAACTTAAATTTTTGAAATTTTAAGTTGGATCTATTTTATTATTTTATCAAGAGAATAAAGGTCTTAACTCATTCAGCTTCATTTTAGTGATTTATTAGATTCATATAATATTGAGCTTATTAAGAACTAAGCAGTAAGCTAAACAAACAGTCTAAATGATGCAATATTTGAACACGCTCAGATCTTAAGTTTGTTAAAAGGTATTAAGATTTAAGAGCTAAACAAACACGGCCTTAGATGGTAATTCAGGGTCATTGTGGTCTAAGTAGTGCAACAGAAACTAGGAAATGGAATCTCCTTGTGATTTAGGTGATATCTGACATCCACACACTAAGTGATTCGAAAGAAATAAAATATTAATGCCACGTAGGCAATTCAGAGACCTGTCAAGTCATGTAAGGCTGTGTTTGATTGTCTTTTAATACCTCTTATGGTAAGAGGTGCAGGTTATTTGTTAAAAAAAGTTGTCTCTTGACTGGTAAGAGAAGAAACCGTTACTAATTGATTAAGAGGTACCTCTTCATGAGAATTTTAATAAGGATATTATCATTAAATTTGTAGAAATAGTATTTAACAAGTTTTATTACATAAACCAACTTAAAAATTAATTTCATTTTGATAATAACCCACTTAATATTAGTTTTAATGTTATTCAGATGATCAAAATAATTTTTTATCAAACAGACATTCTCTTTCAGAGGCTCTATACTATACAGATATCCTAATCATTCAGACTTAATCATTCAATTTTATCAAACGCAGCCCAAGGACTGTTAACTTCTTGTGTGAATTGAAGTAATTTCATAAAGTTGGTTATGTGTGATCCAAACTAATAAAGTTGATTAATAAGAAGTAAACATGACCTAAAGTTGGTTATGTGTGATCCAAAATTGGTTATGCGTGAATTGAAGTAATTTCATAAAATTGGTTATGTGTGATCCAAAATAATAAAGTTGATTAATAAGAAGTAAACATGGCCTAAAGCCTGTAACCTGCTTTTTAAACTATAAAGCATGTCGTGACATGAGTCTTACCTCCAAAGTGCCTAAGAGCTGACCAAGCATTCTCTTGTTCCTCTTGACCAAACTTGGGTCCTCGTCTTTTGGCAATACTCTTGGAACAGGCACTGCTAAAGGAACTTCAGCATCCTAATTACAAATAACCATGAAAAGGTCAAATCTTTCAATTACACAAAACCACTCCATCACAATAGAAAATGTCCCAAAACAATAATTCAACGAAATATTCAATATTTACCATCCTAGATGGTCTCTGATTACCATCCCTCCTAAGCCAATTAGAAGACTTTCTCTCACTCTCGTTTGCATTTACACCCTCCACTAGTTCTTCCACTGAGGAATCCTTTTTCCCAGCATCCTTTTGAGCTTCATCATCATCAATTTCCCCATCCTCAAGCTTCACCAAAATTAACAGTCAATAAAAATTCAATCAATACCCATGCATAATTACACAGATAAATCAAGGGCATTCCTCCTCACCTTCACCACAGCCGAAGAAAGTCGCTTTTTTGGCGGAGGTTGGTCCTCAGATTCAGTCCTTTCAGCCTATATTTAATTCAATCCCAACAAAATCACATACACAAATCAAAACAGGGAGGCAAAAAAAAAAACACAGAGAGGGAATAAACGAAAATTACATGTCGAACAAAACCGCGCTGACGATTGCCATTGGCGCTGAAATTCCGAGGACCACCACCCGATAAACCACCGCGGCGAAGACCCCGAGGATCACGAAGCCGCTCTGTAATCTGTTAATCGAACACTAATCAAACTCCTAGCGAATATATATAGATATATACAGCAATCATACACGAGTGCGCGCGCGCGCACACACACACACACACACACACACACACATATATATATATATATAGAGAGAGAGAGAGAGAGAGAGAGAGAGAGAGAGAAGAACCTCGCGCTGCTGGCGGTGGAGTTCGGCGATCTCGTCCTGGAGCTCCTTCTCGGTCTTCTCGACAACGGCGCTGCTTCCCATTGTTGAAGCTCTGAAACTGCTTCCTACTGTCGTCTCCAACGCGAAACCAAAACCCTCGCTTGCTCCCTTTTGATTTTTCACTACTGAATTTACTACTTTTGTACTCATGGCTAAAATTACTATAACGAAATGTTTGTCCGTTCACGAATATATTAGTTTTTTACCTATTGGATTAAAAATTAAACGTATAAATAATTAAAAAAATTTATAGAATTTATTATAAATTTTTAAATTATTACAAAATTTATAAGTTTATAATTGAATTTTTTTTTAATTTATAACAAAATACAAAAAAGAAAAATTTAAATATAACTCTCTGTTCTAACATTAAATATATATATTTTTAAAAATTGGTTATTTTATTTTCTGTTCTAAAATTAAAGATATATATTTTTTAATATAATATTATTTACAAACGTTATAATTTCATTTAAGATATAAATATTTAAAAATGTTAAAATATAAAAATTTTATTTTTACTTTATACTCCATAATAAAATATTTAGAAAATAATAGAACATAAGGGATATGAAAAAATAACAATTATTTATTGTTTGAATAATAAGACAAGAAATTACCCCCCAAAAAAATAATAACAATAGCTCTTAAATAAAGAAAGAAAATAAAAATTGGTTTGAGTGATTATTAATTCAGTTATGGTGTTATATTTATTATAAGTGTAGTATTCAATTGTTATTCTTCAATTTTTCTGAAGTAATAGGTCTTTTTTTGTACAAATCTAGAAAAGGGATTTTGGGGAGGGAGATAACATATATGTTATTGTCTATCGGAAGGAAGATAACTTACATTTTATTTTATATTATGTATCTTATTATCTCAACTCAAACTTTTAACATCTACATTAATAATTTAATAGAACCGAAGCAATATAGGTAGACGAGAAGCTATCGATAACTAATCATGTAATAATCTTTTATAATTTAATTGCTAATCATTGTATTATGCTAAATTAATAGTCAATGGAGGTTATTTTAATCACGTCTTATCTCTTATATAATCCATTTCAAAGTATTAAAACAAACTTTAACTTGAATGACAAAATAAACATAGTATCGTTCTTTAAATGAGATTAAATAGTTCAATTTTCTCATAAATTTCTGAAAATAAAACATCTGTGTGTATCAAGAACGGTGCTTTGCAGAATAGGGAGAGCGGAGGTTTTGAAGTTATCTGTAAAATATTAGATAGAGATTAACGCGTGCGAGTACAACATATCTTTTAAGAGAGAAATTTACGTGTAGATTGATTAGTTAATCATATATTTATTTGGTGTAGTTGATCTTTCTCGATATCAGTATATTCTGTCGACCCTTAACACTTTGATCCTTGAAAACTCAAGTGGAAGGGCTCTCCGTCCATTTGTTTACTTTTTCTGTTTGTGTAGGCGTTAGCCCCCTTCTTATCACAACAACTACAAAACAAAACAAAAAGAAAAGAACAGTGTTTTGCTTATAGATAGATCATATTATGATTATTTAAAAAGTGGAAAATAATAAATAATAAATATTTACAGTTTTAAAAAATAAAACTATTTTTAATAAATACAAAATAATAAAATAAAGAACATAACTTTATAATGTTGCGTTTGATTAGATATAATGTAATGATATAAGAATATAATGAATTTTACACTATTTGTTATTTCATTTATGTGTAACGTTTATTCCTTACTTCATTTTTTCCCACAAGTTCATATGTATTTCTAACTCACCCTCTATAATGAAAATTATTCATTATATCACAACCAAAATTTTACACACAATCTATTATTTTTTCATTTTCATATTTTACTCGTAATTTTTGTAATACTTATCTTTTACCTCTATTTTTCTTATTATCCATTTATTTTGTTTCAATATCATTCCATTCGATCTAACGAAACACAATATAAGTCTTGTTTGCTTTATCTATGAGTTTAATAAGTGAAACTAAGAAAACTTGTGAGCTTTTATTAAACTTTATGACACGTTAAATTGTACTATTCCTCTCATTCAAACTAACATTTGAGTTAAATGACATATGAAAGTTTTAAATATAGATTATGTTGTGATTAAATATTTTTGTCAAAAATTATAATAATTGTATAAATTAAACTCAACTAAATTATTATTAATTTAAAATTTAATTTAACATAAAAAATTAAAATATATATTTAATTTTGAGCGGACGACCTAGCCGCTAAATCAATTAAATCCTCAAAACATCTTAAAAACATTTGCTCGCGTCTTTCATCCTACATAAGACGGCGCACCCACCCATCTATATAAGAGCATGTAAAAATAATAAAATACATGAATCTTTTGAATTTTCAGAGTTATTTTACATTATTATCATAATTATATGAGAAGTGATGCATTTTAACCTATAAAAAAAATATTAATTTCACGTGGTTATCAAAACAAGCAATACGCCACAAAAGAGTAAAAATTCTACATTTCCATTTATTTATCTGATGCTCCTCTGATCAATCTCCATTATATATATAACACGTTAAGTAGGATTTTTTACTCTTTTTTTCTCGGTTGGATTCTTTAATATTATTTTTACAACTCTAATTACAAATAACAACAACAACAATAATAATAAATTAAAAGAAAAAAAATCATGTGATCACATCGAAATCAATGAATTAAATACAATCAAATCAATTATAATATTAATCACAAATTAAAGCTATTTAATTAAAATGATTTTAACTAAATTCATCCATTCTTATAGATTATTACAGAAGTTGAGATAATTTCAAAAATAACTTAATAAATTCATTGTTAGGTTAACTCAATAAGTTATAGATTGAAATTAATTAGAACACATTTTTAACTCTTATAAAAACTTTATTGAGTCTATTTAAAATATTGAGTTTTTACACTTTTCGTCAAAGAAATTCTCAAAAAAGTTAAAATTTCATCAATTTATGAGTTTGAAGTTCATCCATTACAATAAAATTGAAAAAAAAAATGTTTTCATGTTATATTTATGCAGGTATGTAATATTATTATTAAATTTTAATATATTAAGGAAATAATAAATTTCTTAAATAATTTTTAAAATTTTAATAACTTCTTAATTATTCTATGCTTACTAAATTCTATCACAATTGTTATAAATTAATAACATTAAAACACACATTAAAATTTTCATCCGTATTGTACACGAATTTATAAGTCAATATATATAACATCATTATATGTGCAAAATTTGGTGTAAAGATTTTCAAAGTAAGGTTTTAACTTTTTAACCATCAAGAGATATGCCAAACTTAGGATTGAAAACAAAATTTCACTATATCAATCAGTATATTAAATATATTGATGGCTAGAACAAAAGATAAATACAAAATAATATACTAAACATACTAGTAAAATTTTGAGCATTATGTAAAAAACCACACTATTGAAATCACTATATGGAGAAAGATTAGGTAAGTATAGTTCATTAAGTAATGATCTTTACTTTTTAATACAGCTAACATCTGAATAGCTTAAGGAAAATAAACTATAACTCATGTTTATTTGTGAGTTAGACTAATCAAAATTACGTCATTTTAATTAAAAAATTTAAAAGTAAATCAAAAGACAATTAAAATAATTTTAATTAGTCTAACTCACAAATAATCACGAAATATAACTCAACTACCTTATTCCACAATGTATGAAGCCTGCAAACGAAGGAAAAAAATTCCACTTGATGATAGTTATAACACCTAGTGGAATTCACGATAAAAAAGATTAAACCAAAACACAACTGGAAATTAAAATTTACTGCTTTTCTTTGTGAAGTTACTATGAAACCATAATCTATTCAACAATTGACCCCCACCCAAAAACATCGAAAACTGACAAATCTAGAATTTGCACAAGCAAGCAATTTTCCGTTGCAGTTTCCATAGAGTCCTAATCCTACTCTTGTATCTCAAACCTTGTTTTGACTCAGAAAGTTGTAGAAGTCAAGAAGTCATGTTTAACGACATGACATGCTGATGCCCAGACGATAGTCTGTAACTTTAATTTCTTTTCACCTCCTCAGTAATACAAGGACTTCAAAAATCCCGCCCTTTCGGGTTGTAATTCCCCAATCGTCAAATTTGTAAAGTTTAAAAGCCAAGAAGACGTTCGTTAGATTAAGAATCCTGCTTAGAATCGGATGAGTTCACTCCATATGAAAAACCATTCATGCTTCCCATTTGCAAGTTGGAATGTGCTAAAAACTTTGGCTTAGTTCCTTGAAATGTTTTTGAGGACGGGCCAGGCTTAATGTACTATAAAGAAAAGGTGAAATACAGAATCAATACATGGTTTCAAACTAGTACCAAAAAGTAAGAAAATCCATATAACAATTGCGTTTAGAAATTAATATATTCAAAAGCCTTAATGATCTCAGACCAATTCAAGTGTTTCAGAAAGCTGTTACCTTACTTGCATTCCTATAAAACGCACTGATCTCTTCCTCTGTGAGGCCTTCTTCCTCTCCAGCATTTTCATCCCACCCAAGTGAACGTAAAAATGCAGCCTCTTCTTCCTCTGAATAAAGAATCACATCAGAACGATTCTCTCCATTGTCACAACATTTAGAAAGCCCATCACAAGCATCTCTATTGCAGATCAAGGCACCCCTGCTGTCGCTCAAGTTCCCATTGGTCTGATTTGACAATTGGGAATCTCCACCTTGAACAAGTGGTGCAGCAGTTTCAGCTTCACCAGGCTTATCCAGAGCAGATGGTGGCACAGCAGAGACAGGTTCAGCAGAAGAGGGGTTCATCATGCACTTCTTCCTCATAAGATTGAAGAAATCATTTCGGCTCTGAGCTTGAGAGGTCGGTCTCTTCTCCAATGTCGTAGGTGCCAATAGTGCAGCAGAAGACTTACGCTCAGTGCTTGCAAGGATGGGGTTAATAACAGGACTCCACAAAGGAGCCGATCCGCCAGCTGATGAAGCAGCAGGAAGTGGGCTATTTGTTACTTTACCGCTACTTGTTGGGCTCAAGCTATCCTTAGCAGAATATGACACGCCATTCCTTTCGCGTGCTGGCTTGAGAACTTGAAGCTTTCCCAAGCTGGATGTCTTCAACATGTCAGACTTTGTGATCCCTCTTGGAGAATGGTTAGCAAGGTGAGTTGAAGAGGTCTGATGTTGCTGCTGGGCCAATTTAGGTTTTGATTTGTCTGAAGTATTCAGCACCTGAGACAAAATTTTTAAAACAATTATCCACATCTAGTTGCATGTCTTACAAAAATGCACATAGAAAAGGCAGAAGAAACTAGAAAGTACTCCCCAAAAGTTAAGAGGAATAATCTATCATTTAATAGGGAAGGCAGCACTACGAAATACTATTTTGCATATTTAGATACAGGCATGAATAGAAACAGAGAATGTCACCTCACTACTCATGTTCTCATCATGAGAGAGAGAGTCATTTCATAGGGAAGGCAGCACTACAAAATACTTATTTGCATACTTAGAAAGACATAGGCATGAATAGCAACACAGAACATCACCTCACTACTCATCAATCTTTCCATGTTCTCATCATGAGAGAGAGAGAGAGAGAGAGAGTAAAATATCATACTTATATCTCTTCATATCCCCCTCTTTACCATGCTAATGGATGTATCACTACAGCATATACAAACATATCATATCACTCCGTTCCCAAAAAAGAACAACATTTGAGAATAAAATTTGTTAAAAAAAAATAGCAACATTTGCATAAATTTCTCACTATAATGCTATTTTTCTAAAATTCGTCTTTAAAATTTTCTAAGCTTATCTTTTATTGAACATTCATACCAAATTTCATGAGAAAAACTTATTATTTGTACATACTATTTTCAGTTAAACATACAAAACTAATATTTACCAAAAGTCTAAATGTTCCTCTTTTTGTGGACCGGAGGAAGTACATACCAATGCATTAATTTGGAAATAATCAAGGGTTCAGTCATTTGGAGAAAATTGATCCAATTGCCAGTAATTAACCTCTGAACCACTAACAAATTAAGGATTATAGCATTTTCAATATAATCTTTTACTAATTAAAAGCAGATAAAGTTTTCGTTCCTAGGTGTACACTGTACAGTGTACCTAGATTCAAGACCGATCTAGGTCCTATGGTGCTTTGCAGAATCTAAAAAACAAGTTGGCACTGCATTATCCCCCAAGAGCCACTTCACCCTTGCTCTGAGAAGTGCCTTTTGTGACTCCAATTTATTTTACTTGAATAAGATAGGAGAGAATATAAATCAGTTTGAATGTACCTATACCTAGATGATCACTAAAACCCTGCTCTACCATAAAAAAATCGTAAAAACGCTCTTTTAAGAGTTCCAATATCCTCTCATTGCAGCCTCCTTTAATTCGCCTTTAAGTGCATGATTGTCTAAAATGTTTTTGGTGCACAAGGAGGTTCAAATGCCCTTAGAGAAACTTATTCATTACAGGCACACTTTCTGAACACAGATAATTTCGACGTAGGATACGAATAACCACCCAACAATTTAGTAAAATAATTTAAGAAAACTAATAAGCGACTTCTGAAATTGAAGTATTTGGTTTTCACTAGGCTCCACTCTATGTATATACATTAGGAAGGAAACACACCAGCCCATTGACATTTGGACCAAATAAAATAGAAGTCCAACTAGCACTAATAATAATGTAACAAAATATACTGTTCAACGGGACAATGCCGTTAGACTGATTCCTATAAACTACTTAGACTTCACATGTTAGACATGATGACTAGAGCTAGGGTATATACAGTGATCCAAGCAGCAAGGGCTCAGGTTCATCATGCGGAGATTCGGCGGCTAGAGAAATCTTACAAATTGGAAATTTGTGGATCAGCATATATATATATATATATATATATATATATATATAGAGAGAGAGAGAGAGAGAGAGAGATCTACACATGGAAATAATAGATTTGGTCAAGAAAAGCAAATTATTTGCAATTATTTTACTAATTCCCACGTTAGTTTTCTAATATCATTCAACTAACTAGTACAACACAGAATTAGTTATATTTGCATTATTTCATCATTCAAGAGCAAAAAATAAACCATCCCCGAAGAATCGTGACGTAGAAGAATTCAAGAATCTGAGAAACAGATTCGAGGATACATGTGATAGAGATGAGAGGAGACATCCTTTTAAGACTTGTGACCGTCAATATGGATATTTAGTTTTGCTTTTTTGGCCTACTGCTAATCGGCATAAATGTACTGGCCTATTTTGATGACCCCATATATAGTGAGACCTAAGAGGAACACGCACTTCATATGAAACCAATGTACCAGGTCAATTAACACCAATTCTGACGATCTCCAATCCAACATCAATCTGCTCTGCTCCAAATTTGATCAACTCCAACAGATTCAAACTTAATTGTAGACTAAATTGAGCAGTTACTAAGGTGATTCAGGATAAACCTGATTGTTTTCAGAGATTTGTCCCCACTTCTGCCAGAAATCTTCAGTTCTGAGCAATATTCCCCTTTAACTTGCCCAATTCTCTCACTGAAACTTGTTCTACAATCAATTGATCTCAGTGGTGTCGGCTATAGCTCTTTGACTAGTGCAGATAGCACGAACAATGTTCGAAGCAGATTCAGACTTCCTCATCTGAGATTGATGGAGAGATAACCTACTGAGAAAACAGAATACCACTTAATTGGCTTTGATCCATCTGCTGTTGGTGTTTTCTGCTATCTCTTGCTTGTATCACCTTCATCAAGTATTTCCGAGGCTAGACGAAGTGTTTTAGAAGAGAAATTTCAGAGGAAACTAGAAGAAATTGTAGAAGAAGAGAAGAACTAAGGAAAGAAGTCAAAACAGAGTGATAAAAGAAGGAGACAGTGATCAAACCTTGATCAGAAGAGGAAGAAGAAGGTCCAGAGATCGTCCATGCTCTGATAGCAATTTGTCAGGCCTGGTATGGTCCTGACTATGGTGATCTAGCAGAGAAGATAGATAGATAGAGAGAATCTAGAGAGAGATAGGTAGAAATTAGAGAGAGAAACAGCGACCGAGAGGGAGAGAGAGATAGCAGGACTAGAGAGACATATTTGGGAGAGAAAATCTGTTATTTCATTCCATCCAACATGTTCTGAAAACAAGTGGTACATCATATATTTATAGGCATTATTATCCTACACCTAAATACTCCTATCCTACACCACTCATAACTAACTCTACATACAGCACATGACGGCTCACTATTACATAGCACATGACACCACATATAGCCTAACTAAACCAATGCCTCACTCCTGACAGACCCCGCCTTTTGATTCTTCACATATATAACAGATGTTATTGAAGATTTATCTTCTGAGAGAGCTGTGTTTAGTCGAGACAAGGACATGGGTATAGATCCTTCACTTTGGGGACGCTAGAAGGATTATGTTACACCTAAAGGCTAATCTTGTCTAGGGAAGGAAAAAGATAAATTGTTCCAAACAACATCAACACCGTGAAAAGCCCTACTACTTACGTCCAAGGAAAAGTAAAAAGTTTCTTCAGTGTGTGTCACATGAATTTTAAGACACTAAATTTTTATATTTTACTAAAATTTTGATAATTCAAATGTTATATTAGTTATGATGAATAGATAATTTTTATATTTTTTTGTTATTTCAATATCTCTGTTTTAAATTTCAAATCTTCAAACTTTTTTTTCATTGTATTGATTTTACTATCGATAAAAAAGTTAAACATCTTTGATTTACACGTGTGTGCGTGCGCGCGTAAATTAAACATAATATTCTTATTTCTTATCCCAGTTCTTGGAGATCCAGTGAAGTAGTGCACTGACTGGTAAGATTTTGGTTCAAGAATACTGATATAGTAGTGGTGCATTGTAGTTAAAGATTTTTAGAAACAGTGCAAGACCAAACATCTAACAACCAGAATCCAAAAGCACCATTACTAAATTGTCATGTATTCAATTTTTTGATACTTCATAGCAGATAGAAGGGAGGTTATAAAATAATGGTGGGAACCTTACGACAGATGTTTAAACAGTCGGATTCTGATTACATCACCAATTTGGTATTTACTTTCACCAAGACTTCTACACGAACCTTTTTTAACCACTCTAGCACCACAACTTGTGCCTAGGATCGTAAAAACCATGAAACCATGTTTGCTTTGGCTTCACTGGCAACCTATATGTAGTTTAAGACCCACCTTTTAGGTTTTCCATTACTAGCATAATATTTCAAGTTCTTATGTTTAATTGACAAACTTTAAACATATGCTAGGGGAATAATCCCATATTTACAAACGAATTAACTCAAATTGACAATGATTCGATCCATTCGTTACATAAACAATCGCACTATAACAGGTATTGCAGAATACAAATTATCAATAGAAAAACTTTGCACTATTCCTTGGTTTTTTTTTGTTTTATTTTTTTTCTGGGGGCGTGTCTGTGTCTGAGAGACCAGGGAGGGGAGTTATCAAAACAAAATGGTGGTCCAAAAAAAAAGAATATATAAAGCGGAAGAGAGACAGGTGGGACCCATACAGCACCTTCAACATAATTCTACATTTTTTAAAAAGACTAAGCTGAACAGAATCCTCGTGTGTCATTGTTAAACTAGCTTGCTGCATAAGTACAGGAGGCCTTCTCCAACACACACAAAAAAGAGACAAAAAATCTTACAAAGCAACTCATCCATCTATAATCTATAATCTATAATATATATTATTCCAGCAATGTTGCTTTACAGAGCAGTCAACTGGGTTTTAACTGGACTAACTCACCCCAACTCAATTGACTTGATACAGTTTAATGAATCAATACAATGACCTCATTTTTTGTCTTAAAATTTAATCCGAATCAAATGTGGATAATGTATTTACAATTATATGCTAACATCATCTTTTATCAAGATAAATATAATCTGAATCTAAATCGAAATTATAACACACTTAATCGTATTATCAATATTAAATTAAATAATCATAATCAAATAATAAATAGATATAACAAAACCATACATCCACATAACTATATATTTACTTTATAGAATAATTACATATAACATAATTAATCAAGCAATGATTAAAACTAAGATAATTAAGCAATCACAATTTAGTGTATAATAATCAGTCTATTTTAATCAAAATAATTTTGATCAAATTAAAATTACAAAGTTACCTGTGTTGTGTACAGGTTTTATCACTAGTTAAAATTAGTACCTGGCCTTAAAGGGTTTGTTATATTAATATAGCCTTTTATCTCAAGATTGATATAACTCTCGCTAATTATGTCTATTCTTTAAATCCTGTAACTTCAAACAACTCATTAACCTAACAACATTCTTTAGAGGAATTGAGTATTCCCTAATGATAAACGAACTATTTTTTGTAATTCAATGTGCATTGTCCAAACCTCTAACTCTTTTGCTTCTCTTTTATTCTCTTGACTTACATTATCGATTCATTTACCAAGAAATGCAAAAGGCCAGTGCATACACGTTCTGTAGTATATCACAGAGAGGGTCCAAATGTCATTACAATTCTTAATTGGGATCATTCTCAAAATCTGCCGCACATACCTGTACTGAACATTAATTCTTCTAATTATGTATAATT
Organism: Centella asiatica; assembly: GCA_014636745.2. Taxonomy (NCBI): domain Eukaryota; kingdom Viridiplantae; phylum Streptophyta; class Magnoliopsida; order Apiales; family Apiaceae; genus Centella; species Centella asiatica. The sequence goes on from CM025786.1 coordinate 28,193,127, forward strand.
TTTTCTGTTTAAATTTTCGAAAAGGAGAGTACTCTCTTTTGCCTACAATACTTATGTCGCCAATATTAGTCATTGTAGTAGATGTGCTTATAAATAATATTTTAGGTTAACTGCAAATCATAATATTTGACATGCTTGCCAGAGTTATGAAATCTGAAAAAGCTTTTTATTTTTCGTTTGTTTTAAAAAATGCCACTCTTATACTAGTATAAATTGCTGCCATTTTGTAGTGATGTGCTTATAAAACACATGTGACATGAAACAGATTTGACGGGACCAAAATCCAAGCACGTTTCTTACTTGAAGTTAAGGATGACGATGTATACCACTTTCTTAAAAGTAAATTTGGGTAAGCAAAACTTGCTGCATAGAGTACCTAGAACCAATACTGGAGATATATTTCATATCAGGGATGCATATAACACGACAATATTCATACAGAATATATTGTAATAACACATAAAAGAATTTAAGCCGCTACCTACTGCTATTGTAGTATTTACCAAATATATCTAAATAAGCTTGTATTGGTAATTTAACGAAAGTATATCTAAGATTGATATAAACTGCAAAACTTAACCACACATATTGCTAGACTCCTATTATATTCTATCAATTTAACTGACTATGTTAAAACAAAACTCTCTAAAATTTGCAAAAGCAAGGAGAACTAAACCCACAATAACTGCAATAATAGGAGAAAGGATTCGAAGATTAAAATCTCAGCTTAAACAAGATTTTTAAATGAATACTCTCGCAAATCCATATATGCATACTCACATATAGCTTAAAAAAGTAACCACCGGAAAGCTAAGTGCAACTTCTTCTCTTGTTTATTCACACTATACTTCAAGTAATACTCCAAAAAATTCCATGACAAAGACACCTATACCTAGAGATACTCGATTTCCTGCTAGGACAATCATCCAAGATCAGAGACAGAAAGGAGGCAAGGTCATATGATGGAAAACAATGACAAAACTCACGATTGGAAGTAGTATCAATGACAATGTGGATATCAATGCATGGGAAAATTTTGTGCAGAGAAGAGTGCCTCTTAACTTTACATCCTTACAACCTGCTAGTTTGTATCAACTACTTTAAATAAGGGTGATATAGTATGCAAAATATATATATATATATATATATATATATATATATATATATATATATATTTCGTGGTAATTAGGAAAATTTGAATTGTTCCAGTAAGCAATTCAAGAAATAACAGACTTCTACAAAAGCTGTCATGCCAGCAAGGAAGAGACAGATGAGATACAGTGTTTTGTGGAAAGTCTCAAAACCCATTTAAACTTTAATGAAGTGAATATTTCTTCCATTCCCAAAAGTAACAAAGAACAATGATTCATAGACTGAAATCTGACAGAGAAAAGTCTATCACTACCTAAAAGTTAGCTCATCAATAACAACTGAAAAACATCTCAAAAGATATATACAGTAAAAAATCGTATAAGATTCCATTCATCAAACCCCAAAATTTTGCTGCGAAGTTTAAGAAATTCTCATTACCAATATTAGAAAACAAGAAAAGTCAAAAGATCTATAGGGCTGCTCTAAATTCTATTATTCTCTCCTACTTTTAGCAACCATTTCATTTCCTTTTTATTTTCTTTTTTTTGAATAAGTCTAAAACCTGTCTCTCTTAAGCAATTTTGTAAACAAGTTTCTATGAACAAAAGAATTTGGTACTAGGCATAAGACTAAAGTGCTAACGCCTAATGGTATGTAGCCTAAACAAGTATCTAACCTATCCTCCTGCAACTCATCTCTAGTTCTCTACAGCTAACAACTAATAATGAGGTATATAAACATTCTAAATATAAAATGTTAAGAGATAAATAAAAGAATGTCAATTGGTTCAAATATGAGAAACTTGCTGGGAAAAAAACTTTTTTCTCGCATAACAGATCATAAATGGTTTTCAAATCATCAATTAACAAATAGATTGGTTGTAATTTAGAGACATGATTACAGGGTATCCCCTTGTTCACACGTGAAAAACAAACAAACATCAGAATAAGGACTTGCCTGGAGGAATTAAACAGTTCTCTTAGGAATTTGGAGAAGAGTCAGAACCACAAACCATTACCCAATTATGCTCAAGTATTCAACTGTGTATACATAACATTGATATTCTATAGTTCATATCATTAAGTCCAGAAATGTCATTGGCAAACTATTAAATGTGTAGTATTTGAGGAATTAATTGTCGTTGCAAGTATTAATGGGATCAAAAACAAAAGTGCAAATCAGTTTAAATCTCAAAGTTACGAATTTCAATAGCATTTCATACTGACTATACGCCAGTCAGGAAAGTAATTAAAGTTTTCTTAAAAGAACTATATAGGGAACAAAAATTAGCACTAAACAAAATCCAAGAAAATTTTTATTATTATTAGATGAAATCATGCTATAGTCACCCACATAATCAAAACGAGGGGAGCAACATTCTTACCAAAGCTTTAGGCATGGATGGTGTCACAGGAATCAGTTGCCTTGATTGTTTAATGGCCAGTTCTTCAAGCCTCTGAGTTTCAACAGACAGCTGCCATAAAATAAACACAACATGTAAGCACATTTATGCCGAACTCAATTAATTCAAGACATTAATAACTAAACTACCTGGGGAGTGGCTTGCACACGAGGAGGACCTTGTGCCAAAGTCTCTGCCATATTCAGACCAAGTGTCATGCTTGATGACACAGAAGCTGAACTAGGAAGAACAGCTTGTGCAATAGATGACGCACCCGTGCCATTGCCTCCAACCATAACAGGCACCTCTGCAAGGGCTGATGTCCACCCACCATCACCAACTGCTGCAGAAGAACCAACTGGTAAGCTTTGAATGGCCATGCTCAAACCTGGAGATGGGACTCTTCTTATCTCAGAATCTGTTTGTCTTTCTTCAGCTCCAAGAGATGGAAAATTCCTGTCAAATGCAACTTTATGTACACTGCTAATCGAACTGCTACCAGCAAGCCGGGTATTACCATTGTTGTGGTTGGTTATGTAGGCACTGGTCAAGTCAGCCGGTACATTTCTGTGCCATGCCTCGCCATGTTTCCCGGCTATGGAGGACTGTGTACGTCTTAATCCCTCCTTCTCGAACCTACTTGGTAAAATGCTCCCTAATGGATCAGAATAGTTTCGATGCCTATGATCATGCAGAATTGATTTCTCCTTATCACGATACTCATGAATGTCTTTATCCCAATCTCGATCACGGTTATTTCTACCAAAACTACCGTAAGACCTCAAATGAGCAGAACCATTACTACTACAACTACGTCGGAAATAAGCGGATGCTGTTCGATCAGAAACAGATGAACGACCTAAATCATGATCACTGACGTTAACTGATGACTTATTTCTTGCAGGCTTTAGTGTAGCATGGTTATCTATAAGAAATAAAAGACAAAAAGATTGTAAGAGAGCTATGCTAAATGTAAAGAACACTCCTGCTTAAATTAAAGTCTTGGCAATGTTAAGTATCTTACCTGGATGTAATGATGATGAGACGTATTGGTGATTTGTACTAACACCGCTGGTTACACTTCCACTGCTCTTTAACCACTGTGGTACTAATGTGGGCTCACTTTTTTCCATAATTAGTACCAGACATGATCATATGAAAAGAAAGTAAAAGTCCTTGTCAATTTCTGCATATCAATGTTAGAATAACCGCCACAATTACTCAAACATGAACCTTGTCTTCTCTGAATCCATCCAAATGTTGCCTCCTTTTTCCGTTAATACCGCCCACCGCAAAAGTAAAGATGTATTCAATGTCAACGACCAACAAATCAAGACCCTAATTCTTCAACTTAACAGAAGAAACCAAACTGGTCTCCTGTCCGCAATAACTAGGTTTTCCTCTCTGTACACTATATACCTTGAAACAACTTCAAACAATTGTAAGTCACAAACTTGTATGCTCTTTCTCTGCACTAAATTAAGAGCTACAAACCAATGGAAAGACCCTCATGTCAATTATAACTCCAATTCATGATACCGACAAAAACTAAACCAGGACAACTTAATAATTCAGACCCATTACTCGAACAGCCAATATTATCAAATCCAGAATTGAATAGCATCAGAACATGATAAATTAGAGATGCCCGCATGCAAAGGACCAATAAGTAGAACAAAAATAGGTAGATATAGAGTCAAGGAGCAAAAGGACTGACTAACCCTGAACAATGAATTCAAAAGGAGTAATTTCAGATGAAAAACGAAACCCTAATCTTCATCGCACTCTCCCTGGTGTCTCAATGCCACGAACTGCAATTCAGTGGATTTTTCAAATTTCAAATTTCTCTCCTTTTCGGCAAATACTTCAAAACTTTCAATTGGATAAAGACTAAAAGTATGCTATAACGTAAAGAAGGTATGTTGGAATTTGGATAGAGAGAAACAAAGCATATCCAATTTCGATTAAAGGAAAAGAAATTTTTCTGTGAAAGATTTATATACCGGAAGAAGTTTTCCTAGTGTTTGTATGTATGTGTTTTTGTGTGAGTTGGAAGGGCTTGCTGCAATAGAAGTTTGTTTTCAATTAATTTCTTTTATTATTGCTTACAACTCTAGCACATTTTAATATTTTAGATTTTAATATAAATTTTAAAAATATAAATTATATTATTAAAATAAAAAAACTTCAAAATTTAAATCAAAACGAATACAATTATAATCTACAAAGTTTAAGTATCTAATATTTTGATTTTATTTCGTACAAAAGAAATGATCATATGATCGTAATAATTAACCTCTTTTATCTACTTTTGTTATTTTTCAGTATTTGGTAATTTGCACGAGTATCAACCGAAAAAAGTTACTGTATTTTAGAGGAGGAAGTTATGCTTTATTTAACTATTTATATATATTAGTCTATTCAACACCCATGATAGCGCGTGCAATGTTTAATATTTTTTAGACAAAGAAATTTCATATAAAATAACAATAAACTCTTCAAAACTTTTAAAATATTAAAAAAAATAAAAGATAATAACTCTAAACAAAATTACTCGCTGTCTCTTACCTTCCCCTTAAAATTGACCACATGTCCATACCTCACTTTTCTTTTCTTTTTTCTTTTTTCACTTATTGCTTACCCAAAATTATCGGAAGAAGTTATCAGGAGAGCTATGTGACTTCATATAATATATATATATATATATATATATATATATATATAGATATATATAGATATATGAGAGAAAACATGAAGTGATGGGATAAAGCATTGAATATGGAATATGAACGCTGATTTGCCTTCTTTTTTTAAAATATGTTTATAATATTTTTATAACTATGTAAAATTAGGAAAAAATATGTTTAAGTTTCATGGTTATAAACACTATGAATTAAATAAAAAAATTTGTGTATTTCATTATTTTTTAATATTATTTTCATATGGCGGATGATTTTTAAAATTATTAACAGAAAATAGAAGGAAACAAAAGATACTCTACATCAAATTTTCAAGTCAAGTATCTCTTCATATATTTTACGTATGCAATACATATAAGTGTCTGCAAAGAGAGTATGTATCTAGACATATACACAAGGTTATGCATGTATTTAGCAATGAATTTGACCGAAACGATAAAGATATTTTTTTAGGGTAATTTTAAGCCCACAACTTAAAAATCATTATTCTCCAACAGTGCTATAACGGTTATATATATTCCTTATTTTTATATTTGCCATTTTTATACCACAATCATAACCACCACCATCATCATCATTACCATATTCACCTTCATCACCACATTGTCACTGAAACTTGAGATCTACCATGAAAGATTCAAACTTGTCTTGGGAGCTCCTTTGTCAATCGTTCTCACCTCCTACCTCCTTTTTTATCGATGGTCACGACCTTCTTCTTCGATTCGTTACCGTTACTTTTTTTTTCTTCCAAACTGTTGCCGCATCATCCTCTTCTGAATTGTCGTTGTCGTCGCTACCGTCTCATCCTCTTCTATCAACTGTAGTCACCGTTTGTCCATTGTCTACCTCTCCTCCATTGTCTACTTTTTTCTGTCTGTAATTCTTATTTTATTATCATTATACTGATAATTTTCTTTAATCTTCGACTGTCATTTCTTTAGATCTGTTTTTTTTTCTTTGTTGTTTCTCTCCTAGATCTATTTTTTTCAAACAACACTATTGAAGTAGTAAAGCAAATAGAACACTAGGTTCTAATATCATTATTACTGTTAGTTTTAATATAAATACGATTATTCTAATTATTCATCACTTTATTTTTATTTTTTTTACATAAGATCTGTTTACTTTGTAAAATTATATCTTTTGATTTGCTTTGAATCAATGAAATGTGATTTTGCAAAACAATAATAATAAAAGAGAAATAATAACAAAGAACTAATAACACATAAAGAATAATAAAGAAATAATAACAAAGAATAACTAGATTTTTTTTAATAATGACCATATTTGATTTATGTTCATGTTAATGTCTAAATTTTGAAAGAAAAATCGATTGAAATCTGAAATTTGATGTGAATAACGATATATTACAATTTAAAGTAATAAACATATATAAGTAAGGGTAAAATAATAAAACACTATTAAAATATCACTTCCAATTAATGATTGAAACATATGGGCGCTGTTAAGTTATTTCTTTAGCAGACCAGCTAAGAATTATCTCTTTTTTGGGTTATTTCAATGGGAGACTTTTTAACCGATCAATATTTAGAAAAAAATTCTTTTCTAGTCGTACGTAGTTTTTATTCTTCCTTTAAGATTAACTTTAATATCATTATTCTCAAATTACCCATCTTTATTAGTTTTTTTTTGACTTTTAATTCAAATTCAAATCTTTTGATAACAACACAAAATTTGAAGTTCAAAATTTTAAAATTAAACATTAAATATATTTATAAAATCAAATGAACTTAATCATTATTAGCCTTAAGAATTAACAAACAAAAAAAAATCAATAATATATAGGTAGCATACCAGATTTACAGCAACAAAAATCGCAATAACATTAGTCTCACTGCGTAAACTAGAATCATTATCATTAAACTCACAGTTAAAAGTAAATATTAAACCAACGTAATATACATTCAACATTAAATTTACAATTATAATATTGTAAATTTGTAATATTAAATATACTGTAAACATAAATTTAATGTTTTGCGATAATCATACTGTAAATTGCAATTATAAACTCACTATTTGTAAGAAATAAACTCATTGTTACAATACGAAATTTTCTAAAAAGGTGTCTAATATTTTGTATTTATAAACTTACTGCAAAAAAAAAATTTGTCAATTATATACAGTAAACTCATTGTGCATATTTATAGGTAATAAACTCACACTTTATATAAAATTAACTATAATGTTAAAAGTAAACATTAAACTAACATAACATACATTTAACATTAAATTTGTATTAATTTTACTGTAAATTTGAAAATATTAAACTCACTATTAACATAAATATACTATAAACACAAAATTAGTGTTTTAAAATAAACTTAATGTAAGAAAATAAATGTATCCAATAAATTCATTGTAACAATTTAATCGTTCGTATGATAATAAATATACTCAATACATTCGTAGTATGACATTAATAAAATTATTTCACTATAATAAACATAGCAAATAAGTGTACTGTAAAACACATAAATGAAATAAGATTGAAGCAACATGTGATTAAACAAATTCATGATGGTGATGGTTGATTAAAATTCGTGGCTATGGTGATGAATGACTTGGGAGATCATGTTGATAGGGATGGTGAGCACGTGAAAAAAAAAAAGGAAAAAAAATAATAGAAGTAAAAATATGTAGAGACATAAAGAAAGAAACATTTGATGAAAAATTAGCGATGAAAATTGATCATAAAAATTATATATGAAACACTTTGAAATTATAATTATAATTAGGAGAATATGGTGGAAGGGTAAACATATAATTTAATAAATAATTTTAAAAGAAGAAAAATTGGAAAGGAAGTATAAAATTTATGGATGAGTTCTAGGGAATTTTTTAAAAAAAACTATGACCAGGTTGAGACTTTTCCTATTTTAATTCATATTATTTAGTCTATATCCAGGTTGCGATGATGCACTGGTTCAGATTTGATCTCGGAGAAACCGAAGGTCGTCATATAAGTCCAGTGTTGTAGGTAATGGATTCTTACATATACGGGGCTGAAGAAGAAAATCATTCAAAATCTGTGTATAGTTTCGAAACTAATTATCCTAAAAATGGGTGGAAAAGATGTAAAGACATGATAGTTGTAGATGGAAAGATGTATGTTATTTATCAAAGTTGGCATCTTAAGATAGGAGAGATCATCTGCTGGGAGATGCCGGATTTTGACGAACTGAAGGTGATTTTTATAACGTAATTAATGCAGTCTTTTAATTTTAATGTTGGAAGTTAATGAGAATGTGAATGAGAATTGTTTTTTTTTACTTTAGAATGGAAGATGCAAAGATGAGTTAAGTAAAGGGAACTTTGTCCCACATCGAAATTTGGAAGGGTTGTTGCTTACCTTTTATATGGGAAAGCAAGCTAACTAGTCAAATTGAGTGGTTATATTATGCTCCATTTTCTACGCGTGCGCGCAGGGGGTGCAAATCCTAAAAACGAATGTCGGACCGTAATTAGGTGGGCCTGATCAACCCAACGTTTTGCTGGTTTTCAGTGGTCGAGGCTCGTCGGGGATATGAATGTCTGTCAAGGGGTGCCAAGAAGTAATTAGGTGGGCCTGATCAACCCAACATTTTGCTGGTTTTCGGTGGTCGAGGCTCGTCAGGGGATGTGAATGTC
>CM025786.1:28201980-28415810 GCA_014636745.2 Centella asiatica
TGTCAAGGGGTGCCAAGAAGGCTCGTCAGGGGGTGCCACATGACCGTCAGGGGGTGCCGTCCGCGTCGTCAAGGGATGCCCGCAAATAGAGGGGGCGTAATCCCCTAACGATGACGGTTGGAAATATGACCTTGTAACTTAATAGTTGGGAACGTAGCCATGTATCTCGACGGTTGAGAACGTGACATTACATCTGAGTTAATGGAAACGTCGGTTCTCCCTTGCCTATAAATTGAGGCTCATTCCAGCAGAATAAAATAACAGAAAATATACAATCTTCCAGCCTTGTTTTAATTTCTCATTTATTCAAGTGTTCATTACAGTTTCTAGTACTGTTCGACAGTAGACAGACTTTGTGCCAAGTCCGGTCTCTGTAATCCGTTGTATCTTGGGAAACAGTAGTCCAACGATCCTCTGAAGCACCTAGTAAGGGGACTAAACTGTTTTAAGGAAAGCGTGTTTACACGTGCCTTGGATTTCAACTGTATTTGATTTATTTAAGCCATTTCAAATATCTTATTTTCCCCAAATATTTTCCAACAATCTTAAAACAGTTTAGCTTTTTATTCGTGATGGCTAATCTCGAAGAGACTCCCGTTGATGTCACTTATGCTGCTGCTGCCAATACCTCTGCTTCAAATCCCACAAAGATGGATGCTTCCACCGTTAATGTTGTTCCTGTTGCTGCCACTGTCCATGTTCCACCAAGTCATGTTGAAAATCCAGAAAAATTCACTGGCGTTGCTACTGCGTTCAAACGATGGCAACAAAAGATGTTGTTCTTTTTGACTACCTTGAATTTGGCAAGGTTTTTAACGGAGGATGTTCCAGTGATGCTGAAAGATAACGTAGATATGGCAATACATTCTGCAGTTGAGGTTTGGAGACATTCTGATTTTTTATGTCGCAATTATATTTTGAATGGTTTAAATGATTCATTATATAATGTTTATTATAAATTTAAAACTGCCAAAGAACTATGAGAATCAATGGATCGAAAATATAAAACTGAGGATGCCGGAGCAAAGAAATTTGTGGTCGGACGGTTCCTTGATTATATGATGATTGTTTCCAAGACTGTAACAAGTTAAGTGCAGGAACTGCCATTAATTTTGCACGATATCCAAGCTGAGGGTATGTTTCTCAGTGAGTCTTTCCAAGTGGCTTCGGTCATTGAGAAATTACCTCCGGGCTGGAGAGACTTCAAGAATTACCTTAAGCACAAACGTAAGGAGATGTCCCTAGAGGATCTGATTGTTAGATTTCGAATTGAAGAAGACAATAAGAGATCCGAGTCTAAGGCATCAAACGGTGTTGGTGTTAAAGTTAATATTGTGGAGCATGGCTCTAAGGGAAAGAATGCCAACAAAGGCAAGGGCAAGTTGGGGCCAGTTAACGGCGGTTTCACAAAGCCAAAATACAAGTTCAAAGGCAAATGTTTCAAATGTAGCAAACAAGGCCACAAGTCAAATGAATGTCACTCATCCAAAAAGAAACATGAGGCCAACTTGCTGAATGAAATCATCACCCCCCCTTAGCCACTGACAATTGCACCAGAAAAAAAGAATACTAAGAAACTCCAGTTAAGCATAACACTACTAGAATTTAGTAAAATTGTGACGGACAAAACCGTCACAAAAAAGAGTAATCCATCACAAATAAATTATTTTCTCATGGAATCATCTGTCACAAGCGTTATCGCATAGATCGTTGTCATAATTGTAGGGTTCGTCACAAAAATTTTTTTTGTGACAGACCAGTCTGTCACACATTATTGGCGGTAATCTGCCTATTACACGCAGCCCATAACACGTGTATTGTGACACCCTCTGATTGAAATTTAATGAAAAATTAATTTTTATAATATTTGTAATATATAATACCACTAAAAAATTTTACACCTTCGTAAAAAATGCAAATTTGACAAAATATTGAATATTCTTCTTTAACAACTCACTGGCAGGCGGCGAAGCCATTAAGGGCGAACGTGAAAATACTCTTTTGTAACAAATTATATGTCCGTCACAATATCTTTGAATATTACAAATTTACTAAATTTTTAATCATATAATCATAGTCATCATTCATTTGACCACCACCACCGTCATTCAGCTTGGTCAAAACTCTTGGGGTAGGTGATATGTTTTTGGTTAATGATAATTTATTATGTTTTATTTACTGCGTTATATAAATTATTAACATAATAAATGTCCTTAGAAAAATGATACTAATTATATGGATTCAAGTATGTGACTTGAATATGAGATCATATAAGTATGTAATGTATCATTATTCTTAAATGTCCCTAGTCGAGTATTGTCATCGGGACAACAATAATACATTGAGACTAGTATGTGATTAACTGATGGCCATATCTCATTGGTCATAAATATATACGAGATATATTAAGTTGATACATAGGTACATGTTAGAGAACATTGTACTGGACAGACCCACCATGAGAATTCTACATGGAGCGTTATGCTATGTGTCATAAGTAATTCTCATAGTGACAATGATGTAATGGTCCTTCGACCTGAAGTCATGACATTTCTACATAAGGAGTTATGCGTTTTGACGTTATCAAAAGTCACCTTTAACCAGGTGGACGATAAAGGTGATTGTTGGATGCATAATGAGTTATGTGAGAAATGGGAATGATGTAGATGGAATTTAACCCTCCTATAAATTAGGGGTGATATCTATAGGCCTCTTGATTGAGTGAAACTATGAAATGCATGGCCATGCTCAAATAGAGATTTGTTTCATATAGTTTACTCATTGATCAAGAAAACTGAGATTAAATTATAAAGAGGATGACACATCCATGCCTTGAATTTAATCTTAGATATCATGGTTAAAAGGATTAAGTTACATTGAAACATTGGTCACGAAAGGTAACGTCCAATCTATGACTTTATTATTACTTGGGTAACAGTGATGTATTACTAGATGCCGCTCACTATTTATAATTTTATAATATGATTTAAAATTATTGCCAACGTAATAATAACCTACAGGGTCACACACAAAGAACATTCGTCAAGGAGAGATAATTTAAATGTCTATGATTTTAATATATCAATAAGATTGATTTATTAAATCATGGCTTTAAATTAAATACATATATATATATTTATATATGTAATCTGTATGAAGTAGAGTCCTTTAGAAGGAAATACGAATGTATATTTATTTGTGCATATATATATATTAATTAAGTGAGACTTGATTAAATACATATATATATCTAATAAATATAAAATTCGGATTTTAAGTCTCCTAATTAGATTAGGTTTTGAATTACTCTATGAAAGGCTATATATATATATGATATATTAGTCATTCTCTCTAACCAACGTTTTACGTATTCTAAGAACACTAGTTGCTCATAATAGAGATACTAGAGTTCAAAGATATAGAGAGAGAAGAGAGATACAGATCATACAGCTAGTACTGTAATTCTTCTTGTTCGGATCGTAAGACGATTCGCGGGTGTTCGTGTGGATACCGTAGAGACGTTGTTCAGTTGGATAGCGTTCAAGATTTGGAGACGATCAACACCTTCACCAAAACTTCAGATTCGCACAATTAATTAGTAAAAACTTAAACTATCTGTATTAAATTGTTTCGCATAGATCATCGGGTTTGAGTTTCGTTTTGTTTTATTTTATATCGTATTTTTCCGCTGCATTTGCTGGTATGGTGGTGCTTAATGCTTATGGCAGTAGCCATTACAAGATGGTTAGGAAGTTGGTGGTGATTAGATAACAATTTCGTTGGAGTTTGTTAAGAGCTAATGATGGGTTAGGAGGATAAGAAAGTCATTTAACAATTTCCATTAGCGGCGTTAAGTCCCGTTAGTGCTGATGTGGGAGTGTGCAATAACAGTCAAACGAGAGGTGGTGACATGGGGTTTTTTAATGCATAGGTGGTGATTTGTAAATCGGTGTATACTATAGGTGCTGATAAGCATTTTATCCTTATTAATATTGTCTCCATTCTTTTAGAAAGTAATTTTTTTTTTGTGAATATTGAAATTGTATGTTTAATTTAGATTTATATATATAAATAGTAAGTTTTTTAAAAAAAAATTTATTGCTAATATTGAGTAACGATAAAATAATATTAATGTAATAAAATATAATTTGTAACTTTGTAAACTATTATTGTTGATCATATTTTTATTGTAATCATATTATTTTGTTTAAAAAGGATTATTATTTTTTGTTGTCTATTGTTCATATTCATCATTTTTTGTTGTCTATTGTTCATATTCATCATTTTTTTGGTTTGTGTTAATATAGTAGGGTTTAGAATAGTTTGTTTTTTTAGTTCAATTCCAATGACATAATATAGTATATAATATTGTATGTCTTTTATTTTTATCATTTAAAAAATTAAAAAAATAGGTTTCTTATCCGTTTTGGATAAGATAGAAAAAAAAAACTAAAAAATAGAACTTTAATCAATTTTAGATAATATCTCACTTGGGTGTTTTACATATAGGTATAGATTATTTTAACAAAATTTTTTTATTTTTTTCTTATTTTTTGTCAAAAATTACATATTTAACGATAATTTCCACAAAATTCTTTATTGTATAGACTTAAAATATTTAAAAAGAAAAAGACAATTTTATTTATGTTCATCAATCTTACACTATTTCTGAGTTTTTGATAGTAAAGAAAAAAATAATTTTTTTTAATCCTTTTGAAGTGTTGTTTCTGAGTTTGTAAAAAACTGACAAAAAAAAAACTAAATATTCACAAATTTACCCTTTTAAGTTATTAACATAATATTAATTAAAAGGAAAAATAGGAAATAATAATCTGATTACTCTTTTACTTTTCATTTCTATTTCATGTAAAACATGAATCTTAAATGGTGCTACAACCGGAGCATATAAAGAGATAAAAAATGATGAACCAGAAGATGGATAGAAGGTGGAGGGTGTATTAGATTTTCTTTCCAAAGTGAAAGTTCTAGATGATCAAGTTTCATAATAACTATAGCTTTGACTTTTTATACGTAAATTTAAATGATGTATTTAAGGCGACAAGACAGTTTCATCCCCTTATAAGTGTTAAGCCAATGGCTGTAACTATTATAGTTGATGGAATACCAAATTTTAGATGGGTCATGAAAGACAAATTGTAGCCGAGATGTTGAGCACGACGAGCTTGTTCACACACAATCAGGTTTGCAGCTGATCCTAGTAGTGAGAGGTTCCCTGCAACCGTGCTCACCCAAGCCAAGATCAGCCACGCTTTCTTCTCTTGTCCTGGGGATATTGCAGCAGCCGACGCCGCCACTCGTCCTCCAAGCAACAGAACTGTGATCATATTGCAATGTGAGGAATAATTATATACATTACGAAACATGCAGATCCTATTTTCAGAATTACAGATTGTTAGTTTGTTACTCGACTCCATCACAACTAGTCAATTTCCAAATTACAAAGGGAAAGAATGTTATAAGGACAAGATATAAACTAAGTATATTACTCTGCAACAAAAGTATATTTAGATTAAAGCAATTTATTTTACTCAGGATACAACAGCATGTTGCATTAATTCATTGTCTATTTGATTCAAAGCTTCTCTATATGCAGACGTGACCCTACTCTTAACAACAATCACATTTCCAAACTTTACACATCTCAATGCAGTTTTAAAATGCATAAGCCTCTTGCACACACAGTTTTTACCTTCTAGAAGTATTAAATAATTTGGACAAGAGCATCAAACGCACTTAAGGTCGTATTTCACCAAGGCATTACAGAATTGTAAAATGATATTAAGAAGAACAACTTAGTACTACTGAATCTACATGAATTCCTTACACTAATTGTAGATGTTCACCAAGCGCATAGCAGAAGTTGAAGGATAAAACGTAAAAGCAAATGATACAAATAACAAAATGGGTAGCATCCACTTACCAGTTGGTACATTTGAGGCCAGATTTGAGAGGGCAAGTATGACTAGGGCAAGAACTGCTAGCCCACTAATCTGATCAATCTTTGCATAAGGCTCCACGATTTCCCATACAGTACTAGGAATTCCAGTTCTGTTGAAGCCATCAACAGTGATAAACATTCCACAGAAAAAAATTAAGAGCGAGTATGATACCTGTGTATAATCATAGAGAACAAACTTTTGAAAACATCGATCACATACTAGAGTTTGTAAACATTATTAAAGCTGTACCGACAAAAACAGGAAAGATATGCACAAAAACAGGAAAGATACCTTTTCCAAACATGGCCGAGCGTCCTTAAAATCAAGAACCACGAGAGCAAGCGCAGCTGTAAGTGCAGTCCAAGACATATTCATCCCCATGAGCAAAGAA
This sequence comes from Centella asiatica, assembly GCA_014636745.2. Lineage (NCBI taxonomy): Eukaryota > Viridiplantae > Streptophyta > Magnoliopsida > Apiales > Apiaceae > Centella > Centella asiatica. The sequence continues at coordinate 28,208,332 of CM025786.1, forward strand.
ACGAGCATTCCAATAGTAACAAGATAAACACATATCTTCCATAAAATTCTTTTCCATCTTGGAGCGGATCCATCCTTCTCTTCTAAAGAAGTAACACTATCATTTGTCAATCCACTCGCATAGGAAACTCTCCTTGAAAGGGAAGTTTCGTCCATTCTTTGTGAAAACCCTCCAGTTCTAGCGTCTTTTGAATTGATCTCTCCACTGAAGCTTTTGTTGCTATCAATCTCGGTTGCACTTACACGGGTCCTAAGAGTATCAGAAAGACCAGTACTATTAACATGTATATTAGGTGAGCAATGGATACTTGTAGGTTCCAATGTACTGCTCAATTCTTGAGAGTTTACAGAGTTTAGATGCGACATTGTAGCTGGAGAAAAACGATGAGAATCCACATCTTCCTCGGGAACAACTTCCGAGGGAGCATCTTCTATATCCTTTTGATTAGATAACAACTTCCAATACATACATAGAAGAATTACAGCATTCACAACAACTCCCACAAGCATTGCAGGGAGAACTCCAATCAAGAACTCTCCAAAACTAATCTTACTCTGAACGGCTATAACCAGGTTTTGAGGGTTCCCAATTGGCGTGGCTGCAGATCCGATATTTGCACTCGAGGCAAGGGCTAATAAGAAAGGGTGAGGCGGAAGATTATGCTGTCTCGCAATTTTCAACACAAATTCGGTCAAAACAACACAAGAGGTATCATTGGTGAAAAGAGCACTTGAAACAGCAGATATTATACAGAGTCGACAAAGTAAATCCTTAGCTCCCCTACTTTTCCATGCTAACAATTTTCCCAAGTATTTAAACATATCTGCTCTTTCTAGAAAAACACTAACGACCATTGTACCAAAGAGCAGACCGAGGATTGGAAGATCAATAGCAGCATATGCTTGATCTGGAGTTATGACTCTGAAAATAACCATGAGCATAGCCCCAAGAAGGGACCCTGCAGTCCTCCCAATAGGCAAAAAAGGCACAGCTGGAAAAACTGCCAATACCCAGAAAATGGCAAAGGCAATTGACCCCAGAATCACTTTCACAGTAGGTGCCATTGCCATATTTGCAACTTCAAATTTACATATGATAACTATTATATAAATTCCTCTTGCTGCAAAAATTTCATAAAGAAGAAAAGATCTCCTGAAATAGAAAGAAAAAAAATGACTGAATATGAAACATGGTTGAAATTGTTAAGAAAAAATTTTGCAGTTCGGACTAGTAACACTGAAGTTGCAATAACACAAACACATTGAATGCAACAAAGAGAATTAGCCAGAAATCATTTCAAGGCAAAAAGAAACATACCCATTACAGGAAATTTCATGGAATTACTAAATCAAACTATTAACTATCATATTTCAGAAAAATAAGACATACAAATGGATGCAATTCACCCTAAATTCCAGCTGAAAGTAAACTTAAACTCACTTTCATGCCCATCAATGGAATACCGTATAACTAGAATTACAGAACATACTTGAAGAATCTTCAAGAAAAGTTAAAGTATTTAAAATCCCAAATTTAATGAGGTTTTAAATTGAAATAAACATACCCACAAATCCAAATATTATAAATGAGTGCATGAACTCACCTGAACTAAAAAGAAAAAGATTCCACTTTAAAGCAATATTTTTAACCTATGATCGCGAAAAGGGTTGACTTAAAATGTTTGAAATTGTGTTTAGATATGGCTTCAATCATTAATGGGCTGTGAACTTGTGATTGAGCTTCACATCACCACATGACACACGTCACAACCACATGCTTTAGCTGAATAATGCATCTTCCCTTTATTTTATTTTATTTGTTCTTTTTTTTATTCTTTTCCTGATTACAGATGAAATTGTCGAGAATTGAAGACCAGTAACATTATAAAACAATAATGCACTGAAGACAGATACCACTCATATTAACATACTGTTAAGGATTTAATTGAAAAGATGGGTATGAATCTTGGATAAGGAGCTTCAATGGGTCTAATTCAAAGAGTAAATTAAAATTTGTAAAACAAACAGTCTTGTCGGACGAAGGTCGGACTCCCCTATGGCGTAAGAGTATCGGGGAGGACTCGAAGCAAGAGTAGAAGTGTTTAAAGGTTTAGAGTGTCATTTACTCCTTAAGGAATTTGAGAGGTATTTATAGAAGAGTTTTTGTATGTTTAACCGGTGAATGTGACGTAAACTGTTGGAGAAACTTAATCTTTTTATTCGGATTGATTTAGAGTGACAATGTTATTGAACATATGGCCATATTGCATGTACACTGGGAGGCATAATAAAATAATTGACAAGATGATTTGGGCGGTACCAGATAACAAGTTTGAGTTTCGAATCAGACCAACGGAAGTATTCGGCCAACCCCATCACATAAATTCTAAGATAATTCCACAAATAAAAGATTATCAAATCTTAAATATTTGAATTATATCAATTTTAACTATTAATATATATATATATATAGACACACACACTATTAAATTGTATAAAATTTAATGAATATTCGATTTTTTTTTCATATTCTATCTATCTTTATGGTAAACTTTATGGAAAATTAATTATATTAATAATTATGAATTTTATACTGAAAAAATTGGGAGAAAAATACAATGGAAAAGAACTAAATCCAAAACAAGAAGACAATATATGTATTTTTTGATTTACGTGTGTAAGAGAATTAAGGTGCCAATTCTTTGCACTTTTTAAGCACTCAATGCATGGCATCACTGACCGGGTCTTATTAACTGCTTTTATTTTATACTCTTCGGTTAAAAAAGAAAGGGTAACATTTTAAAAAATAATTTGATATTTTTGTGAAAATTTATATTTAAAATTTGATTTGAATTTGATTGATTTCAATCGTAAAATAATTAACATTACATAATACATTAAAATTCCAACAAAATAAACTCTTTATTATATAAAAATATTATTAAATTTTTACCATAATTTGAATTTTAGGATTTCACAATTTAGTATAAATAAAATAAAATGTTATTTTTTTTGTGGAACGGATAAAGAGTAATAAATTTTAACCTCTGTTTGTGTCTCTTATTGTTGCTGGGTGAAAAAGTGATTATTGGACTGTTTATTTAATTTACTGAACGGATTTCAAATAGAAAATAAGCAAAGAAAATTTTGTTTAAATTTTATAATATAAAATAATGTGCTATTACCCAAAAACCAATTAATATCCGTTTACTGATATCATTTATATATTACATCCAACGTGACCACTTTAGTTTAGTTCTAATTATATATGTGTGTGTGTATATATATATATGTGTGTGTGTGTGTGTGTGTATATATATGTTAATAGTTTAAAATTACAAAGTTTGTCTCTCTGATTTGTAAATAGTTTATATACTTGACTCTATTATTAATTAAAAAATCAGAAAACAAATGAATTCATATTTTATTATGGGGTTTTAAATGAAAAGTATGCATGAAATTAAATATGTCAAAATAAGTCAGATATAAAATTGCTTTTATGTATATTAGATTAAAATTCATTCATAACTTCTTTTCTGTAATTCCAGTTTGTATGTCGCGATGAAGAAAAGTATCTATTCTTTTAAGTGTCTGTATATTTCTTTAACAACTGCATTCGCGAAACTCTACTACTATATGTAGCCTTCACAATATATATTATATAATAAAAGTTTATTATTAATTGAAAGTATTTTTTTACGATAAAATTAAGTTGGTGGTTAATAGAAGTTGCCGCACTTTTGGCTAACCATGATATATTCATATGGGATTCATATATACCTGAAATGATTCTTTTTCCTTTTCTCTTTCATATCATGCATACCAATATACCATACGAATAATTTCTTTTTTTGTTCACATATTATATTAACTAATTAGTTTTAAAATTATTAAAAAATACATTTAACTTAACTTCTTATTAATTTATTTTCTTAAAAACATTTCACACACGTGTAGCTTGTGCATTTTGCAACCAATAAGAAATTAAATACGCTCATCTGCAACAAAGTATCAATGAATAATGTAATTGAACATTTTTTTATAAAAATAATTGTAGAAAAATTATGAGATTCAGATGTCGTATTCAATTTAATCATAAAAAAAAATTATTCAGCATTTAACATTCAGATGTCATACTCATTAGTTTAGAATCATTCAGCTATTATATTTAACATTTCGCGCTTAATGTTAATTCAAACAAATGATCCCGAAGGCATAGAAGAGGATGCGACATATTTAGAAACAATTATATCACGGAAAACTTCTCAAGAACAAAATCAACCCATAAACATAATGAAGCAAGGAATTGGACCCCTTAACAATATCAAAATTGTTTTAAAAGGCCCATTTTCAGACTATTGAACTATTGTCTTCGTTGACTTTTATTTGTACTAATATAATTAATGCCCATAATATTAATAAACTATAATATTTATAATAATATTATTCCTTAACGAGTGTTTACATTTTTACGATCACAAATAAAAATAGACGAAGTGGGTAGTATTTTGGCACCACGTCCCTCTCCAGTCTATACCACTAAGTTGTTAACCAAAAACTTCAAAATAAAAAAATTATTGAACATGTAAACTAATTTTGAATTATGAATTAAAGTTAAAAATCAAAAGTCAAGAGTAAAATATAAATATTGCTTACTTTTTATATTTTGACTTTAATTAAGAAGTTAGTAACATAAAAAGTAAGAATCAAACACTCAAATGGTAACTTTTAGTTTAAAAAACACTAAAAAAAAAAGACATGGAACCGACAGTTTAGCGATGGCGGTATTCATCTAGTTCCACATAAAAATCACATATTATATTGGTTTGTAGTCTTATGGTAAGGTGCAGAGAGTTGAACCAAATGGCAATATTGTGTTCTTCGATGGTCTTACCAAAACATTCATTCGATTTCTACGCACATGAAGTGTTCTCAAACCACCAATATTCACCACGTACATAAAAATGAAATTAAAGATGAATACATTTTTAAAAAATGAATAGATTACTGTTCATACACTAACCGCTCTTTGGGGATTGGGGAGATTTCAATTCAGTGGCTTGCATAAATACATTACCAAACTCAGCTAATAAGGATCTCTTGTGTAGATCGGATATAATGCGAGCAGTTTCTAAATAACTATTCTTCATATCTGAAATTTTTGATGCCATGCACTCCTTGTACTTTGAAACAGAGTCCACCAAAGCAAATAGTTCCCTTGCACACATCTGAACTTCTTCCTCAGCTTGAACTTTAGCTTCCTGCAACTTCACTTGGGTGGTCTACACGAAGAAAATAAAGTAATAATCCATGTCACAAACTTTGCAAAAAAATTATAATCCATGTCATAAACTTTGTAAATCCAATTTTTAATGAATTAGATTTATGAACCTAAATTCTGATTCAACAACAGAGGACAATTTCACAACTAAAACTGTTTGCAGAAAGATATTCATGGATTTAAGAAAATATATAATTGCTAATATAATTTTTGAGATTTGCTGAAACAGAAAAAGAAAAACGCTTTTAATATATACATACACATATAAACACAAACAAAATGTAAAGAGTCGTACCTTCAGAAGCTCCATTGCTTCTCTTTCAACAACATCCAAGTTGTGCTCCTCTGCTCCAACATCCTCTGCCAATTTTCTAGCTTCTGTGGCACATCTTGAAGTGTGATCCTCTATTTCATTCTTCAACAAGCTTAACTGAAGTTCCACCTGAAAATTTAATATGGAAAAAATGAAGTATTAAAATGGTCTTCTTGATGAAGATTTATACTTAAATAAGCCTTTGTTCTTCAAAACCAATGAATCTTTAGAATTTTATCGTACAGTTCAACATAACACACGTCGAAATCCATATGAAATCAGCAGCAAATTGAAGTATGCAGACAAGCCATTGACAAGTTACATATGAGTCGAATGAAATGAATCATGTGATACAACTATATTACATCAGCTATATTACGTAAGTCGATGAAGGGAAAAAGCAGAACGAGAACATATTTCAACTGCTAAGTTCCCTCACTCCAGTTTTAGACATTCCCAACAAATTAAACTCGTTTTGTAAGCACCACAAATCTTCAATTACCCAAATTTATCTAACTTCACTGTTCTTCAAATAGTCATGTTGGATGCCTTCTTTAAGTATAGGAGGCCCGGCTAAAAGGGAAAAAAGGAAAAGAAAAGGAGTTACCTTCTTTCCTGTTTTGGCTTCTTCTTTTTCTTCCTTTTCTTTTTCTTTTATCATATCCCCTATTTTCTCACTTTCCTTCTCCCCCCTTTTTTATTGTATTCTTTTTTCTTACTTCAAAGTCCTCCTCCTACCTCTGCTCTGTCTTCACTATTTATTTTCCTTATGCTATCTAGTGTATAGTTATGTCACAGCATCAATTTATGTCCTAAAATTTTTTACTGAACAAGCATGACAACATATATATTGATGGTGTGCACTGTCACTTTAAGTAATTTAAGAGGAGGGTAGTGTTATCTGATTATCTCTTCTGGTAACCAACTCACACTTGATACAGGACAATATATAAAACAGTTACAAGAATTTAACAAAGATGATGACACCTATTGCGACAGAGAATTGTACTCGATAATATTTTGATCTGCACGTCATAGAAATAAGAAACATGAATAAATAACTCACAGTTTACAAAATCTCGGCAAACAATAGTCTGTTTTAATAATTATAATAATACAATATCTTTGGTCGAAATAGAGACCAGTGAAGCCCGACAACCGACTGTTTTTCCACCTCTGTTATCCCTAAAATCCTAAGTAAATCGAGTACCTGAAAAAATAACTACTAAATACTAGTAATACTAATGGCCAAAACCATAATTGACAATAACAAATTCACGAAAATGTGATAGTATCATTCTTAATATAAATAAAATTTTCAGATCCCTTATCTCTTTGGTCCTTTCTATAAATGTACACATGTGACTGATGAAAAAAGGAGTTGATGTCTTTAAAAGTATACATAACAATATTCAAATAACATGTTCATCATTGACGAATTGATATAACATTCAGAAAAGCACTTCCATATTCACAATTCACTTACCTCATCAATGTGTGATTGAAGAGCAGCAATACGGTTCCTTTTTCCCTCAATCTTATTTGCATTTTCAACCGAAATTTGCTGAAGAGAGATCAACTCTTCCAGCTTCCACATTGAACTTTTCTTTATGTCATCAGAAAATGAAGCAAGTGCAGGCTTTAGTGTTGATTTGTAGTCTATTCCTAACACCTCTGTGGGTGTGGAACCTTTGGAATTGAGCTCATAATGGAAATCATTTCCAAGCTTTAGTCTGGAATCATGGAATGAAAAATATATTATTGTGCATACTTTTATAAGGAACCAAAAATAAACACATTGACGAGAAGAATAATGGCAAACAACAATAAGCATGCCTTTCTTGTTCCTCTTGAAAGTAACTGAGAAAGAACTTTATTCCAAGCTAGTAAGGTACGTTAGTAGATATCGCACATTCAATATATATTTAAAACCAATACAAAGTTTGCTGCAACAATAATACAGCATCCTTTAGATTTAGAATATCATATAACTACGAACTGAATTCCAAACTCCCAAATCAAATCCTGTTTTGTGGAATTCACTTATTAGTTTTCAAGTTTAAGTAATATTGTAAACCCAAACTTGCTTTGTCCAAATTAAATGATGACTCACCTACATAAACGAAATGAAGGGAAAAAAACAGCTTCGATCACACATAAGTGTACAATTATCAAATATATAAATAAAATTTTTGAGATACAATCCAAACTCAGGGATGACTCGAGATGCAGGAATGGTACGACAACTTTTGATCAGAAAAACATAAACAAACCTCTTGATAGCTTGGTTGCTTTCAATCAGAAGGTTCTGTAGTTCTTTAAACTTCTTCCCAATCTCCCCATCAAGATCCCACGACTTCTCCTCCCACGTGCTCCTTGCAGATTCAGCCTCTCCGATGTCTCTCTCCACCGCTTGCAACTCCCTCTTCATCCTCTCGGCATCCCTTGCATTAAAAGCCTGCTCCTCCACCCTACTCTTCAACTCCTCATTCTCCTCACAAATCTTCTTCCTCTCCAGAACCTTCACTTCTAATATCTTCTCTTTCTCCTCCAAAACCTTTTCCACATTCACGATATGCCCATCTAACTGCTCAATCATGGTGTGGAACTTCTTCACGTCTTCTTCCAAAACACTTTTCTCCTTCTCCAACACCTCTTTCGCAGACGGCTCCCTTTTCAAATTCCCCAGTCTCTCCTCCAATTCCTTCACATTTCTCATCAACGCATTCACATTTTCCTCCATTGCGTCCCTTTCTCTTTGTAACTTCTCCAAAAAGTCACTATCCTCTTTCTCCACCGAATCATCATCCCCTCTTATATAGCACAAGTAACTCCTCAGAGAATACACAAACATACTATTATCCTCAAAATTCAAACCCGTGCGAGTCGAATTCGCCAGATGATCATTATACATTGCAATCTGAACCAACCAATGAATCACTGCCAACAAATTTGGCCACGAGTGTGGAGTTCCTGGGGCTTTGAGAGCGGATTTATTCAACTTAATCGGACAATTGAAACTTTTAAGCACAGTAAACAAGTCCTCATCGAGTTTATTGCTCGGGGGGAAATCGAGAACGGTGAGAATGAGTTTTAGGGTTTCGACGATGTCCTTGGCGGAAGGAAGTGGGGGTTTGAGGGAAAATGGGGCGGAATGAGAGGCAAGAAAGGAGTTGATTTTTCGGATGGCGGAGAGTTGGTAAGATCGGTCGGAGATGGGGAGGGAGGCGGCGGCGGAGCGGTTGTTGGAAGCGGTGGAGGGGCGACTGCTGCATAAGCTGATGTCGGAGTCGCGGCCTCCGCCGGCCATGAACTGCCATGGATCTGTGCCGGTAGGAGTGGGCGGCGGTGGCTTTAATGATTCTTTTGGAGGACGTCGGGCGGCGGGTCTCATGGTCGGAGAAATGGATTTGTTTGTCGATCTAGTGCCAACTGAGATTTGTATTTGTATAGTGGAGAATAACAGAGTATTCTAACATTTTCCCGCCTCTTGGATAGGCTGCCTTTCTTTTAGGTTATGAGCTAACACTTTATTATTTTTCATATTAAAATTAAATTTTATTTTTTTAACTTTAAATTTAAAAGTTATGCATAGTTGTTTTTGAAAGAATGACTTAATATAAAATTTTAAGTTTAAAAAAATAACCCCGAACACTTGTAAATTATATTTAATTTGAAATCCACAAATTGAAAATAAAAAATTATTCACAAATGAACATGCTCTTGACCCTTTATAATTTAATTCTTTCAATTAATTTTCTTATTTTTCCTTTTGTTTTTTTAGTGTTTTGCAGCATTTAATATTGTTTTCACATTTGAATTGTAGATATTCATCTCGTGCAATGTGAAAGTTTGTTTTCTCAAATAAAATTTTTAATATAGTGATGTATGACATATAATGGTATCACGATTATTTCAATTAAGGGTTGTGTGCGGCATATGTCTCCCCTTAGACATATCAACAATTCTATTAAGATATTTGTGTAATTTTGGCCTCTTAATTTGGTTTTAAAAAATCATACCGTGACAATTTCTTCTTTTAACTACTCAAATTATGCTTCATAGTCGTATGAAAGATGAATGATCGTACAGTCATTTATATAAAAAGTGATATAACGTGACAAGTATTACAATATTTATAAATATGACGCATTGGATAGTAAATTTGTCATGAATTATATTATTGTCGATGAATTTTTTTTATTAATTATTATTTTGCCAATTTTTCTTGTGTCCCTCCTCTCCAAATTTTTAAATCCATCCATGCGATCATATTACGCAATATAATAATAAAATATATTAAGCAAACTATTATTTTGTGTAAGTTGAATAACATAGCCCTCGTTCCAGATTATTTATAGTTTTCAAATTATAATCACATTTTAATTTAAAATTTGACTTTTTAAAAGTAAAGATTTGTATTATAATATATTTCTAATGAACTCCTGAACAGAACTGTAATCATTGTACATATGAATTAATAATAAGAAATGGTGATCATAGATAGAAATAAAAAATGGAGCACAAGATGTACATGCAAAGGCCTCTTAATGAATTAATTGTGTAATTTAATATTTTTTTTAGTGTAAATAAGGAATCACATAATTCTCTTAAAAAAACCATCGTCCTGTTTCTCTTAAAAAACCATGACTCACATAATTCTCTTGTAAATATAATAATGAAAGTAAGTAATAACAGTAAATCGGGATATTTTAGTCGGTGTTTGTGTACATGATTTCAACAAAAAAAAAAAAAAAAGAAAAAAAAAGTAGTGTGTACTACTTTCGTATTTAGAATATTTACACTAGTTTTTTAATGTTATAACTTTTTGTGCTTTCTAAAACATAGGGAAATGGATAATGTATCTTCAATTTGGATATTGAATTTGTCGTCGCTACAAAATTATGTTTATCAAATTAAACAATTATAATAATTTTGAATATTTGTCACTATAAAATTATGTTTATAAAATTACAAAATTGTAATAAAAATTGAATAGATCATGTCTAATAAACTACAAATAATTCAAATCGATATGTTTTTTTATAATAAATGTATAATAGTATTTAATTTTCAAGTTAAAATAAATTATAAACTAAAACATTATTTGCTCAACTAACAAACCCTTAGTATTATTATTTCTTCCTTTTTATCCATTCCACTGGTATCAAGTTATTTGAATCATCTTCTCGAAGATACTCCAACAAGTTACGAGCTATACTCTCCGTTTTTTAAAATATATACAAAATACACTTAAATACGTAAATTAAAGAGAATAAAGAATATTATATTTATATATTTTTTATTTTTGCTATGACTTTTGAATATGTAATTTTGAATTAGAGATAAACGAGTTCTACCAACTAAAGTAAGAAATAAGAATTATTAAAAAATAATTACATTTAACTTTGTAAGAGAAAATATGTATTTTTAAATATTCTTACAATCTTTAAAGACAAAGATAGTATAACTTATAAAATAAAATTATATTCGGCGGGAATCTAAAAAGAAATTTATATGTCAAACTAATTAATATGAGTTATAAGTTACTATCATATTCTATAATAAGTACTTCCCAAAAATTACATATAAGTAATTTTATAAGCCAGAGAAATTAAATCACCATCAAATACATAAATTGTCAAATACTTCTTTTGATTCAAAATGATAGTTATTTTTAATTTAAATTACACATACAAATCAAAATGATAGTTACTTTTAATTTAAATTACACATACGAAGGTGGTTTATAACTACTATACTGAAAAAATAAATATCCATCAAAAATATTGTTTTACTTTTTCATAAAAAATAAAAGTAGATAAGAGATAACTAATAAAATTAATTTGATTGGTAGATATTTTTTGGGATGACGAGAGAAATGTTGGCTTTGAAAAATTCATAGACTTTACATCTTAAAATACTAAAATGACTATCAATTTGAAAATTTAATATTTTTTAATTCTCTCCATCCCAAAAATAAATAATTTAAGTAGAAATAATTTTTTGTCCAAAAAAAGATGATTTAAGTATATTAATAAAATATAAATTTACTATTTTAATCTTATAGGTGAATATATTTTCTTATTAAAAAAAATAATAAATATAATTATAATATTTAAATATTATTATTGGTAACTTCATTTCTTTAAAATATGTTTAGTATTTATCATTACGAACCGGATGTAGAACTTGTAACTGGTTTGACCAAAACCAAAACACAAACCGGCCTAGTTTATGTTCCCAGTTCCATCAAAAAATCAATATAGTTAAAGAGTCAGATTTTTGGCTTTTGGTTTTTGGCATTGCTTCTGTTCATCACAAACCCCACTCTCTGCACACTTCTTCACGGTCTCTGCTTTCTTCTCCAAAACTCCTTCCTCTCTCTCTCTCTATACACACACACACACTCCGTTTCTCGGCCAATTTCATACCCATAAGAAAACTCCAGTGCAATTCCGGCAGTGAAATCAAACATTCCGACAGTCATTTTGCGAGTTGAGCCACGACCCAGATGGCGAAAGACGACGAAGAGATCAGAGGAGAGCTAGACGAGCGACAAATCAACGAAGAGTACAAGATTTGGAAGCAAAATACGCCCCTTTTGTACGATTTGGTCATTACTCATGCTCTTGAGTGGCCTTCTCTCACTGTCGAGTGGCTCCCCGACCAGCTAGACCAGCCCGGCAAAGATTTCACCCTCCAGAAGGTGATTCTTGGGACCCACACCTCGGAAAACGAGCGCAACTATCTCATGCTTGCTCAGGTCAAGCTACCCTCCGAAAATTTCGAAAATGATGCTCACAATGTTGAAGACGGTGGCTCTGACGTTGCTGGTTCTGGTGCTCCTAATCCACAGGTTCAGTTTTATGATATTTTTTTTCTTTGTTAACAATCTGTATGATTGATTTTTTGTATTTATTTTTTTATTACTAGCATTGAAATTTCTGAATTGGGGTTTAAGAAATCTTTTATATATAAGTATTGTTGGGGTTGGGGGGGGGGGGGGATGGAGTTTCTTTGGGCTGGTTCGGAGCACTTGTTTGGTTGTGTGCCTGTGGTAGATGGTAAGGATTACTAGATTAGAAGTAATATACTCATTTCTGGCAAATTTTATTCAGATGGGTGTACTAAAAAAAAGAAAAACTAGATAAATGCAGTAAATATGTTGGGTTCTCGGGGTCTTAGCAAGCTTATGGTGCTTAAAGTTAAATCTAATCTAAATTAATTAAAATTGTTTTTCATGGTAAAGATGGGAAAAAATGCAAGGTGACATTTTTTACCTAGGGGAAAAAAATGCTGTTTTATTGATTCTATGTAGTCACTTAAGATATGGCTTCGTTTAGTACTTGCTGCTTGATGTCCGAGTTGCTTTGGTAGTTGAGTACTTGAGATGATTGAGAGTGTGTTAGATCAGTTATAATATTCAATGATAAAATTACTGTACTTGGCAATTTTGTGTCATACTTTTGTTTTTACATACTAATAAGAAAGTGTGCTGTCCGCCCGCCTAAAACCCTTTTCAAAAAGGCAAAGCCTACCTCTTTCACTTGCATTGGCCTTCTGCTACTGAAAGGGAAATGTTTTTTGCCTTGACTCCAACTTTTAACCTGTCAAAAGTATAAATGGATCCACACAAACTGAATTAGACTAACGGATTAGATGGCTTTCAAGGTAGGCTACAGAAGCAACGAATTCATTCTCATACATAATCAAAGAGAGACTGATTTTGAAAAAGAAAGTCAGATGATGATTCTTCCCTTCCAGGGAAGTACTTATGGAAAAGATTCCAGATCTTGTATGCAGAAAAAGGTTCTCGAAGCTTCATTTCTTGCCTGCTTGACCAAGACTCGAGAATCAAATTGTCTTTTCTGAAAGAATATGAGCAGGGGAAGGGCTAGGAAATTTGGCAGCTGTGTTACATTTTCATAGCTTTGTTGGTATTTTTCTGAAATTGGGAGTTAATAGTTTAAGAAGAAACATAAACTTTGTAAATAAACACCATGTTTCTGAAAAGACTGACTAACTTTATAGCGTAAGGCTAGCTTTAAAAGAAAAAAGGGTTCTACATATGTTTAACTTGGATTTTGTATATTAACATAGTTGAAGGAAAAATAATTAAATCTTTTCATTACATAAAAAGGACATTTAAGTATTATTGTTGGAAAGACGGGAAGTTTTTTAATTGTTATCTAAAGGGGTTTAGTACCAGAATGCCAGCGTAAGAGAAAGAGGTTAATTGTTATCCCATGTTTCTCATGTCAAAGGGTTACTCTATTTGGCAAAAGGGATTTAGAAATTTAAGCTATCTATGATGTTATTCTCTTCCATTTTGTTCATTAGATGCCAAATCTGTCAAAATTTGCAATCTTACCATTTCCATTGTAGGCATACATTCTGGATTCCATGTATTATAGTTAAAAAATTAATATGTTGTCGCATTAGCTCAATTACTCAAATTAGAATCGAGTATCTTGAATTTGAAAAAATTGTCTAAATTATCTTGTTAATAAACTATAGTAGACAGAATTTCAAACCAAATATTGTAGGTTTTTGATTATGATATTAACTAATGAGCTGGGTTTGGTGCGAACAATTATTGCATCAGGTGTCAATTTACCAGTTTGACCAGGAGATACCACATCTTCTGTTAATACTTGTAAACATAAATGATGTTTTAGTTTGAGTATGAATTTGTTAGAAGTTAAAGTTCGAAAAGTTATTTTGTTTAAAAGTGTAGTTTAGTTTATGTTCATTTCATTAAAATTTGTTTCAGGTACAAATTATCCAACAAATTAATCATGATGGGGAGGTTAATCGGGCTCGTTATATGCCCCAGAACCCTTTTATCATTGCCACCAAGACGGTGAGTGCTGAAGTATATGTGTTTGATTATAGCAAGCACCCATCTAAACCTCCTCTAGAAGGTGCATGCAATCCAGATTTGAGGTTAAGGGGCCACAGCACTGAAGGGTATGGATTGTCTTGGAGCCAGTTCAAACATGGCCACCTATTGAGTGGTTCTGATGATGCTCAGATTTGCTTGTGGGACATTAATGCCACTCCAAAAAGTAAGACTCTAGATGCAATGCAAACTTTTAAGGTATGTCCCCAAATTTTCACATTTTTATGCATGCTTTGAACAGATAAAGTCTCATTGGGTTCAGTCATGTCGGTGAAATGAGTCAATAACATAGAATTGTCTTTATTTAGCTGCATATTGAGGCCCTGTATTACAAAATTAAAAATACTAACATGCTTTTTATTTCCTGAAAACTTTATGGATAACTTACATAACATTAAGACATTGTAATCCAAGCTGATTTATACAACAGTGATTCCCTATTTATTATTCGTCTCCCGCCGGATGAAAGATGATATGGAAAATGAACTCTCCTCTTCATTTTCCTCTTGGGGCGAACCATATTGTGGAGCTTATATCCATCAGCATTTTTAGTTAGGAAAGACCAACTCCTAACTAGGTTCAACTTTACAGGGAAATAAGCCTATCAAAATTTTACCAATGAATTCTCGATTACTCCTTTTACTTAAAACAACATTTGCTATATCATCTGTTCTAGATTTTGCATTCTCATTGTTGTTCAATCTTTTCATAAAATAGATTCACGAAGGTGTTGTAGAAGATGTAGCATGGCATCAGAGGCATGAGTACCTATTTGGGTCAGTTGGTGACGATCATTATTTGCATATATGGGATCTCCGAACTCCATCAGTTACCAAGCCTATTCAAACTGTAGTTGCTCATCAGAGTGAGGTGCGTACAAGTGTTCTGCTACTAATTCTCTCCCATTCATTTATATGATGTGTATATGTATATATATACATACATATATATCATGGATTTTTTAATCTTAACATTTTCATGTAATTTTATGCAGTACATCGAAAGAATGTGTATTTACTCATTTGTACTAATAGCATTTTCTAAGTGTTGTTCAGACAATTCTCACATTGAAAAGGTAGATCCTTGGTAAATATGGGTATATTGTACATTTTGGTTAAGGTCGTCTGAAATCAAACATCATGACGTGTAAAGCATTTTGGCGGTTATCTTAATTCTTAAAGTACTTCTAGAGGCATTCTTTACTTGTGAGTACCTATACTTCAAATGCTCCAGTCAATGACTATTTATGTCCCTAGACTTTGAAGTTCTATCTCTTCCAAGCTCAATGCTCTATGAGCAGAGAAGTCTTCTTTCCTTATTGTTTTTCAAGTAAGGTTTCTTTTTTGCTTCTCTTATATGGAACACTATGCTATGATTGTTAAGAGCTGACACTTGGACTTTGGTCCTTGATAAGGTCAACACTTATTATATGCTCCATCTGCGTAGCCCTTGCAAATTGTTTTCCCTAGATAACAATGAGATGATTATGCAGGTGAATGTTCCCTATTCTCATTGCTGCTTCATTTTAATTTTTTTTTTCTGGATATTCATCTTTTGCAGTTGTGGTTATATCTATATGTCTGCGTGTATGCATCTATCTATATATTGAAGTTTTTAATATTCCATTTTTTTTCAATTGGTTTTTGTTGTAGGTTAACTGCTTAGCTTTTAATCCTTTCAATGAATGGGTTGTTGTGACGGGGTCCACAGATAAGACTGTTAAGTTATTTGATCTACGTAGGCTCTCCAATACTGTCCATATATTTGACAGTCACAAGTATGAAGTCTCCCCTTGCATGTTTTATAACTTCCTTACTCTTTCTATTGTATAATACTTGTTTATAGGTGCATTGACATATTATTTATTTGTGAACTTTATTTTTGTTGTTTGCCCAACAGAGAAGAGATTTTTCAAGTTGGTTGGAGCCCAAAACATGAGACAGTATTAGCTTCATGTTGTCTTGGTAGGAGACTCATGGTGTGGGATCTTAGCAGGTATTTTAAATGAACGCAATTCTAGATTTTCTTCGAGTTGCATGTTGGCCTGTTGTGTAATGTGAGAACTTTAGTTATATAGAAACTGTGTTATCTACCTTTGTTCTTGCAATTGAATGTTTAAGAAATTTGCTGGTATTGCTAATGCAAGGGTTAGATGCACCAGTGGATGAGTAAGTGGCTTGGGCAATTGCCCTTACCAAGTTTGAAAGTTCCATTATATATGCCCTATGAACATGATTCCCTTAGTCAATTACTCCTTTATTTTTGCATTGTGTTTATTCTAAGTTATCAATCACATCTCTGTTATCAATCACCTTTCCTACCATTTGTTATCAAAAGAAATAAACTTTTCCATACTGTAATCATTGACAATCAAAAATTGGTATTTAGACGTCGTTCTGGTATCTGTATACTGGAATTATCAGTTTTAGTCTTAAAATATCTCCAGGTTCTGAATTTAGTATGTTTCTATCAATTGGTTAAGACTGTAGACACTTCAACAAATATGTGGGCTGCAGTTATTAACCTCTGACTGGAAAAGATGATGAAACAAAGTGTGTTTTATTTCTTGCACCTTTCTTCAAACATGGTGGAAGAAGTATATAATCCATTGGAAATTGACGAATATTATAATGCCTAAAGTGAACCAGCCCTTTCTGGTCTTGTTAGAGCAGAAGCACATTGGTTCTTTTTTTAGATATTTCAGTTTATCTGATAATTTCTTCCATTTGATACACTTGCTTGATACTAGTCAACAGCGGATATAGCAAGCATTGTTGAACAAGCGAATATAGTGAACACTAGATGATGTTGCTTGAATCTAGTCAACAAGCGGATATAGTAAACACTAGATAGTGTTGGTTCCTTTTTTTAAGATATTTAAATTAGGTGATAATTTCTTCTATTTGATACACTTGCTTGATTCTAGTTAACAAGCGGATATAGTAAACACTAGATGGTGTTGGTTCCTTTTTTCCAGATATTTCAATTTAGCTGATAATTTCTTCTATTTGATACACTTGCTTGATTCTAGTCAACAAGTGGATATAGTAAACATTGTAAACACTGGACAATGTTGTTGCTTGAATCTAGTCAACAAGCGGTTATAGTAAACACTAGACAATCTTGGTTTCTTTACAGAATTGGCGAAGAACAAACACCGGAGGATGCAGAGGAAGGCCCACCGGAGTTGCTTTTCATACACGGCGGTCATACAAGCAAAATATCGGATTTCTCGTGGAACCCTCGTGAAGACTGGGTATTAGCTAGTGTAGCTGAAGATAACATTCTTCAAATCTGGCAGATGGCAGATCATGTCTACCTGGATGCGGATGATTTACCCGGAGATCATCCGCCTGGAGATGATTCTGGTGTTCAAATTTCTTGAAGGATAATTCTACTAGATTTACTATGAACTTAACTTTAAACTATGATTTTGGCCTGGTCCTTCTAGGGTTTTATTTTTTCATTTTTTTAAACTTTTAATTAGTGTATAAAATGTGGGTGGTGGTATTGTTTTTACTTTTTCTATTTGTAACTAACTATTTTGGGTCAGGCTGCCATCAGTACTTTGTGATGAATGTTTTGATAATATATACTCCGTTATATTTTGTCTCAAACTACTTGTACAAGGTCCAAGGAACACTTCTTGTGCAATTTCTCAAATAAATATTCATAAAACAATTTAGTAGTTATGAATATAAATTTATAAATATACTATAATAGAAGCAACAAGAATTATTGTGATACAATTTAAAAATCAAAATTTAAATTTTTCGAGATATCAAGTTTAATTTGTAAACGAGAAATGAAGAATTATTACATACACAAAATGGTTTGTATTATTAAGTATTTTTGTTTTTGTTTTAAACTTGTATATTTTTAAGAAAAAAATGAAAAAAATTAAGAATTACTTGCAATGTTTTTTAATATTTTCTTAGTTAGCTATATAACAAAATAATTTATTATCTATTCTTTCAATTTGACTTTTTATCAAATTTTTAAATATAGTGATTAAATAGTGATAACGAACATGTTTGGTTCGAAATATTTATTAAGCTACGGAGCCTGTGCATAACACATGCACGTTAATTTGAATATTTTTAATAAATTAATTTTTTTTGACTTTTTTAGTATATAGATAACATGTTTAAATGAAAAATATTGTGTTAATTAAACATATTTTTGTATTTTTTTTAGTTAATTAAAATTTGAAATTAAATTATTAAAGTTAAATATAAATATCATAAAAGAATATAATTTGGTTGTAAAATGTGCATCTTATTACATCATACACAAATTATTGGGATCTGAGATTATAGGACAAAATTAATATATTATTTACTCTATAATGAAATTAGAGTTCTCTTCGGACTTTATTATGAAATTATTTTAGGATTTGAGACTTTGCCCATTTTTATTTTGATATTTTAAGATTTTACGTGCCTACCATATAGTTTGTCCTTTACTCCTTTAATATATAGGTATAAATTAGTATATTTTAACTATAATCATTTTCATTACCGATTAAGCAAGTCTGTATTAAAAGATCAAAAAATGATATTCAAAATGTTACATAATAATAATAAAGAATAACAATAAAGGTAAGTATTGAAATGTACTTGGATGAAGTGGTTAGGTATTTTCTCCATCCAGTTATATTTACCAATATTGTAACATGAGAATAAAGAATATCAACAGTTAGGGATTCTCTTCACATGCACAGGCATCTAAAACTAGAAAGATTAGAATAGTAAAATATAAATGAGTTTTATGATTTGTAAAATTATTGCTTAATATATAAAAGTTCATTAATGTAGTCAATTGCTTAATATAAAAAAGTTGCTGATACTAAAGAATCAGTGATAGTTGATCTTATTGTTCTCTTTTAACATATAGTCATAATTAATATGGATAATCATGTTCAGCCGTTCTGTTGTCTTATTTTTATCTTATTTCAGCCGTTTTTGCTTGGTCTAAAAACGATTTAAGTACCTATATGATTGTTGTAATCTATATGACTACACCAATTTGTTACAGCAGTGGGTGAATATCATTGGGTTGATTCTAGACGGTGGACAATTGCATTGAATCTGAAGCAATCATCTGGTTCAAATATGGCTTCAAAATCTTCAAAACTTTTGCTTAACCATCAAATTATTGCGCCAACTAATAATCCTTCTTGTGATATATAAGCAAGTTAAAGCGTCACATGTGCATTTATAATGGAGAAAAAAGTGTGACATTATGTTAGCTAAAGAAATGAGAATAAGAAGGATATTTCTAAGATTCATAAATTTAAACAGTTAAATAAATAAGAATAAAACCTGATACATTTTATATAAGGAATATTATACCATTGACGGTGACATGGGATTGATTGACTTGACTCATCATGCATCAAACATCCATTCCAGAAAGAATAGCTCTTCACCATGACTGTAAATCTAATTGTGTAAGTGTAAAATCTTATAAGATAAATAAAAAATGGTCAATACCATAACTTCTAACTCTTTAACAAATTCATGTGGGTGATACAACTATAACACCGAACTACTTGAGATAGTACGATATTGATTTAATAAGTAGAATAAGTAGACTTTGAGCTTTTAATATGGCTCCTCAAACTCTTATATTTGTAAATGAAAATGATTATAAAAGATTATTTTAAGACGGTGCTAATAAGAATATACGTGTGTGTGTGCACGCGTTTTTGTGTGTGGTGTGTAACTTTTGTAAAGAAAAACATAATTATGAAAATGTACGTTTTATTTGTATCATATATTCACATGGAAATATATAAAACATTGAAGGCTTGGATTATAACAATACGCTTGAATTTTTTTTGGATCATTTTAATGAAACAAACTCGACTTCAACATTTAAATGTAAATCTTGCTCATGCGCTGGACTATTAAAGGAAAATCAACATTCAAGAGAAACTTCTACATAGATTTAAGGTTTGTTTTGTAGTTTGTACCATAACGAATATAAAATACAAATAATAATCACTTTTGCAAAAACCATCTTTTTGAGGAATTGGAGGAATTCTGTTTCAAGAATTTATATGAAAATCTCATATTTAAACCACCATTTAAGGACTAATAAAAGTTGAGATCCACAACAACAAGTAACCAAAATATTTATCCAACAATCCAACCTATAAAAAAACAAATCTTCAGTTTAAATTTTAGAGTTCAACGCTCGAACAATATTAAATTAAAGGAGTTTAAAAATATGAAAACGAAAAATAAATTCTTGAAACAGAATTAATTAGTTAATTTCAAGCTAATAATTTGGCTTCTAAAGGAGAACCACTCCATGTATGTTCTCATTATTTTGATCAAACATGGACCAATGGCCCTCTGGATAGTAAATAAGAGGATCTTCTTCTTCTTCTTTCTCTTCCTCTTCCTCTTCTTCTTCTTTCTCTTCCTCTTCCTCTTCTTCTTCTTCTTCCAACATAAGCTTAGAGAATTGTTTATGCAATCGCCCAACTCGAGTTCGAAACCAAAGTTTTGTTCTTGTTTTCCTTGGAATTCTAAAACTCCAACGAGAGTTTCCTACAAACTCTGAAAATACTGATGTGAATAGAAAATTTTTAACTTTTTTTCTAAAAAGAATATATATATATATATATATATATATATACCCAAAGAATCAGAAAACAAGAAACCTAATTTCACTAGACCACCAAGACGAGAAAGACTAACGTCACTATCAATAGTTTTTTAATTTGCATACATGTTAGACTCGCGCGAAACATGTTGCACTCGAACAACGTAATTCTTATTAAGTAAATTCGTAAACTCCAAAAATAAATTCAAATCTTTAATATTCTCTCGTTTGTACGTTGAGATAACTTGACAAACCACCCGTGAATCAACTCCTACAGCAATCGTCGATACCACAGAAACCATGCACTTAAACAATCATATATGCACTTAAATTCATTAACGTCACCAATCTTACAAATATACTTGAAATATATATATTTGATTTAATGAATTTGTGACTGAAAAATTTGGATGTAAATGTTATAATACATTGTACACTGGTGCCCTAGATTACTTGAGCTACCAAAACTAATTTATATGATGCATGTTGCCTTATAACCATATGATTGTATTCAAACAAGGTTTCTTCTTTATAATTACTTTTGTTGAAGATAAATGTGAAATAACAGTGCTATGTAAAATAAAAGAGTAAAATATATATTACATGTTTACATAGGATTTGTCTTTCAATCCTAATTATTACATAAAGAGTTAAACTATATAAATATTACATGATATTCATGGGAGAACTCATTTTCTTAACATAAGTGTTTGAACTTTATTGATGACATATACAATTTAAATACTAAATTTGCAATCCATATCTTATAAAATGACCATAGATGAAAAAAATAAAAACAAGAGCATCACGTAAAGTTGTTACTAGATACTAATGCAACAGATTCATGGATAATATTAATACTCAATAAATTACACTCTGTAATAAATTTATTTAGGTACTCATTTAACATGCGAATTTCTTACTATTTCTAGTGTTTGTCAAGGATGATGCCATTGATTCTGCTGAACTATCTGCATGGTCCTCAACTACTTTCCCTCTCAAATTTAGCCATGGATGTTTGAATTCGCTGTTATGAGAAGGTTTTGGTTTAGGAAGATAGTGATCAAGATTTCCTACTAGATTCCACCTAACTCCACATGCATTACACAACACTGGCTTTTCAGATGGTCCACCTCTCCAAATTGATGATTCTGTTGCAATATCATATACATACATACATACATACAAGGCTTATTGATATGAAAAACAATTTAATTAATTGATTGTGATTGAATTGTAAGTCATTTATAAGTTCAATATATAATGAGCACCAAAACAATCATATTAATTATATACAACAAAATACTATGTTACATAATCCATATTCAACGCTCAATATCCTGATAAGGGTGTGGTGTAAAATACTTTATTTTAATATAAGAATATAATAAAATTGAAGTGTACTCGTATCGAATTTTTCAAATTACTCGTATCCGACTAAATATTGCATGAGAGTCTATGTATTAAAGAGAAAAGGACATGGATTTCAATGGTATTCCACTATTAATCCTATTGAACTAGTTCTTGTGATAAATGCAACTATATATAGATGATAAATAAGTTGACATTTGTAAGTTAAAAAAACACTTGCAACAGTTTTAGTGCAATAACCAAAGCATAAGACAGTTTCAATTCAACATAGCTATGCAAGAAAAGTTGGTTAGGAGACCACCAGTTGGTTAGAAAAGTTGCTCTAGTTAATTATCTAGTCATTTTTTCTTGATTTTCTTTTTTACCTTTTGAGTAACAAGTTTAGCTATATTTATTATTACTGTCACAAATTTATTATTATTAGTTCTACTTTAAATAATTTTCTTCTCTTTTTGTATATACAGTAATAATGTAATATTATTATAAGAATACATTCCACCAACTCAAAAAAATTATCATATTTTTTCTTAACTCTCTCTTTTTATTTTCCCCTTTTTTCTTCTTATAAAATCATAATCACTTTTCTTTCTTTGTTTTTTATTATGGCAGAAACCGTTACTGTGCTTCATTTTATTTTTTATACAGAGTAGTCCAGTAAAATGAGTTCATCTGTCTCATTCGATCAAACGCGAGTTAAAACTTCGTTAAACCAATCTAGGGTTCTTGATTTAGTGGATTGCCCTTCATGATTTAGGGGTATGAGAAGTTGTGGAGAGACAATTAATGCCCGTAACTGCGTCCATATAGATTGGCCGGAGAAGAATATTCAAATCACTATCAATTTTGATTCTTGATAGAGCTCCCTGGTACAAGCACATTTCGAGGTACTGCAAAGTCTTTATGATCTTTATGTCGTTTTTCTAAATTTACTTCCGAAGATTTTTCTGCACTTAGTATGATGAGATATACTAAAAGCACAAATTTGCCGGACTGATGTTAGTATTTGAATATGCTTTGATATTGTTGGCTGTTAAACTATTACCTACATAACTGACTACTTCTGGGGTGGAGCTAAATGGTTAACCAAGTGAACTCTCACTACTGGGGTGGAGCTAAAATTGGTTACCAAGTGAACTGTGACTTCTGGGGTGGAGCCAAAATTAGCGACCAGACCCAGTGAACTCAGTTCTGGGAGGAGCTAAAATTGGCTAACAAGTGATTGTGACTTCTGGGGTGGAGCCAAATGGGTTACAAGACTAAGTGAACTCTCAGTTCTGGGTGGAGCCAAAATTGGCTGTGAGATGAACTCTCACTTCCAAGCTAGTCATGGAGTCACGTAACCGTTGTCAAGCTGTACATACATTTCCATAAAGCAACTTCCGAAGATATATCCAGACTCTAGAGAAATCACGGTATTTACTCTAAGAAAGATTCTGCAGTTATAGAAATAAAGACGGAGAAACCTAAAAAAGTCAAAAATTTGATACAGTTGGTCCTTTCCCATCTTTTCCTGTGGGAGGGGGATGGTGGTGGGGGCTGGGGTGGGGGAGTGTGGTCGGAGAATTGTGGTCTCTTTTTAAGATAATATGAGATTACCCACGAAATGGGCTTATGTAATTTCACCACTTCAGCTTCATTGATCTTCTGGTGAAACTTGATATTCCAATGTTTTAACCTTCATTAGGATGGGAGCTTCCTTATAAGGGATAAACCTAAAACTTGTGCGAATGAAGAAAAAATCAATCAAAATTGAAATGGGGAGAAGAGAAACTATCGGCTAGTTTGGAAGTTCTATTGTTTAGTAATCAGTAATGGAAGTCATTTGTCGTAACCTTTATGGGTATGGTAAAGGCACTTAAGAAGGTGGACATCCTTCATTGTCGACCAGATTCTACTTTTAAGCTGTTCTCTTTGTAAACAACAACTCCCTCCCTAGACTGCTATTATCTTTGTATTCTACATTGCTTATTGGTAATTCTAGTCAAATGCCCTATATCCCTTAAGGTTTGAAGCACACCGAAAGTAAATTACAAATTCTTAAGTAATAACTTTCTGTAAATGATGTAGGCGATCATTTTTCACAGCTTCCTGTATTTGGGAAAACAGTAAAGACAATGCCTATCTTAAACCTGCAACATCAACTCATTCAACATCTATGATAGTATAGTTTTGGTTAAAGTTGTCAACTTACAAAAAACCATACATAATACTAAGCAACTGCTTAGCTGGGATGCTTTGAGAGATTTAGATGTATTATTTATGGAGTCACTTACCCTTTAAGATGAAAGTATCAAGCTTCTGGGTTGGGATGCCAAAAACTGATTTTCAATGTCTTTCACCTTTTTTTGGAATACACACTTTTAAGTTTGGGTTAAAAAACTAAATTGGTCACTACGTCTCAATAGGTTGTATGATGAACTGTAGGTTTTTGGAATATAGATGATGACATTACATTCAAAGTTGGTTTCTTGAATTTCTTACATTCAATCTAAGGCTTTTGGGAATTTCCTATTAAAGAAGAAAGAAAGTAAGAAAGATGTGATACCTAATTCAGTCACCTTTCTTATTGGTTTTCTTAGCGTGTCAGCTAAAAAGTCTATTCTTATTTTTATTATATATTTGTGCCTTAGGACATGCTGTGGCAAGTGGCTGCCCAAGGGCCAAGTGGTATAACATAGTTGAAAGTTGGTGGAAAGGATAAATCTGCCCCAGAAAAAAATGGTAATAGACAAGACATGTTGATTTATGTGGAAAGGCAAACTACTCAAGACAAAATATGTGAGAATGATTATCAAGAGAATAATCACATAAATTTATTGGCATGGGAAGAATCAAAATCATTAAAAGAATTGGACTTCTTATTATAGGATTGAATTAATAATAGAACTCCTTAATTTGAGATGGTAGAAATTTTTAAGAAAATAGGGAGATAGAAATAAAATCTCAATATTGACAATTATATATGGTATGAGAGATACTAAAGTGGATGAATCTACTGTCTAGTTTTTTAGTTTTAGAGAGGAGTTTATATTTGTAACATTGACAAGGAGATCTGTATAAATTATAACCGGAATTGTATTCAAATGGGAAAATATTGTTTCCTTAAATTGGTTTAAGAAATTTGCATTCCTATGAAATTCTTTTTTCATCCAAAAATTGATAGGTTAATTTGGTACTGCATTACTAACCCATTAACACTTTTCCAATTATATGGAGCTATTGAGTATATCTATGCATATGTACACACACACACACACACACACACATTCATATGTATAGATATGTATGCATGTGTGATGTGTGTGTACGAACTTCTATAGCAGCTGTTATCGTTATATAATATAGAATATTATATTCAAGTAGAGAAAGTAGTTCTTAGGGTAGCTTGACTGCCTTACCGGTCATTGAAACATAAGCTAGAGAGACATCAGCTTATACTTGTACAGAATTTAGAAGAGTACTCACCTTTGATTCCACAATGGGAACACGGTCCTGTTCTGCCCAAAGAACGTGGCATTTTCTTTCCCTTTTCTTTTCTTGTTGGGAGCTAGAAATTATCTTCAAGTCAATAGTTAGATCTGGTTTGAGTACAAAACAACTAAAATTTAGGTGCTTGTAGTAAATTGAAGTTGGAAATAGTTAGTAAGGACCTAAGGTCAAACAAGTTTTCAAAAGTTTTAAATTTAGTTCTCATATTAGATTATGAAAAGAAAAACAAAAGAGAGAGAAAGTAAGCACTTCAACTAGCCTTACACATATCGGAGAATCAACTAGCCTTATATTGAAAAATTGGATTGAAATCAGATACCCAACAGAAATACGTACATACAAGCAAACACAGAGACTTGATAAATGTTTCATTGTTTGATGAAAAGATGCTAGGTAAAGGAAGAAAAGAACTCGCCTCATATGCAAACGTAGAACTTTCTTTCAAACATAACTAGCAATCTTGTTCTAATACACAATTTAAAGCAAATTCGTGAGGCATTTATTGGGATTCAGAGGACATATAAACTGTGGGCAATTAGTGTTGATTTATTTTTTTCTGTTGACTCTCGTGTTTTACTTAATACGTTTAAAAAATATTGAAATTTTGAAAATTCATGTTCTGGTAAAGTATAGTCGGGCATTTTTATGGATATACAAAAATCCTACTACTTGTGCAACTATAGTGGATTTAGACATTTAGTCTGGCCCATTTAAAGCAATATTAAATTGATCTGTGATGTTATTCCCTTTTCAGTTTAAGTAAAAACATAATGTCTAAATCTATGTGAGAAAATATTAAATTTTCTCAATGACTTTTTAAAAAGGGTTTCGTTGACATGCCAACTGTATTTTTTCTTTTCTTTTATTTTCTTACTAAATTTGTCGCTGGCAGGTTTTTTTCCTTCTTCTTGTCTCTTTCTTCACTTATTTTCTTTCAAAATTCATTAAAAAATACAATAATATAAATAATTTACAAAATTCACAATTGTTGTGGCTAAAAGTAAGTGGACATATATCAATTTTGTATATGAAAATGAGTTTGGAAAGTCGATATATATGTGTGTGTGTGTATGTATTTATGCATGTATGTATGTATTAGCATCTTCATTATTCTGTAGAACTTCGCATCTCGTTAGTTGCATCTTTCTTCTATGATTATATGGTTATTGATTGCTTAATTAGCTCCGACATGAGAAACAATATCGATATTAAATCTCTTTAGCATTGTTTTTTCCTGAACCAAGAAGCAAGTAATGGAGTGTGCCATCTGCCAACCCCTTCATGTTCCACCTGAAATTACCAGTACACGAATGAGATGAAATTCGATGCTAGTTTGAAAAATGAATTTGCTTTATGAGATATGAATATTTGTTTAATTAATATGATTGACTATCTAATTAGTTGACTTGTAAATATTAAC
Source organism: Centella asiatica (assembly GCA_014636745.2). Classification (NCBI taxonomy): domain Eukaryota; kingdom Viridiplantae; phylum Streptophyta; class Magnoliopsida; order Apiales; family Apiaceae; genus Centella; species Centella asiatica. The sequence continues at coordinate 28,235,725 of CM025786.1, forward strand.
AGCAATAGCATAGATATGCAACGAGAACTTGTAATGCAGAAGATAAATTTGAAATTATATATCATGCATGTATGACAGGAGAAAAAGTTTATTCTTAATAATTCATTCTATGTGGGTAATTAATAAAAATATCAATTCATTATGTCTTATATTCGAGGTGGATTGATTGTATTTGAAAGAAGATGATAATATATTAGTACTACTAGAAGTTGTCCTGACACTTGTTACATGATTCATCCCCAAGAGGCCTAGACCTGTTATATGTCTTGATCTTGTATTGAGGAGTTATCCTCACCTAAAATTTTAATTACTTCAACCTAAACTTTTAGTCACTGAAAAAAATAGTAAACTCTTGAAAGGGTCGAACTCGTACTATTTAATTTAAATATGCTTTCATTTTGTATTGCTAAAAATGTATGATGATACACAATCCTAATATATCGTATCACATGACTCTCATGGAATTCAATTCCCTTATTTAATGAATGAGTGAGACACTACTCTTATCACTAAGTGAGTACAGTAAAATGAGACATATACTTATTAATAACTTGATAGTCAATGAATATTCTATAAATATTTAAAATTCAACTATATATAGATGTTTTTGGCTACACACAAATTTCTCGATAATACTCGCATTGGGCTCAATCATGAGAACTTTTAATCGACAATTACTCAACTTCATTATAGTTTGATAATTTGTAATGAATTTAGTTTGAACATGGACTACACAATTGAAATTTGAATCATTTATATTTGGAACTAGATCACTAAACTAGGAAAATACATGAAATTCAATAAATATGAAATACATGGGTGTATATTAGCTAACTCTGAAGTTTAAGAATAATTATATAAAATTTCATTATTTTTTCCCCCCTATTGAAATGAATTTTTTTTTTTTTTTGTATTTGTTTTGTGTTAAAAACTCAGGAGCAGAGAGATAAGTATCAGCAAAGATATTTGCTCAGAGTCTTCAAAAAACACAGTGCCAACTAGTATTTGTTTCAAACTTCCGCATAGCTTCAACTGAAAAGCAGGGATGAGGACAAAGCCCACCGCTGTGTTCATGGCCTTTGGCACCAAAGGCGACGTCTATCCTCTAGCTGTATCTCTCTTTTTCTTTTTTCTCTCTCTAAAACTTATGCAGATATAGATGAATATGTATATATGTACTCATAGCTGTAACTAAGTTTTAATTGTCTTGTTGGAGCTAAATCCAGTGTTACAAAAGATGTTGGCGGTAGAGGGAGGGCCTAGCGCCTAGACTTATATTATATGGGATTAGGCACAACTAGGCGAGTATCAGACGGGTTTAGGTGCTAGGCGTTAAGCGAGGACCTAGCGCGTAGACGGAGGATTAGTCGGACTAGGCGAGGACTTTTAGAACAATGGCTAAATCTGACATCTCCATCTTATTTGTACACCCAAAATCATGACTCATATCTTTAGTTGCTGCAGAATCGAATTATTGTCATCTATGGTGCATGGACTCTTCGTTTTTCTCGAAATACCCGTGTCTGACACTCGACACTCGGACAAGGGTATGGGTGTGGGACACTCCATTTTTGTGTAAAAATGTGGTAAAATTGAGGAGTATCCATGTCGGATTCTTCAAAGTACCCATATCCTAGTGGACACTTTATCCAAGTCCATATAAGTTGTGTTGAACTGGAAATTATAAGTTATCTATGCTAAATTGGTGGAAATTAATTATGTAGAGTTTTCACCAATTATTTGAGGGTATGTTGATTGAAATTGGAGGACAGTTGAGGTTTTTTTTTGAAATGTGAGTAATGTACTTTTAAAATTTAGGGAAGATTAAGGGAAACCAGTGTGAGGTATGGAAATTTGAATTGAATTAAAGCATCTAAACTGGTAAGCAATGGCACAGTAGATATGTAGCACCCCATCAGGATATTTGCTTGTTCTCTCAATGTTTCTACTCAACCTTCGTTAAGATTGACGATCGGCTATTTTGATGAAACTTCCCTCTTAATCCATCGCCATGTAAGTAGTACTTTGATGATAAAGTCATTCAGGAAACTTGGGCTAGGTTTACCTTTGATAAATGCTAGCCGATGACTGTGGAAGCAATAACTTATTCCCTTAATCCTTTTGGTGATATCTTATTGGGTAGTGAAACAAGTTGGCCTTTGTAATTGATTGTTAGTTACAGTCTGAAGAAATTATAAGGTAAGATATGACTGTTACAGTTTTGATCTGGAGCAGTCCTGCTCAAAGTATCCAGCACTAGTTTACTGAAGATGGGAGGTTAATTAAAATTTGTCACGGAGTAATGGAGTTTATTTCCAGTAACAGTTTTGCACAGTATATCTCATTGAGTAGCATTATAAAAAATGAAGTACTAAAGTATCCCCCTAAAGAAGCCTAAAAAATGTTTACACTTTGTATGTTAAAGATCTGTATTACTTGTTATAATAATTTAATGAATCAAATATTGGGTCCTGCAATTGGTCATTTATATGTTGGTCTCTTATGTGGATTTAGATAAATGTCTTTTCCATATGGTAACTTATGCAGCTAGCTATATGCAATTCCTTGATGTGATTTTCCTTTCTTTTGCTTCATAAAAATATTCTATTGTGCTAACATTTCCCATGGGGCCTTGTTGTAGGCCATCGCTGCAGCTTTTGCTTGTGATCAGGATCAATACCATGTCATTTTTGTAACTCATTCAGCACATGAGGTTTGTGCATTCATGATACATGCATAATAAGGGTTATCCGTTTGCCGTTGTGGCCATAAAAGACAAGCATATATGATTTACCTGCTACATGAACACTTGTGTTTCTTAGGCAAAGATTAGTTCTGGACGTCAGGAAAGTAAGATGGAAAGATTTACTTTCTTTTAGTTGCCGGTCCTATTGGAAGCTGCCTTTTAGTGTTCCGTTCTTTATACCTCGTAAACTTTCCTATCCATTTCATTTTTGTTATTGTTGTTTTTACATACATATGTTTGCGCTTTCTTCAACCTATCTCCCTGTTTTAGTCGCACCCCACAAAAAGCAATCCCCAGCCCGAGGAGAAGAAAATAAAACTGGTATGAAGTTGGGAGAAAAGAAGTAGTGACAATGCTGGAATAACCTTCAGAAGCTTCCGTCTCCTCATTTGTTACTCCTCTACAGTAGAATTAATTTATTTAACTAGGAAGAAGAAATGTTGTTTGCTGAAGGATATGCGGGGATTGTTGGGGTGGAAGAAACTCAGGGTTCATCTTGTTTTTCCTTTTTGCACTTATAGAAAGATTTCTTCCTGACCAAAAATTCTTATTTGCATAGCCATGCAATAAAGGAAAACCTTAACATTGCTTTTTTCTTATTATAAGATATATTCAACTCTGGATTTCTTTTGTTCTCTTTAAAATCTTCAAGAATCCAATTGCCTGTTATTGAATTTTTCAAAGACCCTTTCCTGCAACCAAGAGTGATTTCTGATATTTGATTTGTGGCAGAGCTTAAGCAAGCATTTACTATCAAAGAGTGTGGTGTATTTTCCGGTTTCATCGCCCCCTGTTCTTTCTCCCTCTGAAGATAATGATGCTGCAGGTTTTGATTGATGATCTTTCTATTTTACTCTCCTAAGTGGTGTAATTTGGTGGTTTTAGTGGAGCGAGCTGATTGGTTTGGTTATCAGATCCGTCAGCAGCTCTACAACTTTAAAATACTCTAATGGTGTTTTTGCCGTTCCAGATTTTGCGAAGTTTACATTTTCATTGCAGAAAAGCAAAATTACAAGAGAACATAGACAAGAATGTGTCTCCATATTTGAAAGTATATTTGCGGATCGCCCAAGCATGAAGCGAGATGTGATTGTCTTTAACTTTTTTGCATTGGTAATTTCTGGAAATTTAAAGGGCTGATTGGCCTTTCTCGAGAGAGTTATTCTAGAATATGGCTTTAAAGGGTTAAATTTTTGTGGTTAAATCTTAAAAGTTTTTGTGGATATGTTTGATAGTTGCTGATAATCATATGAAATATTGATCAATTAAAGCATTAATGTACATATTAGCATAATGATTGGGAAGGATGGATAGTCTCAATGACTGGGATTTGAAGCATACTAGGGAATTTTAGAAGAATGAGGTTCTATTTTTTTTATTTAAAATGTCTCTTATAGGTTTTCTTTGTGATATGTAGTACAATGGGCATGTCAACATACAGTTCATGCTACAATAATAGTGAAAAATTGTTTTTTTCTTTGTATTTTAATAAATAGAGATGAAAAACTGTTAGGAATTGATTCTGTTGCTGTAATGTCCAGGAAGGTTGGAGCCTTGGAGAACTCTTTAATATCCGTTGTGTTGTTGCTGCTCCTTATGTCGTTCCTTATAGGTACTTGAAAGATCCTTTTCTACAATCCGCTTTGCTGCACTCTAGTTTTCTTTGGTGTCATCTACATAGTCATGCTTTCTCTAGAACAGTTTTTTAGCACATCAATCGTTTCCGAAGTTTTTACTGTAATTCTGATATAGATTCTATTTGTACAAAATTAAGTTGTAAAAAGTGGTTCTATTAGATAGATCATCTTTGAGTGATTCTTGAACTTTTGATGAGTGCATAATTGCATATTATGATTCATTTGGCTGTACTTTTGAAAATAGGGAGGCTCATTTCTCATGATGGTCTAGCTACAGGATGTAACTGTGATTCATTTCCTTGCTGTTTAATTACTGAAGAATTCTGGATACAACATCTTTCTGAAAGTTTCTCCACCCACCTATGCATTGTATCCCAAACAAGACAGGGTAGGGCAGAAATTAATCCCTTAGGAAAAGGTAAAACTGTGAAATGAGATGAGGAAAAATATTTAACAAACAATTAAAATGTATATAGAAAGAATGAAAGTGAGATGTTAAATATAGGATTGAATACATTCGTCTACAGAAAACTACACCACACGTACTTCCCCAGACTCCCAGAGCCTCCGGTAGCACAACAAAGACAGCGGCGGGTTCTCTGCCTCTCTAGGGATGGAGCGGCAGAAGTTTTGAGAATTATATAGTTAAAATGCTGAAAGGAAAACAAAGAAGAAAAGATGTGGACAATGAAATTGTGGCGGAGCCTGCAATGTGTAAGTATGGGACCTTAAAAAAGTTTCAGCAGCAACTATTAGCCAAGAATTTTGACAAAAAACTTGTTAGATAAAAGTTAAATTCATATCACAAATACATAATTATAAACTAAATAATGAGTGAATCTGATGAATTTCAACGAAACATTTCTAGTATCTGAAAAGCCGTGATGGTGAGGTTTCATCAAATATTAACACTATAATTTAATTACTGAATATATGAATAACCTATTCTTCAATGTACATGGCAAGGTTTTGGATGACATACACATTCTAATGTGACTGTAAGTAGTTGCAGAGTGGGTGGATATTGCTCTATAACACTCTTTATTTTATTGGAGGATAAGACAAGGAATATAAAACTGTGGAATAGAAAAGGAGGGAGAGAGTAGATGGTGACACTTTTTTTGGTTGCAAATTTGTGTTGAGGAGAGTAAAATGATCCATTGATAAACAAGATTTTATTTAGATGATGTTTCAAGGGCAAGATTGAAATATGTGGGATTTGAATCCCTTTATCTCTTTTCTTTTGTCTCCTTGTGAAAACTAAAACAATATTTGTAAAGAATAGGCTTTTTTTTCTATTCTTTCCATTTTGTGATGCGTAAAACACTTCTGTACAGACAATTTATGAAATTGATGTTGAAGCCAATAATGGTATTTTAGGAACTTTAGTTGCCGTTTTATCCATATATTAGCCTTTTTTTTCTTGAAACATAGGTAATTCGCATTTTGTGCGACTATCATGTTAATTTCACAACTTCAAATAATAACGATGTCCATATATATAACAATGTATTATACCTATGATATCGTGACACAATTCACAATATGGGAGATTTTGATATGTAATACCATGTGTCACACCCCGACCCAAGACGCAAGTAAGAACAAGCTCGGCATCTGGATGAGATATACAATCGATCTAAGGTTTTTTTTATAAAACAAATGAGTTAAAACATTGTGAAAATCTTTATTAAGCAGAAGTAGTTTAGTATACATGTCAAAGGTTTACAAAATAAATAACTGTACAATACAAGCTTAGGTCATCTTGGCCAAATGCAACCAACTCAAAATCTATTAACAAAGAACTAACAAAATGAGGCTACATCTCAAAATCAAAACCCAAAATTCCCTGCACAAGCTGAATGAACTCGAGCCTCTTCACCATCACTTCAAGCTACATGAAAATGAGAAATGAAGGGGGTTAGCACAAAGGTTAAATAGGTGTAATATAAAATGATGCATGTATGAACATGCCATGAAAACATAAATAAAATGATGTATGATCAATTCATGAGTACAAGCATAGAAATCATGTAGCAAGTGTCGACAATCTTCACATATCAGGTAGCAGGGCCGTTAGGCACACACAGAATAAAGATAGCCATATTTTTGCTGAAGTAGGCAACCCCTTATATCCCAACCAAATCACTCCACATGGACACTCCACTACAGACAGGACGTAGGGGCTAGGGATCCCGGATAGGATCCATCCTCGTCGGTATTCAAAGAATCATAGCTCCATCGCCTATCAATCCTTTTATCAAGCAGGAGTTTAACCATCCATTTGATCAAAAGGGTGGAGGATGTAAAACTAAAAACTCATAGCCTGATGCACCTCGTTGGTACACTTGAACCAAAGTTCCTGTGATCTAGGCACCCTTACAAGCAAGAATCACAATTTCAAGTACATGAAGAAATACAAGAACAAGACAGGAACAAGTATAGGATCAAGTACATGAACAAGTATAGCATGGTCGCATAAGTTCAATCATATCAAAAGCAAGTTCAAATAATATAATCCCCTACCTGAAGGAATTCAGATCTAGCCAGAATTGAAGACAGAGATTGTGAGCTAGTAAAGCATGAAAAACTAAGAAACTTTATTATTTGGCTCCACCAAGTCCGTCGATTTGAAGAACTTTGGTTGATTTATAAAAGTGTAATGGATAAGGTTTACAGGCTAATTCTCCCTATTTTTAGATGTTCAGCTCGAGATAGTCCATAAGAAGAGAAGAGGAAGTTGTATTTGTATAGATGTGGGTCCCACTTGTTTTAGAAGAATAACAATCAAGGTTGGCTACTTGCACCCCTACTGATGAAAAAACCCGGCAATGAAGAGTTATTCATCAGAATAGTAAAATAATAAGCAGGAGGTAATTATCTGTCAATAAAGGAAATAATAGTAGGAGATAATTATCTGTTGATGAAGGGAATAACAACAGAGGCTAATTATCCACCGACTAGCAGAAGGAATAATTATCCACCGATGAAGAAAATATCATCCGATGGAGAGATAACTAATCTAGAGACGGAATCAAACAAAGATCGAAGCTACAAAGTTGTAGAGGATTTTAGTAGCTTTCTAATGACGCAAGAATCGAGCATTTTGGAAAAGACATGAGTGAGATATCACACATCAACCTCACAACGTTATTTTAAAATAGAGTTATAGGTCAGGATTTTCACTCATGTTCAAAGAATTGCCCGTACCTCTACACATGAAATTAGAGTATAAGGCTTACATGATTGGAAAAATATACAAGTCTAGTTTCTAGCAAATGAAGAATAATCAAAAAGCTTGCCTCTAGAGGAAGTTATGTTTTTTTCCCAAAAGCAGATTTAGACTGACCGCTACAAGCAGATTGCAAGACAAGAGAAACTAAGGTTCGACAAAGAATGTTTGATGTACAATACATGATACTAGCACATACATTCATGACACCACAATACAGTACTTCAAGTTTTATGTTATGTATGATATGAATGTCTATCAAGAAGTCATAATATTAAAATGATGAAAAGGAATGATGCACTCTCTATGTAAATGGATCATGTTATGCTCATATCAATAGGAGAGGGTCTCACACCATGTACCCTTTACGCTCTTTATATTCTTCCTTAATGCTTAATAATTTTACCCCATAAGATCAGTTCTGCATCTTCTCCTTCTCCTCATTCCTTGTTCTATCTTTTGTGCTTATAGCATATTATACCAGAATGCAATTACTTATAGCCACAAACTTTTCTAGATCTAACTGTAATACAGGTGTGAACAATGGCAGGAAGCAAGCTGTTAAGTTTCAAATAACCTAAATGTACTCTATTCCCTCCAAGATGGTTTTTGTTCGTCTTTTTTTGTTTCGATGAGCGTAGTATAATACTTTATAAAGTTGAGTTGGACTTCTGGTTGTTCTATTGTCTTATGGTTTACTACTTATTTTAATGACATTATCATAGTGATTATTGTTTGTGGTCAACATATTTCCATCACTTTCCTACTTACATAATATATGCCATTTTCAAATGTGTTAAAACTATTAGATCCGATCACATTGTTGTCTTTGATGCATAATCCTTATTGCATGCTTCACCTAATTTAATATTCAAATTTGTGAAGTTGCTTTAACACATGGTGCAGTGCCCCTTCGTCATTTGAACGTCACTTCAAAAAAGAAAATCCACCGTTATATAAATATCTTCAAGAAGCTCCTCCTTACAAGGCAAGTCACGAGACAGTTGAATGCAAGTTTTTGTTATGCCTGTTGCTGCTAAAATCTTAGTTTGAAATAATTCACCCCCTGATTAATTTGTTTTAGATCCCCGGGACTAAAACATTAGTTCGAATAATAAACTCTGAATTTGTTCCCATTTTACTGTAAGATAGGTATGTTGGAAAGATATCATTCACTGGATGTGGCCACTTTTTACTGAAGACTGGGGATCATGGAGAACTACTGATTTAAACCTGAGTCCATGGCCTTTCACAGTGAGTCCTTATTCCACTTTCTTGATGTTTTTGTATAAGTGGAAGCACTCTGCTTGTATTGTTAGAAATGTTCTTAGTCCTGTTGCTTGTTGGTATTGGTCATTACTTAGACTCGTTCTTTATTGGGTCCAGGATCCAGTAACAGGTCTTCCTATGTGGCATGATAGGTGTTCATCTCCTCTACTATTGTAAGATATAACAAACCAAGAAATTTGGACTGCAATTTGGGGTAGTTTTACATCCAGTTTGTGTCTTTTGAATTTTTGCAGTCATTGTTGCCCACTGCCTAGTCATTACAAATTGCATGTTTCGCATTAATCTGTACAGTTGTTACCTCATTTGGATTTTTGAAACTGTTTCTTTTTCTACCATGGTCTTTAGTTGATGAACAACTTTGTATCCTGGAAGAAATGACCTTAACTTTTATGGTCTCATGAAGGCACATGGTTCAAATGACAAATATGTGTGTGCATACGCACATATATATGTATGTGTGTGTATGAGTCGCAATTTTTAGAAGTATTTAAATCACACAATAAAATTGTATGTTGGGAAGGTGTCCAATCACTTATTGAAAAGCGAAATATTTTGTTTTCTGATGATTACAATCATGGCATGACAGGTATGGATTTAGCAAAGAAGTAGTGGAATGCCCTGGTATGGTCTTCACACCCTAATATATTCTTTAACATCTGTGATGGTGCTTGAGTTAAATTATGTTTTGTAACTGGTTCCCTGCGTAATTAGTATATTTGAATAGTTTTATATAAAACTACACCCACTTCTGTAAATATATGTAGTTATTATGATAAACTGTTATAAGTAACTGAAACTTGTAATAATAAACTGTTATAAGTAACTGAAACTTGTAATAATAAACTGTTATAAGTAACTGAAACTAAAATGGTGACTCCTATTCTATAAATGTGGTGGAGTCTATAATGCACTTATATATGCAAAATCTTTGTTTTTTCAAGTTCTTTCTAAACTTAATTGATGGATTACGAGATACTTACATTTTGTGTTTATCTTTGTTCGCTATGCTGGAATATGTATAATAGGTTATTGGCCGTCAAATGTTCATGTTTGTGGATTTTGGGTTCTCCCAATGGAATGGCAATTTTCATGTAGCCAGTGTCGAGAAACTTCAGCTTTGATTTTGTCACATAATGTGAAAATGAAGGACAAGTTCTGCTCAGCTCATGCTGAGCTGCAATATTTTCTAAACACTCCAGCATCATCATCACTGATTTTCATAGGACTGAGTTCTGTTGGAAGGCAAGTTTGTAACTGAATATATAAATTTCTTTGCTCCTGTCTTTGGAAATTTTCATCAACATTGCTTCATATTACTATGAAATAATACTAAAAATTTTGCATGACAAAAGGCTTTTTTGGACCGTGTATTTCTCTTCTTCTTACATAATAATTGAATGGTTTTACTTGCTGTTTCTAAATAGCATACTTCCATTATAAAATTATTTTGGAATTACATTTATTGTTTGGTGATCAAGAAGAAGAATATTACAGAGTATATTAAACTATTAGCATATGGCTAAACTTCAGCTTATAGATAAAGTGTGCTCCTCCAGGTGTAGTTTTATATCATGGATATCTATGTCTATTTGGAGTTGCAAGTGATAGATAGGCAGGTAATCTGTAACACAACACATTAATACGATGAAATAAGATTTTCATAGTTGATTATGAACAGGTCAACACATTTGACCGTATTCATTCACTTATAACATATCAGATACATACATGAATGACATGCAAGTATAATCAGAATAAAAAATGTTTGTATTTCTTAGTAGTTTGTTTTGAGTAAGCTTTCTTATATTTTGTGTTAAAGAAGTATCATGTTATTCATACAATATACTTTAGTTTCAATTTAAAAGGGTTGACACATTTACCAAGACTAACAGGTTAGTGTAAATATATTTTCGTTGAATGAATATTGTTATTGCTGACTTGTTTAGCGATGAGTTTTAAGCCCATTTGATAAGTTCAAGTCTATCAATTTCATCTTAAACCCCAAATTAAAATTAACTAAAGTTTGAAGTTAAAAAGTATGTCTTAATTGGCTAAATACTGAATAGACTAAAGACTAATGTTCAAAATTTGAGACTTTAAATCTTCAGCTCATTAAGCACTTAAAAAATTTTCAGCTCCGGATTTCAGTTTTATCAAACTGGTGTTAGTTTACCTTAGGCTGCATACTTATGTTATGCTGTAGATGTAGAGAATAGCATATCTTTATGTGTAATTTTATATACATTTATGAACTGCATTTTTATGATCAGCAGTTGCATAATATTGTGTTCTTAAATAGTTAGTGTTCCTCTTCACGTCTTTTCTGTTTTGTATGTTTGAATTGTGCTCACCTCGACATGTGCAGTATGGGCTTTTTGAGGAAGGCAAGATCATTTCTTCATGTCCTTCAGACTGCTCTGAATATCACAAATCACAGGTTTATTCTTTTCTCAGCTGGGTATGAACCTCTGGATTCTGCAATACAAGTCATTGCAGCTGAAACAATATCAGATTCAAAACAAAGAGAGTTTAGTAAAGATGGAATAACTCTTTTCGGAGGCAGACTGTTTTGCTTTTCAGGGTGAGAAATTTTTTGGTTAATTTAATCCAGCTGGTTAGGAAACGTAAGATATAAATGATTGATTTTATGAAAAGATAAACATCAATTCCTAAAACTACAGCAGTTGAAAATAAGCTTCTACTTGTGTCTCACGCACCTAGTTGGGGTCAATATACAATCTTGATGCTGATGCCATGTCATGTTAGGATAGATTATTTTTTATCTGTATATGGAGTAGTAAACCTCTGACTTAATGTGGATTCTATAGATGCTTAAATTTAGCATATTTGTTATCTTTACCAATGAAAAATTTTATATGATAGCATGCTAAAGATGTTTAATTTATATACCTACAGAAGTTTGATCATACGGTACAATGGTCCTTGTCCTCTATCCTAACAATTTATATTTTGTGGGGATATTTGGAACCGGAACTATGAACTCTATTTTATACGAGTAGCTGAACATAGGAGTCCTTCAAAAAAAAAAAATTTTAACCCTCCATGTTTCAAGCGATCTCTGACGAACTTCTTAAGTTATAGTGTGTGTTGTGAAGGTCCAAAGAGTAATTTAGACGTGTAAGTAACATTCACAGTAGGATTAAGTTGCAGTATCATGCCATAAAACTTGCCTTATCCAATAGGTTGGTGCTCCAGATTTTAGCATCTATTAGTGATGCCAGTGTGTCACGTATTCGTCTGGGCAACAGGACAACATTCATAGGCAAGAAGAATTACAATCGAACTTTTGTTTCAAAGGCTAATCATGTTTCTTCATAAGCATATTCAAATATGAACCTTTATATTGTCTCGAAATGTACCCTAGACATCGAATCCCTATTTGAAGGGACTTTTACTTCCTATTGAATGCATTATGCTGACTAAGTTATTGATACCATGCAACTAGCTAGTTCCATGCCATATAGTTGGCTATTTCCTAGATGTGATGCTGCAATTCATCATGGTGGCAGGTTAGTTTTGATTGTCACTTACATTTAATTTTCAAGAAAATTATTCACCTGTAACTATAACTAATAATATGCTTTACTCTTTCTTGGCCTTACAATGTACCAGTGGATCCACCGCTGCTGCACTACTTGCTGGTATCCCGCAGGTCTTATTGATTTCCCGTAGCAACTTCTCTTTATTTTCTGCACCTGTATTCATTTCCTTATGAAAATCTGTCACCATCATAATCGCTGGTTATGATGGAAGCAACTATCCTTGAAATTCAAAGTCGTGTCACTTTGTTCTGCACAACCTTAAAAAGTAGAGTCGTTAAAAAATTATACTTTGTACGGTTAATTAGTGGAGGAGATTGTTGGTGAAATATATTAGTAACAATCATAATTCTGTTTTGCTTCATGGATTATTATTATTAACCATGGAAATAGTTTCTTAGCGGTCAAGTAAGCTTTCCTTGCTCGAGTATCGCATCTAATTTCGTCTTCTCAGAATTCATCTATATAATTTGATACATCTTGGCTTTAAAGTCTCTATAACTGTTGGGGGGTTCCTATGTCCTGTTCAAACGAACTTAACATCGGGAAGTAATAAATCTCGTTTGTTTCAGCTTAAATTCTATAGATTGTAGATTCTGACAGTGAAATTTATACTACAAAAATCTAAAATCTCTAAAATTTAAGTTGAAACAAACGGGGACATAGTGGTTCACATTCCCAGCGCTCTTCCGCACCAGTTTTTACCATTTGGCTATGTTTATGGCAGATAATATGTCCATTTCTGCTAGATCAGTTCTATTGGGCAGATAGGATGTTCTGGATTGGAGTTGCCCCAGAACCATTGAAGAGAAATCATTTGATTCCAGCTGATAGCAACGAGACAAGCATTATGGAAGCTGCAAATAATCTGGTCAGAGCCATAAATTATGCATCGTCTCCTGAAGTCAGAGTACGTGCATCAGAGATTGCAGAAAGATTATCCCTCGAGGTAATGCTTCCTCTTGCAAACTATTAATGCATGTGTAAGTTAGATACAATTGTCATAATTAAATTACATATAACAAAAACGATTATCTAGAAATTATTCGTACTTAATTTAACCAGTTTATTTAGCCCAAAAAAAAAAAAGAAGGCTCAATAGTCTGTAGTTTCTTCTCCAGAAAATTGCCGGTCGGTACACTTTTTTATAAGTAATTCTAGTCTAGTTTGACATAATTTTAACTCTTCTCGTACAGTTTATGTTACTATGTTGCTATCTAATACCCTGATGTTACTATACATGTAATTTTATTAAATAGATAGTAACATTGTACGAAATAACATGATAATATAAACTTAATGAAAATAGTTGTACTGCACAAAAATTATTTTGGTAACATAGTGCCGGCCGAAAATTCTATCTCTTGTCCTTTTCGGAACAGAGTACTATCCCAATACTAACATATGATACCTACCATTTTCAGGATGGAGTATCAGAAGCAGTTAAGATCTTGAAGCAAGAGTTGAATCCGTAAGAGGGCTCTTTTCAGAAGACAAGTTTGTGTAGTTAGATGGAAAGAATTTGCAGCCGGTGTTGTTATGTTTAGTACCATTATCAATGGGCTTTGCAAAATTGGCGACACGTCCATGGTCATTAGGTTACTTTGGTCCTGTTTGACACAACTTATTTAAACACATTTATTTAGATCAAGTGATTATTTTTAAATTGAGATTATTTGAATAAGTGGGGAGGTGTGTTTGACATATCTTGTTTTAAACTTTATTTATGTAATAAGTAGTTCTGTTTGACAAATAAATATTTATTATAGGCGTAAATTTTGTATAAGTTGGATAAAATAAGTGTACAAAAACAGCACCTTCACTTCTATTATGCGTAAAAGGATCGTATACTATTTATTGCTTATTTTTAAATAAGTGATTCTAAACATTGCTTTTTGGTATTTCGTCCACTAAATAACTGATAGACACCAAAAATAAGTGGTTTCCAACTTGGGTCTTTTGTCTGAAATTGCCGCATGATATTGTAACTTGTGATTCATTAATTTGTGGCCTATGCCCAACTTGGATAGATGGGGGGACGTTAGATTCATGTTGAGAGAGATGGAAGGTATGAAAGTCTCTCCTGATGCATATACTTTTTTTAATATAATGATCAATTCATATTCTTATGCTGGTAAATATGATTAGAATTCAACTAGTTGTGTTTGTTCGGTAACATACTAACAATCTGAGCGTGTTGATGTTATATCATCCAAATCATTTAGTAGTTTGTTTAACCTATTATTTATCTCTTAATAAATTTAATTTTATGTGAATTCAATAAGTCAGAAAAATAAAATTAAATGGATTAAGACCAGATAAAATAGATTAATTTAGATATTTAAGACAAAATTTAAAATAAATAATTAAATTTGTATTGGAATTTAAATATAAATACTTAACTGATTCAGTAGATTTAGATTTGATGAATATATTTAGTTTCAGACACTTAACCTTACTAGTGAGAATTTTAGTCACTTTTCAGCGATTTCATGCATAATTAATTAATTAATTAGATTTTTAGTTGTTCATTAGTAAATATTATCGAATTTACTTCACATGTAAAATTTGCCACTTTTAGGAAGACAATAAGCAGCTAAGATTTTGAAGTAAGAGTTGACGTAATAGATTGTTTGTCATATTAGATTATCCACTGGACTAGCAGCCATTTTTGATTTGTTTGTTGTGGTAATGTTACAAAGAGGAAAAAAATAACAATAATAAAGATCTCATTTTGTTTCCTCGCCTTTCTCCATACAGGGAATAAAAAATACCAAGTGATGAAACAAATGGACTTTTTTTTACAAAATTTCAGAATTTATGGAAACAAAGTCAATTTGCTTTATTGCTTTCATACGAATGACTGTTTCTAGTCTTCACTGTGGTGTATTTTAACCAAAAGCTTTGAAATAATGTTTAAGCAGCACATGAGGAGTGTTGTCCGGCCAAAAGAATTCTTGACTTTTGATTAACACTTAAGTACACTAAATCAAATCACTAAATTTATGTGTCAACAAACATGAGTTCAACCGACAAAATTCAACAAACGTTTTATCATATTAAAAAATTCATAAGTACTTCTATAAGTCTTCAAAAAAACCGATAATATATTATAAACTAAAGAAACCTTCTTTTGCCTAAATTTTATGTATCAAAAAAAATTATTAAATTTATGTGAAATCATTGATTTTAGTTTGTAAATTATTATAGTTGTGGAGTATGTAGAAAGTGGTAACTAACGTAAAATTTTATAAAATTTTCATAAACTGCGTTAGTTTTACATTTTATGATTTTGTAAATTGATTTTTGACAATTCAAATGAGACCCTTCTTTCTTTTTTCGTTACAAAGTGCTTGAGGACTTTGAAATTAGACATAAATGATATGATAAGCAGGAAATATGTTAATTAATGATGATGATATTTAGATAATAAATTGTGTATTTGTAAATACTTAAAGTACATTATAAACCTTAATATCAGCACAAGTTTTGCGTCCACTTATGATAAACCTATTCATTAGGGGATAATCAAACACTTCACAAGACAAGTCGTAAAATGAAACATCTAAAGGACTTGACAAAGTGAAGAGGAATGTCTGATGTTATTCCTCGAAGTATTCCGCACATCAGATATTCCAAACAAAGTTTCGTTGATTAAAAATCGTCAGGGGAACCAGTCAGGGCAAACTCATCAAGGAGAACTCGTCAAGGGAAACCATTAGGGGAATCTGTCAAGGGATGACTGATGTCATCCAAACTCATCAGGGTGAACGCATCAGGGCATGAACAAGACATTTCATCTGTCAACGTAAAACTTCAGGGTATGACAGTGTCAGGCTAACCCATCAGGGTAACCCGTCAGAGGGAAAGCTCAACATTGCATCAGTGAAAGCCATCAGTGTATGTTACAGGTCATAACATCAGTGGATCAAAGAAGCACTGAGTAAAACTCAAGTGAAGGTTGAAGCACTGATCCAGTTTTTAACAAGACTTGTCATCAGGGGATTCAAGAAACACTAATCAAGTTCATCAGAGTTTGTCGTTAGTGGATAGTTATGACAGCATGCACCCGTCATCAGGACTTACACTCAAATCAATGAAGTTTGTTATAGAAACAAGATATATTAACTGGAAAAATATTTCTTGAAGTTTGTTATGGTCCAATGAGAACTCTCAAACATTAAATGCACGCAGATCAGGGGAAGAAAAAGAAGCAACAAAAGTAGCAGCAGTCTAACACATAGTTTCCAAAGGACAATAATTTGACATATATGCGACTAAATTGAAAAGAGCAGCACGTCTTCGCACATGGTTTCAACCACTGATCTTCTATATATTCAAAAGAGTTCTCATTACTCAAAAAAGGGAGATCAATCCAACAGATCATCAAACATCGAAACACACAAATCACTAGAGCAGTTTTGTAATATATCTTGAGAGAAATATTTCAAAGAAAGATTATAAGCTAGTGAGTGTGAATTTGAAATTGTAATTTTATTATAGATCTTGTAACTGTTTAATCATATTTGTAATTATACAAATTTTCAGAAAAACATCAAGTTTTAATACAACTATTTTAACTTGAATCTATGTGTTTATATTTTATAGTTTTTTTGTTCATTGTAGCTATTTCTTATCAAGACCAACTAAAGTTTAAAAAGAACAAAAAATTTATAGTGTTTGCATTCAACCCTTTCTACAAATACTTGAGTTTATATTGTTATAACAAAATATTTGTTGACAAGTCAAGGAAGCATTAACATTTTAAAATTTAAAAAAAAAAAAAAGTTGAAGTGTCTTATTTTCCAACTTTCGCCCGTGATATGTCTCAATAGTCAGAATCTAATTGTAAGTCAAACTACCAACCTACCGACACATCTTTTGCCCTTCTCTGCTTGTTGGTTGCAAAGTCATTTTCTCATCAAAGTGGGTGCTATTTAAGTTGAATATTAATCCATCCAATTTTAAATAATTGTCTTTTGATTTTTTGACACGTTAATTTAGATAAAAAAATTACACATTAAATTTTATTTTTGTTAAAATTTTTATTCATATTAATTTTTATTTAAAATATTTTTTATTATTAATTTTTTTTAAAATAAAATAAAATATTTAACATATAAAAAAAGTTCACTTATACAGACTCTAAAAAATCAAATGACACTTTTGGAAACGGAGGAAGTAACTCGATTAGAGTTCATTCAATTATTTAAAGTTATAAACGAAACGATCTACATTATTAAAAGTTATTCATTAAAGAAATACTTCTTTTTTTGTTACAAAAAAAAAAAACTATTTATAACCCTAAATATTAACATAAAACTTGAGATAGACATAATACATGAATGAATTTCTTAGAGTTCGGGAAAAAGGGCTGATCATGAGTAGAAGAGAATGAATAAAGATTGAAAACTATAAAAGTTTCAAAAGTTCTAATTTATTTTTCATAGAAAAATTGTAAAATTAAAATACATAATTTCAGTAAGTAGATGGCCGGTACACAAATAAATTCATGTGTATTAGGCACATAATTTCCATTACCACACATACACATAACCACAAATTAGGTAATGTTTTAGTATTGAACCCACTGTTTTTTTTCTCCTTTATTAATTTTGTTTTTTTTGGGTTGTGGGGGGTGGGCGCGGGGGTGGGGGGGGGAGGGGAGGAGAAGGGAGGGGGAACTGGGATCATGAAGTCTTTGTTTTATGAACAGATGAACCCACAACTCCATTTCCTTTTTCTTCCCACAATTCACTCACCAACCCACCACAAGAAATATTATTAGGGTCTGCCATAGTGTTGGACGCTTTGAATTATTGGTTAGCTCTTAATTCTTGTGTCAGGTTTATTTGGGTTTAATTCTTTATTGATTCTCAGTTTTAATTAGTTAAATTAGCCATAGGGGATAATGGAACACTATTAGAGAATATCCTAAATAACTATTATGAGCCAAGGGATGTAATGTTTTGTACGAGCTTTAAAGTTAATAATTAACCTATATTTTGTATTTAAAAAAAAAATTACAACACGTATATATATGTGACTTTAGTAACATGTAAGAGTTTACATACACATATGTATATTACTCCATTTAATTATATAAATTGCATTTCCTGTTTTGACTCTTCCACCACCAACATAAAATTAGGTACTTTTCCTATGTTTCTCCAAGTTGGCCCTTATGCGAAGAGTCGATAGCTACAAACATATGCAAATGGACAATGATAGCAAAATCCAAAATAATAATAATAATAAAGAGTTAAAACCAATTACTGTTTGATAGGTGAGTAAATTCTAAAAAGACCTCAGTTTAGAATTTATAAATACAACTCATTAGAAGAGATCGAGTTCTTGTAATTAGTCTCGTTTGTTTCGCCTTAAAATGGTAAAATCCTAGATTTTAATAGTATAAATTACACGGCTAAAATCTAAAATCTTATAATTTTAAGCTAAAATAAACAAGTACACAAGTATCATCATAACTCATTCTAAATTCCAAAAGTTCTATACAAACTCGTGTATGTACAACATTATATCATATAAGATAAATATGAATAATTTTTAAAATAAGAGTACTCCCTAATTGAAAAATGAGTTAGTAACAAGAAATTTTTGTTAATGATTAAAATAAAAAGATTTAGATAATAAACATAGTCAAATGAAATCATGTTAATTAAACAATGTAAAAGAAATGAATTGAGTTAGTCTAAAATTCATAAAACAAGCATCATTATTTTAAATCGTTAATTTTGTTGCTCCACCAAACTTCAAGTGAAGTGTGAATAGTGAGAGTTGCGTCTTGAAAAGTCAAGCTTGGTGATGGTCACCCTGCGAATATATGACGACCCATATTGAATGCTTCAAGACCCTTGAGGTAGTCTTATCTCCACAACCAAGTGTGCCAAAAGTTAGATTGTTTCTCAAATTGTAAAGGTATTTATTTATTTTTTAATAACAAAAAATGTTTGTATAATTCATCATCATTTTTATGCAAATTAAAATTTTTTCGAGACCATTTCTTATATAATTTTTTTTTAAATTCCGATGCAATCATATCATATGTTAAAGAGTGAAACCATAAAAATTAATCCACTTCAAAAATCATCTTAAATTATCTTAAATTCAAGTAATAAATGAATTGAGCTATTCGTCAATTTAATTTGGCTTAATTTAACTCGTTTAAATCTCGTTCAAACAAATTCTAACATAATTTTTTATTTGTTTAACTATTCAAGTTTGCTCAATCTGACTCAAACTTGAGAGCTCGAGGAATTTTTACTTATTTATAATGTTCAGTTCATATTCAACTCGTTCAATTATTTAAATAGAGTTTTAAATACAATTTTTTATTTATTAAAAAAATATATTCAAATCGACTAAAAACCAAACTCAAATAGGCTTAGCTTAATTCGGCTCTTAACGTCTTACATATTTATTGTTTATTTGAGACTAATGACGATAAAATTCAAATGTTATAGCCTCTACCAACCTATGGCTTTCTCACACTTCGAATGTCATAAACTTTATTTTAAAATAAAAAAAGAAAAAAGACCCCACATCTTCCACTTAATCTCGGGTACTAAACTTTGGTAATTGCTGCTCCCACTATTACAAAAATTTCTCTATATAAATGAGCCAACATGTTCATGTGGTCCATATATCTTACAAATTCATATATACAAAGTAGTGAAAGTATCACTATAACTTTATCTCCCTTAATATCTTTTTTTAGACATTGTAGAGTACATGGCTATGGGAAGAGGCAGTGCAGTTGCGGTGGTGTTGGTGCTTTGCCTGGTGGCTTTTCAATATGAAGTGGCGCACGCCGCCACCTACACCGTCGGCGGTGCCGGAGGCTGGACCTTTAATACTGCGGGTTGGCCCAATGGAAAGCGCTTTAGGGCTGGTGATGTTCTTGGTAAGTCCAATTTTTGCTTCTTTTTTCTTAATTTGGAAAATTATTGGATATTATGTTCACTAATTAAATTTATATGGATTATATCTTGCTTTAGACAAATGAATTGTCCAAACAAAAATTATGTATTTAGAATATAATTATCTCCATTATTAAATATATATATATATATATATATATATATATATATATATATATCATACAAAACGTCGCGAATAAAATATAATTTTTACTCTTAACAATATTATTCTTTTTTGTAAATTAACGTGTGCTTTTAAATATTTTAAGATCAATATAAATACAGATCCATTAAAAAGGATTTATGTCAATTCGAGAAAAAGTGGAGCTATGGAGGCTCACCAAACATAATTTGATGTCAACATTGTCTTGAAATAAAGTATACTTGACTTTTTTATTCCTTTTCTTTATTCTCAAATTTTGAAAAATCATAATCAAGTACACCTAAGTCCAACAAAAGAAAAAAAGAATATTAGTGACAACCAAGTACACCCAGTTCTAAAGATAAGTAACTTTAATCTTTAGGGCCGGAGTTCAACAACTTTCGTTATGAAAAGGAAACAAAGCAAACCTTACTCCTCCTAAAATTAGAATTACTTTTTAATTTTTGAATCGAACTAGGAATATTAAACTGTAAATATAAATTATATTATGATTTTAAAAATTTATTATAAATTATAAAATTATGATAATTATATCAATTTAAATTAACATTAATTTTAATTTTAATAATAATAACGTCGGTCATTACCATATACAGACTAAATTTGGGTGAGTTTCAACCACAAATCCGTACATAAAGTGGATAGTGGGCTCGAAATGTAATCAGATGTGTTCGACGACAAAATCGAATTTCATAATTAATTTGGCCTACACTGGATTGTCGATTATTAATTTTATTCGTATTATCTATAATTCTAGAAATATCAATAAATTACACAATTTATTTTTAGATATCAAATTAATTTAAATTTACTCAATATGATTATAAATTGTCTACCAAATACTATATATATATATATATATATATATATATATATATATATATATATATGAGTTGTATCAAGCTTGACTTGAAAAAGTAGGAAATTGACCTTACGATGCTTAAAGTTTCCTGTAGTTATTCTGTATCCAAATCCAGGGAGTCAAACAAAATCTATTGAATTTAACACGTATTATCAAATCAGTAAAACTACTGTTATACAATTAAATATACGTTTTAATCGGCTTCAATCGGTGGTTCAATTAAATTATTATTTTTTTTAGAAAAAATATTATATAAATTATATATTATTATAAATTTATCAAATATAAGTTTTAAATTTTTAATAATCAAAATAATTTCATCAAATATTCTAAAAATTCATTAAACCGGTTTATAAAAAAATAAAAAATACAATTTTACGGAATAGAAGGAGAAACACTTAGCAAAAAAAATAAAAGGAAAAAAAATGAGAAAATCTAATTCTAACTAATTTGCAGTTCGATCGATTTTTTTCTGAACCATTAATTTTAATCAAACTGAACGGACTGATTCTCGGTTAAACCAATCCTACTAGTCGATCTAATCCGATTTTAATCGTATTGGTTTCATTCATAAAAATTCAACTCTGGTCTCAGATGTTTACACAAATTAAATGCATTAAGCTACTATTTCCTCACTCTTAAATAATTATTGTTTGATTTTTTTATACCTACATTTAGATATATTTTTTATATGTTAAATTTATATTTTGTTAAATTTTTTATTCATATTATTTTTTATTTGAAGTATTTTTGATTATTAATTTTTTTAAAATTAAAGAAACTATTTAATATATAAAAGAATTTATTTAATTTTTTTTTGATAAAAATATCTAACGAGAATTATTATGAAACAGTATAAAGTATTACAGTTGATAAAGTATTACAGTTGAGGTAAACACTTGTTTGGATGTGAGAAATTCTTGAATAAAATCTCCTTAAATTTTTTTAAAAATGTACACTTATTTTGGGACAATCTGACGACAAATTCAGTCCCTTTATTGCGGTAGCTAGATAGATATGACAACTTGTAAGCATTAATATCTTGGCTTTATTATTATTATTTTTATCTTTTTTGCTAAGTAATATCTTGGCTTTAATTTGGTGATGCAGTGTTTAAGTACAACCCAGCTGTCCATAATGTGGTGGCAGTAAACAGGGGTGGCTATGGAAGTTGTACCACTCCACGTGGCGCCAGGGTGTACAAAAGTGGCAATGATCAGATAAGGCTCACAAGGGGACTGAACTTTTTTATCTGCAATTATCCAGGACATTGTCAAGGTGGAATGAAGATTGCTATCACTGCAGCATAAAGATAATGACAAGAATGACCTCCCAAATATAATAATATTAACTATATAATAAAACTAAATTTGCATATTTGCAACAAAACCAAAAAAAAAAAAGTTGGATGTTTTGTCATAAGATTTAGGGTCAAACTATAAAATAATCTTAGGTTTACACGGCCTAAATGTCATACGTTGTTGTTGTTGTGCTTTTAGATTTAAATGTTTTGTTTAATGAGATGGTGGTTCGTATCTACTTTTTATGAATGTGGGCTTTTAGCCTTTTTTTTTGTGATGGTAATAGAAGTTTAAATTTTGTTGGATATTGGCAAACATAATTAAGTAGAATGGTAAAAGCAAAGACCACATAGATTATTTTGTTAAGTTTTGCTTAATTGTGGTTGTTTGATGTGTGGTTGGTGTACGAGTCATCACTTGTTTGTGACAATTAAGCAACTGATTGTATGATGGGCAAATGAGATTATAAAAGTAAAATTTATACAGTTAGAATATAAATTATTTCTAAACAATTTGATCTATCATTACAACTTTTTAATATTTTCTTAAAATTATACTAACTACGTCGAATTTGATCTATCTATTCAGCAATCCATCTGACAATAGAAATTTTACTTGCCGACCTAAATAACGAACAATTCATCCGATAATAGAAATCTTACTTGTCAACCTAAACAACGATCAAATACTTAAGTATTGAGTTAGATTTAAGATGATAGGTTGAAGAATGAATGAACGAATCAGAATGAAATCTGACCCGAGTAAGTGGCAAAATTCAATACATAATTGATAGGGAAGTAAGTGCCTTTTAAAATGAAAAGGACATATTTATATACACAGCTAAACTTACATTTTATTTTCACAAATGTTGATAAATTATGTCATTTTATCTAAATAAATTTAAAATCCTGATTTAAGAAAAGCCGCATTAATAGAACAAAATTTATTGTCGTTCATGAAAAAATGTGTGAATTTAAATGCGAGTAGATTTATTCAAATGAAAAAAGAATGCCCCTCACTTTCATCAAATACTGATTACGTCTTCTATTAACTTAATTAAATTTTCAAATTCTGATTACGTCTTGGTTGCACACAATAAAAGACTTGTAATAAGTTTGAATTTTGTGTATCAGTTATATATTATTGTTTCAAATCCAGTCCTCCTGGATATATATGAACTTTTTAAGTAATAAATTGTTTGCCTTTTGGAAAAAAAAGAAAGAAAGAAAGAAAACAACTAAATGAATGAAATGCATGTTCGCAAATATAAAGTAAAAATAAGGGCCTAACAATATGATTTTAGGCTTCTAGTGTTGGGTAGAATCAGTTTAAAATTTGTTTGGGCTCGTATTTTTCGTGCTTTAAAGAATTTTAAAATGAATTGATACTAAGTACAAGTTTTTGATAACTATGTAAATTTTGTTCAACTCATTTCAACTTTAAAAAAATAGTATTACTTTTAAGTATACACTATTCAACTTGACTCGACTCAATTAACAAAGTTTAATTAAATTCGACTCAAATTTAACTCGTTTACAATCTTATAACATTTAATCTAGTGATAAAGTTGAGAAATTTCAACAATATTAACATGAATAGCTACAAGGCAAGCATTCTTGTTGCTCCTAGCTCATTCCTCATGCGGGGAGAAGGGTAATATAATATAATGGAAGTTCTCTCTCTCTCTCTCTCTCTCTCTCTTGTTTTTCCAGGATAGTAAGAGCATGGTACTCTTTGGATGAAGCATAATTTTTTTTTTAAAAACTTGTATAATCTCGTGATTCGAGATGCAATTTTTTTTTCTATTTTAACTTCATTAGCATTTCATTACGAGGTTGAATAGTTAATTCCGACAAATTAAACCGATTGAATATTTCGTCCGAAATATGATCTTTTTTTGTAGTGGTAGCATATTTATTAAAGTGCCTTTTTTAGTGCCTTTCGTATATAAATTAATATATTTCTTATTAGATTTGGTTTCTAAGCAATAGAATTTGAATTCAATAATAAAGTAATGAGATTTAATGGCTTATAGAATAAGTAAATACATTCTAATCAAATAAAGAATAATTTTTCAAAAATTAAATATATTGAGATAAATCTACCCACCAATTTTGAAGATAGTTTATAAAACTTTTATTATCTTTATGACTTTATATTATTAATATCAAGTTGCATTTAATCTTTGATTTCATTTTAACTAGTAAGTTTTTAATGTTTTTCTAAAATTGTTTATTTCTTTATCTACTAAATTAACTTTTTGGTAATTATTGTATAAATTGATAGAATTCTTATTAGATTTGGAAAATAACTTTAATTCAATAATAAATAAATGAGATTTTGATGATTTATAGATTAATGAAATATTACATATAAGAATATGTACACACAGAAACACACACATTCATTCATCTTTCTCTCTCTATATATATGTATGTATGTATGTATGTAATTTCTCGCTCCATATATGTGTATGTATGTAAGGCATGAGCTATATATAAAGGGCAAATCCTTTTAACTTTTAGTATAAACCAAAGTTTCTTGGTGAATAATTACCAATTAAATTTGATTAGGTGACCCCTGAGGAGATGTTGAAGGAGAAAAGTAGGGCTGTTGTCACAAGCTTGCTGCTATGCCTCTTGCTACTTCAAATAACAAGTAATGTTGTTTATGCAATTGTCTATAACGTTCCTTGGGACTATAGTGTTAGCAATTGGCCTACTGGTAAAAGCTTCAAAGAAGGTGACACACTAAGTAAGTAATCAAATTAATTACTATATTACATTTATAGAATTTACCATCTTAATTTTTGGACTTGAATTTGCTCTCTTACATAATGAAATTCCTCTTTTACAAAATTGTAGCTATAATTTTTTATTTATTTTGTCTCAACACATTTTTATAAACGAGCCATAAATCTTATTAGTTCCACAAATTACTCTTTTTCTCCTTTTATTTTTTGTGCAACTTTAATCAAATACGTGATAGTCTTGAAAATTGTGTCAGCTGTAATAAAGTGTGTAACATTTATTACAACAAATCTCATTTTCTAAGAAATTAGCAACTTAATTGTGTAAGGAAAAAAATACACACATGCGCGCGCGCGCACACATATATATATATAACTCAATTAATTCCCAATTAACTTAGTTTTATTGTTGGATGCAGTGATTAATTACGGCTCAGAAGAGCACAATGTGGTTCTTGTGAACAACAAGAGGGACTATGATATGTGCTTATCCCCTGAAACTTCCCAAGTCTATAATTCCGGTCATGATCAGTTCACTCTTTCAAAGGGAGATAATTACTTCATTTGTGGTATTCCTGGGCATTGTAGAGCTGGAATGCACATGGCTATTACTGCAAATTAGGATGACCGATATTGTCGGAACAAAAATTTTACTGTTTGAGCAACACATGTCAAATGAAATAGTAGAGTATCTGTCACAAAATAAATTATAAAGTGTCACTGCATATGCAATTATTCTCGTAATGAGTATTTTGCTTTGATAATATCAATTTCATATATTAAACGTAGACCAGAAAGATCAATGAAAAATAAATAAATTCTAAATGTTTGATGTACCAAATCTTAATTCTTACCTATAATTATGAAGGTGTTATGAGAACATACTTTTAGTGATAATTATGTAACGCTTTTTTTCCTTACCACATGAATTTTCGTATTTTGGTAACAAAATTTATGTTATTCAAAAAGCAAAATGTCATTAAAAAAAATTTAAAACTAAAAGGTGTTACTATCAAATTGTTGTACTCATATACTTTTTGATAAGATAATATCATTTTCCATTTTTAATATGAGAGAGACTTAAACCTTCCACTTTACTATCAGATTCTAAATTACCAAAAATATTGAACCGAATAATCATGCAAAGAGGATAGTTGCTCCTCCACCAAAATCCAATTTATAAGGGAGAGATAATTAAAATTGCATCTTGATTTAAATATATCACTAATTAAGCTAAAGTCCAATTTACAAATTTATTATTGGATTAATTTTCTTTTTGGAAACCAAGTCAATATTTTTCCCTTTATTTTTTTATATTTCCATTTTTGCCCTTTTGTACATCTTGGCAATGCATGAAAACACGATGCTATATAATTTATATATAGGATTGCTACAGAAATCCTTTCCTATTGGTGGAGAACAGCTAATCCCTTTTTCAGTTGCTTATCCGAAACCAAGTTTTGTACTAACTAAATTAATATTAAAGTTCACAACGACATTAATATTGTTTTATGGTCCAAAAATGATTATTACATGCAGTGGAATTTACATCATTTTATCATTTTAAAGGTGAAAACATTAGCTAAAGAATGAAAATGGTGTCTAACATAAAGAAAACATCATTTCATAACGAGCACAATGCATAAACCGTGTGTCAATAAATTAATCAAAAAATAGAAATAGAACATAATTTAATTCCACTCCCAATTGCAAGCATTTTGGTATAGTCGAGTAAATAATGTATCATACTACCATCTGCTGAGAAAATTTAATGCTTTCATAATTTTTTCCCTTTTTAAATTATGTTTAGTATGGGAAAATTTCAAAATTCTGAAGAAAACGAATGTGGGCAGAATATAACTAATTATAAAGTAGTCCCATTGTTTCGACTTTCGCTAATAAACATATTCATTTTTTTTGTATTAAGGGCAAAAATATATTTTATAACTATTTTAATACTATAAAATGGCCTAATATATTGTCATTCGTTAAACACCTTTTTTTTCCTTTGAAAGATAACCGTCTAAGAAAAAAAATCCAAATTTATGAATCTCATAATTTATGTGACAATGCATCATTTGTAGGATCATTTGTAGGATTGTAAATCGAACTAAATAGTTTGTAATTAATTCAGAATTGATTAAAAAATTAATCGATTCAATTCTGATTGATACGAAAATGAATTATACTTGATATTCAATTTAAAGTTTCATAAGTTAAACGAACAGAATCTGAGCACATCATCGTAAATAGTTCGATTCAACTTTTTATACTAAAATATAATAAAATGTATCAGAAATATATAATCAGTTATATCTCAATAATACATTTAAATATTATACATATTGGATAAGTTACTCTAAAATTAATTTCCATAAATAAAATGAATTATTATATATAATTTTATCCTAAAAGAATAAAAAATTGTATTATTATGGAATTTTTCACCAAATTTATGTGTTCGTAAGTAATTCGTAATCAACTCAAATTTTAATATAGTAGAATCTGAGCAATGAAATTATATTCAACTAAATACTCAAATTAAAATTTGAGTACGGAACTTTTATTATATTAGAATCTGAGCATATAAATGTTCGTTCAAATTCAATTCGTTTACACCCCTATATTTATTCCACATTTGTTAATTGTTGAGCCATTCAACTCTCCAAACGAAAAATCAAGATCGTTTTTACTGTTTTAATATATATCTGCAGATATATGTAAAATAATAATAACATTAATAATAATAATAATACTAACAATAATAATAATGTTCACACGAGACACGCCCCACAGGAAAACAAGAAAGTTACACTTATTAGGGTTCCACCAAAACCAAATATTTTAAGAAAAGTTGTTGAGAATACGAAATAAAAAATAAAATAAATCTAAATCATGAAATGATAAATTAATGTGTAGATAATGCGATTACAACCATTAATCACTGTGCACGCCCAAGTATAGAGACTTGCACTTTAATTTTGTATAAATACTCAAAAGACTCTTAAAGCATATACCAGGAAAGAAATATTAAGTACTAGATAGCGTTGAAACAATTTTCTTCCATGAATTATCACTGTAATCACTAGCTACTTCAAAAACAAAAATTATGCAATTTAGAAAAATGTCAATTTATAATTATTGTAAATTGTTCATCTTAATATTCTCAGTTTTTATGGTATTTTCATCGATTTCTCGTGTCGATGGTCGTCATCATAATCATAATCATCAGCGTCATCATCATCAAAAGAGTCGTCGGACCGTACCATTCATACCTGTAATACCACCTTTGCCTTTCAGTTCCATCCCTTGCATTTTCCCAGGTATTTATTGATTACTTAGGAATTCTTTTCTTAACTTAACTCTATAGGAAAATCATATATCCGAGTTTACTTTTTTTTTTTTCTTTTTCGCTTCTTGTTTTTAGGAGATATATACAAATGTGAGAATTGAGATAACTCAAGTGGTTAGAAGCACTCTTTTGTAATCTAAAATTTAAAAGATCAAATTTTATAAGTGAGAATTAAATATAATAAAAATTAAAGTCGTGTAAGAAAAATTTCGCTAATAAAAAAAAAAGTTGTTGAGAAAAATTAAAAACAAACAAACGTGAGAGTTTGAAAAAGTATTTAATCCTTTTTGTTATAGATTTTATAGAATATCTTTCAGATGGGCTTGTGTATATGGATTTATAATCTCATGTGTAACTACAAGTAGCTAGTTAGTAGGTGCCTAGCTGGTAAATTCGAGGATCTTTCGCGCTTCAAAAATTTCTTTCAGAACAATTTTTAAATACAAAAACTTCAGTCTCCTCCTATGATTTTAAGGCCTACCATAATAAAATCGGTTTTCGTTTTCTTATCTATATTGCTATATACACCAATATATTGGACGTTTTGTTTCTCCAATTTAATATAAATATTTGTAGTCTTTTCCAAATAATATAATATATATATATATATATGGTTTGTGTGTGTATATCTTTTTATGCTGGGCTGATGCTTGAAAGCAAAACTGTTATGCAGCTGTTCACAATGTGAGTTGGAACTTCAATATAAAGGGTTGGCCTTATGGTAAAACTTTTCGTGCTGGTGACATGCTTGGTAAGTTTGTCCTATACTAGTAACTCATTCTGTTTAGAGCGTAAACGGTCAAAAATACAGATATAAATATGTTTGTATTTGTGTTCATATTTTCATTTGTTTATTGCATAATCCAATATGAACAATATCCATGAGAGAGAATAACAATCTACAAAAACCATACAGTTACATTTAATGAATTTTCAACCAAATTTCGTTACAAAATTATTTATTTATAAGCAATTTAATTGACCTTATTTTTTATGGGTCTTAATACTTGTTTCGCGTAGTTTACATTATTTGTTCTTCAGCTAAATTTTCACTCAAAATTGAATTTTATAATTTCAAAAAAAAATGATAGAAAAATGAAAATGTGACTCTGTAAAATGTAGGAATTTATCTGTCTCTCGCTTATGTGATATCCTTCTTGCTTTTCTTCATGTTTATCAAAGTTATCACATACTTCGATTTTTTTAAAATGTTCTTCTTATCATAAAGTTTAGAAATATTATAGAGTTAGGAACGTACGCAAGTCCCATGTGCTCAAATTCCTCAAAATATTATTCATTTCACTTATTAATAGCACGTATTTTACAATTCCAATTTCACGAGAATTCATTTATCTTCAACGAATTAGAATATTATTAAGATTGCAAATTATTTAGCATACATTATTAAATACACCCTGTAATTCAAATATTCAATAAGTTCATATCATACATAGGGCTTTACGATTTTATAACATGCATACGAGCTGAATATAACTCTTTCTGTTAAACAACATGAATAGAAATTTAAGAACTCGAATTTATTTCACTTCTTTTGTTGTGTCATAACAATTAAATTTCTCGTAACTTTTTATTCTCAGCATTTAACTATGATAAAGATTTGCATAATGTGGTTTCCGTTGACGAAGAAAATTACCGGAATTGTTCCGTCCCCACTACGGCAAATGTTTATTCTTCCGGCGACGATGTGGTAATGCTCCGGCCGGGAGTTAATTATTTCATTTGTGGTACAATGGGGCATTGTATTGCTGGAATGATGATAGCTGTTACTGCTACTTAATTTCAAATTGTAAAGTTACATGCATATTTTATAAGCGAGGGGCTACTATTATAGCACATGATTGGATTTATTCAAATTAAAATTGTCTTGTATAGTTAGGAATATGTTTAGTTTGTGATTTACATTACTTATTTGTTGCATAATGCGCTATTTATAATATTTGTTGCATAATGTTTTATTTATAATTTGGTTGGTGGCTAATTACATATGGAAAAATTTCACTTATGTCTCTTAGTTTTTTGGTCAATTTTTAATGTGATCTTCTTTTTTTTTAATTTCATCGCTTCAGTCATTTATCTATTCATAAACCTTCAATTAGGTATTTTCATCTCATTTTACCTTAAAAATAGACACGTACTCCTCATATGATTTTATCTTAAGAGTAAATTTGTTTTTTTATATTATTTTCATTTAAAAAACAATTAAAAAAATGACATCAATCCAACACACGAGCGTTAGAAAAAAACCCTCACTACATAACATTCTATTCCGGTACACGTATTGGTTCAATGTTATTTTCTTTTCATATCTTTTTTTCTAAAATAAATCTAATATGAAAAGACAAATTTACCCTTAAGAAAAAGACACATGAGGTGCACATGTTTACTTTTGGGGATAAAATTGAACAGGATGACTTAATTGAAGGGTTATGGATACATAGAAGACTAAAGTGACGAAATTAAGAGAATGAGGAACACATTGAAAATTAACCAAAAGATGAAGAGATATAAGTAAAAATTCGCCTTTATATATTGTACCTTTGTTCAAAGTAAATTTCAAGATTATTGAAAGGAGATATAAAGAGCTTGTGAGTATAATTGTATAAATAAATAATATACAAGCTCTAAGGATATAGAAAAAAAAAACTTTTTGTTGTTGTTGAAAGTTTAGGCGAGTGAAAGTTACTAGTTTCCAAATTACTCAACTCAAACTTTTATCTAATGACAACGTTTGCTCAGTTTTATCAACTAAATAAATAAATAAATAAATATATATATATCATCTAAGAACTCAGTTTAAAGATATCATCTTACGATGGCGACTAATTTAGTTGATAAAATTTAGATTTATTTCATTTGTAAATTTGACGTTTAAATTGCCAGACGAGATACTCATATCTTTTCTCCCTTTTTTTTTTTAAATTTAAATCTTAGCCTCCATTAGCAATCATTTAGATATGGGGAGTGTTTTTCTCTATTTGTAGAGAAATCTCTCCCTTAAATCTTCTTATGTGTTGATATTTAGTTTTATTAATAAAATTTTCCCTTTGTGAAATTAATTTTTCTCTTTTCTCCGAATTCGAATGATTATTCATTCGTATTTGTGAGACCCTTTCTCCAATTTCATAGGGATCCCTTTTTTCTATTTGGATTCTTTCAACGTTGTGAGATTGTTTCATATAAGGATTTGAAATTTGAGACTTGATTAATTTTTGAAAATTTTATAGATTTCTAAAGTTGTTTCTCGTGACCAATCGTCTTTTGTAGTGAATTAAAGTATGTCTTATTTAATTATGATTTTATGATTAAACATATAGTTCATTAGTTTATTTTTTAGATGATATGTCATGTTCATAATTTTTTTGTTCATATTTTTTATGAGCTTAATGTAATCAAATTTTGTATGCTCTGAAAAGATTTATCATTATTGTTTGCTTGTAATTCGATTTTATTGAATGAAAATAGTTTGAATTAAAAAAAAAATGGAGACGAGATCTATAATCTCATTCGTTTATGATTCGCAACACTGAAATTGATAGTCAATTTCATGAATTCAGATCTTTCATGTTCATCTTGTTTGTATAAAATTAGAATGGTCAAAATTTGCAATGAGTAGTACTATCAATTAAAATTGAATGAGAACAACTTTATTAGTTTTCTCCACATCGTTATTTGTTATAAGACTAAAACGTAAATTTCACAACAAAAGAAAAAGAAAAAGAGAATCAATAGTAAGAGCAGTCCCACAAGGGAACTGTTATTTCCATAATTTTTTATTTTATTTTTTGTAATTTTCACAATATGGCCGATAATAAAATAAAAAATCAGAAGATAACAAAATGTGGGTCATAGTACATCCGAAAATAACACAACGATTAAAAACTAGAAATAACAATTTCATCTGGAAAATGCATCCTAACACAAAATTTACTCCAATCTGACCATTGGTCTTGCTAATTATTGAGGACCTCCTCTGAAAAATGGGAAAAATAACATAAGATTTATTCAAATTTTCTTCATTTTTCAATTTTTTTAAGAAAAGTCGACAATCAACTATATTAAATTTAAAGACATTTTTATTTTTCTATCACCTTTTTAATGGGCTATTACAAAATTTTGGAATTAAATTACAGTAACAGGAATATGTACTCCAGTCCAACAATGGCCCATAAGAGCATATGCAGCGCGGGTCATAGATTGATCGGATGACCGTTCATTCACCACGTGGCACGCCACATTGGATAACAAGCCATGACCAGTGGTGATTTACGTTTGTCAGATGACCCAAGCAACGCCCCGTTCATCCATTATTAAATTTTTTTTAAAAAAAATACAAAGACTTATTACACATCACCTTTGTACATCCTTATTGAGCAATCAACACACTATACATGTTAAGTCTTTAATTAATTTTTTCCGTTAATCTTCTACTATTCATAACTTTTGACTCACAATTCATGAAAAGAAAACATAAATTCACCATTTTCCAAAATTCATGAAAAGAAAACATAAATTCACCATTTTCGAATTTTATAAATAGAGACACATATTACATAAGTTCCTCAAAAATTTTAAATATCTCTTATATTCCTCTTATAAATCTTCCTTAATTTTTTTTCTTTAAATAAATTCTCATTTTCAATTTTTTCATCTTTTTAAAATAATATGTAATTATTTCATACAATCAAATGTTTAGTTTCATTTTATTTCTTTGTTAGTATCATAAAATATTGTTAATAACTCTAAAAATTCTAAGTCTTTTAATATGGTAATTATTACCGACATGCGTAAAAAAAAGTTAAAATTTTATATAACAACTATATAAAATTATGAAAATTAAAATTAGATTTGGTTGTATATTTACAATTAAAAATAATTGTATTGCATATATATTAAATATTAAATATAGATGAAAGTAAAAATTGGTGAAAAGAGAGAAAAAAATTTAATTAGTGAAATGTTGAGTTGACAAAAAATAAACGTTTTTTAGAGTTTATGGGTTCAGAAAAAAAATTTAAATTTGAACTATAAATTATAATTATAATGATGTGAATACGAGAGAAAACTGATTTGGGGTAACGGTTCATAGAAGTTAATACCACAAAGGAAATAGTCGACTCCCTTTTGCAATGTGATTGCGTCGTGTCCCGAATGATACACTCGCGCATTTGGGGGACATGGCATTTACGGTAATCTGCCTCGTTTACGGGAACCACATTGTGATAATTGGTGTCATAATTAAATACTGCAAAAACAATTGAAAATACATATATTATATGTCATTTTGTTTTTAGTTTTAAAAGAAATGAACGTGAAAAGGATAATTTAATAATTTTTGTTGGGTATGTATTAGTGTGAAAGTGGGAGATATAGAGTGATAAATCTGTACTATAGTATCATAATCTCAATTCTTATTCAAATCAATGTATTTAATTTGGAGGACTATGAAGTCGACTTGTTCAACTAAAAGTTAATTAAAAAAAATATTTTACTTTGTGATTAAAATGATCGCAACTACGTCCTATTTGAATATATTTGTCTATATAAATCTGAATATGTGATGAATTTAATACTATTTTCATTCATATTTACATATCATTTTGACTAAGAAGTGTATTAATTTTGTCTAATTGACCAAAAGAGTTACAAAAATTCTATATTGTCAATCCAAAAAACAACGAAAGAAAAACAAATTAGTACTAAGTGAATGGGTAATATTAAAAATTCAGTCATTAATATTTTATTAGAAATCACAAATCACATGTAAACGAGAATATCATTTTCTCTCTAAAACAACATATAAATATGAATAGAGGGAGGGAGTATGTAATATAGAATGATTGATCTTGAGTTTGCTTCATCCTAAATCACCAGAATTTATACATAGTTCTGCTACTTAAAACTAAATTTTAAATAGACATAATCCATTTTAATTCTTAAAATTGTCTTGCAATTAGTAGTACTTCGGTCATGATTTAAAATATTAATAATCATTTTATTGAGAAATAAATAAGATCATCTTAATTTAAAATGGAATACAATTAACTCATCTTTTAAATAGTTAATAATAACTACCATAAATTGTTGCGATGTCGAACAATTTTTATATATTAATTGATAGTTGAATTTTGACTTACCAAGTACATCACCCGCCCTGAACGTTTTTCCATGAGGCCAACCACTTATGTCAAAGCTCCAAGTGACATTATAGGATGCTGCATGACCAATATTAACATGAAGCAGCAGTAGCAAACTGGTGATAACAATCCCAAATCCTCTAACCATAAACATTTTCTAAACTTTTGAGATAATTTGAAAAGATTTATGGGGATTGGTGATAAAGAGAGATTTACGATGCTTAATTATACCCTTTTTTAGGAATATCTACGAGAAAATTTTGGTGAATATTTTTGTTTTCAGCTCAATGTTTGTTTGTTCAGCTTAATGATAATGGTAGACTACGCTTTATTATTGTATTAAATACAATAGATTTGGTTTACAAGGTAAATGATTGGTGTTACTAGGTATGGTAGGGTGCAGATCATATGTTTGCAAAATTATATAATTCAAAATTATATATATATATATATATATATATATATATATGGGGCCGATCCATATCTAACGTTAGCTCTGGAGTCTTTCGTAGCTAACACATTTATAACCGTCCAAGAAATGATCCAACGCTTGAGATCAAACTCAAAAAAAAAAAAATACCTTCCGCCAGTATAAGTAGCGGAAGAAAATTTTTTTTAAAAAAAAACATTACCCTTCTGCTACTAACACTGGCGGAAGGGAAAAATTTTTTAAAATTTTTTTTCCCTTCCGCCAGTGTTAGTAGCGGAAGGGTAAATTTAAAAAAAAAAAAAATTCCCTTCCGCTACTAACATTGGCGGAAGGAAAAAAAAATTTTAAAAAAATTTCCCTTTCGCTACACTGGCGGAAGGCCAAAAAAAAAAAAAAAAAATTTCCCTTTCCGCCACTCTCACTGGCGGAAAGGGAAATTTTTTTTTTTTTGCCTTCCGTTTTTTTCCTTCGCTTGCCTTCCGCTAGTCTTGTGCTTGATATATATTCTTGAAAGGACATTTTTTTTGAAATCTTCCACCAGTTTAAAAAAAATATTTCTTAATAAAGTGTTATTTTTTTTAAATCCTTCTATCAGACATTTTCAGTGTAAAAAAAAGTTTTCCCTTCTGCCAGTCTTTCATTTTATTTTTTTTTATCGTTCGCCTGTCTTTCGCCAATGTTGTGCTTGATATTTATGCTTAAAAGAGCAGGCAATGTAAAAAAAGAATTGCTTGATAAAATATTATTTTTATTTTAAAGTCTTATGTCATATTTTTTTAGTGTAATAGATTATATTACACTAAAATCTCAAATTGTATAACACACAATCAATAAATACAAATATATAACGCACCATCGACAAAAAACATATATATTACACTGAGAAACATAAATTGTATTACATCTGAATCAAATATAATTATAACAAATACAACTTCACTCCATTGATCGTACATATTAATCATTACTCTTCATTAGAATCCAACATCAGTGATCCTGCCATCTTGTACCCTCTAGGGGGACCCCTGGCCATTCCTTTGTGCAGTTTCCAAGCAAGACGCAAGCGAAGAATGGATGCATCTTGAACTGTCCATTTAACTGCAGTGGGATTTAGTCCACGTGAGATTGCGTCCATATATTTACAAATGTAAACCCCACAGTCTGAACCATTATTTTGTTTCGCCACTTCAACTTTCTTCCCGAGTTTTGCATCTCTTGGGGGCCAGCAAGATAGGTACAAGAGTGTTTTGCTCATTTCAAAAATAAAAATTAGTAAGTGACAATAACAAATTAAAACCATATGTAAATCAACATAAAATATTTTGTACTTACCGCAACTGCAATATCCGCCTGGTATCGCACATCTAACTATGCCGGAGTCATCTCAGGATGTATGTGATCAATGATTTTTATTGTCCATGCCTTAACATTGAACATCACCAGGACAAAATGTTCGTGTATACGGGAATGGAATGGCATGAATATGACATCACATTCCGAAACACATAAACCATTTTGTTCTACAAAGTGTTGTACAAATTCAACAACATTTGCAATATCAGTTTCGACTCCGGCATTTATCATGGTTTGACCCACGGCAATGAAGAAAGTCGGCAGATAGTATAAATTTCTTTTTAACTTCTTTCCCGCCTGTGTTATAACGACGTCTCTTTCTGCCAACAATTCTTGGTAGGCGTCCACAATTGTGTTGCCTAACCATGCCCTAGGCTATAATTCTATGGCCTCCTGTTGATTAATATTATAACCTTTAATTTTTCGGGGTCAATACTGTGAATCATCGACTAGTTCACCATTAAACCAGTGTCGAGTCAACTAATCCACCTTCCAAGGGTTTAACGACTTCACCATACCCCTTTCACCGGAACCATCAGCAGATCGTGTCTTGACACTCTAGTCGGATCACGGACGGGTGGTGCCTCTTGGGAGAAATGAGTTGGAGTTGCATGTTCAGCAAAAGGATTGAAATCAGTTGTGAAGGACACTGGAGGATCCGATGTAAAAGTCATGGAAGTTGGAGATTCAGAAGGATCAATGAAGGACGGAGTATAAAGGGGTTGCTCCGAATAATCCCCGAGATTAGACAATTGCATTTATTGAAACAGGGCACTATTATCTGTTAAGAGTGTTTGATATTGTTGTTCAATCTCTGAAGGCTTATTCGGCCACTGCTGCAACATCCTCAGTATCTGTTTTAACTGCACAATAAAAAAATACAAGTATATGTTAATAGCGTTACAAAATGCAATACAAGGATTATAATTAACTATACGTACCACGTTTATTACGTGAGGTTGGTTAACAATGACACGATTACTGTATCGGATATCAGTGACGTCCGGTTTTGCAATTCGTTTTCATGTCACTTTGTTGTACCACAAGTAGTACACGTCCATGTCCAGTTTGTTGCGCTTGGTATTTTCAGATACTAACAAACCCACAAGATTCTCCTGGAAGTCGTGCCACATCTCTATGTACAGCACGCCGAATGCGTCGTAGTTGGAGAGTTGGAATCTATTCTCCTTCTCCACCCGATTCAACCATAGATGAGTGTGATCAACAGGAGGGTCAGGTATCCTTTGATAATGACACAGTTGCCTAAGAACTCTGTCTGGCATTTGATACTCAATCTCGTCAAAATGTATCAGTGGGATTCGACTGTTTGCGAACAGTCGTGCCATCCAAGCGTCCTCGTCATCATCATCAACCATTTGAATCGACTTATATGGCTTCCAGATGAATTTGTCTTGCGGTTGATTTTCGAACTCAGACCGGTATGTTAGGACGTTGTGGTGTGGATCTGCTCGTCTGTCCTTATAGAAAGCATGCTTAGCGTATGCATATGCCAACACACGCGGCGACCACAACTCAGATCCAGGGGCTAGGCATTGGACGTCCAATCCATAATCTGTCATATACCCAAGTTTGCACCACTGTCATGCATCCCGTTATCCTTCCAGGTAACACAATCTTACCTTTAACTTCTCTGTAGTGGGATGCATCGTGGAGTGCTCGGTAAATGGATGCTAGGACTGCTGAACCCCAAGTGTAGTTCACTATATCTTCAATGTCTCTAACAAACACCATGTACCTAACATGAAAATTAAAACAACACGTTAATCAAATAAATATCAAATTATGAAAACAAGGAATTACAATAACAAAGACAATAATTTTTTCATACCTAGCTGGGCATATGTCTTTGGTTTTAGTGGGAAACAATGTAGCACCACACAACCACAATATGTAGGCTCTTGTGTAGATAGCTATATAGTCAACCGGTGGATCCTCTGTCAGTTCACGAAAATACTCCAAAAGCCACGTCAAATGGATACCACCACCATGCTTTGCTTCCTTGTAGAACTGGTTATAGAACCGTTCACCAAAACAGTCTTGAAACAATATTTTTTGTTCATTCTCGGATAAAACACCACAAGTATTAT
This sequence comes from Centella asiatica, assembly GCA_014636745.2. Lineage (NCBI taxonomy): Eukaryota > Viridiplantae > Streptophyta > Magnoliopsida > Apiales > Apiaceae > Centella > Centella asiatica. The sequence goes on from CM025786.1 coordinate 28,274,600, forward strand.
AATCATTAGCGCATTATAGTATTTTATTATAATCATAATATTGTACTTAATTATTTCAAACAATAATTAATAATCATAATAATTATAATATTTTACTATACTCATACTATTAATCATAATATTATAATCATAGTGTAGTATATCCACCTTCAACCGTGTTATTTTCTTCAATCAATCTTGACTTACTTATCCATGTTTTCTCCTTCATAGCAGTTTCAAGACCATGCATGTAAGATGATTGCGATGTCGATCCAATTGCTGCAATTTCTTGATAAACCCTATTCAAATGATTGTAACGTATTGTACTAATATCACCGACATCAGAGTTTGATTCAGCATTTACTTCATTTATGTTAACAAGATCACCATGAATTTAATATTTGTCCTTCCACCGCTCATTGTACTCAACACATTCATGATCAAACTCGGTTTGATTTTTGATCGGTGGAGTAAATTGATTAACTCTCTATCAGTAACGGTTATATTTTTATGTGTTGCCATGAAATCTATTTTACTAGGCGTTATTATTGAATGATTGTGATTTAATTCCACTTTTGTTACACGCCAACTATTATTTTGCACGTTATGAACAACAAAAATTTTCGCTTTGCATATTGTGCATTCAATAATATCTCTCTTCCTCCGGATTATGCTTTCATCATCATTTTCATTTTCAAACAAATTTTTTTTCTTAATAGGTCTACCTGCTTTTCTACATGCATATAGTCTATGAGCTAATTGATTTGACCCCGAATGTTTTCTGCTGGTTAAAATTTTAACTTCAAATCCACTATTATGAGCATATGCATTATAGTATTTTTCAGCTTCAAATATACTTGTAAATATTTGACCCACATACGGAGGACAAATACCATCACTGTCTAAATTTATTTTTTCTTTGTCATTCAAATTATTTTGTTGTTCGATATTATTTTTTTCGTCAATATCATGTTCTTCGTTCTCAACATTCATACTTATATCAGAATCCGAATCATCAAAAAATATATCAACATCATATATTCTATCGTTATCACTCATTTTAAAATTAAGAAGGTGAAAAACTGAAAACCTGATTTAAATGTCAACCTGAAATATGATTATCTGATCTGTAGTAAAGAAATTTTTTTTAACAAATGAGTTAGATTCAAAAAAAAATTTATTCATAAAACTAGAGAACGAAGAAACAAACTGAAACGATAGAACGAAAAAGAAAACTTACATGCGGCAGAATAAGATAGTTTTTTGACCTAGATCTTTCTTATCATATATATATAGCATATCATGAAGGAAGGAAGAAAAAAAATATTGCACTTGTTACTATCAAACACAAGACTGGCGGAAGGTAGGCGAAGGGAAAAAACGGAAGGTAAAAAAAAAAAAAAAAATTCTGGCGAAAAGGAAAAAAAAAATTTCCTTTTCTGCTAATGAAAGTGGCGGAAAGGGGAATTTTTTTTTTGCCTTCCGCCAGTGAGAGTGGCGGAAAAAAAAATTTTCCTTTTCGCCAGTGAGAGTGGCAGAAAGAAGTAATTTTTTTTTGGCCTTCCGCCAGTGTAGCGGAAGAGAATTTTTTTTAAAAAAAAAATTTACCCTTCCGCTACTAACACTGGCGAAAGGAAAAAAAATTTTAAAATTTTTTTTCCCTTTCACCAGTATTAGTAGCGGAAGGTAATTTTTTTTTTTAAAAAAAATTTACTCTTCCGCTACTAACACTGGCGGAAGGGAAAATTAGTGTTAGTAGTGGAAGGGTAATTTTTTTTTTAAAAAAAAAAATTCCCTTCCGTTACTTACACTGGCGGAAGACATTTTTTTTTTTTAGCTACGAAAGACTTCAGAGCTAACGTTAGATATGGATCCACCCTCTATATATATATGTGTGTGTGTGAAAAATACTCTTAAATACAAATTTTATATTTTGATATTTTTATAAATTTATATCACAAATAAAATTTTAAGATTTGCAAATGGTACTAAATCATTAAAAAAAATATATTTTTAATTTTGAAACAGGGGAAGTATTTTAAATATTTCTTATATTACCACCCATTGAAAGGATTTATTCTCTCCCTCTCTCTCTGTATATATATATATATATATGTATGTATGTATGTATGTATGTATTTCTCGAAAATTCTTCGTAGTCGAATGAGAAAACATGTTCAAAAGTGTATTTCCTAGGATGTACAACAAAGTCTATAACTCATACTTATGTTTACACCAAAACCAGATCACTAAAAAAGCAAATTGTACCAAGTATGAAGCTGTTTCAAATTCTGGAGATCACTAAATTCAAACCATACAATAAACAAAATAAAATATAAGAATCGAACTGTTGATCATTTAGCCCACATATATAGACTTTCACAATATTCTTGTTCTATATATATAAATCTACAAAGGATATAATCATGTACTACATTAATTCCTACATTTTGATAGGCAAGATGATGAATTATTTCAACATATTCATCTTGTCAACACTTTTCATGGCTATATCATTTTCCGGCGCCGATGACTCAGCGGCCGGTCGTCGTATTTTGACGGCACCGTTCCTTCCAACCATTCCCAATTTGCCTTTTCCTTCCTTCCCCTTTTTACCAGGTATTTTTTTGCAATGCATTGCTAATTCGTAATCACATTATTAATTTATTATGTTGCATCATTAATTTTTAAAAAATCCAGAATTCTATTTTTTTTAAAAAATAATTTTATTGGTGTCTCTATGTGCGCTCTCTCGTAATGAACTTGTCATTGTTTTTGTTTTTTAAATTTTAAATATTTTAAATTTTGGTAATGTAATTCAAATTTTAATAATATATATAATTTGTATTGCATTACCAGGATTTAAAACTTTTAAAATTTAAATTGAAATAAATGAGCAATTGTAACATAACCCTTTAGATTATGCTATTCTTGAATACATTTAGGAATACATTTTGTAAGTTCATTGGCAATTGTATATATTATATATGCTTTTCTGAAAAAAAAGCAAGAAATAAAATGTACTGGCATGTAAACTTACACAGAAATAAGTTTTTAAGCATGTTTCATGCATGTTAGTATTAATTAAAATGTGAAAAATCGGAACTTAGAGAGTAAGCAACTCGAGAATACCTTATTGTGACTTCTTATTATTATGAACTTAATTGTCTTTCAAACGGCCATTTATTAATTTGATTGTGATTGTATATATATAGACTCTTTTTTTTCTTTTAACAACAATATATATAGATTTTTGTTGATAGTAGCTACATCTGTGGACCTGTAAATCATTTGGTCTCCTAATTGAGCAACATTCTTCTTATATATGTTAATTTCATAATTTTAATTTATTATTATTTTATGTGATCTGAAATGTATTTTTAATTTTAAAATATATGAAATAATATATAATTCTCGCAGCTGCCTCTAACCCTTAATTAGATATTGAGAATAATTGTTGTTCATGATTTTCAAAGAGTACGTGTTGGAATTGTTGTACCAAAAATTCTGATGTTCCTAGTGATTCACATAATAATAATTGTTATTAATGCAGCTATCTATTATATCAATTGGGACTTCAACATAAAGGATTGGCCTTCTGGAAAAACTTTTCGTCCAGGTGATGTAATTGGTAAGTGAGAATGTTTATTCTTTATTGAATAATTATTTTATATATATTAAGTTGTAAAATTTTAAAATCTAAAATGTGAGAAAAATTTAACGAGATTTTTATCTAATAAATAATCTACTTTGTTGAAATTTTAATTTATTTTATAATGTTAACATTTTACAACAAAAATCAATTGAATACATATCAAATTTTAACTATAAATTTTCTCACAACTATTATATAACTTTTTTAGATATAACTCTTTTTCTTTCTTTCTTTCTTTCTTTTTTTTTTTTAATTTTAACGGAGGGAGTATTATGTATTTCGTGTCACAAAACCCTTTTGCTTTTTGGCCTTCAAATAAAAAAATTCTCCCAATAATAAAATTATTTATTATTATTAGAGGCAATCCTTTGTCCTTTGTACTAATTAAGACACATAAAATCAAAATCTATTTATTTGTGTACTTAGTGATGGCAATATTATTTGAGATAAACCAATAATATTATATTTTCTTTTTGTCCCAAAAATGCGATACTTTATCTAATGACACAATTTTTTATTTTATTTTTTTGTGCAGTGTTTATTTACAACACAAATCTTCATAATGTGGTACTTATAAATGAGACGCATTACAAAGACTACCTAAATTGTGATATTCCTGATAATTCCAAAGTATTCAGTTCGGGCAACGACATCATAGCATTGCAAAATGGAGTTAACTACTTCGTTTGTGGCACAATGGGCCATTGTACTGCTGGAATGCAAATGGCTATTGTCACTACTTAATTATAATTCTCTAATACTATACTATTTATATGTAATTGATGAAGAAATGATACTATAATTTCACTTTTTATGAATTGTTTATATTGGAAGTTTGTTTATATCAGATTTGTTTATTATTTTTATTATCATTTTGTGTGGCAAAATTGTGGACGAAATTGTAAATGTTTTACGGCAATTTGTTTCTGAAATGTGACGCAAATTCCTGTACGGTTATTCTCTGCCTCAAATTCTTAATAATATAGATAAGTTTCAAATTAAGAAATTTGTTCAGAACTAAGATATCAATACTAAATAAGTGTGTGATGTTGCATCAAAAAATAAAATAAAATAAATGCGTGATGTTGATACACATCATGAAATGAAAATTTGTCTGTCCTTTTATTTTTTTATTGTAATTTCATTTATATAGTAAGAGTTTTCAAAAAAGTTAAAGAAAATCTACTACGACATAAATTAAAACAAAAAGCTTGCATTACGGAACGTACGCGTATACACGCACATATAGGATTTAAGTTACTTTCATCGGTAGAATTAACTTGATGCAAAAAATCGGAAGAGAAAATAAGTCTCACATATATGCATATATGTTTTAATAAACAGTCATCTTATTTAGTTTTTTTTTTCTCATTTATTAATGCCTAATCACATATAATGAGGGGCAAAAACATTTTTTTAAAAAGGATAAGATTTATAGGCTTTATATGAAAATTTAACAGAATTGAAAATAGCCAATCGCCAAGTATATCAAATGGCTCTCTGTCATCTTCTCACTCCTCCATTCTCTTCTTGTCCATTTAACCATCTTTCTCAATCTTCCACGACTCTCCTCAATTTTTGTTCTTCACCCACAACACTCACTCCCAACTCATTTTGCTCACTGCCCACAAAGCATGACACCAATTTTCATCAAATTTACAGTATACCCAAATGGAGAAGTAAGGTTTCTTTCTTCCAATCATTTTTGAGAGAAAGCAAGGACAATGACAGCCTCAAGGAGGAGTTGCTTGAGGCAATATCACCTCTTGATCGCGGTGCTGAGGCCACTCCTGATGACCAAGATCGCGTTGACAAGGTATTTGCTTTTGTACCTAACCCCCTCTGATATCAATTGAGAACACAAATTCTTGTTAGCCCCCAAAAGATATTTTGGTTAAAATCATTAGTAAAAAGAATCAAATGATTCCGTTGATACCCATTGGTATAGGGCTGGATTATGTCTGGAATTCGAATCCAGAATAGTCGGAATTCAAGAAACAATTTAGATAACTTATTGCTAGAGAAACAAAATTACTAATCCAATTATGGGCTTGTTGGGGATCAATTTTTGCTTTTCGCATTAAAGTTAAAAATTAACTTTTGGATTTTAAGTTGAAAATTTATCCATAGTTGCTTTTGAAAAATAATTTAATCAAATTTTAAGTTGAAAAAAAGGTAACTCTCAAGTACCTGTACATATATTTTAACTTAAACCAAAAGTTCGAAAACAAAAAGTTTATCCTCAGCATGCCCTATATCTTTAATGTATTTTTATTAGTTATTTTAATTTGTCTTTCCACAAAAAGAGTTATATTTGAGTTTTTTACGGATGTGATGTTAAGTTTGCATGTTTGATTGAGAATTATATGTTCAAATAATATTTGTTTTTTATTTCATGGAATTAGTTATAAATGAACAATTATCGGTAAGATCAGAAGATTGTAAATTTTGGAAAATATAACATTATAATTATAATGAAGAATTATGTAAATGTAACTTTTTTGTAGAACGGATGAAGTATTTATCTTCCTCGAATCTTAGGATGATTTGGAAGTGATTACTATATATGGGGGGACTGCTATCTGTGTTTGATATGGTCCTTTTGTTGAGATGGTAGATAACATATCCCATGTCAAACACTTAAGACCCAGAGACTCGCTTAATAACCTTGATCAACCATCGGTTTTGAGCTAGGCAATTTCATTTTTTTATTTTTTCACATGAATGACAATACAAGTGATATTTCTTACGGTGACAATTTTTGCCTGAATATCATGAGATTGTATAGAAAGGGTTTATTCTCACTGAGTTGTGTAATATGATATATTCTGAAGTCCCTACAGAACCCAATTTTGACTTGAAAGTTGGGCAATGCATTTCTATGCTTAGATACAGAAAAGATTCATTTGACATGTTGAATATAAGATTCATTTGACATGTTCTCATGTGTTTATACTGTACTTTGGCAGTTATTAAGTCTTTAACTATGAAGATTTCAGCTTTTTCAAAGCAATTTTTCTGTATTCAATCCGTTGAAGACTGTCCCTGAATTTGTTTCTAATCGAGTTCTTCCACTTCTTGCTCTATTTGCATTCCTTTCTTGGAATATGCCAAATGATATTTCTGCATTCATCTTTGTATGTATCATTTTGTTCAGATTGCAAGAAAACTTGAAGCAACCAATAAGGTTAAGGAGCCACTCAAGTCTACTTTGCTGAATGGAAAATGGGAGCTTTTATATACAACATCTAAATCAATTCTGCAAATACAGGCACACTTGTATTATCCTCTTTCGTCATTTAAAATTAAAATTGGAGCTGTCTCAAACCAATCATAGTTCTTGAATCATGTTGATCGATCTTCTATTGCCTTCAATGTTTAGTGTAGGTTGTTCTTTGTTGTTTGCTCTTAATTGTTCAGAAAACAGGATTTTGGAGATAATCCGGTGCTGGTAATGGTTAAGTTTTAAGTTTTGAAATATGTTCATTTACTACTATTTCAAATAATAATATGATGATACTTTCCTATTCATGACAGAGGCCCAAATTTTTAAGAGCAAATGGGAAAATATACCAAGCAATAAATCTTGATACTTTGAGAGCTCAAAATATTGAAACTTGGCCTTTCTTCAACCAGGTATATATCTTCAATTAGAAAGTGTGTATATTTCTTATCATTTAAAGTCCCCATATTTGTGTTCATGTGTTAAAAGGTTTATTAACGAGTCATAGTGATGATTTGAGCAGTCGTATAGTCTTCAAGTGTTTTTGTTAGGAATTATAGCATTTAATAATAATGTATAAACACTTAGAATTGTTTGATTTGTAATTGTACAAGTACCTGCAGTAGTGCACTATGACCATCTACTATCAGAGATTGCAGGTATGCATCAGTGACTACAACAAATGCATTTAGAGAGTTCAACAAAAGTCAAAGTTGGTCAAATAAAATTAGGCTATCAAAGACTAAGAATTAGTCTATTAGAGACCAAGGATTTAGCTTATCAGAGACTAAGTTTTTGCCTATCGGAGACTAAGAGTTAATCTGTCAGAGACTAAAGAATTAGCCTATCGGAAACTAAGTTTTTGCTTATCGGAGACTAAATTTAATTTATCGGAGACTAAGAGTTAGTCTGTTAGAGACTAAGAAAATTAGTCTGTCGTAGACTAACAACTTAGTTTTTGGAGACTAACAATTTAGCCTATCGGAAACTAATAAATTAGCATGTCGGAGACTAACAATTTAGCTTGTCGGAGACTAAAATTTGTACTATCAGAAACTAATGATAAAACTATCAGAAACTAAGGCAAAGACTCCTCATTGCATTGCATTGAAGTAGTCTTAAGAAGATTTGACTAAAGCCAAAGTTATTTACCTATCACCAGAGTCTGGACATCAGGGAATAGATTCTCAGCATCAAAGGATAAGTTCTGGGCGTCAGGGGATATATTTCTCGGCATCAAGGGATAGGTTTGTTGTCATCAAGGGATGGATTTCTCGACACCAGAGACTATCTATCAAGGGATAAAATGATTAGAGACTAAAAATGACATATGGGATGAGACATGGTTGAGTTCACAAATCCACTGACTCAAGTTAAAGGCTGTGGAATTAAAATTTAGAAGGTAGTTCAATAAGGAGAGATTGACTACCAAAGAATCTTCAAGGAGATAAGTTATACACTGCAGGTGTGAACACTGATAAAGTAAAATATACAGATAAGTTATACACTAGCATGTGTATATAGTTGCTAGTGTGAAAACTGTAGAGATAACTTATAGAAACTTGAAAGAGGAAAATATGGAAACTGGTCCAATCAAAACTAGGGAAGCTCATAGTGATAAGATATATGCTATAAATAACCTATCACTAGAGAAGAAAATAAGGAAGTTAGTGCAATGAATATGATGCAGAAAGGTTACATAAAAAGTTGACATGTAGGTTATATTCGTACTGGTTTCTCAAGCAGTTCAAAGAAGGAGCCTGGAAGACAAGGAAGCTGTGTTTATAAATAGACATAGAGAAACTGAGGTAAATATCACAGAAAAAGATCTAAGATCTGAGAGAGAAAAACAACAACAGAGAATATACATACATAGAAAAGATACATAGTTTTTCTTTCTTGTAATAGTAACTGAAACACTTGTTTCAGAAAAGGTAACTGATTGAAAAATCAGGTTGTAACAAAAACCTTGAGATTAATAAACTTTATTAGTCTTGAAATTTTTGTGTTTTAAGTTCTCTATTATATTATTTCTCTTTTACACACAGAAGTTACAACATAATACAATACTTGTTCATTCATTTTGTTTATTGTTTGCAAAAAGCTTGAAAAGTTAAAAGTATTGTATTCAATTCCCTTTTACAATACTCATCCAGGAAAAACAGTTTTGATGTAATCTTGCAAGAAATTTTTACTGTTTTCTGTATAATGCTTTTATGTAAAATTATGTTTTAGATTACTCACAGGTTTCACACTCTTGCATTTTATCCTCGTTACATGAACTATGAAGAAGTTAGATTGTGCTTTAAGGTTTATGAACAATTCCCCCCGCCCCTCCTCTTTTTCGGTTACAAAAAAGTTTAGGTGAGAAAAAATTTCTCTGGTCCCAAGTCAAAGCATGTTACTGGCCTTTTTGAAAGCTTATAGTAGTAGTTACAGATTACCTACCAAGAGAGACGGCCAATTTAACTTTCTTGTTTTCTTCATTTGGCAGGCCACGGCCAATTTAGTTCCTCTAAGCGAAACAAGGGTGGCCGTCAAATTTGATGCCTTCAAAATTGCTGGAGTGGTATGCAATCATTTCATATCTATTCTTTTTGGTTTCTTAGTAATGACCTGTTTAGCATTATAATCTGTTTATTTTCTGGTTATTTATAGCCTGTTTAAATAAGCTCCAGTAATCGTACTAAACACTTCATAAACACATAACTACAAACCAAAACAAACAATGATTAGCATAGTTTAAAACGATCAGAACACATAATGTTAACAAAGTTACCTCAGCATGTAGTAGAAGTTGATTACAAACACACAAGCAAATGGTGGTACGGCAATATATGTTTCTCCGTTGTAAGTTCTCTTTTTGCAAGTCTGCTACATGCTATCATGCCAACATTTGTACTCATATCGGACCAACAATCACAATGTAGTATGTCTATAATGAAGCAGTTATTTATTAAAACTGATCGGTTAATACTGTAAAAAGTTGATAAACGTATTTACACATCAAGTTGCGATACTGTTTTTATCTAGTTATGTTTCTCAAACACAACTTAAATCGCAGATACCTATTAAGTCACGTGGAAGTGGTCGTGGTCAACTGGAAATCACGTACTTGGATGAGGAGTTACGGTAAGGAAGTAATTCTAATTCTATATTTTTGTGCTGTCATCAACTTGTCCAATATAATCTGCTCTTTTTAGTATTTCGTTTAAATGGATGTCAGCACTGTGCGCAGGATATCAAGGGGCAATGAAGGGAACTTGTTCATTCTGAGAATGGTGGATCCATCCTACACAGTCCCTGTATAAGTTATCTCGAAAATTTAACTAAATCTCAAGCTCTCGGCTTCTTAAGGCGCTTCCAAATCTATACTATGATTTACATGGAGTAAGCATCCAGCATTTCTGCAAAATGATTGTCCTTAATATGCAGAGCTAAAAGAGAGAGCTTGCGCGAAAGGCATAACTTCGCGACACATTAGTTTATGCAAAGAGACAAGTTCTGGACAAGAAGAATTCCTGGACTTGGGATAGTTGTTGCAACAGAGCTGCAAAGCCGATGGATGAAAACTATGCAGTAAAAATCTTGATATTACTAAACAAGAAATGTAAAAAAAATACCAGAACCAACCACCCCTTGTACATTTTCATCTTTGATCCTGCATTGCATATGTGCAGCAGTTATACATTTTAAGTGAAAGTTTCTGCATTTTAAAGACAATTTGCTCTTGTCTGCTCCCTATTTAAGATTGAGAAATGATTTTCTTTTTTGGAAGTTCTTTATTCTGAAAACTGAAGCAAATTAGCTTTCTATGAGTTTAAATAAGTTTAAGAATATGAAATTCCAGGAGACTTTTGGCTAAGCTTTATTGAATTATTGCTACAGAAACTGTTTTTATCTGATGTAACAAGTTATTTCCCAAGATATTTTTCTAGGTACTATTTTCTAAGGTATTTGAGTTTGATAAAATGCACGGAAGTGAAAGTTGATATTCCAATATGCAATATATTGTGGGGTCACTCTTAAGAAATAATTCTATCACTAGGAGATACATTTTAAAATTTTCGAAACTACAAAGTACAAAATTGTGATAGATTAATTTATTTCAGTACAATCAATAATTTGATTTATTATGCATTAGGTCCCTTGTATCGATACTAGTTATATTTATTATGTCATTAGAATTTTATAATTTGATTTTAAAAAGTCATCTCTAAATTTGAAATAGAATAACTAATTGACTTCGAGGTACTTATAAGAACACTTGCGAAAATAGTTAAAATATGGATGAATTTTTTAGATTTTGTCAAAAATTACCACTGCATCATATTATGTAAACCGTCTCTATTGTGAAGATAGACTACAAATTTGACCAGAGCACTTCTTGCACCCCAATACAAAATCTCTACAATTATATATCGATTAAAATATATAGATGTCCTACATATCTTTTTCTCTCCTGCAAAATTCTTCCCACCAAAGTTTTTGCTATCATTTATATATTAATATTTAAATAATATAATACAAATGTTGACGTGGTTATTAAAGTTTAAAGAATCTATAGATTGATAGAAAAAAAAGTATTTAAATATGTAAAATAAAGAATTTCTTAAGGAAATTTGATGTAAATGACCTAAGACTATATAAAGTCCTTGCATTAAGGTTTCTTGATTTTTTAATTTTTTTTGTGCGTTTAACATGTGGCTCTTTAAGTTTTCTTTTCTTTTTTATTTCTCTTTTTTTTTAAAAAAAATAATTAGAAAAAAAGAAGAAGAAAAAGAAGACAGTTAGGATTCTAACTTGATAACCTACTTCACAGGTATTCAATGGTGCAGTAGTCCTCTGTGTCACACTTATGAGGTGCCTAACCACCGTGCCACCGTGGAAGGTGGATGTGAACATTAACTGTAAAAAAAATTAATTATAAATTGAATATTGATAGTTCAATAAATTTTGATAGCATTTACTCATACTCTTGTATTTAGTTTATATATTACTTCATGAAAGTTGTTTAAGATTATTTAGCAAAAAAAAAAAAAAAGGGTGGTTTAAGATTGAATCTTGAAATTAAGTTCTAATTACCTTAATTATATAATTATAATCAAATTAATTATAATAGTCAATTATTAATCTAATTTAAATAATTATAATCAAATGTAATAATCACAAAATATAATATGATTTATAATAACTTATCAATAACAATTAAATCAATAAGACTATTAGGTTGAGTATACGAACTCAAATGACTTAATTCACACCCCTAATAACTCGTATAACTAACCGACTCATTCCCATTGCACATAGCTCGCTAGTTGAAACTTGAAATGTTAGTAAAAAAAAAATGGAAAAAAATGGAAAATTGATTTTCTAATTAATAGAAAAAAGAGAAAAAAAAAACAAACTGATTTTTAAAAAATGGGGGCCCAAATATGTGTGTTCTTTCGGATACATTTTGTTGTTTTTCTTCTTTGGCAGCATTCAGATACATTTTGTTACACAAACACAATTGCCATGAATATCATGTACAAATACCAAAACCCCCTTTCGAGCAACAAGAAAAAACTCTCTTTCTCTCTCTCTTCCAACAGAAATGGCTTCTCTCTCTACTTCTCTCAACCTCCCACGCCATAACCCTCCTAATAGAAAACCTTGTAAGTCCCCATATCTCCGAACCCACCTTCGAATTTGCATCCCCAAATCATCCTCCTCTTCCTCTTCACCAAACCCCAAACTCACCACCGACCCACCACCGCCGCCGGAGAAGAAGTCACTTGCGGTGGCCACCGGCGAGATCTTCCTTGGCTTGGCGTCCCGAATTATCAAAAAAAGAATCGAGTCCAAGGGCATCAATGGCGATGATTTCGAGGAGGAGGAGAGAGAGAATTACTTCTGGGGGAGAGAGAAAGAGGGGATTGCGGCGGTGTTGGAGGACCCGTTGCAGCCGGAGGTTGTTTGGGAGCAGAGATTGAAGGATATTGAAGCTGAGAATCGCCGAAAGGCGGTTTCGAGTCCAGGGTTTAGCTTCTCTGCTGCTGGGCTGTTGTTTCCTTATCATCTTGGGGTTGCTCAGTTTCTCATAGAAAAGGCTTATATAAAGGTATTAACTTTCTTGAATTTATTGGTATTTAATATAATTTTGAAGAAGAGTAGAAGAGAAATTACCGAATCTGTTCTAATGTCATTGGTATTGGTTATGAATTTATGATGATGATTCTGTACCTTATAGTACATAAAGTAGTTTCGACATTTCTACTGTCCTTTTAACTTGTTAAAATATTGTGTTTTATTCTTCCTTTTCTAGTCATCATGTTCCATTTTGTATAATTCGACGATATAGAGATGTTTGTGTACCACTTACTGGTTCATCAAATGATTCAATCTGTTCTTGGAGCCTCTTTCGGAACCACCAACTTATAAGCAAAATTATAAGTTGAAAAGAAGTGATTTATATTTTTGCTTATAAGCAGAAAGTGTTTGACATGAATTTTGTTTTATAAGTTAAAATTTTGGTCAAACATACTAATAGTAAAGTAATAAGTTGAAAAGCTAAAAGCAACAAATAGTTGCTAATTTTTTTAAACTTATATTGTAACTAATAATTTCACTTATAAGTTGTTCCCAAACACCTTGTCTAAAAAAATGTCTTATAAGTTAGTCAACTGAACTGACTTATAAATCATTTTGATGAAGCTACTTTGATGAATTGAAAATACTCTATTTCCTATATATCTACATATTCTCTTCTAAAATACAATGGATAAATCAAAAAGACTTGTAAGTCAATTCATTACCGCTGAAGACTTTTAGTTATAAGTTACAACGTGAACTTGTGAAGTGGCTTGTAAATTTTCAGTTGATTTATAAGTTCCTTTAAAGTAGTTCATTTCTGACCAGGCCCTTTGTAAATTGTTTTTTCCTTTTCTCAACACATCTTGTGGATTCTCTTGTTACAGGAAGACACGCCTTTAGCTGGTTCATCAGCTGGAGCTATCGTATGTGCAGTGATTGCATCTGGAGCCAGCATGCAAGAGGCATTAGAAGCTACCAAAATTCTGGCAGAAGATTGTCGGCTTAGAGGAACTGCATTTCGTCTTGGGGTATGCTTACTGTTACCGGAACTTTAAATACGCAATTGATAGACAAAGGATCATGGCATGGTTTTAAGAGCATGAAAGTAGTAGCAACTAGAATTTTAAGAGTTTAGGTACTTGTAGGTTACTTTAACCATCAGGAAAGCCAATCCATCACTACTCCTCAATCCCCCCCATCCCCTCACCCACCCACCCACCCACCCACCCAAAACCCCCAACATCCTCCTTTCCAGCTGTAGAAGTTACTTTTATCATATTTCCAGGTTTCAGCACTGTCTTGCTATGGTTTTGCTGAGTTTTGTGTAACTTGATACTTTCCTGAACTATCAAAAGAGTGTGTATGGCATATTTGGGTTTAAAATGCCGCAATCAGTTGCCATCATCACCATGTTTTCTTATAGTTGAATTGTTTGTCAGTTTTATGCCATATACCATTGCACCGAATTTCCTGTATACGCCATGTTGTTTAGTTATATACCTGCACCTTATCTGTGGCCAAGATTTTGCTACTTTAAGCAAGGGGGATGAACTAGTAATTGGTACATCCTTCCTCTTTCTAATTGTGGTTCTGGAGGCAGCAGACATATATATCTCAGTCTCAAAAAATGAAGAGCAAGACAGTAATTCAGAACTGTCAGTAGTAAGGTTTTCCGCAGAATGCATAATTTGGATAATATGTTGCTAGACTTTGAAGTGCAAGTGCATTGTTGCGTGCTACTGTTTCATCTGGAGCTTCTGCTGTTACACATTTTCTGTTTTTATATGCCAGGCAGTTCTCACAGACGTTCTTCAAAAATTTCTGCCAAATGACATTCATATCAGGTCTAATGGAAGGGTCAGAGGTGCGAGAAGCTCTTCTTCCTTCATGTGCATTTTCTCCCATTGCTCATATTTCAATTGCTTAAAGAAGTTTAGTTATATGTGGAGGTAAATAATCATATAAGAACTGCGAATGTAGAAAAAGTTCAAAACCAACATCTGTTGGATTAGATAGTATTGTTAACATGAATTATGCATTCACAATTATGTTGCCATGTAGGCATTTATCAATTTACTAGGTCTGTCTGTGTGTGTATGTGAAATTGGTTTGTCTGTGTTAACTATAGTCAAATCTTTAGGTCTGTAGTCTTGAAGACAAGTCTGTCTGTGCAGGATATCAATATATAAATGATAGGAGTATAATGCAGCCTTAGTTGAAAAAGAAATTTTAGTTTCCTTTTTCTCCTTGTCTTCCTGATAGTTAATATTACCATTTCATCACAGTTGCTGTGACACAGATTCTTTGGAAACCCAGAGGTTTGTTGGTTGATCAGTTTGACTCTAAAGAAGATCTCATTAATGCAGTTGTCACATCTTCCTTTATTCCAGGGTGAGGTTATCTTTATTTTGCTCTTGTATCATATGATAGATTATACTAATTGCCAAAGTCTAATATAAAAATTAATTTAGTGCAGGTATCTTGCACCAAGACCAGCAACTTTGTTTCGGAATCGTCTTTGTATAGATGGGGGTTTGACATTGTTTATGCCACCGACATCTGCTGCTAAGACGGTACTAGCTTGAGTGACTTATATGTGGAACTCGTCTTTTTTCTTCCATATGAAGCATAATTTTTTATAATTGTCCAGATTCTATCTCGTCCTCCCTTTTCTATGTGGTATATGTATTGTGTATGTGTTTATATATGTGGGTGTTTTTTCTTATTTACTCGTTTGTTTCTTTTCTCTACTTCTTCTTTGTGAATTATCTTTGTATTTATTTTTGTCAATTAATAATTAATGAGGAACGTATTTCACATGCCACATGGGTCACCGAGCGTGCCTTTTACTCTTAATAACCTGCATAATTCCCCTTGCAACCTATCAACATCAACATCAGCCAACCCAAATTAGTTGGGACTTGGATCGGGCTCAGGGAACCATATTAAAAATAAAAATAAATAGATTGACACAAAAAGAATGAGGGAAAAAATAATAAAAAGAAGAAAAGAAAGAGAACCAAAACTAAGAAACTTTGAAGGTTAAAAATTAAAATAAAAATAAGTTAAAAGGAGGGAGGGAGAGGCTGATATCACTAACTCTACCACTCCAAGCTAATATCTTCAACTTTAACTCTGTCACTCCGTATTGCTAATATCTTCAACTCCAGTTTTTTGTCAAATATCTTCATTACAACCACACATCCAACTTAACATCCTCCTTTCGGTTACTCCCGCTTTGTGCTCATGTTGTTTTTTACTGGCCGACATTCAGCTGCATATAGTTTTACAGGCCTCACCGTTGTTTTATGGAATTTTTCCTTTATCTTAATTGAGATTTTACAATTGCAGAAGAATCCCAATTATACGGCCTGGTCTGATTATATGGCTCACATCCTCATCATTCTCACCCCCTTTTATAAGATTGATTCCAGTTATCTAATTGTTCTCCACTAATATGTTCACCAACTCTTGATGTCCTCTTCTCGGCAAATTCATGTTTCATATATCCACCCTTAGGTTAAATTCTTTAAACCCTAACGTGCTTCTTCACGGTTCCAGTTAGTGTGTTTAGGAATAAAAGCTATTTTGTGCTCTCTTGTAATCTTGAATTTTTGTTACAGTGACAAGTTATGTTATTTTAGGACTTCTAAGAAAAGAATAAAAAAAGACTTGAATGCTAAAAAATAAAGTTGGTTCCTTTATCCTATATTGATATCTTTAGATATACTTTGAGATGTAAATATAGTTAGCATATGGATTCTTCTTTGAAATGAAATACTTTTATATTCTTATTAATGCAAATAATTATTCCCCCTGTTCCAAAATTAGAGATGCATATTCATTTTTTGGTTGTTCCAAAATTAGAGATACATTTTTATTTTTGGACTATACAAAGTAATGGAATTCCTTAAATACCATTCAACAATTTTACTCCTTCAATTAACTCCACTACATCCACTATTTGGTGGTCTCTGCCATAACTCCCACTACGATAATAGAGATATATTTGAAACATAAAAATTGTATTTAAAAATGTATCTCAAATTTTGGAGCGGAAGGAGTACATATTAATATCAGTTTAGTTGTTATTTGTAAAATGCAGCAGTAGAAAAAATCTTGCACAATGGTATCTCTCATATTTTTCTAGAGCAGTTGAGTTCCTTGCGCAGGAAGTTTTGTGACTGATAAGTTAATGCCTGCAGGTTCGAGTTTGTGCGTTTCCAACCAGTCGTTTGGGATTCCAAGGAATTGGGATTAGCCCAGACTGTAACCCCGAAAATAGAGCTACTCCTCGACAGGCATTTTTCTCACCTCAGAACTTTTACTTGTTTCCTCTTTAGTAAATGTCTCAATATTTATATATAAAAAATCTTTCTATGTTCAGCTTTTTAATTGGGCACTTGAGCCAGCAGAAGATTTTATTCTTGATAAGCTATTTGAACTGGGATACCTTGACGCGGCTGTATGGGCAAAAGAGAACACAGCTGAGAAAATTGTTCAAGATGACAGCCCTCGCATTGTCGGAAACAATGCCATGCAATAGCATTAGAAGGATCAAAATCTTGGCGGACAAAGAAGACAAGAGGACCATTGGTGGTTTTGGAAGGTTTCCTGTGATTTGAACTGCCAAATTATTTTTATTTTTTTATTGAGTAGTTGTAGGTTATATTGATGGAGCACAAATCTGTACAGTAAAAGATCAAAGCTTGATATACTATGAAAAGGTTGAACGGAAATTGGGCAGAAATAAATTGAAAAGGAGAAATGGAGAAAGGTGATTAGACCAGTGTTACAATGTATAATTGAAATGTTAGATATACAAATGAGAATCATATTGAATCCAGATTCCGTCCGAGTATTGTATCATACTGGTTCTTTTCCTTCAATGTAACCGAATATAATGCCTTCTTCATCATTGTAACACACACACACACACACAAATACCTGCTTCGTGTATATTTCAAAAGCACATCTCGTACATGCTGATTTTGTATAATACTTCCCGAATGTATTCGATGCCAAAAAAGGGTATTTTTCTTCCACCCGCGTAAGGTTCAATCATGCTAATATCCACCCACCTTAAACCATATATATATATAATATATATATATAAGAACATGCTAGTATCCACACACCTTATACACACGCATATGAGAACATGTTAATATCCACGCAACCTGTATACACACTAAAAATACACATTTTGTTAATTTTTTGGTTAAATCTAAATGTACATGTGAAAAGAGCATAAAAAAAAAAGAAAGTGTTTAAAATTTAATATATTTTTGTGATGTGACATCATTATTAAAAACATACAGTATAAAATTACATCTAACGATTGTGTTTTGCGTGCTTATAATAGTGATGTTATACATCACTAAAATACAATACCCTTTCTTTTTGTATACTTTTTTTCATACATATAGTTGGATTTAACGGAAAAAAATAAAGGAAATGTGTTGTTAGTGTGTATACAAGGTGTGTGTGTATAGCAACACCCTTATATATAAATACAAAAGTCCTTAGATCATCGAATTCAGGGAAGGTGCTCTATGATTTTTATATATATAGCAACACCCTTCCATGTATAAATACAAAACAACATAGCAAAGAACACTAATGCTCCACTTGACTTGACATCTCACTTGTGGCTTGATCATCCTCATCACTTGATTAGTGTAAGTAACATCTCACTTCTGAATATTATGCGACTTAAAGTGTTAAAAAAACTCTAATTGAACAACATCCCTACTTGGAAGGTACTCCACAGCCCTACTTAACAGTCCTTGTAATATATGGTCGCAACCCTTACCGAGAATGCTACTACTGAACACGAGTCGTCAAATTTTCTGCATCTGAAATTTCCATGAATTTAGTATAAATAAAAATGCTTATACTTTAGACCATTACACCCCATCACATGAAACTATGAGTCTACGGCAATACTGGCTAAATATAACGGTCTTGCCAAAGCAATAAATTTCGGGTCGTGAGATTCCATCTCATAAATATTCCATGTTGCAGTACATTATAATCCAAGACATTACATACAGAGGAGTGAAAGAAACCAATTAGATCTGGTGGAGATTAAATTGTAAATAGAGAACATGGTGATAGAAGTTATCTACCAAAATGCAAGAACTTCTGACGCAAAGAAATAAGAGATGGATCCTGGTCTTCTGCTGAGAGTAGATGCAGTAACATGGAGGTGGTAGATGCATCTGCTGAGAAGCCCCTACCAACCATTTCGTCTATGAGAACAGTTGCTTCATTATATTTCTTATTTAGAAAATATCCACGGACAATAGTATTATAAGTGACATCATCTGGCATACAATCATTAGTTTCCATTTCCACAAGCAGATCATTTGCTTCTTTTAATAGCCCTTGTTGACAAAGTCCTGCAATCATGATTGTGTATGTCTTAACATCAGGTTTCAACCCTTTAGAAGGAAGGTTATCAAAACTATGTTTTGCCCTATCAAGACTCTCATCTTTACACAATCCATCAATGAGAATGTTGTAGATATGAATGTTAGGAATTAAACCATTACGTTCCATCATATGAAAGGCAGACAATGCTTCATCAATAGAGTGGTTTTTGCACAGCCCTTGCAACAAAATTCCGCATGTGATGATGTCTGCCCTAAGGCCATCAGCTTGCATCTCATACAAAAACTTCCGTGCTTCGAGATATCTACCGATATGAAATAACCCTTGTAAGATAGTGCCGTATGTTTCAACGGTGGGTTTCAAACCTTCACTGGCCATTTGTCGGAAGAGATTTATAGCCTTGTCTACTTTGAAATTCTTGCAATAACCATTTATCAAAGTGGTATAACTATAAACATCTGGTAGTATCCCTTTACTTTTTATTCTATTCAACACTGCCAATGCTCTTTCCATCTCGCCTCGCAGGCAGTACCCATCCATGAGCGCAAAGTAGGTGACTACTGTAGGATTCACACCTCCTTGAATCATTGCTCTAATCACATCCTCCGCGTCATCTACCTTCCCTTCCTTACAATATGCATCAACCAATATATTAAAGGTATAGACATTTGGAGCTTCTTGCATACTAATCATCTCCCTTAACATTTGCTCAGTTTCTCCCCATCGACCTAAGATGCATAGACCCCGTACTAAAGAATTGTAAGTTATGACATCAGACCGTATACCTTTCTCAATCATTTCGGACAAAAGATCCAGAGCATCATCGACTTGTTTATCCTTGCATAAACTATCAATGACTGTGGTATAAGCTATAGTATCAGCTTTACAACTGCCACTTTCCATGACTCGGAGCAGCGTAATAGCCATGGAAGTGTTGCCTCCTCTGCAAAGCCCATTTATAATGGTACCAAACGTTATAACACTGGGTTCAATTATTTTCAACCTGATTAACTTTTTGTACAATTCCTCAGCCTCGACAAACTTATTATCTGAAAGCAGGCCCCTTAGGAGAGTGGTGTAGGTAACCACATCTGGCAACAAACCACGCTTGAAGATCTCGCCCAACATTGAGAACCCATAATCTACTCCATTTAAGTGGCAACAACAGTTTGTGACTATATTCATGGTATAGATATTAACAGGAAGGTTCAAAGCAGACATATGAGTAAAGAGAGAGACCGCTGTGGAGTAGTGTTTCATTTTGACGAGAGCTGTTAATAGTTGAGTGAAGAGAATAACAGAAGGGAGAGGTCGCATTTGGAGCATATCATCGAACAAATGAAGGGCATCCTTAAGATTATCGAATCCAGATTTGGATTTCTCTCGGAGTAATTGCTGCAGTTGTTGTTGTTGCTTGGACTGATAATTTGATGAAATGGGAAAAAGGGGTTTAGGGTTTGAGAAGGAGGGATAAGTATGAAATGGAAGAAGAAGAAGAAGAGATTTGGGGAATGGAGGATTAGAGCAACAATTGAGAGTAGTAAGTAGTGAAGTTTTTGTGAGCGGTGATTGTAATCTGAGAGGGAAAGCAGTGAAAACCCTAGCCATGGATTCCAAGTAAACTTCTAAACCTCAACTACTCTGCACTTGTGTTCGGGTGTTGCTCATCATTGACACTGTGTTCGTGAATTTAGTTTTAGTCAGAAAAGAAAAATAAAGGATGCTACTTTCTTTTGTTTGGTTGTTATTGTATTGTACCCTAACAAATTCCATAAATAAATGTATATAAATTTTTTAATTTTATTTTATTTAGTTCAGTATTATTGTGACGGTCACAAAAATTTTATATCGGATTTCGAATACCGTCAATAATTTACAAAACAAAAATAATATTATATAAGCATGCATGTCATTAAATAAGAGAAATAATTAGAAATCTCTATTATATTATCTAAAATAAATGACTAACAGCGGAAGTCTATGAGTGTGAGAAACCGAAAATTCAAATAAAAATGTATTTCAATTAAATTCGTTTTATTGTGAAATTTTTGTTGCGTTCAACGAGCGATAGATTTTACGAATAGTTATACGTGCATTTCACACAAATTGACGCGCGCACGTTCACTAACGAAAAATTATAACGAACATGACGTTATAAAATTATGAGACGTTAATCTTAATAATAATCATATGAGCATTTTCTTTACTTCGCCGGTGTGGGTAAACCTTTCGACTTATGCATTAAATCAATGCTTAACCATTAAAATTTAATTAGTGGCTAAACAAATCAAGTTAAATACTAATTAAATTCAAATTTTTAGCATATCCCTAAATGACAAAAATAAGGGAATTTTTTTTACCAATCTAAGTAAATTTTTTAAAACTAATCCAATAGTCAAAAATAAATTAAATGTTATATAAATATATCATTATAACCAAACCCCTAACCTTCACTTTAGATAATTTTCTTCAGCAAATATTTCACAAAAATCTAAAATTTTCATTTAAGAAAAAATATTGAAGTTTTGACATTTTATCCATAAAAGTTTTACCCCATGTCTCTTATTTTTGCATTTATTGTCATTTATGTTTTTATCATTGTGTATAATATTTTTTTCAGTATCATTTTCATGTATCACACATGTGCATAGCATTTGTAAATTGTAAGTTGTTGATTTTTAAAGTTTAATCAAAAAATAAATAAAAAATCAAGAAATAATTAAAAACTCAAGAACCCTAACTTGTTCCGATCGATTTTTCGGCGTATCTCTTGCAATGTTGTTCAAATCGATTAAACCATTTTGTTTCTACTGTTGAGAGTTTCGTTTTGCCTTAAATAATTTCAAAAATGATCAAGTATAACATGACTTCAAGCTTGACCGAAGTTTCGGATTACCCGAATTGATTTTTTCTTCATTATCCTTGCGATTTTGTTGTTGAAATTTGAAATAGATTGCATGAATAAGTTTTTTGGGTGTTTAATCCTTCAAATCCATACTTGCATCATCAAAAATGGTGAAAGAATGAGGTTTTAAAGCTCGGTCACGAGCTTCGCCGCCATTAATGGCGAGCTAGCCAACGATGAGCCTCAAACCTCTACTTTGGTCGCTTTCTGGCGGTGGCGTTCCATCTGGGGGGTATTCTCTTATAAGGATTATCATGGCGAAGCCATTACCTCCTTCCCGTGCGTGTGTGTGTGTGAAACGTGGTGGCAGTAGACACGGCTTGCTGTCTGGCTGAAATGGCGTTGGCGGCAGCCGCTGCTACTGGAACCCTAGTAAGCTGGTGAGGAAGACGACGGGTTGGGTCGAACCGACCTAGTTCTTACCCACCGATGACCCGGTCCTATTTGACTCGGTCCATGACCTGGTTTTGACCCGGTCCAACCCAGTCCACTTTATTTTATTTTGACCCAATCCAAATTTAAAAATAGAATAAAATAAAAATAAAATACCTATACATTTTAAATTGTTCAATAAATGACTTTTGAATAATTATTTTGACATGTAAATAAACTTTTACATGATTAAAATTTTTATAATTTAAAAATAAAATTAATTTATAATGTTAGAGTTTCTTAATTACCATAATTAAGTGACGAATCATTAATTCATAATAATTATTATTTAATTAAAATAATTAAATAATAATTAAGGAATAAACTCTAAAATTATTAAATGATTAAATAGAGTTAATTGAGGAATAATTCTTGATTAATTAAATTAATAAATCAAGACCAAATTATTATTTAATTAAAATAATTAATTGTTTTCCCAGTGAGATAGCCGAGAACTTGTAGAAGGGGGGTTGAATACAAGTTCTTTGAATTCTTTTCGATTACTTGTTCTTTAAGAAATTAATTTTTCTTGTGGAATGTAAAGAACAAGAACAAATCTATAAACAATTTCTTTTATTGATTTTAACAATTGAATATAAATTATAACAATCATAACAATATGATCGTCAGTTTCTTTTTTGTATATGTAAAAATACAATCTATGAAAAAAACTATACAGCTTCGAATTACAATTATGTAAACCTAATTATAGCTTCCTTAAAAAAACTAAATTACATTTTTTTTTATTCTCAATCAATAATGATTCAGCTTTCTTATTTGAATCAAACACTATCTTTTCTTTTTGACTAGGAATAGATTTCTGGTTAGTTTCCTTACCAGCTATGTCTTCAATAATATCTCAGTCCACGTGGAAGACATTCCTTATTCAATTCGAACTATATATCTCATCAGGGAATAATTCACGACTAGTCCCCGACAGCTTCAGTCTTAGTCCCCGATCACCTTAGTCTTTAGTCTTTAGTCCCTGATCAGGTTGTGTAGTCTCCGACAAAGTTATTAGTCTCCGATGCTTTAGGTTTAGTTTTTGATGACGTCAGCTTAGTCTCCAATGTATTAAGCCTAGTCGTTGATGACGTCAGCTTAATCTCTGATACACTAAGCTTAGTCTTTGATGACGTAAGCTTAGTCTCTGATGCTTTATTCTTAATCCCCGATGACGTAAGCCGTAGTCTCCGATAGACAAAACCTAGTCTCTTGTAGGCAAAATCCTCAGTCTCTGACAAGTGTTGCCTTAGTCTCCGATAAGCCTTTTCTTAATCTCTGACGGATCAAAACACAATATGACTTTGTTGAAGTTTTGATACAATCTCCAGCAATTACTTACAATTAAAGAATGAATCTATCTCTTTATAAAGAATAAATGAATTACAACCAGAGAGATAATTACTAGCTACAAAATCTCAATGCTACTAATTAGCACTTTATGTACATTTGTAATCTAAGTAATCTAAAGACAATCATCATCAAATGTTATAAAACCTAACATTAATGAATAAATTCTAAATGATTATTAAATGATCAATAAATCATTTAATTCAAAAGTAATTAAGAAATAAATTACTTAATTGATGAATAATTATTATTTAATTAAATAAATTAAATAATATTTTAAGAACAAGTGTTTAATAAATGATAAAAGGTCTATAAATCTTTTATGATTAAGAGTTAATTAAGAAATGATTATTTTTTAATTAAAACTGTTAGGTCCCGAAGGAAAAATATTAGAAGGGGGGTTGAATAGTGTTTTTCTAAAATTTAAGTCTTGCTTAGAAAACTTAATAGTTTTAAACACTTCTTGCTTATTAAAATAGTTTCTTATATTTTAAAAATATTTAGCAGCGAAATTTGTTAAGTAAAGAACACCTTAGATTTTAGAATAAAGGTTAATGGCTAAAGGAGTAATGACAGTAAGTCTTTGTTAAAAGAGTTTAGCAGAGACTGTAGCAAAGCAAGGATAAAATAAATAAGCAGTAAGAAAGATAAGTAGGAAGAAAGATAGGCATGAGAATTTTTATAGTGGTTCGGTCTAAGCTTACTCTACTCTTCTTCTCTTTTACTTGAGAAGACACTCACTATAATGTTCACACAAAACAATAGCAAAAGGACACTTAGTCCAAAATTACACAAGGTCACTTAGACCAAATTCAAGTCACACAGACTATAAGCAAATTGTAAATTTTGCTTGTTATCTCTAAGTAGAGAGCTCCTTGTTGAGCAGATTGGATAACACTTGTTCAAGCTTGTTGATGTCTTGCTGGACTTTTTAATGTGTCACAATGTCAGAGTGATTCTTGGTTGTTCAGTTATCATAAATGAAATTTATGACTCCTATTTATATTACTCCAAAAATCTATCCGTTGAGAATTTTGAAATAGATCCGTTGGGAGTTGTACTGCCTTGACAGTGACTTGTACTTTTCCAACTGTTCCTTGCTTAGTACAAAAATATAGTCATTATTTTGTCTTCTAGTGCTTTTTGAAAAAGCACTCTAGGAGTTGACTAAGCAGGACAAGAGATGGTCTTTTCTGACAAACTTGCTTGGATCAAGGTGGAAGATCTTGCTATATCAGTCCTTAGTTGTTTCCATTCTAAGCAGGATTGTCCTTGAACATTTTCTCTATATCTTCAACATCCTTCTTGATCGATGAACAGAGTCTTCACTTGTGATCAAAATCCTTACTTAACCAGTATAATATATCCACCTAATAAGTTAGATATTTTTCGAAGTTCTTTTACATCATATAAGCAAGGACTATATTATATCATCAATTCTTATATTAAATAAATGTAATTCTTTAAGCAGGAGTAATATAAGCAGGGGTGCATCAATAATCTCCCCCTAATTGATGATGTCAAAACGAGTTATTTTGATCACCACAGCAAGCAACAAAATTCATTTCATTTCATAAAAACAATTTTAGGTAGATGAATGATTAATGAAAATAAAATAAAGACAATTAAACAAAATCCTTTCTAACTTTCACTATCAGCAGATTCTTCAGTTCCTTGCTGATCTTCTTCTCCGAACATCAGCAGTTCCAGTTTTCTTCTTTCCTCAGCCTCCTCCCTTTCTTTTCTTATAGCCTTTTTTTCTTGCTTTCTCCTTTCCATCCTTTCCTTCTTGCGATTGTACTCCCTTTCATTCTGCTGGTCCCTTAGTCTTTTCATTTCCAGCTCGTACTGCTTGATTTTGGATTTAGAGTCTTTGATGCTCGCAAGCAGCTTGAGACTTTCAGTAGGGCCTAACTTCTTTGTCATAACATCCACTTCTTCAAGAGCCTTCTGCAGTTTCATGTATGGAGAAGGATTGATAATTTGTACAGCAGAGTCAGGGATGTGCTTGGAAACTCTTCTTCTAACCACAGCAGTAGAAGTGACAACAGAAGTAGGAGTGACAGCAGGAGCAGGAATCAGAGTAGCTTGATCTTATTATTGTTGTGTTGCATCATGATCTCTCTCCCCTTTTTTGATATCATCAGCCATTAAAGAGAGAAAGTCAATCAGCTTGTTGAGAGTGAACAAGATCTGATCTTGCTTGTGCTCCATCTTATTAATCCGGTTTTCAAGATCAGAGGCAGCAAGAAGTGCCTTGGAGCTCTGTGCAAATTTAGCAGGCTGGAGATTGAGACTTGCTAAAACTTTATCCATTTTAGAATCAAGTTCAGCAAGCTTCTTCTTTGTTGACTTGGTAGAATGCAAGCGGGCTGATTTTGATGGCTTGGAGACAACAGGAGGAGCCTTGGAAGCATGAGAGTCTTCGAGTCTAACTGGAACAGTAGAGTGTGCGCGGATGTATACTTGATGAAGGATTTTCTAAAAAAGGATCATCAAGGGGAAGATATCCATCAATAGCATGAATGTTAGCAGCAAGTATGATTGGGAATTTATATCTGCGTATGTCCATTCTGAGTCGTTTGGCGAAGGCAGCGGTAGTGTCCTCGACAGTAGGAGAGGAGTTGATCATATTCCAAGCCGCCCTCCAAGGATTTTCAATGAGCACGGTGAAATTTGGCACCCATCTGAATGAGTCCAAAATGGCACGCATGCCCATTCCGCTCCAATACGCATGGAGGAGGGGTAAAAATAGAATGAAGTCAGCAGGAAGCATGTAAGAAAAGAAATCATCAGAAAGACCCAACCAAAGTCTTCTGCTTCCTGCTGAAGCTTCAGAAGGGATGCTCTCTTCTTCAAGTTGCCGTCGTGAGGTACCGTACATGTTGCTGATGTTCTCAGTAGAGAAGTCCTTGGTCTTTTCAGCAAGCATCCTCTTCTCGAAGTGTTCATATAGAACAATCTCTCTTTCAGCATATTCGTAGAAGGAAGAATGCCTGACTAAGGGTATCAAAACCAAGTTCCTTCAGCCGCTTCAGCAGGATCCTCCAGTAATGCCTTACTGTGAGGTCAGGACTAAGATCTAGCAGACAATAGTCATTTTCAAGCTCCATGTTGTGGTCTTCAATAAGATCCCGTTTGACTATCCTAATGGCAGGAACATTTACCTTAGCCATTTTTTCGGCCTCTGTTTCTTCTTTCTCCCCCTCAACAGCAGGCTCCTCTTCAGCAGGAAGGATGTCAACTTCTTCACTTCCTTCTGCAGATTCTTCATTTGGCTGCCCCTCGGCAGATACCCTTGCTGGTTGATAGTGTGCAATTTGTGTATAGATTCGCATGACATTTGCATCCATTTTGTGTGTGTTTTATGTGTTGTTACGGTGTTTTTGAGTTACTTTTGTGTGAATGAGTGATTCAGGTGGAGATGGTGGAAACAAGGTGAAATGGATCAAAAAGAGCAAGGAAAATTAAAGAAGGACATTAAAGAACGACTTATATGCCATACAACATGGGGATGTCATATCTGGGAAAAGACTTGCAGTAGCGAAACAACAGATTATGCAGAATAGATGGGCTGGGCCCTGACGTCAAAGACAGAAACGTGTAGAAAGAAGGAAAGATCTAGAGCAAGAGATAAAAGAAGAAACCAAATTGGAAAGAATTCTAGAAACCAATTAGGATTAGGATTGTTTTGTAAGGCAAAAAGAGAGATCTATAAATAGACTTGTTAACCTCATGATACAGATCTATCTCTCTATTATTCTACTCCGCCCTTCTTTTAGTTTTCTGCAAAAAAGAGCAGTTTTATTTTACAGTATGATGTTTTCAAACATTATGAACAACTAAATCTCTCTAGTCGAGGTAGTTTGATTTCTAGCCAAGGATAATATCAGGAGACTTTTGTTTTCATTAGTTTTATTCAATTTCAAGTATTTATCTGATTTCTGTGCTATAAATTGTTAATGTTATTATTTAATTTATTATGCAATATGGCCAGTTGTGTGGTTTGTTGAATGATATCTTGTTGATTAGAATAGGAAGACCATTTGGCACTGTTCTAACAAAGTGGCAAATTGATCTTACATTGATAAAAGCTTCGAGTAAGGTTGATGAAATTAGATAATCTAGTTTAAATAATTTACGAGTGTCCAATTTTATTGGCTAGGATATGGGTCTTTTCGTTCATAAAGTTGCCTTAGATTAAATTCTATCAGGGTGTCCGGGGGTTGTCTATTTGGTCTAGGGAAGTAATCTATCAGGGTGTTCGGGATTACCGACAAAATAAGAAAAGATTGGTTAAGTAGAGCGTTTGCCCTTAGCTATAACCCTATCTATTTGAATTAATAAAATTTATCTTTCGTATCGATGATTGAAGTATTTGGCTAGATTGAAAAGTACCTTGGCTAGGTTTTTCTCCATTGATTTCTCATATTTAATTTTCCTGCAATCTTTATTATTTCCAGTTTCCGTTTTTATTGTTATTTTTAAAATCCTCCATATTAATTTCAAAACTTATTTTTCTAAGCAAATAATTAACCGCACTATTCCCTGTGGATTCGACCCTATTCGCCATTATACTGCGTAAGTGTAGGAGGATAGGAATTATTTTTGGTGGGTTTGACACCCTATCACTGGTGATAAGTGACTAGGTCCTTCTTGTAATTGTTCAGCAAGGTATGCCTTGGGATCCAAGCCAGCTTGTTCGGCATCTTCAAAAAGCAAGGCTCTGATTAGTTCCTCTGATCTTTGTTCCATTTTTCTTTTGGCAGGAACTTCATTAGAGCCATCAGAGTCACTGCTGCTGGACTCTATCTTCTTTGCTTTGCCTTTGCCCTTTACAGTGATGTGTTTTATTTTTAGTTGTTCCTCTCTAATAGCAAAGGGAGGCAACACAAGGCGTCTGGCAGCAAGGGGTTTTGTGAGAGTAGGAGTCTTTTTTGTCTGATCATTGGAGATTTCTTCTGTGACTGGTTCTGGTTTGATCAGATCAGCAAGACATAAATTGGTGAGTTGTTGTTCTCCAATTATTTGCGCTTCAGCAGTATCATCCTTAGTTTTTGTACTTGTGACAACAAGCTCCAAGACCTCAGTGATGCTTACCAATTCAGTGGTTGTGGCAGCATCACTTGTTGCTGGTAGTTCATCAGTGGGTGTAGGTTGATCAGCAGCAATGATCTCCCCGGTGACGTTATCAATTTCCTTGAAGAGTTCGTCAGATGAACTCTTCCCAGTATCAGTAGGAACGATTGATGAGGCAGCAGGACGATACTCATCAATCTCCCTGAACAACTCATCATCAGCAGGAACAGTGGTGATGGGGACAACAAAGGGTATATCTTGTTGGTCTGGTTCCTGCTCATCCTCGGTAGGAGGTTCAACATCCAAACCTCCAGCAACAATTGCTTGAGCAGCAGCATCTTCATCGTACAATTACATATAGAAACCATACACTTCTTTCTCCTCGGAGTTGAGAGTGGAAGGGTCAAACTTCGGATCAATAGGAACTGCCTTGGATTTCTTTTTGGGCCACTGAATTTGTGTGGCAACTCTCCTTTTCTTGCTGGGTTTGACAGCAGGGATTGTTGTAGTTGTAGATGGTCTTTCGGCAAGAATTGAAATATCCTGCTGTCCCACAGCAAGGTCCACCGATTTCTTTGTTCTCCTTTCGACAGTTGCTCTTGCTAGGGCAGCAGGGTTCCTTTCATAGTTCAGCAAGATGGTAGGAGTAATGATCTTGCTCTTTGGCAACTTCTTAGATCTGGTCCATGCTGGGAAGTCATTTCCAAGAATACCTTTTAGCAGCAGGGATAGTGTTCGTCCATGGTGGATCTTGATTTTCTTCTTACTGGAGAAGAAATCTTTCAGTAGATCGAAGAATATCTGAGCCCAAATAATCTCCTGCTTAGACTTCAGCAGGTAAACTAGAGAGATAACCTTTGTTGATGCATCATCTTGGGAGGTAAACTTATACAGCAAGGTCTTGTGTAGAATGTCCATGAGGAAATCCCATTTTTTCAGGAAATCCTTCCTTTTCTTGGTATTATGGGTTTTGACATACCCAAGATCGGTTAACACAGCAGGGACTATGATGGATGGGGGCAGCAGGCCTTGACTTGTCATCTGTAGAGTATCCCTGATGGTTGTTGCTGTTATAAGTACTTGCTGTCCATTTACTCTACCACTGATGCTGCTGTCTTGGACTTGTGCATTCTAGCAGAATTCTCTTAGAATTTCTTCAAAAATGGGACTATCAGTAGAGATTGCATATCTAATGTCACTATTTCTCAGCAACCTTATTACATCCATTGTATCAGCATCCTGCTGGCCATCAGCAAAGGAATCTAAGTCAATGATGGACTCAGATTCTATTTTATCAAGCCAGTTCGACATCTTGTTGTGTTCCTGATCGGAAAAAGTGGTGGTTTTAGGATTTAAGGGCAGTGATTAAGGCAGGAGTTTTAGAGAGAGAGGGTTAATTTTAGAGAGAAGTCAGAGCAATTTGAAGGTGAAAACTAATGATAAGGGTTAAAGGGTTTATATAGAGGGTGAAAAGAAGTTGAAAAGGTTTAGAGCAGTTACTGAATGAGTAGTGGAAGAGTTAGTGGAAGAAAAATTCATGGGTAGTGGTGAGAATTTGTTACCGAACCGAAAAGACAGCAGCCGTAAATAGATCATGGGGTAGAGTGGCATTAAATGCGGAGAGAGAAATAAACGGCTAATATAATGATGGTCTATTTTTACGGTTGTAAAATTGGAAGTGACAGCAGGATGTTATTGTAAGTCTTTGCTGATGATGAGGATTGATGGAATACATGTAGAATATATCCTGCTTATATGTATACAGCAGGATCCATTATCCTTGCTAGTCTTGTAGATGCCATTGGAAGCCAAATATGAGCAAGGAGTCTAAACTTATAAGCAGCGACAACATCCTTTGCTTATAGTATGAGCAAGGACTTTGACTTAGTTTCTGAAACAACACTTTTGTCAAGGTGACTCCCCTTTTTGTGAAATTTTCAGCAGAGTTGATGTTGATTAAGGCAGCAGCATTGATAAATGTTGCCCAATGTCAGCAGGAACCTCTATCAGTAGCATCTTTGAGATATCAGCAAGATAAAGTTAACTTACACATCAGGATTAAAGAACATGCTTAGCTATCAACAAGATCTTTTCCTTCACTTGAGCAAGAAGTTTATCATATTGCTAAGAACATAAGTCATTGCTTAAGCAAACAAGATGTTAGTAGCAGAATCTTACTCCAAATTTAGCATACCTAATTCACTTATTAATTTATTAAAACGATTTTCATCCAAGGGTTTTGTAAAAACGTCCGCTAATTGATTTTCAGTAGGAATATATTTTATTTCTATTGTTCCTTGTTGTACATGATCTCTAATGAAATGATGCCTTATATCTATATGTTTAATCCTAAAGTGTAAAACAGGATTATAAGCAATGGCCACAACACTAATATTATCACAGAATATAGGAATAGACTTGAAATCAAACCCATAATCAGCAAGTTGATTTTTCATCCACAGACTTTGTGCAACACAACTTCCTGTTGATATATACTCAGCTTTAGCAGTGGATGTTGATACAGAGTTTTGCTTCTTGCTGAACCACGAGACAAGCCTTCCTCCTAGAAATTGGCATGTACCACTTGTGCTTTTTCGATCAATTTTACATCCAGCAAAGTCCATATCAGAGTATCCAGCAACGTCAAAGTTAGAATCTTTAGGATACCATATTCCTAAGTTAGAAGTTCCTCTGAGATATCTGAAAATTCTCTTAACAGAAGCTAAATGTGATTCCTTGGGGTTAGATTGAAAACGTGCACAAATACATGTAGCAAACATAATGTCAGGTCTGCTTGCAGTTAAGTAAAGCAAGGATCCAATCATACCTCGATAGCTTGTTATATCTACAGATTTACCTTGCTCATCTTTGTGTAACTTTGTTGCTGATGACATGGGAGTTTTCATAGGACTTGTTGTCTCCAAACCGAATTTCTTGAGCAGATCTTTGGTATACTTGGATTGATTTATGAAAATTCCATCACTGCTTTGCTTAATTTGAAGTCCAAGAAAGAAATTCAACTCTCCTATCATACTCATCTCAAATTTGCTCTGCATAAGCTTAACAAATCTTGCACAAAGTTTTTCATCAGCAGAACCAAATATTATATCATCTACATAAATTTGTACTAGCAAAGTTTTATTTTTATGCTTCTTTATGAATAAGGTAGTGTCTACTTTACCTCTACTGAACCCTTTATTAACTAAAAAGGAAGATAGAGTGTTTACCATGCCCGTGGTGCTTGCTTAAGATCATATAAAGTTTTTTCAAGCCTATACACATGGTTTGGATGGGAATGATCAACAAAGCCTGGAGGTTGCTCAACGTATACTTCCTCCTGAAGTTGTCCATTCAGAAAGGCACTTTTGACATCCATTTAAAACATCTTAAAGCCTTGAGCAACATAAGCAAGAAAGATTCTTATGGCTTCCAGCCTTGCTACTAGAGCAAAGGTTTCATCATAATCAATTCCTTCCTCCTGTGAGTAGCCCTTAGCCACAAGTCTTGCTTTGTTTTTTGTGATGATTCCATCTTCATCCATCTTATTCCGGAATACCCACTTGGTGCCTATTACTATATAATTTATTGGCCTGGGAACTAAATTCCATACTTTGTTCCTACTGAATTGGTTTAGTTCTTCTTGCATAGCAAGGATCTAATTAGCATCAGCAAGAGCATCCTCAATTTTCTTTGGTTCTATTTGAGATAGGAAACTTAGAAAACTATTTTCATTTTGAGTAGATCTTCTAGTCTTTACTGAACTTGTGGGGTTGCCAATTATCAAATCTTTTGAGTGAGATTTGATCCACTTCATTCTCCTTGGTAGATCTGTCTGAATGTCTTGTTGCCTTAGTTCCTCCAAGTTGGGTTCATCTTCTTTTGCTATAGCAGGGGTGTTTTCTATTGGAATATTGCCTTCTGAAAGTTCCTCAGCAGGATCTTCCTTAGTTTCTGCAGTCTATTGACCTTCATCATGCTCCTGCTCAACTATAAAAGGGAGTGAACCATTTGGTTCCTCATGATTAGATTCATCAAATATAACATGAATAGATTCTTCAACTGTTAGAATTCTTTTATTGAAAATACGAAAAGCCTTGCTATGAGTGGAATATCCTAAGAAAATACCTTCTTCGGATTTTGCTTGAAATTTAGTTAAATACTCCTTACCATTGTTGTGGACATAGCAGGGACATCCAAAGATGTGAAAATAGCTGATATTGGGTTTTCTTCCTTTTTATAGCTCATATGGAGTCTTGCTTAGAGTATGATGTATGAGAGAACAATTTTGAGTATAGCAAGCAGTATTCACTGCTTCTGCCCAGAAATACTCAAAGAGTCTAGCATCAACAAGCAATGTTCTTCCTGCTTCTTCCAAAGTTCTATTTTTCCTTTCAACCATTCCATTTTGCTGTGGAGTTCTTGGTGCTGAGAAGTTGTGAGTTATTCCTTGCTTATCACAGAATTCAGTAAAGCCTCCAAAGTCGAATTCTTTCCCATGATCACTTTTTACGGACTTAATTCTGAGTTTCTTCTCATTTTGCACTTGTCTACTGAATTTCTCAAACTCTACTAGTGCATCATTCTTGTGAGCAAGAAATAATGCCCATGTATATCTTGTGAAATCATCCACAATAGTGAATGCATATTTCATTCCACCAAGACTAGTTGATATAGGGCCAAACAAATCAAGATGTAATAGTTGGAGAGGCATAGAGTTTGATTTTTCAGGTTTGCTTAAGAAGGATTGTTTTGTTTGCTTACCAAATTGGCAAGCTCTACAAGGTTTTTCTTTTTCAAAAGAGAATTTAGGCAAACCTTTTACTAGATCTTTAGCAGCAAGTTTTGAAATAGTTTTGAAATTTAAGTGTGAAAGTCTCTTATGCCATAACCAACTAGCATCTGTTGATGCTTTAGCAAAAAAGCACGTTGTTTCAACAGGACTTAGCTTAGTCAAGTCTACTACATAAACATTACCATTTCTTGAGCCAGAAAGTTTCAGAGAATTTGTTTGAAGGTCTCTTACTTGACATTAATTGTCTAAGAAGGTGACCTTATGCCCTTTATCAGACAATTGACTTATACTAAGCAAGTTGTGCTTGAGTCATTTCACATAAGCAACCTTGTTGAAGTAGACTATTCCATTTCCTGCTGAATCATATCCCTTGGTTTTTCCAGAACTATTATCCCCAAAAATTACTTGAGGACCATCTTTCTCTTTAAAATTGGTGAGCAAGGCTTTATCTCCTGTCATGTGTCTTGAACACCCATTGTTCAAGTACCAAATTTGTTCCTTACTCACATCTTACAATTCATAAGCAGAGTCATTTTGGTACCCAACAAGACTTGGGTCCATTTAGGTTAGTACCCTTGAGAACCCATACTTATTTTATTTTTGGTCTTAGAGTCCCAACAGTACAGTAAAGATCCTCAAAGCAAAGAGAAGCAATGTGACCAAACCTATGGTAGCAATAACATCTTAAATGCATCATGTTGTGTTGTGTGTGTTGCTTACCTTTTCTCTTTAGTTGAGGTTGTTTCTAGTGTTTACTCCTAACCCAACCTTTGTTAAATTCCAAGTTCCTTGCTGTGATGTAACGATGAGCAGGGAGAATATGGTTTTTGCTAAATTTTCCACCCTTGGTCCATTTAACACCATGTTTTTGCTTATGGTTATGGTCAGCAAGGAATTTGTGATTTAGCAAGGTAACATCTTTGTTACCATTGGTTTTAGCAAGTGGTTCGCACTCTGCTGAATAAATGGAGATTGTTCTGCTAATAGATTCAACTTCACTTTCTCCACTCTCTTCAGCAGGAACTTCGCAAGTTCCGGATCCAATTCCTCCTCGATCTAGCAAGCTTCTTTGGTTTTTCAGCAAAGCACAAGCATTAGAAGAAGACTTGTTCCATGTGGAGATTGTTGCTGTCAATTCCTCAACTTGGGAGGTTAACTTAGACTCCCTCTCTTAAGAGTCTCTGAGATGTTGTCTAAGCAGGGTCCTTTCATCATCAGCAACAACTAACTCCAAATTCTTAGCTCATACTTTTTCAAGTATAAGCAGGATTTCAGAATTCTTGCTTCTTACTTGATTAGACTCTGCTGAAGCAGTTCTCAACAATCTCCTATATCGATGCCACTGAGATGCAACCTCCTTAAGCAAGGAGCGTAACTCAGTTTCAGTGATGTCAGTAGAGTCAAAATCAAATACCTCAGTGAAATCTACTTCCTTGCTGGGTTCCTATGCTCTAGCCATTAAGCAGAGATTGACAATTTCTGGTCTTAAATCTTCTGATTCACTCTCACTGTCACTCCAAGATTTTTCAGCAAGAAGTCCCTTGTCTTTCTTGGATGAGCTATTCTTTTGCTGATATTTCTTGTAGTACTCTTTTCCCTTGCTCTTATCATTAGCAGAGTATTTCTTCTCCTCCCTTTCTGTGCTTCGGCAATCAACAACATAATGTCCTGGTTTCTTGCAGTTGTAGTAGAGATCTTTTGAATAGTCTCTCTTGCTGCTACTTCCATTTCTTCTGAAGTTTCCTCTATTTTTCCTTCAAAATTTTCTGAACTTCCTTGCTAGCATAGCCATGTCTTCATCGCTGTCTCCAGATTCTGAGTCTGAGTCTGCTACATGCTTAGCCTCAGCAGCCTTTAAAGCCACTCCTTTGTCTTTCCTTCTCGGTTTAGCAGTAACATCTCTTTGAGCTAGTTCCATTTCATAGGTGAGCAGGTTTCCATAGAGTTGTTGAAGATCGGTAGCATGTAAGTTCCTCAATTCCTTTACAGCAGTGGTTTTAGGATCCCACTGTCTTGGTAAAGATCTCATGAATTTGAAATTGATGTCCTTAGTGTCATAGGTTTTCCGTAGAGCACGTAGATTGTTGAGTAGGACAGTGAACCTTTCATACATTGCAGTAAGATTTTCTCCTTGCTGCATACTGAACATTTCATGTTATTGTATAAGCAAGGATTGCTTATTTTCTCTAACTTCTGTTGTTCCTTCATTGAGAACCAGCAGAGCATCCCATACTTCTTTAACAGAGGTGCAGTTAGAAACACTTTCGAACATTTCTTCCTCAAGAGCCATGAAGAGAATGTTCATTACTTTCTTGTTGAATCCTACTACTTTCTTTTCTTCATTCGTCCATTCTTTTCTCTGCTTAGGTATAAGCTTGTTGGGATCAGCAGGATTTATCTTCTTTGGTATGTAAGGCCCAACTTTTATTGCTTCAAATAATTTTTCATCAATTGCATCCATGTACACTTGTATTCTCAATTTCCAATTAGCAAATCTATCTCTAGTGCACATAGGAGGTTTGCCACCGAAATCACTTCTTAAAGCCATCAAAATTTAAGATCCTCTCAAGCTATAGGTGTGACGGCCCCAAAAATCTCATACTGGACTTCGGGCACCGTCAAAATTGACAAAAGAACAATAATACATCCAAGCATACATAACATTAAATTAGAGAAATAAATATAAGTCTCTATTACATTATCCAAAATGAATGAATATTTGACAGCAGAAGTCTAAGAGGGGCCCACACAGGCCTTACAATCTAAACATTTCTAACACATCCTCACGCTTCACTCTTCCCTTGAAAGTCACTTATAATCAAGCGATCAGGAAGCGTTCATCATGCCATTTTCGTCTTGCCTTTATCAGACGATTTGGTCCTTTCGTCAAAACCTATGAAAACATTTAATAGAAGTTCCATGAGCGATTTACGCTCGCAAGTATATAATCAAGTATTGGGTAAGTTTTGAAAGAGGGATAATTTAGTGATCGTAAGTGTTTATGAGGCTTAACGGAAACAAAGTCAACACCTCTTAATATCTTGAAAAAAAGATGGATTCTAGGGTCCCCGAGTGATAACAAGGGGTTTTGACCCTTTTCTTAAAAGAATAAAGAATGCCTTCACATGCGCCTTATAACCATGTCCGTTTGGCGCACGTGCCCTGAGGAACTCATATCAAACAGTTTGTCAGCTGGCCAGCCTGACCACCGTCTGACTTCATCATAACGACATACGTAGTCGATTGCAGAAACCTTTTGTCTGCGAGGGTCCGGTTACCGATGCCTCGGTTCCCATTCCCTATAAATCTTAGGCCCGGGATGCCAGGCAGATGCATCCCACTAGCCTTTAGTTACCCATACGGATATACTTTGCAAGTATGGGGTGAAGAAATAAGCTTTCTACATCCGTATAGGATTTTCTTTGGCGTGTTAGCGGAATTTAAATAGCTAACAACCGCCCAAAGAGTATTTGATTCAAATACAACATTTTTCACGTACATCGGATCAAGGGATTGTACGTTACTTAACTTTGAAAAAATTATATTATGAATATTGACATGCAAAAATCTTGAATACATTACGTATATCGAAAGAATGATATACGTATTAATTGAAAGAAAGCAGAGTAAGTATATACTTGCATCAACAAGAATCAAGCATAAGAATGAAAATATACTTACTTCAACTTGAAATAAATATAAGAGTGTAAATATACTTGCCTCAAGTCCTTAGTGATAATTTAACACTTGCGTAGAAATGCTTCTGTAAAACATTTACATGAAATAACGTGAGAAATCCCAACTTAAATACACATACGGATGCACATGCAAGTGTCTGTGAAAATCTCAAGTCCGTGATTGACTAATTTAGTCGTCATTCGTTAAATTGGGATTCGGTAGGGACCGAATCGGAGTCCGAGGGATTTGTGGACTTGATAAAACGTCGATTATAGGCTCTCGATAATTTAAATTTAATTATTAGAGGCCTTAGAATAATTATCATTAATCAATCAAAATTTTTTTTTAGCTTAAATGATTTTTATTAATCATTTAACATTTATTAAAAAGTGTTCCTTAATTATTGTTTAATTGTTCTAATTAAACAATAATTATTTCTTAATCAAAATCTTAATCATAAAAGATTTGGAGATCTTTTATCAATTATTAAACATTTGTCCTTAAATTATTATTTAATTGCTTTAATTAAATAATAATTATCGATCATTGGAGTAATTTATTTCTTAATTACTTTTAAATTAAATGATTTATTTATCATTTAATACTCATGTAAAATTTATTCATTAATTATTATTTAATTGCTTTAATTAAATAATAATTGATATTGATTTCATGATTTAATAAAATCCAGATTTATTCTTCAATAAATCTTAGCTCGAATGATTTATTTAATTATTTAATAAAATTTTAGAGTTTATTCCTTAATTATTATTTAATTGTTTTAATTAAATAATAATTATTTATGACTTAATGACTCGTCACTTAATTTTGGTAATTAAAAGACTCTACCATTATAATTTATTCTTATTTTTAAATCATAAAATTTTAATCATGTAAAGGTTTATTTACATGTCAAAATAATTATTCAAAAATCATTTATTGGAAAATAATTAAAATGTAAAAGTATTTTTGATTTATTTTATTTGATTTTATTTTATTTGATTATTATTATTATAATTATTTTTTTTAGTTGGATTGGGCCGGATCCGGGTCGGATCGGGTCAACAGTGGGTCGGACCGGATCAAACCGGGTCGCTGACCGGGTCGGATCGGATCAGGGTCACGGGTCAGAACCGGGTCGGTTCAACCCGACCCGTCACCATCTTCCTCTCCCTAGGGTTTCTGCAGGTTAGGGTTAGCAGCAGCCGCGGCTGCCGCTGACCACGACCTTCTCTTCCTGTTTCGCACGCACACACGCACCGATCGGAGGTGAGGACACTGCCATGGCATTTGACATAGGCGAATGTACCTGTAGCCATCGTGTCAAGACCTACAAACCACCGTAGCAGCAGTTCGTGGTCGCCGGAGGTAGAAACCTCCATGAACGCCGGCGAGACCTTCGGGTCTAGCCGTTCATGGCCCTCCCGAGGTCATTTCCCTCGATTCGGACATGAAAATGGAGCTTGAGGTTCCCAGAAGCTTATACGAACCATCAATTTCAGTTTACAACAACAGAATCGCAAGGAAATTAAGGAATAACCATTCGGGTTTAAAGAAATTTCGGCCGAACAAGAACACTACCCAAGACTTGGCCATTTTGGAAATTTGTTGAGGCAAAATGTAGGATTCAATAGCAGAAACAAGATCCTAAGACAGATTGCTCAAAGATACACGCGTAATAACAGAATCTCACGTCGAAAGTTTTAGGTTTTTAGGGTTCTTGAATATTTCTTGAATTTATATTTATTTTTTGTTCAAACTTTAAAAATTAATAACTTACAAACCATAAATGATATGAACATGTGTTATATATGAAAATGATACTGAAAAATTTATTCTACACAATGGCATGAACAGAAATGACAATAACTGTAAAAATAAAGGGACAGTGTGGATACCTCTTTAAAGCTTTAGTGGAATAAATGTCCAAAAACTTCAATAAATGTTCAAATCCGAATTTAATTTGTATTTAATGAGTTTGCTGAAAGGGTTTGACTGAAATGGAGGCTAGGGTTAGTGAATAAGATGTATTTATATTACTTGAAAATCATTTTTGGCCATTGGATTAATTTTTGAAAATTTTACTTGGATTGGAAAGATTTTTCCTTGGATTGAAAACACCTTCTTGCTTTGCCACTTTGAGAAAATGCTGAAATTTTGAATTAATTAGTGTTTAAATGTTAATTGTTTATTCACTAATTACAATTTTAAATGGTTAAACATTGATTTAATGCATAAACCAAAGAGTTTAACCATATGGGTGAGATAAAAATGTGTTTATGAAATTCTTGTCGTGATTAACGTCTTGTGAATATAAAAATATAATGTTCATTTCGATTTATCTCTAGTGGACGTACGCGCATCGATTAGCGTGATTTAAGCGTAACCTAAATCGTAAAATTATCGGTCAATTAAAATGAACGAAAAACTTAATAAATAACGAATTTAATATTCGAACATTTTATTTGAATTTTCGGTTTCTCACAATAGGGCTTAGCAAATAGTGAATTGCTCTGATACCACTTGTTAGGTCCCGAAGGAAAAATACTAGAAAGGGGGTTGAATAGTGTTTTTCCAAAATTTAAGTCTTGCTTAGAAAACTTAGTAGTTTTAAACACTTCTTGCTTATTAAAAGAGTTTCTTATATTTTAAAAATATTTAGCAGCGAAATTTATTAAGCAAAGAACCCTTTAGATTTTAGAATAAAGGTTAATGGCTAAAGGAGTAATGACAGTAAGTCTTTGCTAAAAGAGTTTAGCAGAGACTGTAGCAAAGCAAGGATAAAATAAATAAACAGTAAGAAAGATAAGCAGGAAGAAAGATAGGCACGCGAATTTTTATAGTGGTTCGGTCTAAACCTACTCCACTCTTCTTCTCTTTTACTTAAGAAGGCACTCATTATAATGTTCACATAGAACAATAGCAAAGGGACACTGTTAGAGTTAAATGATGATGATGATGTTTAAAGAATAAATTGTGCATCTGTAAATACTTAAGGTATTTTATAAACCATAATATCTGCACAAGTTTTGTATCCACTGATGATAAACTTATTTCATCAGGGGATGATCAACACTTCCCAATACAAGTTGAAAAATTGGACATCTAAAGGACTTGACAAAATGAAGAGGAATGTCTGATGTTACTTAAAAATAATCAAAGTATTCCGCACATCAGATATTCCAAACAAAGTTTTGTTGATTAAGAATCGTCAGTGGAACCCGTCAGGGGAAACTCATCAGGGGGAACCTGTCAAGAGATGACTAAGGCAGACCAACCCGTCAGGGTATGGCAGTGGCGAGCCAAATTCATCGGGGGGAACGCGTCAGGGCATGAACAAAACATGTCACCTATCAGGGTAAGACATCAGGGTATGACAGTGTTAGACTAACCCATCAAGGTAACCTGTCATGGTGAATGCTCAACACTGCATCAGTGGGAGCCATCAGTGTATGTAATAAGTCATAACATCAGTGGATCAAGAAACTCTGAGTATAACTCAAATGAAGACTAAAGCACTGATCCAGTCTTTAACAAGACCTGTGTTTAGGGATCCAGAAGCACTGATCAAGTTCATCAGGGCTTGTCGTCAGTGAATGGTTATGACTGTATGCACCCGTCATCAGGACTTACACTCAAATCAACGAAACATGTTACAGAAGCAAGAAATATTAACTGGAAAGATATTTCTTGAAGTTTGTCTTGGTCCAATGAGAACTCTCGAACATTAAATGCACACAGATCAGTGGAAGAAAAAGAAGCAACAAAAGCAGCAGCAGTCTGACACAAAGGACAACGATGTGACATATATGCGGCTGAGTTGAGAAAAGTAGCACGTCAATAGCACGTGGGTTCAACCACTGATCTATACATATGCAAAGGAGTTTTCATTATAAAGAA
Organism: Centella asiatica; assembly: GCA_014636745.2. Classification (NCBI taxonomy): domain Eukaryota; kingdom Viridiplantae; phylum Streptophyta; class Magnoliopsida; order Apiales; family Apiaceae; genus Centella; species Centella asiatica. The sequence goes on from CM025786.1 coordinate 28,316,067, forward strand.
GAGTGAATACAACGAACAAGAGAGAGATTAAACAAACACTGCAGCACACAAGAATCACTAGAGAGAAGCTTTGTAATAGATCTTAAGAGATATATTCAAAGAAAAGAGAAGCAAGTGTGTGTGAATTAGAAGTTGTAATTTTATTACAGATTTTGTAGCTGTTTAATCACATTTGTGATTATCCAGATTTTCAGAAAAACATCAAGTTTTAATTCAACTATTTTAACTTGAATCTTTGTGTTCATATTCCATAGTTTTTCTGTTTACTATAGCTGTTTTTAGTTAGTGCCGACAAAAGTTTAAAAAAGCAAAAAGTTTGTAGTGTTTGTATTCAACCCCCCCCCCCCCCCCTCTACAAACACTTGAGCCTATATTGTTCTAACAACAACTTAGTCTGAAATTACACAAGGTCACTTAGACCAAATTCAAGTGACACAGACTATAAGCAGATTGTAAATTTTGCTTGCTATTTCTAAGTAGAGAGCTCCTTGTTGAGCAGATTGGATAACACTTGTTCAAGCTTGTTGATGTCTTGCTGGACTCTTTAATGTGTCACAATGTCCGAGCGATTCTTGGTTGTTCAGTTATCATAAATGAAATTTATGACTCCTATTTATACTACTCCAAAAATCTATCCGTTGAGAATTTTGAAATAGATTCGTTGGGAGTTGTACTGCCTTGAAAGTGACTTGAACTTTTCCAGCTGTTCCTTGCTTAATACAAAAAGATAGTCGTTATTTTGTCTTCTAGTGTTTTTTGAAAAAGCTCTCTAGGAGTTGACTAAGCAGGACAAGGGATGGTCTTTTTTTGACAAACTTGTTTGGATCAAAGTGGAAGATCTTGCTATATCAGTCCTTACTTATTTCCATTCTAAGCAGGACTGTCCTTGAACATTTTCTCTATATCTTCAACATTCTTCTTGATCGATGAGCAGAGTCTTCATTTGTGATCAAAATCATTGCTTAACTAGTATAATATATTCACCTAACAAGTTGGATATTTTTCTAAGTCTTTTTACATCATATAAGGAAGAACTATATTACATCATCAATTCTTATATTAAACAAATGCAATTCTTTAAGCAAGAGTAATATAAGAAATGGTGCATCAACAAAAACAATTAATGAATAAATTTTAATAAATGTTAAATGATTAATAAAATCATTTAAACAAATAAAATTGATTAATTAATATTAATTAATTAATTTAAGGCCTCCGACAATTGAATTTAAATTATCTAGACCCTATGAGTGACGTATTGTCAAGTCCACAAATGTCTCAGACTCCGATTTGGATCCAACCGAATCCCAATTCAACAAATGACGACTCAACTAGTCAATCACAAACTTGAGAATTTCACAAACACTTCGCATGTGGATCCTAATATGTAATTAAGTTGAAATTTCTCATGTTATTGCATGTACATGTTTTACAGAATTTATTCTTACGCAAGTGTTAAATCTATGATTTCATTAAAGACTTAAAGCAAGTATATACTCATTCTACTTTCTTTCGATTAATACGTATGATCTCTCTTTCAATATACGTAATGTACCCAAGATATTATTATGTCAATATTCATGATTTAATTTCTTCAAAGCTAAGTAACGTATGATCCCTTGATCCGATATACGTGAAAAATGTTGTACTAGAATCAAGTATCCTTGAGCGATTGTTAGTTATTTAAATTTCCCTAACATGCCAAAGAAAATCCTATACGGATGTAGAAAACTTATTCTTCGCCATATACTTGTAAAGTAAATCCATGTGGGTAACTAAAGGCTAGTGGGATACATCTGTCTGGAATCTCAGGCCTAAGATCTATAAGGAAAGGGAACCAAGACATCGGTAACCAGACCCTCGCAGATAAAAGATTTCTTCATCGACTACATATGTCATTATGATGAAGTCAGACGGTAGTCAAACTGGTCAGCTGATAAACTGTTTGATACGAATTCCTAAGGGCACGTGCGTCAAACGGATATGGTTATAAGGCACATGTAGAATTATTCTTTATCCTTTTAAGTAAAAGGTCAATCCCTCGTTATCACTCGGGGACCCTAGAATCCATTTTTCTCTAAGTTATTAAGAGGGGTTGACATCGTTTCCGTCAAACCTCGTAAACACTTAACCCCAATAAATTATCCCTCTTTCAAAACTCACTCAATACTTGTTTATATACCTCATTAAACCTCACTCATGCTGCTATTATCAAATGTTTTACATGATATGACGAGAAAACCGAATCATCTGATAAAGGCAAAATGAGAATGAGATGATGAGCGCTTCTTAATCGCCCTCTTATGGATGACATTCAAGGGAAGAATGAAGCGTGAGACAATTGTTGAAATGTTTAGATTGTAAGGCTTGTGTAGGCCCGATATAGACTTCCGTTGTTAGACAGTTATTTTTGGGTTAATGTAATAGAGATTTCTAATTATTTCTCTAAATTTAATGATATGCATGCTTGGATGTTATTACTTTTCTTTTATCAATTATTGACGGTGCCCAAAATCTAGCCGTCACAATGAGAGTCCATACAGACCGTACAATCTAAACATTTTAATAATGGTCTCACATTTAACTCTTTCCATATATAGCATCCATAAGGATGCTACTTTATTTATCGTAATAAATTTAATTAAAACATATTCTTAAAATATATAATCAGGAAAACGTATATGAAAAAAAAAACACGAAGCACACATTACAATAAACCAAGAAATACTTATAAAGAATTAAACAAAACAAAATATTTTTTAAAAAAGCTAACTAAATCTATCGATCAAACATTGTTAATATTTACTAATTGTGTAAGATTAAAAAATATATTATTGTGAAAAAAAAAACATAGTGACATTAAACTTATATAGTTACCTTTATAATAATAATTTAATATATCAATAAAATTCTTTTTGATTGACAATAAACACTAATCTAAACTAATATTTAAAATTATTCATAAATAATTATAATGAATACTTACACAAATTTGAAAGCGATTGTTAATGTTCTTTAACTTTTAAATTTATTTTGTATAAATTTATAATAATATAAAATAAATTTGTATTTGTCACGAGTAACAAAATTAATATGTTATAAAAACATAAATAAATAAAAATGAGAAATGCACAATGGAGCATGGAGGTCAACGATAAAGTTTAGTAAAACTAAGGTGCAAGATAACATTAAATGAGTATTATTTGGCGAAGTTAAGACAGTAAAATTTTATGGGATAAAAAAAGTAGTTCAAAAGTAAAGAGTTTATTTGATGAGACAAAAACAGTATTATTTAAATGAGTCTTATGTGACAGTTAATGAATCTTATAATAATTATTATATTTTTTATATGAAAAATTAAATCATGCTAATTTTGACAAATTTCAGTAACATGATAAAATATGCTTGTAAAAATATTAGTTGGAAAATAAAATTTACAATAGACAATTTCACAGTCCACTAGACAAATTAACCGAACTGGCAAGAATGAAATTATGTCTCAAAAACTAAATTTTAAACACGAACCTAGAAAAGGAAATGAAAGTTTGCTAGGATGCATTATTTCTTGAATTTTGGAGTATTATTTTAAGCATACAAGTACTACAGAAATATATACCCAATATACATTTCATAATACTCCGTATTGGTTGGAGTAATTGGTACAAGTCGGAGATAATGGTGGGTTTTGCAGCAATCCCAAATCAGCCGCCACCGCCACCACCGTCATCATCACAGTTAGGATTTCCTTTGGGTAAGGTGGGCCCCCTACCTTTTCACCTCATCACCACATCCGCTGCTCTCCGCCTCGGCGATCTTCTCCGCCGCCGTTTCATCTCTCACAGCCATCATCTAGGGCTTGTTCTTCATTTATCCATCAAGGTACCAAACACCAACCTTATCTTCTTTATGGAATTCACAGTATCAAATTAAGCATAGCAGAGATTAAGCATTAGCTCTATTGAAAAAAAGCTCATCATTTTAGCTCATTGATGAGGATTCTTAATAGTACCAGAAGAAAAAAATTTAAGCATAGCGAGTTGTTACACTACTTTGGAAGTTTATTGGAATTCTTTTTAAATACATTCAATTATAGGCAATAAAATTATCAACAATGTAACCCTATGCTGATTGTAGGGCAGGATTTCTTGTTTTAGTATATAAATCACTAATGTCAATTTCTGAACTTGAAAATGAAAGAAAAGACGTTTAAAAAGCCTAAATTGATCTTTGATGGAGTATTTAAACGGGAGGGTATATTGTATATACCAGGATAAATTACTGGATCATTTGTCGGTGTTCAGCTGATGATATGACCATAACACTAAAAGTAAAGATTAAGGTGTTGTATGGTGAAATCTGAATAATTAAGTCTGAATGATAATGGTGTCTGAAGGATTTAGTGCCTCTGTATCAAATTGAATCTAAATGAAAAATATGATGTTTGGCGACTCCTTATGGGAGACATTTGAGTAATTTCATTTTACCATTTCGTCCTTACAAACAACTAAAACAAATTTGTTTGAACTATAAACTTATTTTCACCCACAAAATTCATAATTTTAACTGTCTGATATTAAAGTGGAATATGAAGAACAAAAAACTACACGTCAAGAATTGAAGTTAGAAGATGACTAGAAAATTGGGTTGAAATCAAAGTGAAAATTATATATACCAGGTCTTGATATCAATTGTCGAGAATAGTTTATGCAAATTGACAGATTTTAGTAATGAGATCAAAAGTAAAGACAAACTCTGATTTGGTTGGAAAAAAAATTTCATCCTGAACTCTCAGATTGAGATACCCAGTGGTGAAAATAATTCTAATTCGAGTTGAAGAGAGAGGGATGGAAAGATCAAAGAAAGAGGAACGGAAAGATTTTTGATAGAGATGATACCAGATAACTAGAGATCCCAAGTTCCTAAACGGTATGTGATGGTAATCCAGAAGAAGCAAGAATATATTGAGAATTTGGGATATGAACAGGCGGGGTTATTTTTATCTAATGATTGCCTCTAAATCATCCAACGTCAATTTCCAATCTAACCGAAACAGAGGTCTACAGAGCCAAATAGAAGTGCTAAAAAACAAAACTAAGCTCTGACCGGAAAATGAGATGAGACCATTAAGAGGTATTTAGATGTAAACGAACAGGGTCTAAAAGAAATAGGAAAGTAAAGGGAATTAGTTTTTTAGGCATTTTTGCCAGAACAAACTAGTTGTGGTGGTGTCATAACTTATATGAAGTTTTGAGTTTGATGTTGAGTCAATTTCCAACTGAACTTGTAGCAGAAATATCGTCGTAACTGACACCTTGGTTACTTAAATTATGGGTCCGTTTGACACTGTTTTTCTCAACCAAATGTAAGGTTGAAATACCTCTTGTGTGTTGAGTTAACAAAATTGTGTTTGGCAGTGCTTTACACCTCAACTCAAACCCATCATTTTGTGGGTTGAAAATAAAATTAAAACAAATTATTTCTATTTCACCTCAACCCAAATTCACAAGCTAACCTCACTATTACCCCAACACCCACCTCACCCTTTTTATAGGAATTGGGCCAAACAGACCCTATGCTTTTGAATGTTTCGATTTCTTACCCTCTTACTACATTTTTCTTCTTGTATATCCAAACAGTTCCGTAGTAAGAAAGAATGTGATAGAAATCCTTTTGAACCTCCTCGCTGGGACCGTTGGAGTGTGAAAAGTTTTTTTTTGACGTCATACTTTAAGGGGAAGCAATAATTGCAATATTGGCAATTCCACATGAATGGTAAAATCCAAATTTGCTTAACAAATCATATAATTTCATAATAGCTTAAGGGTAAATATTATGTCATTTATATCAACAGACTAGAGACCTGAATTTAATAAATTAGAATAAATATACAACTACTGGACTTGAGGTTGATAGATAGTACCAAATTCTAGGAATTGGAAACAGATGCCTCTATGTTTTACCTGCAATCGATGGACTGTTAAAAATTGTATTTCATTGTTTCTTGACATTGTTATGTTTTTCTTGTTAAGCATAATATTTTTTGGTCATATGCTTTGGTTAAAGGAAGTTTGCCACAGAAGGACCCAATTCGATTTTAATTTTCTACATCGGTCATTTGATGCTTGGGCAGCCAAATGCTCATCGAGCTTATATTTCTTTGGTGGAGAAGGAAGTAGAAATAGCTATGGAGATGGAAAGTCACAACTGGACACATCCAGAAAAGGTTCATCTAGTGGTAGGGGTTTGACCAATGCACTCATTGCAATTAACTTTTTGTGAGTATTATGTATCCTGTTGTACACTTCATTGTGAATTTCTTTTTCTCTACAGAGTTCTTGTTTATTTATAAGTTCTTAATGTTTCACCTTATAGCTTACTTATCCTAGGTCTTCTAGTTCTTAATCGTTCATGGTGACAATGTTTCACCACACTAAATCATGACTATGCATGCAGGGTTTATCTAGCACAAATTGCTACACAAGGGAAGCTAATGCTTTGGGGTGCTAAGGTCATACCAGTGATATACAATTAAGTTCCAACATATATAGTATGGAGGTCCCTTAGTTAAATCTGATATACTTGCAGGTAAACAGTCTAATAGACAAAGGACAGCTGTGGAGACTTGTATCATCTTCCTTTTTGCATGCAAATATTGGACACCTCATGGTCTGGTCTAAAACTTTTGCTCTTAAAATTATTTGATTGCCTAATTGTAGAGTAGTTTTTTGAAGGACTTCTGACGACTTCAGGTAAATTGTTATTCGTTGAACTCCATTGGGCCTACCATGGAAAAAGTTAGCGGTCCTAGAAGATATATGGCAGTTTATATCATCTCTGCAGTTGCAAGTAACTACTCTTGTTATAGGGTACTTTTGTGCTTATATTCTGAGTAATAAATATATTTTATACTAATTTCTGTTCTGATTTCTGCAACAAATCAGGTTCAGCAATGAGCTATTGGTTCTGTAAGGCACCAGCAGTTGGTGCATCTGGAGCAATTTTTGGATTAGTGAGTTACCAAAAATGTAGTATATTGAATTATTTTCTTAGTCTGTGGCCCATGCACTCTTTTCATAACTATGACAAGAGAATGGGATGTATCCAGAGTTATAATTTTATATATACCATGTGCAAACAAGAGATTAAAACTGAACATGGCTCTGGATTATACTCTAGAAATGCATCAGACATGTATATAAGATCATAGTTTGGAACACTTGAACGGTTGAACCTATAAAATGCATTCAATTGAAATGGTAAATTTGTAAATTGTTCCATTATCTTCTATCTTCCAATTGTAAATGTTGTTTTTATATTTCAAATTCTATATACTACTTGTAATCAGGTCGGATCTTATGCAATGTTCATAGTGCGGCACAGGAAGCTAAACAATGATGGCATGGGAGATTTGCAGGATATAGCACGTGTCATTTTGTTAAATATGGTACATCCATTGCTTCCCTTCTGAATTCTGATTAAAATGCTTTGTTACACATAATTGCCGGAGCTTCTTTTTTCTTTAATACTTTATAATGGTTAATTAAGATAGACATAACAGCAGTGAGCATTCATCATGCAGGTTATTGGGCTTGTGTCCAAGGGAATTGATAACTGGGGACATGTAAGTATGTTAAGAAAGTACTAGTCTTATTCCATGTTTGATATTGCCCTCATAAAGTAGGTCAGAATCGAGTTCAAAGAGTATGTATTACTTTGCCCAAACAATGGAAATTGCTAAATATTAAATAAAAACTCAAAAATTTATGGAGTCCCTCGATTTATATTCATCAATATTATGTATCAGAATTCCAATTCTTGGTTAATGGAGGAAAAGCTTGATGTTGTAGACGCTCTCTTTTCAAACCTGAAGCATAAACTTGGTCATGGTTTGATGAGAATGTTTTCTCGTAGGATACCGTAGTTAATGTTGTCTTCCATTCATGCCTTTTAATTGCTTCAGTTCAAATGATTAATAAATGTTCAAATTCTAGCTAGGCGGCTTGATAGGTGGGGTTGCCTCATCATGGTTTCTTGGTCCTGCATGGAAGTATGAGAATGCTTTCAGTGATCGACGAAGAGCCGTTGTCGTTGATAAGGCGCCAATTTTCTTCCTCATCAACAAAAAGAGACCTTGACAGCAAACAAGTTCATTCTGCTTAGGCAAAATTCTCCAAACACGCTATAAACATCACAAAAGTTACATCTAATTGTGGATGGCATTTTTTGAGAATCTCTATCTCAGAGTCTTATTTTTGGCTTTTCACAGCCCTACGTTCCCCGAGCAAGTCCTCGAGAACACTTGTATTCTGTATCAGTGCTTTGGATTGTAAACTTCTGCAAAGCACTCACATTTTTAGCTATTCAGGTTCTTCTATAAAGATCAACATACTTGTAAATTGTGGTGTAAAAATTCCAAGAATCCGTTAATTGTAACCTATTTCTTTTACGCCCACTTTTCGGGATTTATGATAGCTCAAATGTAATGAACTGTGACAATATTTAGCAGCATTAGTTGATCTCCAGAATTTCAGCCCTCCAAAAATACTATGTAGTACATAATTGATTTCCTGTAAGTTATGGGGATATTACATTTCGTATTATATATTTATAATAATAGTTTGACAGCTGCGATTCTGAAAAACAATTTAGAGTTGAACTAGCATTTCTTCTGTGAACTATTTGCTTGGGCCTGCAATGCAGATGCTCAAAGGAACTGTACAATTTACAATTGCATTATTCGAGTGATGGGGGTTTTCTTGAAATACCAAACAAGAAACATTTCCTTCTCAATTAGTCACCATTTTTGTAGAGATGCCCCTTAGGAAACAATTCCATGTTATAACTACATGGAACAGAGAGGCCTGCCACCGTTTGGCTTTGACCTGCAACTTCTCCACCAGTACATCTGTGCGATATGTTTCTAGCCTTTGAACCCAGCTAAACTTTCGCCAGAGCTTCAACCATCCGGCAAGCGCAAAATTGTGAGCTGCTTTACTTTGCATGCTATGCTTGGGAAACTGTTACGTGAATGGAAATGATGAGCAGATGATTTCATATGTATGACTAGTGCAAATGATGGAATATCAGGACAGTTGAGATTAAGAACAGCCAAGTCATTGAAGAAGCTGTAACATAAGCTGCAAGAATAAAGAGAACATTAGCATAGCAGGGTACACATGATGCAAAGTTTTTTATACTTGGATTAATCCGCATGATACATAAGATTTTTGTTTCAGCTTTCCTCACAAATACAGTATAGGATCAATTCATTGATCAAGTCAATGCTTCTGTACTACATGAGAAAATTTTATCAAGGACATTACATGGATAGCAGAATCTGAAGGGCTATATTTAGATAACTATGTTTATAACAAATCTTTTTATTAATTTTTATGCTATTTTCCTTTATTTTTGGGGGTTTGGGAGGGTGTCGGGAAGTCGTGCTAACTGTCACTGATAAGGCCATCAAAATATGTATAGCTTTGTCCTAAAGATGGAAGCTTGCATGAATCTAATTAATCCGAGCACCATAAGTTGTTTCGGCATATGCATTTGCTGGATCCGCAATACTCAATACACAGTATAAGTTTTCACACAGAATTCCCACAACTTTTTGGCAAACAAAACAGAGTTTACCATTTAGTAATTTGATTCTGCCATGTTCCTAAGTAAACTCCTTGCAAGTTCACTAGGCAAACAACTAACAGAGCCAATGTTCTATAGTCTTGCAAGTTCATTAGGCAAACAACTAACAGATCCAGTGCCCTCTAGTCTATAGTCAAGTAGTTAGTTCGCCAATAATATGTTTGGACTGTTTATGTACTGATGAAGTATAGCTGAACATCCAAAGACCAATAAGGTGTCTAAGGATTAGGTAATGATATTCATTTCTGAATCGGTGAGGAACCACAGTGATGCATGTTGAAAATGAGCTCAAGTTTGAATGAGAACTTGGTTTCTCATGTGATTGGAAAAGGAAAGTTAAAACTAAGGGACAAGAGTCCCACAATGGAAATGGGAGGACATGAAGCTCACCATTTATATGGGAGTACTTTTTAGTGGGTTAAGTTGTCATGACAATATTTTACTTCACATGTCCCGCTCGTGTGCTCATGTGCAAGGGGTGCAAATCTAGGTCCAACCAAGGGCCAAAATTAGTTTGACTCGTGTGTGTGCACGAATGCCTAACCAAAACCTTGCGGGCCTGATCAACCTGAATTTTACTTCTATTCGGATCTATTTTTCCAATCAAATATTGGAGAGAATTAATTTGGATTTAATTCAGTTAACTGTTTTTGAACAGTTTTCTAGCATGTGTAAATGGCTGAAACGTTTGTAATGGGTTCCAACTTTGACTAGCTGAAATGGCTGATTTAATTCGTGTAAATGGTTGAATTGTTTGTAACGGGTCCGTGTAAATGGGAACATTTGTAACGGGTTTGTAACATTTGTACAAAATTAAAAGTGCCAATGGTTTTCAGCATTTTCAAAGGGTCTCTCCACCCTATAAATAAAGACTCATTTTTCAGGTTTGAGTATCCCAAAAAATTTCCTTCGACTCCTTTCTGAGTTCCTTCCTTTCTCCTCTTTTTTCGGTGTTCATTGTTTTCTTAGTTCCAGTTCGAAAGTGAGATTGCTTCGTGCAAAGTAGTTCTCACAGTCTCCGTTGTATCCTAGGAAATTGTAACTCCAATTCCTCTAGCACACCTTGAGAGGGGGCTAAACTGTTTTAAGGACAGTGTGGTTATCACGTGACTCGGATTATTTTTCTTATCGGTTCTGTTTGTTGCAAATACACTTGAGACTTGGATCAACAATGCAATGCTATAACAAAACCAAAATCAAAATACATGTTGAAAAGAAAAGACTAAGAAATATTTCTTTCCCAAGGCAAAAGTACTTGATAGATAGATATAGTAGTAACTTACATGATGAGGTTTCGGGAGACACTGAACCTTCTCTGTTCTCCTTGTACTGACCTGGATTAGAGCCATACGATACAACTGGTAGAGGAGAAAGGCCAGGGGAGAACCGTGATGCTGGAGCCACGGGAGGTGGAGTGGGAATGAAGAGATGATGAGAAATTAGGTCAGACTGCAAAGGAGTGAGAGGACTAGGGGCTGTGTCAGAACCACAGCGTGGACTTGGCTGAGGTGAATGAGCATAAACTTCAGGTGGTGTAGGAGAATTTGATTTGGTAGGTGAAGAATGGCGAGGACCATTGGCAGAACTTGGTGCAGTTGGATAGGTACCATCAGATGGTGAATAAGCATCACAGTTAAAGCAAGGTGCTAAATTAGGGATACGGGGCAAAGGAGCGGGCGAAAATGACGGAGAAATAGCAGGAGACGGGGAAGAAGAGGGTTCTGCATAGTCATTTTGCACAGGCGATGGAGCAGGAGAAGGTGACAAGTGAGACGTGTGAAGTGTATTGTTAAGGAAGGAAGATAGACTGATTTGCTTAACTTTACCAAAAACAGAATTGTCAAGCCCAAGATTTTTTGCAGGAGAATTTGTGATTGTTTGAGCCAATTGCTTTAATCTTTGGGGCAGTATATTTCCAAAGTTTGACAAAACCGAAACTTGAACTGTAACGGGGCTGTCTCTGGTTGAGCCATTTTCATTCGTGATCTGTACATACATATTCTGCGGTGCAGAATATGATAAATACACATTAATCAAAGGGGAAAAAAATTGTCCACATTTCTCTATGATATTCCACAATATTAAGAACTTCGTTGTATATTAAAAATGATATTCACTGTTAATGTCCATAATGTCGTAACAATCAAAATACTATCATAAAAGAGTGTAAACTTTATGACTGATTTTTAGATTATGATATTGTATTCAAGCTTAAAACCAAGACGGTTGGATTTTTCCATAATGTTTTCCAAGACCATTAGTATTTGAAAGAACTAATCATGTATTCGTGTGAGACGATCAAGCGTACTTGATCACTGTATCAAATAAAATTTTCCTAAAATTGCAATGAATAACATGCAAGAAAGGCTAGTATTGCGGATATGTTACAATGGAGGGTACATCATTAACTCTTTTCTAGTAATATATGATAAAGGTAAAAAAGATGTCACACCTCATTACGTGTCAGAAGCAACCCTGATGACAGCTGTTCCTTTAACTCGGCAAAATTTTCTTTTATTTCATAAATTGAATTGTGGAGTGTAAAATTGAAGAAGATCTGTGGTATCTGCCAAATGGAAGCAGATTGCTTAGGGATTACAGTGATCCCCTGTGGAAATTTCAAAATCTCAAACGACCTGGGCTGCCCGAACATGGAAGCTGTCAGAGTCAAGTTGAATTGCTGAAGAAAAAGATCAATCAGAGATGATCTCAGCACACTCAAGGACACTTCATTTATTCCAACATTCGTGGGATAAGGAAGAAACCCAAAAATCACATCAGTCCAGTTAGATACACGTGTAGGGTGCACTGATAGGATTACAACCTGTCAAAAATTCCCGTTCACCCAAAATGAACAATATATCATAAAAATATATTGCACCAAATGAACTAAATTCCAACCTTCGTATCAGGGACACCTATTTCCTCATAAATATCATACTCCAGTCTTGCAATATGAGGAACAAGCAGTGAAACAGGCACTTGCAGTCTAAAGTATGCCTGGACATGGGCTGAAAGCAAAAGTAAAAGATTATTTTGAATTAATTGATGAAGACTTCTCTAACAAAACTGCTAGTGCTACATTTGTCTGGCATATAAGATATAAAATTTTTAGAAACTTAAAGAACAAAAACAGACTCCAGAAGTGTAAGAAGAAATTAACATCGTAAGATACACAATCACCATCTTGATAAATTTAGTGTGGTTCTCTGTTGCATTTTTTAATCTCTCTTTCTAGTGTTTGGGTCATAATTAATAGATGATGGACACTACAGTTCGGTTCAAATACTCTGACTTTGACCCATTATACTAGTTGAGAAATACTCAGAAAATGTAGAAGCTTACACTATAAATATATATAGAGAGTATAGATTGCATAATGTTTACTTATAAGATATACCCTCCTGAGTGACAATCCAATTTCCGTATTTAATTCCCTTCCCTTCCCTTCCATTTGTTAGGATAGAACAGTTCTTTTGCAATTCCTTGATATAAAGGGATAGATAAATAAAAATTAATTTACATATTTATTGGACCCATTCGGCAAATGTACAGAAAGTGTAAGGTAAATTATCAACTCAAACACTGGAACACATAATGAAATGCCAAACATATGAAGTGACAAATCTGACAACAAAGATGTTGAGCTGGTGAGAAAGTGTTCTTACTTCCAGGTTTTTCAAAACCGAAAATCTATTAAGACTAAGTTAAGAAGCATTATCAACTAGGTCAAGCGATAAAGCATAATTCAAGAAATCCCTTAATCTGAACTTATTGTATAGCAAAAGAATGAACTTGCATCCCCGACAACAGAATAGCATCTTAATTACATCTAACAATTAGCTTAGCTGAAAACAGGAACCCCTAAATGTTCAAGTAGATGAAGTATCACACAATAACCTGGTACATTTTCAACTTAAGCTTACAAGTATAAAGTATTAGCTTCTTTAATTCTTAAATCTGCTCAAAGTATTACCATCTGCTGAAAGTATCACGCAATAACCTAGCACATCTTCACTCCGTACATTTTCTGGTGTAAAATTCTACATTCTCAAAAAAAAAGCCTGAAAGTTCAAGGCCAATAGATCCTCAAATATTTTGTCAGAAAAAACATGGTATGATGACATAAATTGACAGGCATCGAGATTCAGTTTTCAAGGATTCTTCCAAATATTTTAGTAGGAATGTAATTCACTGAAACTAAACCTCTCCTTAAAAAAGAAAACACAATAAATCATATTCAACCAATATAAAACAAACACACACAAAAAAAAAAAGGGTTTACACTCCAAAATAAATCAATAGATAAGTGAATTATCAAAAAAAAAAAATCATGAACCCTTGCAACTGTCGATCTCCTTAACACGGAAAGAACCCATCTTCTACAATAAGAAGACAATTCAACAGCCATTCGATTAACATTAAGAAAGGACAAATAAAAGAACAATGATTATCACTAGAAATTTACAAAAATGTAACAAATTTGGATAGAACTCATCCCCAAAAGTTAATTCATGTTGCCCAATCTCATTGTAAACCACACCAAGTATCCCATACTACTTGATGTGGGACTACTACGCCCATACGTAGCCTGGATCATTACAAAAACATCATATTGACACAGTTCACATATCACCAAACTATCACAATACAAAACCTTAATTACATTGGAAGTTGATACAGCACCAATTATTTTGCTTAGAGCGATATTTTTTTAAAAAAAATTAAAAATGAAAAGGGGAAAAGAGCCATACCACTGTGCTTGATTGTATCTTTTGCATCAAACCCAGATTTTCTTGAGTGATTAGGCAAAACCCAAAACATTGCAGAGAGAAAAATTGAAAGGCCAAGAATCAAAGCAAAAATACATTTAAAGTTTAAAGCTTTACACATTCTGGAAAGACCCATCGAACATCCCTCACAGAAAATTCCCAAATTTGAAACCCCATGAATCTGTTGTTGATGCAGAGGAAGTTGCTGATCGATTTTCCCCATTTGCAGAGCATCTGTGCAAACCCCACCTCTAATTTTCTCACTTTCTCTTTCTAGAAACACCCCATTTCTCTATCTCTCTCTAAAATGTAGCAGTAGATACAAACAGCCAACTCAAAGTGAGTCTTTTTACTCTGATGACAGAAGAGGGACAAGGGTTCATGGTGCACATTCTCTCTCTCCTCTCTTCACCCTTCCACACAACTGTCACTGTATTTAAGAATATTTTCTTTTCTTTAATTGATTTAGCATTCAAGAAGAAAGAAATGTATTGGATTGATTAAAGAATGGTGATTTGGCTACCCAACGTTGAGGAGAAGCAAAGGTGAAAGAAAGTGAGGTCCGAATAATAAAAGGAATAAAGTGAAATGTTTGTTACCCCACCTCAAATGTGAATAGTGCATAGAATAGCAGTTTCAATTAATTAAAATTGAATAACATAGGTACATTGCATTGATAATTCCAAATTGTTCATTTTTTTCAATACTTTAATTTTTAATTTATTTTTTATCATAATTTTTAATTTTTTATATATGTGCCAAATATTTTAGTTCAAGTCCTAATTCTTAGTTCTTACTACTTAAAATTCTAAATGATATTATAATTTTCTATGCTATTATCCTAGAGAATTTGGTACACAAACTAAGATTTAACAAATCAAAGTTGGAGTTAAGTTAAAATTGGGCATTTTACTATATTTATGACAATTTTAAAGTTTTTTATGTTAAAAAATAGGTCATATGTAAATTAGACGAAGAATTTCATAAAAGTATCAAATAATTTTCAAATTTGTAACTTTCTTTGTTTATAATAGAGTATGATGCATTTTTTTTTATCTAGTTGATGATTAAGTCTTTTAAGTTTTTCTTTTTTTACATGAAAAAAGTTAGGCAATATTCTTGATCCAGAGTTAGGTTATGTCACCAATTTTTTTAAAAATTTAAAATATTAAAAATATAAATAATTAATAAGATTTGAACTCTTATCTTAATAACAATAGTTGTTAAATCTATTGGGGTAAACTAACTTTTCTTTACCCGTTCATGAATCCATTTCACTTCTTGATGCTTGTTTTTCTTTTTTAATGTCTATTTCTTTCGGATTTGATAATGACTAAGCAAGTAAGCCAAAAAGTTGTCCATCCACATTGATTTGTGAAATTATTGGAGAGTTGATTGGATAAAGCATTACAACTTCTGATTACATGTATTGAAACTTCTATTCGACGATATTGGTATACTTTATTTTAAGCCGCGCTAGTGGTCAACATTTCTTGTGTTTTTTTTTTTTTTTTTGATAGTATCTCACAGAAATAAAATCATTAAAAGTAGAAATAGATCAAAACATTAGAGAAATGAATATAAATTTCTCTTTGAAAGAATATGATATAAAGGTAATATTTTTTCAAAAAATTGAATTTAATGCCTTTGTTGGTTTCATGTACAATGGAAACTGTTATTCTATGTTCTAAAAGATATAGTTATTGAAGTCAGAGAACAGACATAAAAGCTCAAATCTTAATAAGATTTAATAAATACTACATTTAAATAGCACTCCTTGCAACGTATTTTTAATTGAAATTTAGTATATAATATATATTCTATTTTATCTGATAAAAATTAAAAAATTAAAATATTTTAATTAAATTTTGATATAAATAAAAAATTAAAATAAAATAAAATTTCTAACATTTACTACATTTTACCTAAACATAGGCGTAGTGCAGTGTCAATCAATTTGAACAAAAGATAATATATAATGAATATTATCAGTTATATAACAAAAAACATATATAATAAAATTTATCAGTTATGTAACCAAAACAAATTACCAGTTAAAAAAAGTATTGCGTTCAACCTATATTAGTTATATCAATTTCGAATCTTAATATTTTGTTTTTGAACAGTTATATGTCTCTATTACGTGTTTGGAATAGTGAAGTATTAATTTTTGGCTGGTTTGAGATCAAATTGTTCTATAAATTCATTTATCTTAATTTTTTAGCATATATCGTACAAGATTAGGGTCTTTGTTATATGTAGACGCCTGTTTGGGCTACTTATTGTATTTTCAATTCAAAATTAAAATTTTAATTTTTAACTTTAGTCATAATTATATGTGCTAGCAATATATATACTTTTAAGGACATAATTTATTGGCACTTAGAGAGGTGAGAATCATTTTTCTATGATTTTGTCTTTAAAAAAATGTCTCACAAGAGAGATGACAGACTAAATTCATACACTCTCGAGGTCAAATTAATATGTAACATTTTGATACCAATATGCACCATAGGACTAAATTCACATAGAAGAGGTTAGTTCGAAATCTTGTAAACAACTTAAAAGTAGCACTGCAAAATAATTATAATGTGTGTTAAATTAAGTGTGTAAATTTTTACGCAATAAATATATACTCCGTATATAATAGTGATAGAGTGCTTCAAATTTCTGAACATTTCTTGAAAAGTTATTCATTTAAAATACGATGGAACATGATGTGGAGAATCATATAGGCGTGGATAAGTTTTAAACTAAAACATTTATTTAAAAAAAGTTTAGTTTTCACCAACACCACAAGAAAATGCCCAACCACCAAGAATTGGATTGAAGCTTTCCAAGTTGGTTAGAATTGTTGAGCTATGATAGTCTGTCTAGTCTTCTATGCAGATAGAAAAGAGTATGTCTAAATTTTATCCAATCTAAAAGAAAAGATGACATTGGGGTACTTTTAGATAAACTATCAAATATTAGAATATTACAACTTCTCTTCTTGCCTAATTATCAAGCAAACTAGAGGCAACAAAATGATCTTCTCTCTCTCTCTCTCTCTCTCTCTCTCTCACACACACACACACACACACACACACACACACAAAACTATCAAATATTAGAATATTACAACTTCTCTTCTTGCCTAATTATCAAGCAAACTAGAGGCAACAAAATGATCTTTTCTCTCTCTCTCTCTCACACACACACACACACTCGGTGTGTGTTTGTGTGTGTGAGGAAGTCTTTTTTCCCAGCTACCTCTTAGAGTCTTAGACCTTATAATAACCAATAGCAATAACAGTAAATAAAAAGTTATCATATTAATAAAGTACACTGATATTGACACGCAAAACCCAAACAAAACTAAATTGTTGATCAAAGAGGACAAGAAAGAAAGAAAGAAATATTGAACCAAAAAAGAAAAAGAGAGAGAAATAATTAAAACAGAAAAGGGCTTCTTTCCAGGCCCATTTTGGGATCAATGGGTCCAGCCAAGCCCATTTCTAATTGCATAATTACATCATCTATTTGATATTGGATAGTAGCTAGTTTGTCTCCAAGTGTTTGGCTTAGTGCTCATTAAGCTCGACATGCTTATTTTGCTCCCATAACCTGTAGTTGTTTTAGTATATCCAAAGTGTTATCGTATTATGCTTAAAGGTAATTAATATGATACATTGTTTCTCATGTGATAAGATAATTACAAACTTCCCTTCTAAAATTATAGTTACATTTTTTTTACTATTTCTATGATGTGCATAACCGTTTTTATAACCATACAAATTTAATAATTTTGAGAGAGTAAAAATTTTCAAATTTTATGTAGTTACAAAAATACTCTACGAATCATTAAAATTATAAATTTTATAAATTACTTTATTTTTAAATATTCTATTCATTATTATGATTGAAGTTTTAAAAAATATTTAGAAAAAGCAAAAACAAAAATAAAAATAACAACTCATTTTCTAAGAATAAGTTGCAATATATTTCTCATATTTTTCCCGAGGCACATGTATACAAGATTAATGAAAATGATAAATTTTGTACGTAGAAAATTCTTAAATCCTATTCAAATAGAAAGACTATGAATACAAATTTAATTAAATATAAATATAATAGACTTTGTAACTTCGCTTCCTTTTTTTCCCTTCTCTATATATATTTGTTAAAAAATAAAATAGGCTATAACTCATTTTTATAACTCAATTCACTCGTATTATACTAAAATTTTTAAATTTCTTGAGAAATTTTTTATTGTACAGATCGAATGAGCGTGTCAAAATAATACAACACATGAGTTCTTAAATTTTTTTTAAATACATTTACATAATTTTTATAATCAATCTTAACCATTTTCAATATACTAATTTTACATATTTTCAAAAATTATGTGACGCACCACGAAATTGTGAGAAAATTATGTATTCCTTTACTTTTTCAATTCATATAATTTGATTTTCTAAATGGATTATAAATTGGTAGATATAAAATTAGTGTATAAGATATGATAGTTCAAATTATTTACTCTTTATTAATTTTAATTTTTTTTAGATTGTATCTAGCTAAATAAAATAGAATGGCATAAAATGAAAATAGTTGAATAAAAAAAATAGAGATAAAAATAAGAACTACAAAATTATGAGAATATTATGAGAAAGAAAAATTAGTTAATTATGTATAAAATTTTAATTGTGGTGAACTAATGAAGATTTACAAATACACATAGTTTTATGATAAAACATAAAAAAAAAAATTACGTATAAATAATTAAACAAATAAAGTAAAATTTATTTCATTAACTGTCGTTTTATTGTATTAAACCAAACCAACATTCGGTTCTCCTACAAAGATTGATTCCAACCGAATAAGTCGTTAACGGTAGAACTCAATTAAACGGTGATATTGACTTCTCATTTCATCATCTCTGGGGTTATTGGCTAGGGTTTATGCTGCTCTGAAATCCAAATCCAAATTGAAATCACGAATCCCAACATCAGGTAATTGCCTCTTCTCTCTCGATTGTTGCTTTAATCCGCCATTTCCCAAATCTCTTCTTCATGTTCTTCTTCCAATTCATACTTCTCCCTCCTCCTCAAACCCTAAACCCCTTTTCCCCATTTCGCCAGATCATCATTCCAAGCAACAACAACTGCAGCAATTACTCCAACAGAAATCAAAATCTGGGTTTGATAATCTTGGCAATACCCTTCATTTGTTCGATCGTATGCTCCAAATGGGACCTCTCCCTCCTGTTATTCTCTCCAATCAACTATTGACGGCTCTCGTCAAAATGAAACAATGCTCGTCTGTTGTCTCTCTCTTTTACTCATATGTCTGCTTGTGCCCTGCCCGTTAATATTTATACAGTGAATATAGTCACAAACTGTTGCTGCCACTTAAACCGAGTAGATTATGGATTCTCAATGTTGGGCGGGATCATCAAGCGTGGTTCGTTGCCAGATGTGGTTACCTACAACACTCAGTATTGTTGTAGAGCCGTAGTTTGATGTGATGGGGTGTAATGGTCTAAGGTGTTTTCACTTTTAATTATATTGATTCATGGAAATTACGGATGCAGTAAATTTGATGATTCGGAGATTATATTCGGTGGCTAAATATTTAAGATAGGACTGATGATATTGTTATTATAGATGAACATCTTTTGATCATTCTATCAATAAAAAGTAAAATCAAGAGGAGTGAGAGTTGAATTATTACTTGCATCCCACATCTGACATGCAAGGGAAAAGAAGATGAGGAAGGTTTTAAGGGTCTGACTACTATAGTTGATATACTTTTAACATTTCAAATAAGAATAAGGTTTTTTCCAAAAAAATTGAATAACATTTGTATATTTTATTTATTTGTGCCGTACTTTAAGAATAACATTTATAGTTTTACTTACTCGTATTATATTTTAGTTTTCAAAATATATGAGAAAATCTAACATACGGATTGAAAAAACATTTAAAAATAAAACAATATGTGAATTCTATTAATTTTTTCATAATCATGTAAAAATTAATAAATCTTAATCCTATGTATAAATTTTACATGATTATAAAAATCATATTATACACCACAAATAGATGAATAAATTTATATATATTTCTATTTTTTAATACATTTTCAATTTATATGACTGAATTCTCTAAATAAGTTATAAATTCTTAAATATAAAATTAATCGGTAAGATTTGAAAACTTTGATAACGTTTCTTTCTAACTGTCAACAAGAGCTATTAAAGGAAACAAATGAGCTGCATGTGGAAATATGATATAATAATCTGTACCAATGATGTCATATTATTATCTATGAATATTTTTGAAACAAAAAATATAATGAAGTATTCCTTTCGTCTCGTCAAATAAATTTTTTAGGTTATTTTTTTTGTCTCACCGTATAAGTAATTTATATTTTTTAAAGAAAAATTTAATAATTTATTTCTTAAAATACCCTAAATAAAATATGATAAAAATTAGTTATTTAATAGAGAGAGAAAAAATACTTACTCTTATCCATTAGAAAAATACAAAATTATTTTTAATATTTCATACAAAGTTAATATAGTACTTAGTGATTTCTTAAATTTTATTTTTAATGCTAGAGATGATAATGGTCTAATTTTTTCTTCCTACCATAGTATTTGATAGTTTTTAGTTCGAGAGGAAAAAAAAATGAAAGAAGGAAAATACCAAAAAAAAATAAAAATTGGTGTTTGGGGTGAACACTATTTAGTTTTAAATGATAACTTCAAAATATAAATTTTACCTTTATACTCTATCGTCAATATTTTTGTTATTTCATTTATGTTCCAAGTTTTATATTCTCTATAAAAAAAACTCCCAAAAAAAATCATAAAAAATTATGTCTTCTCCAATTCATTTAATTTATTTTCATTAAAAACTCCCAAAACACTATAAGTATTCCCAATTAAGCTTTATTAATCGTCAAAATAAGAATGTCACTTTTTCATCTCTGGGATCGATGGCTAGGGTTTGTGCTGCTTTCACTTCCGGATTACAATCATCATTCCCCAAATCTCTTCTTCTTCCATTTCATACTTCTCCCTTCTTCTCAAACCCTAAACCCCTTTTTTCGATTTCCTCAAATTATCATTCCAAGCAACAACAACTGCAGCAACTACTCCGAGAGAAATCCAAATCTGGATTCGATAATCTTAAGGATGCCCTTCGTTTGTTCGATGATATGCTCCAAATGCGACCTCTCCCTTCTATTATTCTCTTCAATCAACTATTAACAGCTCTCGTCAAAATGAAGCAATACTTGTCTGTTGTCTCTCTCTTTACTCATATGTCTGCTTTGAACCTTCCTGTTTGTATGTATACGGTGAATATAGTCGCAAGTTGTTATTGCCACTTAAACCGAGTAGATTATGGATTCTCAATGTTGGGCGGGATCATCAAGCGTGGTTTGTTGCCAAATGTGGTTACCTACACCACTCTCCTAAGGGGGCTGTTTTCAGATAATAAGTTTGTTGAGGCTGAGGAATTGTACAAAAAGTTAATCAGGTTGAAAATAATTGAACCCACTGTTATAACGTTTGGTACCATTATAAATGGGCTTTGCAGAGGAGGGAACACTTCCATGGCTATTACGCTGCTCCGAATCATGAAAAGCGGCAGTTGTAAAGCTACTACTATAGCTTGTAACACAATCATTAATATAATGTATGAATTATATTATTATGAAATTATATAAATTTATTATATATATATATATATATTGTATTAATACATTAATATCAAAACTAATATTATATATTTTAATATTATATTTCCTCTAATCCAAAAAAGATGATTTAAACACAAAGAATTTTTGCCTAGAAAAGGATGACTTAAGTACATTGATGAAGTATATATTAACTACTTCAATCTCAAAAATTAAGATAGTTTTATTGAAAAGAACAATAAGTATAATTAGGATATTTTATATGAACTCGCTATAAAAATGAATCGAGTTATAACTCATTTTTATAATTTTACTCGTGCTATATTTTAATTTTCAAAATATATAAAAAAATCTAACATAATTTTTTTAAATATAGTAATTAGTGATTTTTTAAAATTTATTTTTAATGCTGGAAAGGATAATAGTCTACTTTGTTCTCCAGTGCTTGAGAGTTTTTACTTAGAGGAAAAAAAAATGAAAGAAGGGAACAAACACACTGTATAGGTATTCCCAATTAAGCTTTATTCATCATCTAAATAAGAGCCACTTTTTCATCTCTGGGATCGATGGCTAGGGTTTGTGCTGCTTTCACTTCCAGATTACAATCACCATTCCCCAAATCTCTTCTTCTTCTTCCATTTCATACTTCTCCCTCCTTCTCAAACCCTAAACCCCTTTTTCCCATTTCATCAAATCATCAGTCCAAGCAACAACAACAACAACTGCAGCAATTACTCCGAGAGAAATCCAAATCTGGATTCGATAATCTTAAGGATGCCCTTCATTTGTTCGATGATATGCTCCAAATGCGACCTCTCCCTTCTGTTATTCTCTTCACTCAACTATTAACAGCTCTCGTCAAAATGAAGCAATACTCGTCTGTTGTCTCTCTCTTTACTCATATGTCTGCTTTGAACCTTCCTGTTAATAGTTATACCTTCACAATCGTCATAAACTGTTATTGCCACTTAAATGGAGTAGATTATGGGTTCTCAATGTTGGGCGGGATCTTCAAGCGTGGTTTGTTGCCAGATGTGGTTACCTACACCACTCTCCTAAGGGGGCTGCTTTCAGATAATAAGTTTGTCGAGGCTGAGGAATTGTACAAAAAGTTAATCAGGTTGAAAATAATTGAACCCGATGTTATAACGTTTGGTACCATTATAAATGGGCTTTGCAGAGGAGGCAACACTTCCATGGCTATTACGCTGCTCCGAGTCATGGAAAGCGGCAGTTGTAAAGCTGATACTATAGCTTATAACACAATCATTAATAGCTTATGCAAGGATAAGCAAGTCGATGATGCTCTGGATCTTTTGTCCGAAATGATTGAGAAAGGTATACGACCTGATGTCATAACTTACAATTCTTTAGTACGGGGTCTATGCATCTTAGGTCGATGGGGAGAAACTGAGCAAATGTTAAGGGAGATGATTAGTATGCAAGAAGCTCCAAATGTCTATACCTTTAATATATTGGTTGATGCATATTGTAAGGAAGGGAAGGTAGATGACGCGGAGGATGTGATTAGAGCAATGATTCAAGGAGGTGTGAATCCTACAGTAGTCACCTACTCTGCGCTCATGGATGGGTATTGCCTGCGAGGCGAGATGGAAAGAGCATTGGCAGTGTTGAATAGAATGAAAAGTAAAGGGATACTACCAGATGTTTATAGTTATACCACTTTGATAAATGGTTATTGCAAGAATTTCAAAGTAGACAAGGCTATGAATCTCTTCCGACAAATGGCCAGTGAAGGTTTGAAACCCACCGTTGAAACATACGGCACTATCTTACAAGGGTTATTTCATATCGGTAGAGATCTCGAAGCACGGAAGTTTTTGTATGAGATGCAAGCTGATGGCCTTAGGGCAGACATCATCACATGCGGAATTTTGTTGCAAGGGTTGTGCAAAAACCACTGTATTGATGAAGCATTGTCTGCCTTTCATACGATGGAACGTAATGGTTTAATTCCTGACATTCGTATCTACACCATTCTCATTGATGGATTGTGTAAAGATGAGAGTCTTGATAGGGCAAAACATATTTTTGATAACCTTCCTTCTAAAGGGTTGAAACCTGATGTTAAGACATACACAGTCATGATTGCAGGACTTTGTCAACGAGGGCTATTAAAGGAAGCAAATGAGCTGCTTGTGGAAATGGAATCTAATGATTGTATACCTGATGATGTCCCTTCCGTGGATTTTTTCGTAACAAGAAATATAATGAAGCAACTGTACTCATAGACGAAATGGTTGGTAGGGGCTTCTCAGCAGATGCATCTACCACCTCCATGTTACTGCATCTACTCTCAGCAAAAGACCAGGATCCATCTCTTATTTCTTTGCGTCAGAAGTTCTTGCATTTTGGTAGATAACTTCTATCACCATGTTCTCCATTTACAATTTAATCTCTACCAGATCTAATTGGTTTCTTTCACTATGTAACGTGCTGGATTATAATGTACTGCAACTAGGAACTTTTTGAGATGCAATATCAAGACCCAAAATTTGACGTTCTGTATTATGACATATTACTTTTGCACATCATGTACACAATTTATGCAGTTATTGGTCGCGCTGAATGCAGATAGCATAAAAAGAACTCTGATGTCTCCGTTCTCTGTTCAGGGATGATCAAGCACAGAGGTTTGTATTGAAATTTACAAGCCTTGTTGCGGAGATTGTGGGGAACAACGAAACGACGAAAATATTTTTACTTTCTAGTTAAGTTTACAACATAGAGATCGTCATACTATTTTACTTGCAACAAAAGTGCTCATCACCGTATGCCTCACTCAGACCCTAATTCTAATTTCACTTCCGTAAATGTTAATACTTACCTTTGTACCAAACCATTTGCAATACTTGAGTTTGCACAATTATTAAAAAAAGAAAGTTCAACTTTGATTTGAAATGTGTATTGGAAAGGGTAAAAGTTATGAAAAAGTAAATAAGTTAAAAAAGTGAGTGATGTGACATAAAAATAAATGCCGAAAAAATAATTCAAATAAATTTAAAAATAAAAGATAATGTTGCAAATAAATGAAACATCTAAAAAAAATTTAGTATATTGGTTGATGCATATTGTAAGGAAGGGAAGGTAGATGACGCGGAGGATGTGATTAGAGCAATGATTCAAAGAGGTGTGAATCCTGATGTAGTCACTTACTCTACGCTCATGGATGGGTATT
Source organism: Centella asiatica (assembly GCA_014636745.2). Classification (NCBI taxonomy): domain Eukaryota; kingdom Viridiplantae; phylum Streptophyta; class Magnoliopsida; order Apiales; family Apiaceae; genus Centella; species Centella asiatica. The sequence continues at coordinate 28,341,372 of CM025786.1, forward strand.
GCTTGCGAGGAGAGATGGATAAAGCATTGGTTGTGTTGAATACAATGGTGAGTAAAGGGATAGTGCCCAATAGTATTAGCTATAACACTTTGATAAATGGTTACTGCAAGAATTTTAAAGTAGACAAGGCTATGGATCTCTTCCGACAAATGTCCAGTGAAGGTTTGAAACCGAATTTGGAAACATACAACACTGTCTTACAAGGGCTATTTCATACCGGTAGACATCTTGAAGCAAGGAAGTTCTTATCAGAGATGCAAGCTCAAGGACATACACCAAATGTTTTGACATATAGTATTTTGTTAGGTGGCCTTTGCAAAAACAATTGTGTTGATGAAGCATTGTCCTTTCAGGAGATGGAAACTAATGGTATAATTCCTGATATTTTTATCTACCGCATGCTCATTGATGGATTGTGCAAAAACAGACAACTTGATACGGCAAGATATATTTTTGATAACCTTTCCTCAAAAGGGTTGAAACCAGATGTCAAGACATACACAACGATGATTGGAGGACTCTGTCGGGAAGGGCTGCTGCGGGAGGCAAATGAAGTACTTGCACTAATGGAAGCTGATAAATGTTTGCCAGATGCTATCACTTACAATACCGTTATCCGTGGTTATCTTAAAAAGGAGAAGTATGATGATGCATGTATACTCATAGATAAAATGGTTGCCACTAGCTTCTCAGCAGATGCATCTACCACTTCCATGGTGCTTGAACTACTCTTTCTGAAAAAACAGGATCCATCTTGTTTTGCTTTGTGCCAGAAGTTCTTGGAACCGCAATTACAGACAAAATGGTTAAATGGGAGTTGAAGCCAATGTATACATGACCTCTTTGAAAGTCGGAATTAATATATGAAATGAACTTCCAATCTTATCAGCCTTAAGGTAGGTATTTTCGTCTTAAATGTTTAAGATGGGTATCTGTAGTTCAGGGTTCCTGCACAAGGTCTATTTCTAATAATTTGACAATATGTGGTAAAGTAAATCAACTTATTCTGTATCAGCATAGTAAGCTTAGAAGTTACTGCTCATCTTATTGTTCTCAAACTCACCGTACATGTTTACTTTCTCAGTGAATTGCTAGTGAGAGAATAAGAACAATTCCAAGGAAGTTCTGTTTCCAACTGTAGCTAACTTAAGTAGAGCGTAGTCTTTGTCGTGATGCGGAATTGTTTTTGCTTTTGCAATGTTACATGGCAATACCAAGCAATCATATAGGAAGTAAGGTCATATATTTCTTAGCTTTTACAAAATCTATGCCACGAATGTTTTCTCATCCTCACTGCTTAAAATTGGATGCAAGGAAAAACCAACACATCGGATTAAGTTGATTTTGTTATTGGGATCTGCCATTAACCGTACGTGAGGTCGTGAGTGGTGTATATTTCATTTTTCCAGTGACTAATCATAATCACAGTGCTTTTTATTTTTTCTAAACTGTTATAGAATATCAATGAGACCTCTGCAATAACTACAATATAACATTCGCTGCTCCTTTCACCATGCCCGGTGGCTACGATGGGAATGAAGGACCGAATCAAGGAATGGCAAATCTTTCGCGAAAGGCAGCTTTCCAGGCATTTATCATATCGGATGCAATAGGTCTCGTATTTTCCATGGCTTCCGTAGTCATGTACTTCATCGCAGCCATTTTTAGTAGAAGTGGAGATTTTATGAAATTCCTCTTGACAAGCATTCATCTCAATATTTGTGCTATTGTAGCAACAGCAATTGCTTTCACAACAGGGACCTCTATGTTGTGTTACGTGAGCCATCATCACTTGCCATTACTCTCTATGTCCTTTGCTGCAGTTTCTTTCTATCCTTTTTACCATATTGAGAAAGTCTGAGTGTTTCGGGGATCTATTCAAAGTCTAAGCTAAGTGGCGTCTGGTTGCGATGTTTAAACTCAAGATCGATCGGTGAAAAGGTAAATGTGTTTTGATGTAAATGGCTTGAGCTGTAGTTAGCAGTGTTCAAGCTTGAGCTCGTTGTTAAGCTAAATGAGTTTAGTTAATTGAGTTCAGTTTTCGAAATTATAAATATGTTTATTGTTTGAGATCAACTCGTATAAATTAAACTAAAATACTCTTAAATTCTAAATACGTTTTGTCTATTTTATAGAAATTAGTCGAAAATTGAATAAAAACTTAACAGATTGTAATATGAACTTTTATTTTGAACATGTGAAGAATTCAAGCTTACCTTTACTTTTAGAAAAAGTTAAAGAAGATTACCCTTACTTAAAAAAAAAAGAGTTAAAGAAGAATTAACCAATTCGTTTAAATAAATTTTAAACATTTTGATAATGGAAGCATGTAAAAATTTGCAAAATATGAAAACATTTGCATGCTTCCATTTATCTAAAACATTTGCAAAATATGAATACTCGAAAGAGATGGGAGTCTTGATAGAGCCAAACATATTTTTGATAATTTGTCAACAAGGACTATTAAAGAGGGGCTAGTTAAAAATGCAAATGAACTGTTTGTGAAAAAGAAATTTAAGGATCTATATATCAATTGATGTCACTTTTTTTTACTATTATCTGTGGATATTTTGGAAACACAAAATATAATGACGCAACTGCAATAATAAACGAAATGGTTGGAAGGGGCTTCTCAACAAATGCATCTATCACCTCTATATTCTTAAATCAACTAGATGCATCTCTTATTTATATGCGTCGGCAGAAGTTTTTGCATTTTCATAAAATTTATTATAAATATTTGATTGATAGTAGGATAAGAAAATTATAATGATAATATTGTAATAAATGAATTGCGGAAAAGAAATTCTTTTTATGGAATAAATCTAATCTTTAAATGTAATTTTTTTTTGTGAAAGGAGAATATCTAAAAATGATCTTATACCAATTTATCACTTTCAATTTTCAAAGATAACTAGCCATTAACCCCGTACTACGTATATGAATTAACTTTTTTATTTATTTATTTTGACTACATAAATTTCAAGTAAGATTGTTCAAATAATATTTTAATGACTTTATTTTCAAAAAATAGTGATATGCAAAAATTAATGTTTGTTTAATAAAATATATTATATTTTTATAATATTTTTATTAAAGTGGTATTTTTTTAAAATAATTTGTTATTGTAATCGTCTTATGTTATAATTGAAATATTTGTACAAATTTGATGATTAAATTAATTATTTGATCATGTACTTTAGAATAAACATATAATATTATTATATCCATAACTAAAATATTTTTCTTTATCATTTAATAATCGGGTTTGATTCTTCTCCATGATCTATTTCTCTCAATTTTCTCAATACATCATATAATTTGAATATAAATTATTTTATATAATTGTAACCTGACTAATGAATAGACCATGAGAAAAAAAAATAAGACAGTGCGCTAAATTTCATACAATTTGACTATGTAAAATACATAATTTCAACCGTTAAAAAATGATTAAATCTAAATCATTTAAATTATGTTACATTTTCAGTATTAATATGGATATGTTTTACATTGTCATGATTATTAAGATTTAATATTGTTGATGCACCCCTACTTATATTACTCCTGCTTGAAGAATTACATTTATTTAATATAAGAATTGATGATATAATATAGTCCTTGCTTATATAATGTAAAATGACTTAGAAAAATATCCAACTTGTTAGGTAGATATATTATGCTAGCTAAGTAAGAATTTTGATCACCAATGAAGACTCTGCTCATCGATTTGGAAGGATACTGAAGATCTAAAGAAAAGTTCAATGACATTTCTGCTTAGAATGGAAATAAGCAAGAACTGATATAGCAAGATGCCTTAACTAGATTCGATCAAGTTTGTCAGAAATAACGGCTATCTTCTATCCTGCTTAGTCAAGTTCTAGAGAGATTTTTCAAAAAGCACTAGAAAATAAAATAACGACTATCTTTTCGAACTAAGCAAGAACAGTTATAAAGGCAAAAGTCATATCAAAGATAGTACAACTCCAACAGTTCTATTTTAAATTCTCAACGGATAGATTTTCTGGAGTAGTATAAATAGGAAATTTATGACAACTGAACTACCAAGAATTGTTCTGACAAATCTACCACTCAAGAAATCAGCAAGACATCAACAAGCTTGAACAAGTGTTATCAAATCTGTTCAACAAGGAGCTCTCTACTTAGAGATAGTAAGCAAAATTAATATTCTGCTTATAGTCTGTGTGACTCAAATTTGGTTTAAGTGACCTTGTGTAAATTTGGACTAAGTGCCCTTTTGTTTATTGTTCTGTGTGAACATTCTAGTAAGTACCTTCTCAAGTAAAAGAGAAGAAGAGTGGAGTAGGTTTAGACCGAACCACTATAAAAATTCTCATGCCTATCTTTATTCTTACTTATCTTTCTTACTGCTAATTTATTTTATCCTTACTTTACTAAAGTCTTTGCTAAACTCTTTTAGCAAAAACTTACTGTCATTACTCCTTTAGCCATTAACTTTTATTCTAAAATCTAAGGAGTTTTTTGCTTAACAAATTCCGCTGATAAATTTTTTCAAAAATATAAGAAACTCTTTTAATAAGTAAGAAGTGTTTAAAACTGCAAAGTTTTCTAAGTAAGACTTAAATTTTGAAAAACATTATTCAACTCCTCTTCTAGTATTTTTCCCTTTGGGACCTAACAAATATTAATTTTAAATCGTATAAAAAATATAAACTTATATTAAATTTTGGTAAAATAATATTGTAAGTTGAATATATGATTCTATAAAATGATAAAGTAAAACTATTTTTACATTTTGTAAATATTAGATATGAATCATATTTATGTAGAGTTTCGGTACATGTACAGAAAATATTTCATTTCATAGAAGGTTGATGTTATTATTTACAAAAAATAAGAAATTTAGAATGTTAATTGACAACTTTTATAAGTTATGGTGCAAATTAAAATAACAAAATAAAATTTAGGGTGCAAATAGTAATATAACCTCAATAAATGCAGTTGGCCCTTTATATATATATGTGTGTGTGTGTGTGTGTGTGTGAAAAATCTCCCCACAACATAAACGAAAAAAGAGAGGAAGGAAACTCAACATGCTTTTTGGGATCAATAATACTCCTATGTTTTTATGTGTCTTTTGACTTTTTTAGGTTTAAATGAAATTTTAGTTAAAAATTATATTCATACTAATTTTCATTTAAATTTTTTTATTATTAATTTTTAAAAAGTTAAATAAAATATTTAACATATAAAAGAATTTACGTAAACTCAGGTACAAAAAAGTCAAAAGACACTTATAAAACAAATTGAGTAGTAGAGACACAAATAAATTACACAAACAAACTTATAAAAGTATATGTGACAAATTATGAATTATTAAATTTTAAAATGTGCACCCATATCAATTTGTACACATTTATTTGTATACAAGTTATGTCCTTGATACTAATTTTGTAGGGATCACTTGTTTCCTATTTTTCTATTATGAAATTTAAATTGCGAGTAAAAGTTAAAAGTTTACATAAATTAAGGTAAAAAATATTCTATATTACTGTGATTTTTACTTAAAGTCCAAAGTTCATTTAAAATAAGTTACAACACGTGTTTATTTTTAATACTTGAAACGGTAATAATCTACTTTGTTCCGAGTCTTCCTTAACTTATTCATCATGTAAACAAGTCACAAACAACAAAGAAAAGGGTTAGGTAACTCCTTAAAAGTTGCTTATAATTTGAAAATAACAGTTTTCTGGCTAAACACTTCTATTTTTAAAGTAGTTTATAATCTAAAATAACAAAATAAGTTTTACTTAATTTTGGAAAAGTAGTTTTTTAAGTTAAAATTTACTTTTATGATGTGTTTATTTAGATTTTAATATATTTTAATAGATTAAGAATTTAAGTGTGTTCTGATGTATCGTTTGAATCGTTTCTTTAGCCTACTATTTATCTTTTAACAGATTCAGTTTTATTTGAATCCAAGAAACCAGAAAAATGAAGGTAAATGAATTAAGAACTGATAAAATAATAAAATTAATTAATTAAAATATTTAAGGCAAAATATTAAATAAATAATTAAATTTATATCTTAATTAAGACTAAATACTTAACAGATTTAATAAATTTAAATTTGATAAATCTAGTTTGATTCAAACGCTTATGGCGTCGGGATGAGAGCTTTAGTATGGGGACAAAAGAAAAGAACAAAACTAGCATCAACAACATCACGTACTAGTCTCTTCTCTCTCAATTGTTGCTTTACTCCTCCATTTCCCAAATCTCTTCTACTTCCATTTCATACTTCTACCTTCTTTTCAAACCCTAAACCTCTTTTCCCCATTTCATCAAATCATCATTCCAAGCATCAAAAACACACGTAAAGCAATTTCTCTGAGAGAAATCCAAATCTAGGTTCAATAACCTCCAAGATGCGCTCCAATAAAATACAAGAGGAAAATTATTCTGTAATGTGAAAAATGAGTACAAGATGTATCCTAGGTTGATGGAGAGAAATTGAGCAAATGTGTTAGATTTTATAACATTTGATGATGATTGTACCTAGAATACTTAGATATACAAATGTACAGTTAGTTCTAATTTATAGCATTTGGATTTTTGTAGCTGGTAGTTTACACTCTGATTTATGTAATTAATTTTTATATGAGAGTAAGTTGATGTGTATTATAAGAGACTACTAGAACTGCATTAAAGAGTTCAACAAGTCAGAGACTATGTTTAGTCTATCGGAGACTAAGGCAAAAGCTTATCAGAGACTACAGCTTAAAGCGTCAGAGATTAATCTTAAGTCATCAGAGACTAAATGTAAGCATCGGAGACTAATCTTAAGTCATCAGAGACTAAGATTAAACCATTGAAGACTAAGATTAAAACATCAGAGACTAAGCTTAAGCTGTCGGAGACTAAACAGTTGATCGGAGACTAAACAGTTGATCGGAGACTAAAGTTGAAACAGTCAGAGACTAAAGTAAAATTACTCTCTGATGTAGTACAGAGTTCTATTTGAATTAGAAGTTATCTTCGACATGGACATTGAAGAGTCATTGAAGACGAAGCTGGTTAGAGATATACCAAAGAGATGTAATTAAAAATTGCTATTTGACATGTACTTTTTGCTCTTTTAAAACTTAATTTACACAGATTGGAATAACTACAACAATCAAAAAAACTTTACTGAAAAATTAAGATGAACACACAAGCATTCAAGTTTAAATAGTTGTATTATAACTTGATATTTTTCTGGAAATTTGTTTAATCACAAAATGATTAACAACTACAAATCTGTAATAAATTACAGCTTCTTTTTACTCACTTACTCACTACTTATTTTTCTTTGAAATATTTCTCTTAAGATATATTACAAAGGTTCCTTCTAGTGTTTGAGTGTTGTAACTTTTTGGTCTTTCGTGTAACAACTCTTTCTATATATGTAGCACATTAGTTGGTGAATCTACGTGCTAGACGTTCTGCTTTTTCAACATAGCCGAAGTATGTCACATCAATATCTTTTCGGAATGGTGTGTTAGATTGTTATTGGTTGGTGTTGCTTCTTTTTCATTCCCTGATCTTCATGCATTTAATGCTCGAGAGTTGTTATTGGATAACCAAACTTCAAGGAATATCTTCCTAGTTATACCCTTTGCTTCCTTGCCAAGTATCAATGATTTTCTTATAAGCCTTGATGACTAGTGGACTAGGTCATAATCATCCATTGAAGACAAGCCCTGATGAAGACTTGATCAGTATTTTTGGATCTCCTGATGATAAGTCCCTGATGGAGACTTGATAAGTGTTTTACTATCCACTGATGTCAAGCCTTGATGGAGACTTGATTAGTGTTTCATTATCCACTGATGTTATGACTTTCTTGTATCCCCTGACAGGTTCCCCTAATGGGTTCCCCTAATGGATTCTCCTGATAGGTTCCCCTAACTAGATCATCCCCTAACACGGTATCCTAGGCTTCCCCTGATGGGTTCCTCTGACGAGGTCATCCCCTGACACAGTATCCTAGGCTTCCCCTAATGAGTTTTTCACTGATACCTTTAAAAATACTTGCACTTTTAATCACTGATACTTTATTGGCTTTTCTTGGAATGTCTAATGTGTTAAATACTTAAGTGCTTAAGTAACAACAAACATCTCCTGACACTATCAAGTCCTTTGAAGTATTCACTGATGACTTGCCTAGTGCAATTTAGTCCATCCCCTGATGACTGAGTTGTTTATCAGTGGATGCAAAACTTGTGTGAATATACTAAGGTTTTTAGAATACCTTGAGTATTTACAGATGCATATTTGTTCCTTTAAATAGAATTGTCATCATCAACATTTATATCTAACAATCTCCCCATATTTATGTTTATCAGTTTGATAATCATAAATCTAACTAATATACTGATGACGATGTCAAAATCCAAAATTATAGACATTAAAGAATAAATATATTTGTATATTTACAAAGAATAACTATGTACAAGTATATCACTAATCTATTACAGTATTTACATTCTAGACTTCAGGATCCCTCTTTTGTTGAGCATAAACGAAGGGCAATTGATGACTTGATTCAATTGGTTGAGTGTCACTTCCAAGGCCTTGTCTTTTCTGATCTGGATTTTGATATGGAATCCTGAGTCTGTTGTCTTCCCCTCCTTCCTTTAGTTGTTCCATCTCATTTTGAAGAAGTCTTTTGAAGTTGACATTTGTGCTAGATTCCAGAGCTTCAAGGACAGATCCAATCTCTTGTAAGTTGGCTGTAGCAAGTTGTGACTAGTAGAAGGTGGGCTGTAGCAAGTTGTGACTAGTAGAAGGTGACAATCTCCCTTTTTTTTGTTTTTGAACTCTACGCCCATGGGGTTTGTGATCATCTTTGGGTATTCCTTGAATCCTTTTACTGATGGAATATTCCTCAGTACTGCTGCAGTCCCATCATCAGCTCTGGTTTTCTCAATCTCCTTCATCACTTTTTGGACAAGTAGGGTTCTAAACTTGATGACATGTTTATTTTTGTGGTTCACAATTTGGCTTAAAACATGCATCGATTCATCTAGGTCAAGTCCATCACTTCATTGGTCCTTATATTCTTCTTTTGCCCACTTGCTATTTTGTAGGATAGCTTTAATGGTCTCTCCAAGGCTGTGGGCAAGTTCCTATCGTCATTGATGGCTTTCCTCAGTTTCTCAATTATCCCCTTTCAAGTCTCTATTTAGCACTGTTGAGTTTGGCACTATCTTCAAGGCTAGCCCCAGTTGCTCAACATCCATTCTCCTAAACCAGTCAATAGTGACTATGAACTCAAACCTATTTTTCATTTATATAATGATTAGCTTTTCCCTTCTGCTGTTTGTCCTGACATTTGTGCTTTTTATTGAAAACATATATGTCAAGCTCTTGCACCTTTCATCTTTTAAGAATTCAGCTAATGTGAGTGGTCCATGTGTTATATGAGAATGTGCTTGAGCTTTGGCTTTAAACGACTTGGGTTTGGTGGCATCAGTGGATTTTGAATTTTCTTTGTCTTTATCCCCTGATGCACCTTTAGGGGATTGAGATTTCTTCGGCTGAGTTTTCCTAGAGGATCTTGGCCTGACACTCTTCTTCTTCTTCTCTTCTTGTTGGTCCTCCTCCACAGCCTTCTCCTCATCATGTTGAAGTTGTTGTGTATAAAGTGCATCAGCTTCTACCAATTTCTTATCTTGAGGAAAGACAAACTCCACTTTCCCATCTATAATGGCTTCAACTGGTGTTGGAAAGTGAGTTGTCTTCATTGCATCTTCAAGTAGCTTGGGTCCCGATTGATTAAAATTCTTCTTTTTGGGTTCTTCAATCAGGATACCTTTGCCCTTGTCCTTGGCTTTTGGAGCAGGAACAGTAGTCACATCCCCTGATGGTTGACTTGCAGATGTCTCAGCAACAACCGCTGATAATGACTTCGAGGATTTCTCCCCTTTTTTTGGCAACATCATCAGTGGAAGTTAAGAATTGGGATGTGACTTGAAGAACCTGTTGAAAAGTGTCAGCCATAGAAATTTGTAGAGTTTCCATGCTTGTGAGTTTGTTGGAGAAGGAAGAAAGTCGTTGGTCAACACTGTCGTCGGCAAGCTTCTTCATCTTGAGCATGGTATGACTTATGGCAAAGGAGTCGACAACTTGTTGTACACTGTTTATTTTGTTTACAAAATGTGTATGTAGTTTCTGAGATTCAACATCCATAGATTGCCCTATCATAATTTGAGACTTGAGCACTTTGATAAGAATAGGGTATGTGGTACGTGAGAGTTCCTGCTTCAATAACTGTACAGTATCTGTCATTTGATTCTTTTGAAAGTATAAATCAACTTCCATTAACTAAGGTAAATCATCCATAGGAGTGTCATCTTTATCACTCTTAGAAGAACTAGAAGTATTTACAAATTCTATATTTTCTCTATTTTTTTATTTACAAGGATCTCATCCTTATCTCCCTCAACCTCTTCTTTCTCATTGTCTTCTAAGGCATCACTCTGTTCCTCTCCTTTTTCATTGCCTTCTAAGGCAGTACTCTCTTGTTTTCCTTGTGTTAAGGTCCTCTCATTGGGTTGACCTTGCCTCTTTTCACTAAGTATTTTCTCAGTCTCGCTCAAAATTGTCCTAATTGGGTTCCTATGGGCTGTGTTATCAACAACTATGGACAATGTAAGTATGTATCTGCAACTATTGTGTCCATAGAAGTGATTTGAGCAGAAGTTGAAGAGATATGTGTATGTACAATAGGAGAAGTATAGGTATTTATTGAAGAAGTATGTACAATAGGGGGAGTATAAATACTTATTGCATTAGTATATACAGATGTATTTATGTCCCTTGTATGATCATCAGTGATTGAATCATTTAAGAAGGAATCAATCATTTGAGAATCTTGATTGTCAATCACTGTCATTGAGTATTGGCTCTTCCATGAAGTGAGAAATTGGAGAATCTGATTTCATAACACTTAGAGTTTGTGTCATGATATCTGAAGAAATTTAAGGCAAAGAAAAAAAGGGAAGAGGTGTAGAAGGGAATGTTGGCTGAGTTATAGAGTAAGGAGGTGATTCATCAAGTGAAGTTGTGTGTGCACTCATCATGTAAGATATCTGCAAGTGGCTCTTGGAGACCTTGTTGTTAGTTTCATCAAGGGCTTTCGTCAGTGTATATGCCTCACTCAACTGTGTTCCTGGTTGAGGACTTTGTTCAATAATTGAATCTTTTTGGAAGGAGACAATTAGTGATGTGTTTAATTCCTTATCAAGGTCAGTATCCTTTTGGGAGGATACTGCCTGGTTTGGTTTAGGGACAACACTCATGGTTGTCTTCTTCTTCTTCATTCTCTTCAAGTCAATCACTCTCTCACCTTGTTCCCCCTCGATAGACGAGGTTACTTTAGAGGGTTTTCTTTTAGTACCTTGAGTCTTTTGGGAGACTAATGGTTGGGCTATTGAGAATGGTTGTGTAGAAATTGGTAATACTACTTGGGTAAGCGGAGAAGTGGTAGTGGTCTTTGCCATAGTAGTTGAAGTAGAAGAAATAAGAGAGTGAGAAAGGGTAAAGTATGTAGAGATTACTTGTTCCATATGGGATGGAAGCACAAAAGATTCTGCTGTATAGGATTTCTTCATTATCTCTATGAACAATTTATTTGTCTATGTATAACTCTGTACGGCTATGTCATTCTTAAAAGAAAGATTAGGAAATTGATCTTTAATAATCATTGACAAAAATCTAACGTAGTAAACTTCTGGTTTCCTAGAAGTATGACTACCCATCTTATTTACAAGATCATAAAAAATCAATTTACCTATATTTATATGTACATTATTGATAATGGCATAAGCTATTTTTAGAGTTAAAGAAGTTATTCCCTCAAAGTTAGAGGACTTACTTAAAAACACCTTTGTTATTGTATCAAAGAGATAAGAGATCTCTCTTTTCACATTTACCCTCTTGAGGTCCTTGAACTTCAACACTGCATTATTTGGAGAGTTGTAGCCTAGTTCCCTCAAGAAGTCGAGCAGTTCAGCATCATTATTCCACAAAATCTTGTGTAGGTAGCCCTAGTGCAGAATTAATTCTGAAGGGAGTTATTTTACCCTTTTCAGAAGAAATTCTGAATGAGATCCCCTTGACAACTTCAAGCCTTGTCATGGAGAACATGAACTTGGGGTTTGACCAAATTTGTGATATTACTTCACCAGACAGCTCGTCATTGGTAAAGATGGCTTTGTTGTACTCTGAGTTGAGTAGATAGCGCATCATATGCTTAAAGTAGGCATCTACCTCTTCGATGTCTGAAAAGCCCACAAAGTTTGTTAGTGGAATCACTAGGTTCCTTGAAAGTCTTTGAACAGTGCTTGGTGCCATTGAAGTTGTTTGTAAATTGAAAAGCTAGGGTTTCTGTGAAAGAGAGAGAGAAAAAAAAAACTCGAGCAGTTGTTAGAGATTAAACGTTTGGTGATTCTTCACGGAGGGAAAGTTAAAATATTTTGTTATGCCACATCATCAAGGGTTAAAAAGAATCCCCTGATAAAATGTCATTACAAACTAGTTACCTTTCCTTGATGCGTCCAAGCGTTTAACCCTGACCCTGATGTACAACCTTTAAGACACACCCTGACCCTAATGCATATCCCCTGACCCTGATGCATATCCCCTGACCCTGATGCATATCCCCTGACCCTGATGTACATCAAAAAAAATTTATTTATTTATTTATTATAAACATATAACCATATATCAGTAACATTATCAGGAAATTATGAGATGAGTTAGAAATACTAGTACTTAAGCACTTAATAGTTTGAACTACCCCAACAATTTTTCTAGCATGACTTCAGCAAGTTGATCAAACCTTATCTTGCATAATTCACCATTCCCAGCTCTCCCACCAGATTGAAAAAAGTGGCTTCATCAAGAGCTTTGGTAAAAATGTCTGCTAATTGCTTGTTTGTTGGTACAAAGTGTATTTTAATGGTTTCATTCATAACATGTTCCCTGATAAAGTGATACCTGATCTTTATATGTTTAGTTCTGGAATGTTGCACAGGGTTTTCAGCAATTGCAATGGCACTTGTATTATCACACAAAATTGGAATTTTGTTGAAGTTTAGGCCATAATCCAATAATTGATTTTTCATCCATAGGATTTGTGCACAGCAATTTCCAGCTGCAATATATTTCGTTTCAGCAGTAGATGTTAATATTGAGTGTTACTTTTTGTTGAACCATGATACAAGCCTTCCTCCTAGAAATTGACAGCTCCCTGTGGTACTTTTTCTGACAATTCTGCATCCTCCAAAGTCAGCATCAAAATATCCAAGTAATTCAAATTCAGACTCTTTTGGATACCAGAGTCCCAACTCTGCAGTGCCCTTCATGTACCTCAAGATTCTTTTCACTGCAATTAGATGAGACTCTCTTGTATCAGCTTGATATCTTGCACAACGATACGTTGTAAACATAATATCAAGCCTATTTGTTGTCAGGTACAACAAAGAACCAATCATTCCCCTATAAGTCTTTAGATCAATTTTCTTTCCATTCTTATCAGGGTCAATCTTGGTTGTTGTGGTCATATGTGTCTTTGCTACATTTGAGTCCTTCATGTCAAATTTATTGAGGTCTGATATATGTAAATCACATCAGTGACTTGTTTGATCTACAGCCTCAAGAAATAAGACAGTTCACCATCAAACTCATTTCATACTTGCTTTACATGAGCTTGGAGAACTTTTCACACAGCTTGGTGCTAGTGGATCCAAAATGATATCATCAACATATATTTAAACCAAGATCAGATGACCTTGATGTTGTCTAAAGAACACTGTTTTGTCAATGATACCCCTTGTGAACTTGTTATCTACTAGAAACTTTGACAGTGTGTCATACCAAGCTCTAGGAGCTTGCTTCAATCCATAGAGTGTTTTCTCTAGTTTGTAAACATGAGTTGGGAATCTTAAGCTTTCAAACCCTGGAGATTGTTGTACATATACCTCTTGTTCCAATTTCCCATTGAGAAAGACATTTTTCACATCCATTTGAAAAACTTTAAAGTTTACATGTGCTGCATAGGCTAAAAAAATTCTTATAGGCTCAAGTTTGGCCACTGGTGCAAAAGTCTCATCAAAGTCAATCCTTTCCTCTTGAAGATATCCCTTTGCCACCAATCTTGCTTTATTTCTTATGACAATGCTAGCTTCGTCCATCTTATTTCTGAATACCCACTTGGTACCTATTATAATTATGTCTTTGGGTTTAGGCGCCAACTTCCATACTTGATTTCTTTCAAATGAATTCAGTTCTTCCTGCATAGCCATGATCCATTCTGCATCTTGCATAGCTTCTTCAAATTTCTTCGGCTTTATTTGAGAAAGAAAGCAAGCATATAGACATTCATTAGATGTAATTTTTCTAGTTTGCACTTTTTAATTGAGATCACCAATGATTAATTATTTGGTGTGACCCCTAGACCATTTCGGCTTAGAGAGGTATCTTGATGAGCTTACCTGATTATCATCTCCTCCTCTTTAAGTCTGTGTTACCAGTTTCTAAGAAAACTCCCCATGAATTTATGCTTAAATCTATCCCTTGATGGTGTATTCCTTGATGGATTGTCCCCTGATGGAGTATTCCCTAATCTGTTATCCAGGTGATTAACTTCATCTATTGAAGGGGCTTCATTGTTGGTTGGATTGATATCAGCAATAGTTAATTCCTCCATTTGTTTGCACTCATCAACTTCATTCTCTTGATAATCAGAATCATCTTTATTTTCAAATCTGAGCTCTTCATGAAAGTCAGGGTCTTCGAATCCAAAGATTTCTTGAACATCAAAAGCTACATTTATAGACTCCATCACCACCTGGAGTCTTTTGTTGTAAACCCTATAGGCCTTTGATGTCAGTGAATAACCTAGGAAAATGGCTTCACCAGCCTTTAAGTCAAATTTTCCTAAGTTCTCATCAAAATTCCTTAATACAAAGAATTTGCATCCAAAACATGTAGGAACTTGATGTTTGGTTTTCTCCCTGTCATTAGCTCATATGATGTCTTATTGTGAGTCTTGTTAATCAAAGACCTATTTTGAGTGAAACAAGCAGTGAAAATTGTCTCAGCCCAAAAATATGTAGGAATTTTTGCCTCTACTAACATTCTTCTAGCAACTTCTATCAGAGTTCTATTCTTCCTTTCTACTACACCATTCTATTGAGGAGTTCTTGATGTAGAAAATGTATGACTGATGCCTTTCTCCATACAGAATCCATCAACAACTGCATTCTTGAATTCAGTCTCATTGTCTATCTTCAAAATTCTAACCACTGACCCTGACTCAGTTTCCACTTTCTTTATATGGTCAATGGTTTGTTGAGGTACTTCAGTTTTAACATGTTGAAACTTGACTCAGGTGTACCTGGTGTAGTCATCCACAATAACCAATGCAAATCTCTTCTTTGCTACTGACATTATGTTGACAAGACCAAAGAGATCCATATGAGGCAATTGAATTAGATCCTTGATCATTGTGACTTCCTTACTGACAAAGGATGATTTCCTTTGTTTCCCTTGTTCACATGTTGAACATCCCCATTTGTTACTTTGCCATAACCAAGAGTAAATCCTTTACTTTGGTCATCAAAAGTAATTACTAGACCAACCTTCTCATTAAACTTTGTGAGCAAGGCTTTGTTTCCTATCATGTGTCTTGAGCAACCACTGTCTAGAAACTAGATTTGTCTGCCTTTGACTTTTTCCTACACACAAAGAACATTTAATTTGTTTTTGGTATCCAAGTGGATTTGGGTCTTATAGGTTTAGTCACAGATAATGGTAAAATAACTTTTTCATTACTGATGACTTTAGGTTTAGGTAGAATACACACTTTCTCTTTTTTAGGAGCTTCATTATAAACCTTAGATCTATCAACAAATTTCTTAACTTTACCCTTAAGGGTGCATGCTTGAGTAGTTGGTAAATCATCAGCATATAATATCGTGCCAGTCAAAATCTGTGGTTTTTCTTTGCATTGAAAAGAAAGGTGATTATTGTTACCACAGTTCCAACACATTTTCCTAGGGGCTTCCTGAATAAGGGTGTAGTTATTGGCTTTGTTCACACCTAGTTTGTCATTTATATTCTTTTTTTTATCCCCTGATAGGCCTTTATCCCTTGAAAGGCTTCGACGACCTGATGCACTCATATCCCCTGATGGCTGCGTATCCATTGATGCACATCTTGTTCCTTCTTGAAAGGGGTACCGCTTGTGGAAGCTTCACTCACTGGGAAAACATTCCATTTCTCTAGCTTTGTTACAGTCTTTATAAACTTGATAGGTTGTATAGGCATTTTTCTAAAGCTAGCTGCATTTTCAACCTCAATAGAAGGTTGCTTCACTAGGGTCTCCTTATAGCCTAAACCTGATTTATGATCAGATTTCTTACAGCTTAATTGATCATCTAGTATATTGTTTGACTCATTCCACCTCTTTATGACCTCCCACTCTTTTCTCAAAAGCATGGAGGTCCATTATTCTCTCTTTATGGCACAGTTAAGAAGATTCCTAGTCTTAGAGAGTTCTTTTTCAAGATTCTCAAGTCTAGATAGTTTTGATTCTAACAGAGTATTTCTATTAGTCAAATGTTTATTGATTTTCTGTACTCTTTCAGTTTTAGCTACAACACTTCTTAGGGTGTCATAAAGATCTCTTATCGCACAAGTTATTTCCTTAATAGTTTTGAAACAATTAGTTTTTGACATGTTAAAGGAAATTTCAAGGCTTACTTATGAGCTGCTGCTATCAGTGGATGAGGCCATCATGGCAAGGTTGACATATTCTTCAGTGTCTTCTTCATCTGAGTCAGCCCAGTCATTTCCCTCTGCAATATAAGATTTTTCCTTCTTGTTAGCTTTGAGAATGTCAAAGTATTTTTTTCTTGTAATCCACTACAGTCTCCTTCCCTTTGGACTCACTATCATTCTTGGCCTTTCGGCACTCATTGGCAAAGTGACCCAACTCATTGCATTTGTAGCACTTTATTCTAGATTTATCAATAAAGTTGCTTGTGCTACTGGGTTTCCTTGCTAAAAATCTCTTTGTTCCAGTTAGTTTTTGGAATTTTAGTTTAGAAAACCTTTTTGCAAGGAAGGCCATTGTCTCAGTCCCCTTTGAGTCAGCTTCATAGTCCTCATTCTCATCTTCAGTTTCCTTAACATCTCCTGACTGCAGCTCTATCACACTTGGTCTTGCTTCAACTTTATTCTTCTTAATAGTCATCAAGGCCACAGATTTAAGGTGTTTGATATCCCCTAACATTTCATATCTCTATTGAACCACCAGTTCATATGTCTTTAGGGTACCATAGAGCTTATCCAAGTCTAAGAGATTCATGTCCTTGGATTCCCTAATGACTGTTGTCTTTGGATCCCATGATATAGGAAGTGCCTTCATGAATTTTATGTTCACATCTTTATTAGCATAGGTCTTCCCATACATCCTCAGATCATTTACCAACCTGTTGAATCTGTCAAACATTTCAATAAGTGATTCACCAATTTTCATTGTAAACCACTCATACTGTTGTGTTAACAGTTGCAGTTTATTTTCCCTCACGTCTTCCATACCATCACATAAGATCTGGATAATATCCCATATAGACTTAGACGTTGTAAGATTTATGATATTGTTTAGCATATCATCGTCCAAGTCATTGTAGAGAATACATGTGACCTTAAGATCTTTCTCCACCTTCTCTCTTTCCTTTGGAGTCATCTCATCGGTAGTCTTTGAGACTAATCTTTCAGGGACATTGACTTCATTCACCACTTCTTAAGGAATGAGTTTCTTAGGTACGTGAGGGCCTTCTTCTAGAATCTGTAAGTATTCATCATCGATTTTTCTAAGATGAACTATTATGCGTTGCCTCCAGAAGAAGTATTTACCTCGTTCCAATATGGGAACTTTATTATTTCCAGCTTTGTTTTCTATTGATAAAGATCTTCTAGCAAGTGTAGTCTGCTAGTTAACTTTGATACCAATTGTTGGAACTAAATAAGCTCAAGTGTTTGTAGAAGGGGGGTTGAATACAAACACTACAAACTTTTTGCTCTTTTAAAACTTAATTTACACAGGCTGGAATAACTTCAACAATCAAAAAAACTTTATTGAAATTAAGATGAACACACAAGCATTCAAGTTTAAATAGTTGTATTATAACTTGATGTTTTTCTGGAAATCTGTTTAATCACTTTGTGATTAACAACTACAAATCTGTAATAAATTACGACTTCTTTTTACTCACTCACTAGCTACTTATTTTTCTTTCAAATATTTTTCTCAAGATCTATTACAAAGCTTCCTTCTAGTATTTGAGTGTTATAGTTTCTTGGTCTTTCATGTAACAACTCTGTCTATATATGTAGCAGATCAGTTGGTGAATCCACGTGCTAGACGTGTTGCTTTTTCAACATAGCCGCAGTATATCACATCAATGTCCTTTCGGAGTTGTGTGTCAAACTGCTATTGATTGGTGTTGCTTCTTTTTCATTCTTTGATCTTCATTCATTTAATGCATAAGAGTTGTTATTGGATAACCAAACTTCAAAGAATATTTTCCCAGTTATACTCCTTGCTTCCTTGCCAAGTATCAATGATTTGTTTATAAGCCCTGATGATGAGTGGACTAAGTCATAACCATCCACTGAAGACAAGCCCTGATGAAAACTTGATCAGTGCTTCTGAATCCTCTGATGATAAGTCCCTGATGGAAACTTGATTAATGTTTCACTATTCACTGATGTCAAGCCTTGATGGAGACTTGATCAGTGTTTTATTATCCACTAATGTTATGACTTTCTTGTATCCACTGACGGGTTCCCCTAATTGGTTCTCCTGATGGGTTCCCCTGATGAGGTCATCCCCTAACACGGTATCATAGGGTTCCCCTGATGAGTTTTTCACTAATGCCTTTAAAAATACTTGCACTTTTAATCACTAATACTTTGTTGGTTTTGCCTGAAATGTCTAATGTGTGGAATACTTGAATGCTTAAGTAACAACAGACATCCCCTAACACTATCAAGTCTTTTGAAGTATTCACTGATGACTTGTCTAGTGTAATTTAGTACATCCCCTGATGACTGAGTTGTCCATCAGTGGATGCAAAACTTGTGCGAATATACTAAGGTTTGTAGAATACCTTGAGTATTTACAGATGCACATTTATTCCTTTAAATAGAATTATCATCATCAACATTTGTATCTAACACCAAGAAAACCAAGACAAACAAACCGTGTTGGTCTTATAGGCAGGTTGGTCATTGGAGCAAGGATTGCCCAAATAAGAAAGTGAAAAAGGCAGAATTGGTAGACCAAAAAAATGTGGTGCAGGGTCTTGAAAGCAATGCAAGTGTGGTGCCTATAGAAAACATGGTTATTGGTGAAACATCAGCTTCTAAAACTGATAATATGTATGTTCCCTATGAGCCTACTTTACTAACTACTTATAAATCTCATGATTGATGGATTGATACAGGAGCTAATGTGCACATTTGTGCTGATAAAACTCTCTTTGTATCCTATCAACAGAGTCATGGAAGTTCAGTGATGATGGAGAATGCAAGTGTTGCTAAGGTTCATGAAATAGGAAATATGGACTTGAAGTTTACTTCAGAACGTATTATCCTTGACGAGGGTGCACCATGTTCTAAACATTCATAGGAACATTATTAATGGCTTTAGTTTAGTTAAACAGGGTTTTGAGCTTTCTTTCAAATGTAATAAAGTTGTTATTACACATATTGGTGTTTTCTTTGGTAAAGGATTTTTATGTAATGGTTTGTTTTTAGTTAAACGTGAGCATGTGAATTCTATTTTAGATAATGTGAATGTTTATCCTACTATAAATTTTGTTGAGTCATCTAAGTTATGGCATTCTTGTCTTGGTCATCTAAATTTTGATTCACTGAGAATGATGATAAATTTAGATTTAATACCAAAACATGTCATTAATAAAAAATCTAAGTGTAAAGTATGTGTTGCAGCTAAACTAACAAAGAAACTTTTTCATAATATTGAAAGAGATTTTGAAGTGTTAGATTTAGTACACACTGAGATATATCAGTTCAATGGTGTGTTGACCGAAGACTTAAAAATATACTTTATCACCGTCATAGATGATAGTTTAGATATTGTTATGTTTATTTAATTAAACATAAAGATGAAGCTCTAGAAAAGCTCATTATATTTAAAAACAAAGCTGAAACTCAAACTGGTAAGAAACTTAAAAGATTGAGATCTGATAGAGGTGGTGAGTATACAGGAAATCCTTTTAGTGAATTTTGTCAAAATAATGGCATTGTTCATGAGTAAATTCCTCCTTATACTCCTGAGTCCAATGGGGTGGCTGAACGAAAGAATAGAATCTTTAAAGATATGATTAACAGGATGGTTCTTAATTCTAGACTACCTAAATATATGTGGGTAGAGGCTTTGAATATTGCTTGTCATATTCTAGTTAGAGTCCCTATAAAATATATTAGGAAGAGTCCATATAAATTATGGAGAAGCAGGAGGCCTAATTTAAAATATCTTCATGTGTGAGGGTGCTTTGCTAAATTATTTGTCTCATAACACAAGAGAAAGAAATTAGGACCTAAAACTGTTGATGCAATCTTTCTTGGATATGTGGAGACCTCCTATACTATGAGATTTTTAGTGATAAAATCTGAGGTAGATAACATTCTGGTAAACACTATAGTCGAATTTCGTGATGCAACCTTTTTTGAGGAAGTGTTCCATATGAAGGTTGGAATATCTCAAAACATTTCTGAAAATGATCCAACTCGAACATCTAGTTTCATTCCAGATCATGTGGAAAGGATAACTAATGTGGGGTAGATCCTAGTAGTTTTAAGTCTGGTGAGTTAGAGGAACCTAGGAGGAATAAGTGTGCTAAGGTTGTCAAGGACTTTGGAAGTTATATTACCACTTACAATGTTAAGGATGAACCTCAGACTTTCCAACAGGTCATGAATTCTACTGAGTCAAGGCATTGGAAAGGAGTTGTAAAAAATGAGATGAATTCTATTGTCTCAAATGAGACATGGGAATTGGTTGATCTCCCTCCAAGTTGTACTACAATCGAATGTAAATGGATTTTTAAAAAGAAATTAATATCAGATGGATCAATATATAAGTTTAAGGTCAAATTAGTTGCTAAAGGGTTTAGGCAAAAAGAAGGTATCGACTTCTTTGATACTTACTCACCGGTTGCTAGAATGACTACAATTCGAGTGCTAGTTGCATTGGCTTCTGTCCATAGTTTTCTGATACATCAAATGAATGTGAAAACTGTTTTTCTTCATGGTGACCTTGAAGAAGAAATATATATGGATTAGTCTGAAAGATTTGTAGCCACTGTTAATGAAGAAAAAGTATGTAAACTTGTTAAATCCCTCTATGGATTAAAACAAACTCATAAACAATGGCATGAAAAATTTGATAAGACAGTCTTGTCATTTGACTTTGTTGTGAATAGAAATGATAAATGTATATATATCAAAGTTAAAGGTGAACAAAGTATAGTGTTATGCACTTATGCCTATATGTAGATGATATTCTATTGTTTGGAACCAATGTAGAGATTATTAATGAGTCAAAACATTTCTTGACAAGTAAATTTGAAATGAAAGATATGGGTGTAACTAATATAATTCTTAGCAACAAGTTGGTTCAATCACCAGATGAGATAACCATGTCACAATCTCATTATGTAGAGAAATCTATACTTGATAGATATAGTTATTTAGATTGTAGAATCTCTAGCATTTCATATGATTCCAAAGTAGTCTTGTTCAAGAATGAGACAGGAGTACATGTATCTCAATTAAGTATTCTCAAATTATTGAGAGTTTGTAGTATCTTGCTAACTGCACTGGGCTAGATATTTCATATAATGTATTTAGATTAGCTACATATACAAGCTGTCCAAACAAGTCTCATTGGAATGCTTTAGATATAGTTCTTAAATATCTTAAAGGCACCTCAATCATTGGGCTACATTATGTCAGATTTCTTGGTGTACTTGAGGGGTACAGTGATGCAAACTGGATAGCTAAGAATTTTGGTTCCAATGGGGTTACATGATATGTGTTCACTCTAGGGGGTGGAGTAGTATCCTCGAAGTTTTGTAAATAGACTTTGATTATTCTGTCTACTTTTGAGACTGAATTGTGTGCATTGGATGCCACAAAGACAGAAGATGAATGGTTACATGGGCTGATATATATGTGTTCCTAGTTGTTAGTAAGGCTCTTCCTACAATTGTCGTTCATTGCAATAGTCTGACAACTATTGCTAAGATTGGTAGTTCAAGGTTTAACATGAAAATCAAGAGACACATCCAAGTTAGGTTTAAGTCTATAAGGGGTTTAGTGTCTGAGAAGATTTGAGTTCATTGGTACTCAAGATAATATAGCAGATCCTCTGACTAAAGACTTGAGCATGTTGTCCAAGTTGGGAATGAGACTTGTAACCCAATGTAATTCATCTATGATGGAAATCCAATCCATCTGAGAGGAGATCACTTAAAGTATATTCAATGTGGTAAAAACAAGTAGTAAGAGTGAATTGGTTGTACCTTAAAATTTAGATCGATACTCTACGCATTTGAAGTCTATTCTCTATAAATTTATAAGGTATTTTTACAACAAGTCTTACAACAGTTTAAAGAACTTTGAATGAAATCAAGTCTCTTATACGAGATGAAAGCACTACATCTGTGTAGCCGCAATCGGAGAAAATGATTATTCTTTAAAACATTCAACTCACTTTCTTTTCTTTTCACACTAAAACTAAACTCACAAACGCAGGGTCAGTGATAAGCAATACCCGAATACAGCAAGTGCAGAGTAGTTGAGGTTTTGAAGTTCATTTGGAATCCATGGCGAGGGTTTTCTCTGCTTTCACTTTCAGATTACAATCACCACTCACAAAAACTTCACTACTTACTACTCTCAATTGTTGCTCTAATCCTCCATTCCCCAAATCTCTTCTTCTTCTTCTTCTTCTTCTTCCATTTCATGCTTCTCCCTCCTTCTCAAACCCTAAACCCCCTTTTCCCAAATCTCTTCTTCTTCTTCTTGTTCTTCCATTTCATACTTCTCCCTCCTTCTCAAACCCTAAACCCTCTTTTCCCATTTCATCAAATCATTTGTCCAAGCAACAACAATAACAACTGCAGCAATTACTCCGAGAAAAATCCAAATCTGGATTCGATAATCTTAAGGATGCCCTTCATTTGTTTGATTATATGCTCCAAATGCGACCTCTCCCTTCTGTTATTCTCTTCAATCAACTATTAATAGCCCTCGTCAAAATGAAACACTACTCCACAGCGGTCTCTCTCTTTACTCATATGTCTGCTTTGAACCTTCCTGTTAATATTTATACCTTCACAATCGTCATAAACTGTTATTGCCACTTAAATGGAGTAGATTATGGGTTCTCAATGTTGGGCGGGATCTTCAAGCGTTGTTTGTTGCCAAATGTGGTTACCTACACCACTCTCCTAAGGGGGCTGCTTTCAGATAATAAGTTTGTCAAGGCTGAGGAATTGTACAAAAAGTTAATCAGGTTGAAAATAATTCAACCCGATGTTATAACATTTGGTACCATTATAAATGGGCTTTGCAGAGGAGGCAACACTTCCATGGCTATTATGCTGCTCCGAGTCATGGAAAGCGGCAGTTGTAAAGCTAATACTATAGTTTATAACACAATCATTGATAGTTTATGCAAGGATAAACAAGTCGATGATGCTCTGGATCTTTTGTCCGAAATGATTGTGAAAGGTATACGACCTGATGTCAGAACTTACGGTTCATTAATACGGGGCCTATGTATCTTAGGTCGATGGGGAGAAACTGAGCAAATGTTAAGGGAGATGATTAGTATGCAAGTAGCTCCAGATGTCTATACTTTTAGTATATTGGTTGATGCATACTGTAAGGAAGGGAAGGTAGATGATGCAGAGGATGTGATTAGAGCAATGATTCAAAGAGGTGTGAATCCTAATGTAGTCACCTACTCTGCGCTCATGGATGGGTATTGCCTGTGAGGCAAGATGGAAAGAGCATTGGCAGTGTTGAATAGAATGAAAAGTAAAGGGGTACTACCCAATGTTAATAGTTATACCACTTTGATAAATGGTTATTGCAAGAATTTCAAAGTAGGCAAGGCTATGAATCTCTTCCGACAAATGCCCAGTGAAGGTTTGAAACCCACCGTTGAAACATACGGCACTATCTTACAAGGGTTATTTCATATCGGTAGACATCTCGAAGCACGGAAGTTTTTGTATGAGATACAAGCTGATGGCCTTAGGGCAGACATAATCACATGCGGAATTTTGTTGCAAGGGCTGTGCAAAAACCACTGTATTGATGAAGCATTGTCTGCCTTTCATATGATGGAACGTAATGGTTTAATTCCTAACATTCATATCTACACCATTCTCATTGATGGATTGTGTAAAGATGGGAGTCTTGATAGGGCAAAACATATTTTTGATAACCTTCCTTCCAAAGGGTTGAAACCTGATGTTAAGACATACACAATCATGATTGCAGGACTTTGTCAACAAGGGCTATTAAAAGAAGCAAATGATCTGCTTGTGGAAATGGAAACTAATGATTGTATGCCAAATGATGTCACTTACAATACTATTGTCCGTGGATATTTTCTAAATAAGAAATATAATGAAGCAACTGTACTCATAGACGAAATGGTTGGTAGGGGCTTCTCAGCAGATGCATCTACCACCTCCTTGTTACTGCATCTACTCTCAGCAGCAGAAGACCAGGATCCATCTCTTATTTCTTTGCGTCAGAAGTTCTTGCATTTGGTAGATAACTTCTATCACCATGTTCTCCATTTACAATTTAATCTCCACCAGATCTAATTGGTTTCTTTCACTCTTCTATATGTAATGTCTTGGACTATAATGTACTGCAACATGGAATATTTATGAGAAGCAAACTCACGACTCTACGCTCATGGATGGGTATTGCTTGCGAGGCGAGATGGATAAAGCATTGGTTGTGTTGAATACAATGGTGAGTAAAGGGATAGTGCCCAATTATATTAACTATAACACTTTGATAAATGGTTACTGCAAGAATTTTAAAGTAGACAAGGCTATGGATCTCTTCCGACAAATGTCCAGTGAAGGTTTGAAACCGAAATTGGAAACATACACTGTCTTACAAGGGCTATTTTATACCGGTAGACATCTTGAAGCAAGGAAGTTCTTTTCTGAGATGCAAGCTCAAGGACATAAACCTGGTCTTTTGACTTGCAGTATTTTGTTAGATGGCCTTTGCAAAAACCACCGTGTTGATGAAGCATTGTCCTTCTCTCATGTGATGGAATCTAATGGTATAATTCCTAATATTTATATCTACTGCATCCTCGTTGATGGATTGTGCAAAAACAGACAACTTGATAAGGCAAGATATATTTTTGATAACCTTTCCTCAAAAGGGTTGAAGCCAGATGTCAAGACATACACAGCGATGATCCAAGGACTCTGTCAGGAATGGCTGCTGGAGGAGGCAAATGAAGTAGTTGTAGTAATGGAAGCTGATAATTATTTGCCGAATGCTACCACTTACAATACCATTATCCGTGGTTGTCTTAAAAGGGATAAGTATGATGATGCATGTATACTCATAGATAAAATGGTTGTTATGAGCTTCTCAGCAGATGCAGCAACCACTTCCATGGTGCTTGATCTACTCTTAGTGAAAAAACAGGATCCATCTCTTCTTGCTTTGCGCCAGAAGTTCTTGGAACCATAATTATGGTCAAAATGGGAGTTGAAGCCATTTATATATTGACCTCTTTGTTAGTCGGTTTAATATATAAAATGAACCATCCAATCCTGTTCACCTTAAGGCAGGTATTTTCCATCATAAAGATCTGTTTAATTGGGTAGTTGTGTACAGGCAGGCTTACTGCGTAAGGTCTACAACTAATAATTTGACAATATCTGGTGAAGTAAAATAATCTATTCTGTATCACCATAGTAAGCTTGAAGTTATTGCCCATCTTATTATTGTTCTGTAAACCACCGTAGCATGTTTACTTTCTCAGTGAATTGGTGGTGAGGGAGCAAGAACATTTCCAGCGAAATTCTGTCGGAATGATTCAACGGTTCATGGAGATATCAAGCGATCATTTAGGAAGGAAAGGTCATATATTTGTTAGCTTTTACAAAATCTATGCCGCAAGATGTTTCTCATCCTTGCTGCCTAAAAACTCCCACATCTGATTAAGTTGAGTGTTACTGAAACTTGCCATTAATTGTATTGTACGTGAGTACTGGTGTATATGTCACTTTTTCCGGTGATTAATTATGATCTCAGTGCTTTTGATTCTTTCTAACTGTTATAGAATAATCAAAGAGATTTGTTTTGTACATTGTGTTTGAGGTGTAATATACCAGCATAGTCATACGGGATTTACATCATTCTTCGCTTAAGCATGAGGAAAATTCAGGAAAAAGATTATATAAATCATAAAAGAATCTTATTTAAGCATATAGCCATAACTTGGAGTCCCAAGAAGGTGCTTCTTATATTGAACATATATATATATATATATACTACTCTCTCGTTATAAAATTAGTGATACATTTTAATTCAAAAAAAATAGGTTCACAAGTTCTTATAACTCAAACTTGAATACGAACACTTATAACTCAAAATTGAAGTTTTTTTAAAATAACTTTTAAGACTTTTAAAGTAAAATATCAAAAAGTATATAAAGAATATCTTGAATATAAACTTTTATAGATTAATAATTTATAAACTAATATTTTATAGTTTAATTCACAAATAATACAACATTCGAGGAGAAATATATCTCTAATTTTGGAATGGAAACAGCAGTTTCTTTCAATTTTGCTTTACGTTAACCATTTTGGCAGATCATGTTGATATTCTGAAGTTGCTGCTTTTGAAAGAAACTAGGTAGAGAAGAGAAAAAGTGTGCAAATTCGGTGGGTCTGCATCGGTTGCATGAGATGATTGTGATATATCATACGTTTCAAATATTTAGAGCAGAGTGGTATACTCAGTAGAAGTGCTAAATACTACTGAGCGAGAAAGGCGAAAACGAGCAAATGCTTCTCTGCACCACTCTCCCTACTTTGGCTCCCAAATTCCTGTTGTGAACCGTGAATCTACGAAAGAGGGGATTTCGGTGAGGAGGAAAAATCATTGTTTATTGAGTTCGTGTGGGTGTTTCTTCTCCTTACCCACGTTCAAGTACATCAGGGATAACAGTTTCTGTCGTAGGATCTCCAACCCAAGCTTGGAAGGTTACTGCTTGTTGATTGATCTTTAGGTACACCACTATTTTCTATCTTTTAGTCACAAATTCGGAAAAGTTTGCGTTTCTAGATTTTGCGTTTCTAGATTTTTATCTTCTGTAACAAATTGGACAAAGTAGGGTTTTCTTTGCTATTATGATGGAACTTAATGGTTTAATTCCTAATGTTCATATATACAACATTCTCATTGATGGATTGTGTAAAGATGGGAGTCTTGATAGGGCAGAACATATTTTTTATAACACCTTCCTTCTAAAGGGTTGAAACCTGATGTTAAGACATACACAATCATGATTGCAGGACTTTGTCAACAAGGGCTATTAAAGGAAGCAAATGAGCTGCTTGTGGAAATGGAATCTAATGATTGTATACCAAATGATGTGGCTTACAATAGTATTGTCCACGGATATTTTCTAAATAAGAAATATAATGAAGCAATTGTACTCGTAGACGAAATGATTGGGAGGGGCTTCTCAGCAGATGCATCTACCACCTCCGTGTTACTGCATCTACTCTCAGCAGAAGACCAGGATCCATCTCTTATTTCTTTGTGTCAGATGTTCTTGCATTTTGGTATATAACTTCTATCACTATGTTCTCCGTTTATAATTTAATCTCCACCAGATCTAATTGGTTTCTTTCACTCCCCTGTATGTAATGTGCTGGATTATAATGTACAGCAACTAGGAACTTTTTGAGATGCAATATCAAGACCCAAAATTTGAGGTTCTGTATTATGACATATTGCTTTTGCAGGACCAGTTATATTGAGCCAGTATTGTCGTAGACTTGTAGTTTCATGTGATGGGGTCTATAAGTGTTTGCATTTTTATTTATACTGATTCATGGAAATTCCAGATGCAGAAAATTTGATGGCTCGTAGAATATGTTCAGTAGCATTCTCAGAAATGGTTGCAGCCAAATGTTATGAAATTTGAAAATAATGATCAAGTATTGGAAAAAATGCTCGGCGGAGTAAGGGACTTTGTTAAGTAGGGCTGTGGAGTACCTTCCAAGTAGGATGTTGTTCAATTAGATTTCTTTACCACTTAAGTCACAGAATATAGTTCAGAAGGGAGATGTTACTTACACTAATCAAGTGACGAGGATGATGAAGCCAGAAGTGAGATGTCAAGTGCAGTTGGCATCTCCGTGTTCTAAACTTCTATGCAAGGATGATCAAGCCAGGCAGTCTTGCAATTGTAGATTCAAGCCCTGTTTCTGGAGAGTTTGGCACACATTGAAATGCTGCATATGGTAAGAAACAAGTAGTTTAAATGTTAATTGGAAGGACAGAATCTTAGGAAGCTATCTAGTATGTAGAGGAACTTGATCAGTCACCTGTCTATGTGTGTGTCTACCAGACGACCTTTTATTTCTCAGACATGGACTTACTTTACCAAAAGGTCAGTCAAATTTGATCGGAAAAAAATAAAAAAAAATTGGTACAAGACTTTGTGGTGCTTGTTCGCATGCAAGACTTGGTAGTTTCCACAAATACTCAAAACTAAAAAAAAATTGAGCTTTTTGAGCAACTCACAAGCTCTTCGTGAATAGCTTGATAAGTCTTCAGGTTAAGTTCAATCATGAATCTTCATGATCCAATAATTACTTGGCTTGACTCTAATTCCAAAATTTTCTTACCAACTCAACTTCCAGCACGCAATATTTGCATTGACTTAACTGGATTACAACTCTACTTCTAACAGTAATTTCGCTCAACTTTGTTTTTTATTCTATTGCACATCATGTACACAATTTTTGCAGTTATTGGTGGCGCTGAATGCAGATAGCATAAAAAGAACTCTGATGTCTCCGTTCTCTGTTCAGGGATGATCAAGCACAGGGGTTTGTATGGAAATTTTCAAACCTTGTTGCGGAGATTTTGGGGAACAGCGAAACGACCAAAATACTTTTACTTTGTAGTCAAGTTTACAACATAGAGATTGTCATCTGCACCAATTATTTTACTTGCAACAAAAGTGCTCATCACCTTATGCCTCACTCAAACCCTAATTCTAATTTCACTTCCGTAAATGTTAATACTTACCTTTGTACCGAACTATTTGCAATCTTGAGTTTGCACAATTATTAAAAAAAAAGTTCAACTTTGATTTGAAATGTGTATTGAAAAGGGTAAAAATTGTGAAAAAGTAAATAAGTTAAAAAAGTGAGTGAGGTGACATAAAAATAAATGTTGAAAGGACAATTCAAATAAATTTAAAAATAAAAGATAATGTTGCAAATAAATGAGACATTAAAAAGTAACAAATGAGCTAGAGTATATAACAGAGTTGCACCATGGACGTTGCACAACTCAGGCCCATGCTACAACCAGAATACTGGTACACAAAAAGTAATTCACACAATGTATGTTCCCTTTGCAATCCAGATCCTGAAGCAGAAAAGATAACGCTAAAGAAAAAAGCAAAACAGAACCAAGAATAAGGACTACAAAAATTTGTACGCTGTTCTTTCTATCAACAATTTGTAAATTTATATTTCCCCCTTAATCTCAGCCGTTAAAAAAGATACTCCATGATTACATCAAAATTTCCCTACCGGAATAATTGAGAAAAATAAGTGTGATTCTAGAATATGATCAGTTGTCACACTCAATAACTAAAGTCTA
Organism: Centella asiatica; assembly: GCA_014636745.2. Classification (NCBI taxonomy): domain Eukaryota; kingdom Viridiplantae; phylum Streptophyta; class Magnoliopsida; order Apiales; family Apiaceae; genus Centella; species Centella asiatica. The sequence goes on from CM025786.1 coordinate 28,371,408, forward strand.
GATTAGCTTCTTCTTTACGAAAAATCGCTTCAAGTGCATTATCTGCATAACCGAGACCGCAATACAGAGACCCAAAGACAAAAAACTGTACCATGCCACTCTAGAGTTTGTAGTTTCATTCACTGTTCTCATCTCAGCTTCCCTGCAGGACATCAAAACATAATGAATGAGTAAATACGAAAGAACGAGAAAAGTTTGGAAATCCATAGATGCATTTCCAACCGAAAATGAGAATTACCTGCTTTTCAGATAGATGAGATTTTCATGTATGGACTCTACTGCTCCTTCAAGCTTTCTTAGCTCAAGTTCAACACCCTACCACATGCACGAACAACAAATGGAAAAGGAAAAGGACTTCTGAGCAAACACTTCTAGCAATAAATCTGTAGAAGAAACTTCCTATATTAAAAAGTCTTAGTTTCACCAATAGAAAAGGTTTGCCCAATCTTGGAAAGTGAGGCCTCTGGTGCAGAGTGGGGATCATGGTTCTATATTTATGAAATCAAAATCTATAACAAACATAATCATATGATACAATGGGTCTGAAAAACAAACATTGTTATCTTTGCCATCTTTTATCCTGATAATAGGAAATTCCAAATAGTTTCAACCTAGTAGAGGTTACTGCATGGTTTATCTTTTTCCATTTAGATCAGAAAATTTTTACTATAACCTCCTACACTTGCCCCACTCTTATCCTACTCTTTGGTGTTTTTCTTATTGAAAAATGAAAAGATTCCGAGAAGTTCCTCTGGTGCATTTTCCATTTGGCATTTATTGTGTTACCTCATGAGGAACTCAGTATCTACTTTCCACATGATATGAGAAAGATTATACATGTGCATCAGCATGAAGATGAGAGCTCAATTGGAATAATGCAACCTGTTTAGCACAAGTTGCTAAATTTAAAAATCTTATGAAAGCACATAAAGTACTCAGAGCCCACCTCAATTCTCTCTTTTCTCGCAATCGATTCTCAATCCTTTGCTGCAATTCCAGTTTTCCAGTCTAAGTTAATACTGACAGATCCACCTCCATGCTGATCGACCCAAAAGCATGCAAGGTATTGACCAGCTTCTTTTGTAGTGAATGCAAATTGACCATGTGTCACATTCTCTTTGTTGTGAAGGGTATTCCCGTAGGGTGATGTTACCTGTAAAAAAGAAAATTATGTTTAGTTTGAGAGTACAAATCAAAAGTGATACTGAATTTAGAAGTTACTTGAAAACAAAAATATGATGGCAGATAACAATTTGGTAGGCATGTTATAATACAGTGAATCTGAAATTTGAAAAGCATCTCGGCATATGTTCAGGAGTGAGTTATCACCACAAATGTATTTACTCTTATAGTTACACAAGATCACTTTCACATCACACGAAACTGAAGTTGGTCCCACCAATATTTTGGGGAACTTGTGTAGATTAGACATCCCTATCATTAGGAGCAGCAAGGGTAATAGCAATGTAACTTTAGTTAACAATAAGGTAATACTACTACCTCTTTATGAATTATCTTACAAGTTACAACTATGGATTATTTACAAAAAAGAAGACAATAAATGGCGATAAAAAAAGCTGAAGAGTAATCCAAGATACTAGCAAAATATTGAAGAAATAGATCTCTAGTATCCGGACGTAAACGAAGAAACTTAATTTACATTGTATAATGGCTCAAATTGCCGAAGTACAAAATATCTAGAGACTACCTTTAAAATTTTAAACACTAGACCTTGGTAAGAAAGATACAACCGCATCAGTGATCCTATAAAAACTCAAATTCCCGAGGTACAAAATATCTAGCCACTATTTCAGAAATCTAATCAATAGCCCTCTGTAAGAAAGATAAAACAACCTCAGCGATCCTAGGCCCTCAAGATAAACATAATTCTCGCAAATGATATGTTATAGACAACACTAGATTTTTAGAAAAGAATAAGGACCGACATATGGCATTAATTAATCTAATTTAAAGAATATAGCAATCCAAAGTACAACGAAAATCCTCTGGTGAAGTTTTTGAGTAAAAGAAAAGGCACCTTTAGAAGGAATCCTTTTCAATCTCAGGTTCTAAAGGAAACTTCTCTTTTTTACTCATTCAGGTACCTTAGAATCAAATTAGGGTTTCACTAGTTTACAAATAATAGCTTTTTGGTATTTTAAAATCAGTATGATACCCTCTTGGAATGTGCGTTTGAACAGAAGGAATGACAGGATAGATATTACAGTAGGAGCTATAGTGCTCAACTAGTTACCATAACTTAAGGCCCTAAACAACTAATCTTAAGCTCATTGTACAGCTCTTGACAGCTATTAACTAGTTACTGTATACACTTGGTTCACAACCACATTCTGTAGCAAGCTTGCTGCCCAAGAAGTTACATCTTTATAAGCATCCTTCTGTAAAATGTAAATTACGCAAGTTATATTTAAAGTTGTTTTTTTTCCTTTATTCATTTACTCTATGTTTCTTGCTTTATGCAGTCTCATGTCAACACACCCCAATTGCTTTATGCCATTTGGTTTATAAGTATAATATGAAGGATAGATGACATACCTCACTTGTATATACACACATGGGCCATAAACAGGGGGATCCAAGAAATGATCTCAGCTCTGGCAACAAAATTAAGGGTTTTTTCTTTTAACTGCCATTTGATTTGTTATTTTATTTATTGTCTCTTGTTCCTATTCTTCTTTTAGTGTTCTCGTTTAAGTATTCACCTTTATAATTTATACATGAGTGACAAATGTACTCGATATGCTATATATAGGTGGATGTATCTTATACATGGAGCAAGAAAAATATTAGTCTGGATTGAATTTTTGTATTCTAAGTTTGTGTGAATGCTTTGTTATGTTTATTTTCCGTTTACCTCAACTTCTTGCTATTAGTTTAAGGAAATATTTATTTCAGCCATAGCCAGCTTCTTCAGAATGAAAAGGTTTTGTTAAGTTGACTCAATAAGAAATTATGGTTCAACACTAGAACTTATGAAGAAAAGAGATAGAAGACAAGACAAGGGGTTCTCTGCAACTAAACATAAGAGAAATCAATGGAGAATACTCAACATACAAGGAGGCCTCTGCACATAAACAAAAGAGAATCGACAACGACCACCATGAATGTTGAGCAGTCCATGAAGCCAGAAAGTACCAGTAGCAATGAGTATTGGAGTAAAACATAAGTACATACACAGTACCAATAAATACATGAAAACAGGGAAGAGCAATATGATGGAAACAAGTCACAAAGTATTTTTGGTCTTTGGACTCTGTAATCTGGAATCAGACAAGTATTGGAGTAAAACATAAGTACATACACAGTACCAATAAATACATGAAAACAGGGAAGAACTGGGAAGAGCGATATGATGGAAACAAGTCACAAAGTATTTTTGGTATTTGGACTCTGTAATCTGGAATCAGACAAGTATGCATGGGATACGATAAAAATACAGTTACCTTATAAACTCCTCCAGCTGACACTTCAACAGATTTGGGAAAGTACTATTTTGCCTTTTTACCAATAAAGTTCATGGAATCATCAATTGTCAACCACTTACTTGTCACCATAATATAATCCACTTAAAAAACTTTATCACAGCCGTTTTGGTCATATAAAATTTCTTTCCCAAGGGAGAATGAATAGGAATTTTATTTTTTTATTTTTTGTTTTTTGTTAATAGAGTCGAGAAAAGACTCCAGAACATTTGTTCTGCTCAATCAGAAAAGTCTTCCTCCAATCACTCTACAATGAATTATGCATTAAAAATCCCTTCTGGAATTATAAGCCTTTCACTCTGTACCGAACCACTTCTAAATTTTATATCAGTTAATCCCCAATAAATGCCTTCCTAAAATGGAGAGTGTATATAGCATATACCACCAGCTCTACCATATGAATGGCATCAGCTACATCAATCAAGTAGATTTATAAATTAGATAAGCAGAACAGTAAGACTTTCCCAAGGCACACTATATTTCAATTAAGTTCATCATCTCCCAGAAACAACTCAATTATACACTTCTTCAAATCACACAAAAAACTCAGATATGCTTAATCATTAAATGTCATAATCTTAATATGTAAAATGAGTTATATAAATCATGCACATGAACATAATCGTGATAAGAAGAATGTAAATCATTAGCCAACGTCAATCAATTCAACTCGCCAATTTGAACAAAATCACAAACTCACAAAACACATACGGAGTAGTAATCAAAATTTACCACACACACACACACACATATATATACATGTGAAAAATTGAAATTAGATGCCAGATATCGGTTACTGAAGCAGGGATTATGTGGGGTTTGATCTACCTTGGTGGAAATGGTGGGGGAAGAGTGGACACGATCATCGGGAATGACGACGTAATCGCCGAAAACGACGACGTTGCTATGGATTTCTTCTGTGATACACTTGTTGCCGGAAGCTGGTAAGCTGAACCAAATGGACTGAACCTGCTGGGTTTGTACTAGTAACACCAACGCCGTCAACATCAAAACCCTAAAAATCATCATCTCCATTTGTCTGTATCTGTATGTATGTAGATATATACACCTATATCTATAAAAACAAAAGCTATGGTTTTTTTTTTTTTGGATTTCTGGTTCTTGTAATTGAAGAAAAGACAAATTGGGGGTTTTTGTCTTCAACTGAAGAGTACAATCTGTTGGATTTTCTGGTTTTTTCCCTCGGGAAATCTGAGTTTGCTGTATATTCCGCAGGCTCTTTCATGAAGGTTATTGTAGTGGGCGGGCTTAGTCATTGGGCCAAGTCATCCAACTCGAGCCCAAAGGTGAAATTTTAATTGAAATATATTTTGCATAATTTTTATAATTATTAATTTAATTATAATTAATATAAATAGTATAAATTTAATTAGGATAAACATAATTGAGCTATAGATCGTTCTTATAATCCTATTCATTTGTGTTATACTTCTGTTTTCAAAATATATAAAGAAAATTTAATCCAACGGATTGAAAAAATATAAAATGTGAAATTTTTTCGAACTTATTTACATAATTTTCATAATAATATAAAAATAAATAAATTTTAACCATCTAAAATATATAACATTACATGGTTATAAAAATCGTGTTATAAACCACAAACAAATGAGCAAATTTATATACCCCTCTATTTTTAGTAAATTTTCTAAACAAGTTATAAGTTTGTAAAATTAGTGAATATTTAAAAAAAAATTAATAATCATAATCAAAAATATTTTAAATAAGAATTAATGAAAATAAATTTTTAACTAAAATAAAATATTTAAAATATACAATAATTCAATTAAACTTACTTACAAACAAATCAAACGGCAGTTATAGGTATGGGTGACAATTTTTGACACGACACGACTTAGAAAAGTTTGACTTGATTTATATGAGTTTTGGTCATAAATAGGTTAGCATGCTTAAGACACGACTAAAATAACTGATTGACATGTCATTTTGGTAATCGGATCAAATGGGTCGCAATTAAGTTTGACCCATTTAACTCAATTATCAAAACTAAACAAGTTATTCTTGTAATAATGTGTAAACGGATTATTCGGGTTATAAAATTATGTTTGTAAAATTAATTTTGAATTAACCGTGTTATTCGTGTCATGTCGTGTTCGTATTTTAAATTTTAATTTATTTATTAATTATGTCATATCCGTATTATAATTAATTGTGTCATTACAACGGATCGACCAACATAAGTCAGCCTCCCATTTTTGACACCCTTAAGTTGGAGGGAGTAATACGTATTCGTCGTGTTTCTGACCTCTATTACTAACTAGTGAGCGTTGAATGCCAAGGAGAAAAGGCATGCTAGAGAATATTTGTATTTATTATATTTTCTTTTAGTTAATAATTATTAAAATTTATTATTATTATATGTACAATTTCTCTAACTTTATATTTAGATGTATAAAATATATTTTCACATTAACATAATATCTATAATATATATGAGTAAGTGTAAGATAATGTATTTTAATTAAAATTTGAATTATAAATTATGTTGACTTCACTTCGATTTAATTAAAATTTTGAACACAACTTAAAGAAACATTAATGAATAATTTAAAATATAGTGCTAGACATCATATTCATTGCAATTCTTAAGTACTATATTTTATTATCTTTTTTCTCTTTTAAATTCTATTATCAAATTTATAAGTTATTCTTTTATTGATATTATAATATTTATATGATAAAATTATTAATAAATATGTTAACATTATATTGATAATAAAGTATATAAAGATTTATATTAAATATGAATAAAAATATATGAGATTAAAATTGAATTTACAAAGTCAATTTGACATAGTGAAATCATGAAATTAGTAATATTTGATATATGTGCTAAAATATTTTTGTATCGTACAATCAAAAACAAATTAATTCATATAAATTTGATATTAAGCAACAACTAAACGTACTTTATATTAATTTTTAAAATATAGGAAATATTAAATCTAATTATTAATAAAATATTTAAATTAAATAATAAAATAAAAATATCTTATATTTTGCACGAATTGTAAGTTAATTCTTATTAATTCAGAGACATTCAACTTTTATATTCAGCATTCAATACTTAATATTTATTTAAACAAATGACACCTTAGGGGTGCTCTACCAACATATTATAAAATATAACATAATCTTTATTTTTGGATTTTAAAAATTAAAGGGAGTGTTGATAGCATGTATGTATATGCATCTTGTTACATTCATTCTTGATTAATAAAAAAAAAAAACAGAAAAGCAAACAAATAAAAACAAACCGCCTCTCCCGCTTGGTGCTATAACTCAGACACCGTGACAAAGCAACAAGTCAATGCTTTGACAAAAGAGACTCGTAAGGGGCCCATATGCACTTCCCACCACTAGCCAGATTCCTTCCGCTATGAACGAGATGAATGTGATATTGATTACTTTCCTTTTGCATTGTTTATCATTATTTAAAAAAAAAAAAAAATTTAAGAAGAGACTTATCAAAAAAAGAGAGAGAGAGAGAGAGAACTCAAAATATGAGGAGAAAATTTAGGATCTTAACATGTATATGGCGCGGTTAAGTATGATTACGAACTATAATCACAATTTATTTAGTTCACTTTTGATTATTATCTCGTGATAGATTTTATTACGACATTTCACAATGAAAGTATTTGTTGATTATTGTATGTCTTTAATTCTTTGTTACACCTAACTAATATTATGTTGTGATACTACATACCATCTGGGTTTCTTATATCGTTTGATAACCGAAAAAACATAGGTGTTGACAATACAAATATTTCAATAAAATTATAATATATCAAAGTTTTATACAGAGAATTTTTATTCTGAATTAACTAGTTAGTAATCACTTATACAATTATAGTTCATGAAATATTAGCATTTAATTTAATAGTCGAAGAACAACATCTAAGAGCACCACATTAGTTTTCTTAAACTCAATCTCGTTCTTTATATTTAAAAAATCTTGATGAAAAATAAAAATAATATGAATTGCACCGGTATCTATATTTTTAAAATTAGTTTGATAATGTGAACAATGTATCCTTAAATATATGAAATCACTATTCACATTCATCAAAATATAATATTATTTGGCCAAATTGGGTACATACCCCTCTAAACCTTGCTTATTAGGTATTTACCCATACAAACATTAAATTATGGTATTTATCCATTAGTTCTTTGTTCCCTTATATATTTGCCCAAAAAAATTATTTTTAATCAATAAAAACATATTTCACTTAATAAAAAAAGCTATTAATTTGGAATGATAGATTTACCCTTCATTTGTTTCCCTCTAAATGAAGGATTTACCTGTGCCTTTCCCGCCACATGAAATGAAATATCCCTTCTTTTGCAAGGAACATTCTCTCTCCAGGAAGTCCAATCAACTCTCTATTCTTCCCAGCCACTCTTCCCAAATTTCTCAAACCCTCATGATGGAAGAAGAAGACAATCTTAACAGTGATTACTTTTCATCATTTATCATTCACCAACCAAATCACACAAGTGAAGTTACTATGAAAGATGGGTCATCACGACAGAAATTGAAAACAAGAAGAAAGGAGAAAGAAATTGGTCTCGATCATTTGAGGTACCAAATATATGTGTGATTTGTATCTTTAGTTAATTTATGCATTTACTTTTCACTAGCTATATATAACGATTAAGTTATATATGTGTGATTGATTTGTATCGTAACAGTAACCTAGCCTGACCTTTCGTCTTCATTTTTTTTTTTTTTTTTTTTTACAGAACACTCGGACACTTATACTTTTACTGTTCGATTTATAAAAATACATGTATATAAGTTACAAACTGTGTGCACTACTCACTCTTTGACATGGACTGATTGATCTTAAGTATTTTTTTATTTTATAATCTAGCCTTGACTCTATTTCGTGGGAATGTTATTGTAATGCAAACCAAATTTTGTAATCATCCTAATCCATTATAGAGTTGTATTAACTTACAAAATTGCTATTTTAATTTCAGGAAGGAATCTTGCTTCAAACTAATTGTAAAGTATGGTGGATGTTTCAAATCAATCAGAAATGGCGCAAAAAAGAAATATTGTTTCGGTAGACAACGAAATGTATATTTCGACAAACAAACTTATGGTTATACTGAATTTTTTAAAGAAGTGGCCACCTTCTATCCTTCAGATGAAGATGAAGATCATGAAATTTTGTTGTTCTTCATGGACAAGTGTGCTAGTAATCAGTCTTTCATTCGGTTGGCAAATGATGAAGGTTTTGAATTGATGCTTTCTATGCATGAGGAGAAGAAAGTGATGGTATATGCCACAACTGAAAAGATTGCTGTTGTAGAGGATGGTGCTAATCCAAGGCATGTAGTTGAAGGTCTGGAGGTTGAAAATGAAGAAACAGAAAATTATGAAGAAGGGTCAGATTATTGTCATAGCGAGATAAGTTATCACAGCCGTCATAATGATACTGAGGATGAAGGTGAGATTGACAAAGATTTTGATTTTGAGGGTGAATTCTATTCGTATGACAAGGAGAACCCCAAAATGGAAGTAGATGCAAAATTTCCAGATGTTGTAGCTTTTAGGAGGGCTCTCAATCATCATGTGATTTGTAAGGATTTTGAATACGATTTGGGAAAGAGTGATCCAACACGGGTGACTGCAACTTGTTTAAACCGTGATTGTAGATGGAGGATTCATGCATCAGTTGGGGATGATGCAGTAACTTTTGTTGTGAAGACAATTCAACCAAAGCACACATGTTGTGGAATCAATAAGCGAGGCAATAAGCATGCAACACAAGGATGGGTAGCTGATCGAATTATCAATGATTTGAAGGAGGGAGATATACCAGCAAAACGCTTGCAAACGAGGTTAGAAACAAAGTTTGGCATTTCAATACCATATAAAAGGTTTTGGGCAGGAAAAGAATTGACAATAGAAGAGATATATGGAAAATGAAAGGATTCTTTCATCCAAGTAGGTGCCTTCAAGGAGGAGATACTAAAAACAAATCCAGGAAGTGTTGTGGAATTCATAATAGAACCCGAAGAAGGAGAAAAATGACACTTTCAACGATTTTTTGTTTCACTTGGGGCTTGCATAAGTGGGTTTCTGAATGGTTGTAGACCTTACATAAGCCTTGATGCTTGTCATTTGAAAGGTAAGTGGAAAGGAGTGCTAGCCGCTACCACGGCAATTGATGGAAACAATTGGATGTTTCCGGTTGCTTTTGCCGTTATGGAAGGTGAAAATGAAGATTCATGGGAATGGTTTTTAAGGCAATTGTACAAAGCAATTGAAATGCCACATGGACTTGTTATATCTGCTGACATGCAGAAGGGATTACAAAATGCTCTTGCAAAGGTCTATCCATCGACAGAGCATAGAGAATGCATGAGGCATCTATTTAGCAACTTTAAGAAGCATTATCATGGAGATATTTTCAAGTTTGGACTTTGGGGAGCTGCACGAACTTACTCTCTAGCCCATTTCGAAGCTCTCATTGCTGAGATGAAGAATATAAGTCCGGCAGCCATTTAATATTTGAATACTGAGCATAATAAGTTGTGGAGTAGAAGTCAATTTGGGACAACATCAAAATGTGATTATGTCACCAACAATCTTGCCAAAACATTCAACTTATGGATAAATGAAGAAAGGAACAAGCCAACTGTAGATTTGATTGATTCCATAAGGCAAAAGATAATGGAAAAATTTGATAAAAGAAGAAGGATTGCAAGTACTTGGAAAGGCCTGTTGGTACCTAAGGTGGCGGACGACATAAAACAGATTTCTCAGGTATTTTAACTATCTCAATAATTCTAAGATTCTACTCAAATGAACATAACTCTTCTAACAAAATAAAATTTGAAGCTCTGACTAGTAATTTATATTTTGTTTTAGGCTTTGCATGGATACGATGTGCGTAGAAGTATGAACTATCGTGCTGAAATACATAAAGATGGAGTGAGGTGGGCTGTGAACTTAGAGGAGAAAACATGTACTTATAGGGCGTGGCAAGTGAAAGGAACACCATGTGCCCATGCAGCAACATTTATTGCTACAATTAGGAATGTTAAGTGGGAAAATTATGTTGATTCCTACTTTACAGTGGCTCCGTTTAAAGCAGCTTATTCGTTAGCCATAGCTCCAATGCCGAGCAAAAATGAGTGGATGAGACATTAATTGGATTATATGATACTTCCCCCAATATTGAAACGCCCTCCAGGTAGACCTCGCAAGAGTCGAATTAAGTCCTCTGACGAACCAAAGAAGAAATCTCATAAGTGTACACGGTGTGGCCAATATGGTCATCATAGGAGCATCTGTAAGAATGAGGTTCAGTCACAAGGCAGCGAAGGTGATCATGAAGTGGCCACGATGCAAGGCATGAAGACTAAAAGGTGATATGATTTTCTAGTGAACTTATTGTCTATTGTGATCATTTATTATCTCTAATATTTGATCATTTTTGTTAGGGGTAGAGGCAAAGGCAATAACCAATCAAAGAAGAAAGCATATCCAGCAAGCATTTTCAAAATTCTTCAAGAAGATAAATTATAGCTACAGTTTCTATTTTGGTTAGGTTGAGCAACAAATTAATAGCTGCAAACTTATCGGTGACTTTTGTTTTGAATGTGCTGATGCTCAATTGGATAGTTGCTCCATATTCCAATAGGATATATTAACTATTGTCTTAAGTAGAATTATGTTGAACTTTGGAGCTGATTTTGAAAATGTGAGCTGAGCAACATCCTTTTAATCATACCAGGTCTTTTTTATTTAATGATTGTCGTATATTTCAGTGCTATTTATGTTGAGTTGTGTTTTTATATAAGCATATAAATTCTTGAAGGAGGGAAACAAGTAAGGTTTAGAAAGGATATACTTCATTTGGAGGGAAACAAATGAAGGAGGGAAACAAATGAAGGGTGAATCTGTCATTCCAAATTAATAACTTTTTTTATTAAGTGAAATCTGTTTTTATTGATTAAAAATAATTTTTTTGGGCAAATATATAAAGGAACAAAGAACTCATGGGTAAATACCATAATTTAATGTTTGTATGGGTAAATACCTAATAAGCAAGGTTTAAGGGGTATGTACCCAATTTGGTCATATTATTTTATTATATTTTATACTATTCTATAATCATACTTTAGTAAATATATCAATATATATATATATATATATATATATATATATATATATATTATTTTTATTAAAATGTTATATTAATTTAATATAAAAACTACTATTTAATTTATATTTAAATCCATTACTACAATATTATAATGATTAATTAATACATTAGTATAAAATATCAACATATATATTATAGATATGTTATTATATTATATTATAATTATTATATAGTATTTCATATATAATATATTAATATATTATAATACATAATATATATAAATATTATTTATATATTAATATTATATGTTTTGATATATTAAAATATGATTTATAATATTTAATATATTATTTATATGTATTGATATTTAATATTATATTATATTATAATTATTTTACATATATAAATGTGATATAAATAATGTACATATAATATATTTTAATGTATAACAATACATTGTCTATTACTTACAGAATTAACAAATGTAAACAAATAAAAAATTAAAATATCTTGTTAGGATGTTACTGTCTAAAAATGAATGTACACACTCATCAACTACTCATAAATTAATTTGCATTGTTTTTTATTTTCTATCATCTACCTTGCATAGTTTTTTTTATTAGTCTATAAGATTTAATAAACTAATTTACAAAGTTTTTTTTTATTAGTTTACAAAATTTGAAATTTTGACATTTTTTTTGTTACGTATGAATCTACTACTAGAAAGACATGCATACATTCACACATTCATCGACTAATTTGCAATATTCAAGGGTTTAATTTTTATTGTTACATAAGATGCTACTGTCTAAAAACACTCTGATCAATTACAGTAAAATCTCTATAAATTAATAATGTTGTGATTGGAGAATTTTATTATTTTAGAGAGTTATTAATTAATCGATAAATTAATATTTATTAATTTTTAGAAGTTTTACTGTAATAAAGTTGAATTTTAATTATATCAAAAAATTATTGTTGATAAATCCATTGTACATAATATTAATCAAAACTTATGTTCATTGTTTATTAATAATTAAATATGACTCATTGTACTCATATAAATTTACATTCATGAGCTCCAACTAGATATACATTTAAAAAAAAAAAAAAAGCAATACTAAAAATCATATTTTTCTAAATTGTCTTAAGTATATTTGTAATTTTGAAAAATGTTTAATTTATAGTTTTATTAGGATCATGTATTTATATAGTGATCTTCCGAAAAATTATTATCTTACTATCTTATTGAAATTGACAATTTTTGTAACCGACTCATGTCGAGACAAGATAAAATTATTAATTTAAAGAATTTATTAATTTATCGAATATTAATTTATAAAAGTTTTACTGTATCTTGCAAAATTTTTTATTAATTTGTAAGATTGTATCAACTATCTTGTAAATTTTTTTATAATTTATAAGATTCAAATTTTTGACATACTCTCGTTTCAAAAAAAAAATAATGGATGACCAACAAATCTAAGAAACTGAAATCAATTTAATATTATAAGAACAAGATATAACGGCTATTCTTTTGTTAAAACACTTCCCTATCCCTTTTTTCCTCATCAAAAATACTTTGTACAACATTCTTCACCCTTTATAAAATATAATAAAAACATTATCTAAATCACGAATAAAAGAATACGCCCACTCTCACATTATTCTCCACTCACACACTCCCATTTCTTCGTCTCAATCCAACCCACACCATTCCCAATAATCACGAAAAAAATGGAATACCTAATTTCGCAATTCACTTTCCTCTCCGATCAAGCCCTCGCCGACAAGAATTTCGATCCGTCGGCCATCGAAGACGATCTCATGAAGCTCTTCGAGATCGAGTCCTACAAAGCCTGGGCCGCCATGGAGCTCGAACTCGACTCCGAGGTCCGCGAATCCGAGACGGCCGTCGCGGCGGCGGAGGACGAGCTCGAGTCGGCGATGGAGAACGCGATGGAGGAGTTCCGGCGGTTCGAGGAGGAGATGGAACGCGAATCGAGGAAAGAGATGATGAGCTTGGTGGAGATGGGGGAGAAAGCGAGGAGGATAGGGAAGAGTATGGAGAAAGCGGCGAGCGTGGCGTCGAAGAAGTATATCGAAGCTGCCGTGAATTCTGCCGGAGCTTCCATGAGATCAGCTGTTAAGGCTGTTAATTTTAATTCTAAAAAAGTTCATCCTTCATAAATTCAATCGTTTGGTGGCTGTTTGTTTTGATTCACTTTGCTGAAATCTGCCACTTTGGGGTTTTTTATTTTCCTGGAAACAGAGAATGTAAATCCATAAAACATGGGTTATGATAATATTATTATATCGAATAAATTGCGGAAATCTAGCAAGAAGCCAAGAATGGTTAGTGGTATGTTGTATGGGTAGATTTATGATTCTCGGTTCATTTCAAATTATTTTAATTAGTGCCACGTCCCTCCTAAGAAAATAACAGTATTTGAAATTAAAGTTTATTGAAAAAACGAGTAATATCGGATAATTTTTTTTATTGTTATATAATATTTTATAAAATTTGTCTTTAATATTCTAATTTCATCTTGTATTTATAACAAAATTAATGAATTTTTTTTATTATTATTTACATGTAATCCTTAGTCAAACATACAAAATTAATATTTATAAAAAATTTAAATGTAGTTACAAATGAAGTATATATTTAGTTAAAATAAATTAATTTGTAATTATTTAATTATTAGTTTTAATATTGATTGCTTATATATAATTCTCTATCATTTAAATTATATAATTAGGTGTTTGTTTGGTTATATTGCATGTAATTATCATTTGATTTGATATTGATGATATTAATTAATGTATATAATTTTGATTCAAGTTTAGATATATTTTGGTAAAAAGTAATGTTAGAATATAATTAAAAATATAATATTCGAATTTGATTCAATTATCTTTTTGACAAAATATGATGTTATTGTGACTTCTTTTGGTTTAAATTATAGAGTAAAAGAAAATAGTACTGTAATTTATATTATATTAATCAAAAAGCCTAATCTTTTAGAGACACATTACAACAATCTAAATTCACTAAAATTATAAATTTGGAATAAGTAGAACCTGTATTAATTGATTAAATTGTATCAAGTGATTAAGTTGGAACAAGTTATCTAGATTAAATATTCACTCAATTTATTTGTGAAATACTCTTTATAAAAATATTAGTCATAGATTTTAAATGCTTAGGCAGGCTTGTGAATTATTGAGTGCCATGCATATTTACACTTTGTTTGTGAGTGTTGTTGTTGGTGAGAAAAAAAAAGAAAGAATTTGATGGGAAATTACGTTTTCTTTCAATTTGCAATCCTTGTGAATTCTTTTATTAAAAAAAAAAGTAAAATTTTAATTGAAAATTTTAGTCAATTTTCCTTTCGAATTTCTCCATCTAAAAATATATGGATTTAGATAAAAAAAAAAAACTAAATTGAATGATGAGTAACCATAACTACAAATATAGCAAAAATGAATAAGATGATAAAATTGTAAAAGCTTTTAAAGTTCATTTTTCTTTTATTTTTTCTTCAAAACTCACATGCAACTCAAATGAAACTTATTTAGGATTCTATTTTATTATTTTCTTTTAAATTTAAACAAAACTAATCTAATGAGTGTTTTTTTTTTTTGTCAATTTATAATTACAGTTTGAAATAAAATAAGATATTTGTTGGTGTGAGTTATTTTAGATCAACATATTTATGAACCGTGGCAACATTTTAGTATAGGAGGCCAAAAAGATTTCAACACTGTTGTTGTTTTTTTGTTGATTGAAGGCTTCAAAATTTATGAGATATTGATTCCATTTGCAGAACAAGCTGTGTGGACATAAGCAAAAGGTTCAACTTTGTTGTGTGTTTTTTCCTAGCATGGTGATGAATAAGTGATAACTGATGTATATGTAATTCAACTTTGTTAATCATTAGCTTAAAACATTTTGCCTAAACAAATATTTGCTATCTTAGCTTATTACTGGAGAGCTAGGAATGTTATTTCTTGATGATATCTATCTGAAATTTCATATGATTAGTTTTAATTTTTTTATAAATTGCAATAAAGCTGTTTGATAATGCCCCTTTGACGATTAAGGATGGTTATTCATAAGATTGTCACCATTGTAAAATTGAGGAGTAGATAATGGTTTGATAGTATTGTGGATCTTGGTTTACAAGCAACATATTTGGTTTACAAGTACCAAATATGAATCAACTCATACCTTCTTAGGAGTTGCAAATAGTTATAAGTAATTAATCTAAAAAACTTTCTACAACGGAGATCTCCAAGAATGATAAATATGAAATTTTTTGTTTAAGAAAAAAAAGAGAAACATAGTATTTTGCATGATGGGACTAATGTAAATGCCCTATCATAATACAAATTCGCAGGTGAGTAATGGGATCATGAAGTATAAATGTGACATTGACCTCAAAATATTTTATCAGTTTAGAAATTAGGTGCGGTTTGCATGTATATTTACCCACACAAAACATAGTTGAGAAATTTTGTGTGTTTAGTAGTGTTGGAATGTATCGTCTAATGGTCAATTATGTAATGATTGTGATATTATATGTATGTTATGTTTTGGTTAAATAATAAATTTTTTAATTATGTTTTATTTACTGTGTTATATAAATGTTAGTATAATAAATGTTCTTAGAAAAATGATATTAATTATATGGATTCAAGTATGTGATTTTAGTATGAGATCATATAAGTATGTTATATATCATTATTCTTAAATGTTCCTAATCGAATATTATTGTTAGTGAGACAACAATAATACATTGAGATTAATATGTGAATTGACTGATTGTCACATCTCATTGGTCATAAATATATACGAGATATATTAAATTGATGCATTGTTACCATGTTAGAGAACAATGTACTAGACAGACTCACTATGAGAATTTTAAACTCACTATGAGAATTTTAAATGGAGCGTTATGCTATGTGTCATAAGTAATTCTCATAGTGACAATGATGTAAATCATAAATCATAAGTAATTCTCATAGTGACAATAATGTAATGGTCTTTTAACATGAAGTCATGACATTTCTAAATAAGGAGGATAAACGATAAAGGTGATTGTTGGATGCATCATGAGTTATGTGAGAAATGAGAATGATGTAAATAAATTTAACCGTCCTATAAATGGTGATATTTATAGGCCTTTTGATTGAATGAGATTATAAAATGTATGATCATACTCAAATAGAGATTTGTTTCATATAGTCTACTCAATTATCAAGAAAACTAAGATTAAATTGTGAAGAGGATGACACGTTCATGTCTTAAATTTAATTTTAGATATCACTGTTAAAAAGGATTAAATTACATTGAAACATTTGTCACGAAAAGGTTGCGTCGAATCAACCACTTTATTATTATTTAAAAGGTTGCGTCGAATTAACAACTTTATTATTATTTGGGTAACATGATGTATTACTAAATGTCACTTAATATTTATAATTTTATAATATGATTTAAAATTATTATTAACGTAATAATAATTTACAGGGTCGTACACTAAGAACATTCGTTAAGGAGATATAATTTAAATGTCGATGATTGAGTCCTTTAGAAGGTAATATGAATATATATTTATTTGTATATATATATATATATATATATATATATATATATATATATATATATTAATTAAGTGAGACTTGATTAAAATATATAATAAATATAAAATTCAGATTTTATTCTCCTAATTAGATTAGGGTTTGAAATTACTTTATAAACATCTATATATAGTATATATCAGTTGTTCCCTCTCATTTACGCTTTCTGAAACTCACTTACGCTTTCTGAAAAATTCTAGCAACTCATAAGAGAGAGACTATAATTAAGAGAAAGAGAAACAGATTCAACAATTAGTACTACAATTTTTCTTATTTTGGATCGTAAGACGTTCGTGGAGTGTTCATGTGGATATCATAGTGGTGCTGTCTAGTTGGATTGTGTTAAAGATTCGAAAACGATTAACGCCTTCATCAAAATTTTAAATTCTACAATTTTAATGGATAAAATTTTAGTCAATCTATATTAAATTATTTCGTATGAATTCTCTGAGTTAGAGTTTCGTTTTTTTTTTTTAATCGCTCCATTTTACCATAACCCAACAAGTAGATCGTGAATTTTGTTAATCATATTTATCCGCTATAATGTCGTGGGTTATTCGCAGGTTTCCATCTCCTATATGATATCATTATTCATTGTACTAGAATCTATTTTGTCTTTTAACATGAAAGACTAATTTACCAAAAAGATGCATTATTATATTTGGTCTTTTTTTTTTCTCTTAAAAATTTCAGAGGAATTGAAATTTGCCTGTAATTGAATCCCCTAAAACCCTTTATTGCAACTAACAATTAATTTTTATATTTGTTTTGTAGCGGAGTTTACACAATCATCTATTATAAAAATTATTGTATAAGTTTCGTTTCAGTTATTGATTAGTCTTTTTTCATCTAAACATAACAATAATACTGTTTCTTCAAATTTTTTTAATTGTCATTTGACTTTTTCCCACGTAGTTTCAAGTAAATTTTTATATATATTAAATATTTTATTTTATTTTTATTTATAAATAATATTCATTTAAAATATTTTTGACTATTAATTTTTAAAAAATTAAATAAAATTTTGAAATTGTGTAAAGATTTATCTAAAATGTCAAATGACAACTAAAAAAAATGGAGGGAATACTAGATAATGATAATACAGGTAATGCTCGTTTATCTCCCAAATTATTAACAAAACACTAAAAATTAGAAAATATATTTAAAAAATTAATTACATTTGATATGTACAAAACATTACGGAGTATAAAAAACAAAAAAAAATCACCTTTGAAATATATATATAATCAATTATAAATATATTCATTAACAAAAAAATTTAAAAAATGTATTTGTGTTGTGCACAGGTTATCATCTAGTTCACAATATTATTTTATTATTCTTTAATTTTTGGTCTAAAGTTTATTAAATTATAATACTCTCTGTTCCAAAATATAATATTATTCTAAAATAAAAAGATCTATTATGCTTTTAAGATAGAAAAATTTATACATAACAGTAATCTTTACACAATTCATAATAGTCACTTCAAAACTATTAATGTTAAAAATGCCAAATTTAATTGTGAAATATAATATTTTAGAGATCTATTAAATAAAGTGACATATTACCTACGTTGTACAAAAGAATTATATTTAAGTTTTTATTTTTGTGCTAATATTAAGGTTGCATATTTGTATGAAATTTATTCTATAAAAAATTAGTTTTTTAAAAGAAATTTGTATGTAATATTCAATGATGATAAAATAAAAATATTGTAATGATAAATTTTAAAAGTAAATATTATTATAATAAAAAATTACACAAATGTAATTATTTTTGCATAAAATATCTTAATGTCCAATTAAACTCTTTTTAAAATAAAAAAAGTGTATATTTAATTTTGGAACTGTGAAAGTACTGTATATCATTAAAAATATATATATGTGAAGGTATAGTCCCCGTCACTATTTATGAATAAATTGTTGTATTTGCGGTATAAGCTATGTACTAACTGTAAAACGCGTGCACAACTCATGCACAACGTGAGCATATCCTCATTTCTCAATTTATAGTTGAATTTAGAATACTTTCTTTAACACACATCACATGTATATCTTCATTTCTCAATTTGTAGTTGAATTGAAAACACTTTCTTTAACAGTCTTTTAACTTTTTTGAATTCAAAATATATTTTTTTTTGTTAGATTCTATAATTATGTTCAAAGTACAACTAGTACAAATTTTTTTTATCAAATTAAACTAACATGACTTGCCTTAGTTTTGAATAATACAATTATTATAATTTGTAATTTGTAACAAATTATTAATTAAAATAAATGCTCCTCTTTTCTAAAATTAAAGATAGATTTTGATTTTCAAGTCAAATAATAGCATATTTATAATCTATGAAAGTTTCGAATATGTAAATATGACTTGTTGAAAGTTTTTTGTTATAAATTATATGATTATAATAATTTTATTAACAAAAATAGACTAAATTCATATCAATTTTCAGTTATTATAGTATTTCTTTTGTAATAATAATATTTTTTTTATAATAATGATATATTTTTCTAATTTGATTACTTTGTTAATTTTACTATGTTATATGATGCTTCATTTTTAGTTATTATGTTTTTTATATGAAATTAAGACTCTATATGTCCAGTTATTATAGGGTTTTTTTTCACATTTATTAATATCACTTATTCTAATGTTTAAGTAGGTTACCTCATGGAGTTATTCTTTTACTAATAAATACAAATTAATTCAATATATTATACAATTTCCTATATTATATAATCAAGATCTACGCACAAACTCCTAAAAAATAGATCTTTTCTACTCTTTATACATAATAATAAATTAACATCTACAAATCATAATTGTATTATAAAATTTGTTATCAATGTTAAATAAAATATATAAGGTTGAGATGAAAATTTTAAAAATTGGGACATAACAAAAATATTTTGCAAATCTAACTGTTTTTTGAAACAAAATTTGTTTGCAAATGAAATTCTATTTATTTAAAACGGAAAGAGTAATATTTATTATGTGAAAAGTTAGACTAGTATAAAGTCGTTATTATCATGCTCTAATCTTTTTTATTTTTGTTCCATCAGTTTTAAAATCTATAATGATGTTATTATTATGCTTTAATATTTGTTATTCCTATAAATAAATAAAAAAAATAAAAAGATCACCTCATTGCATATTTGCACCGCCCACCCCATTACTCAACATCTACCGCATAAAGTCATACACATGCGCACGTACAACTGACAATACTTTTTTTTTTTTTTTCTCTATATATGCGAAATTTATATTAATGAAAAGAAAAGGCATAAAATTAATGAGAGACATTCTCTCGGCCTATTAGAACAATGCAATAACTAGACGGAAAGAAAGGTATTCTAAATGGAAACCAAACAGATAATCGAGTAGCTAGCTACAAGACATGGAATCATCCACTGTTGCTCAGATGAGATCAAGGAAACCATTGTGGAAGGGAAACACCTATTCACTGAAGCTGAGTTATCCATAATCAAAGATTTATTTAGCAAAGGTTGATGAAAAAATATCCTCTAAAAAAAGATTATCTATCGATGGGAAAAAAAAATCTTCTGATAAACAATAATCCTCCGATAAATAATTATTTTTCAATAAATTATTATTTACTAATAAACAATTATCCCTCCAATAAATAATTATCTACCCATAATCTATTATCCATTGGCTAACAATTATCATCTGAGGATCAGACGGTACATTTCCCCTCATCTCATTTCTTCTCCCTCTCACTTCCCACGCCCCCGACTCTTCGTACTTCTCTCTCTAGTCTCATCAGCTCTCTTCTCTGTTTCTATATACAAATTTCTCATATTTCTTCAATCATTCTTTTATTTTAATTTTTTCCGAGTCTACAACGAATGAACGACAATTGTGATGGTGGTGGTTGTGTAAACATGAGCTCTTTTTTTATTTTTTGTTTTTGGCTTACTTATTCAAGATCTATGTATGATTTATAGTGGCTTTTGGAAATGTGTTCTAATTTATTGTTCGATGTGTCTTGAATTTTTTGAATGTTTTATGTAAGGGAATTGATTATGTAAATTTTTATTCAATTTTGTTAAATTTTTGCAATTCTTTGCACATATATTTTAATTTTGTTGGGTGCTTATTCCAAATACTGTATAAACCGTGGTCCCACATCTATTTTATTAACAATATTGTTTATTCTTTCCGGTTGGTGTCTAAATTTGTTGGTGATAATACTGTATTTATTTTTAAAAAGATTGTTGTTGGATTTATTTTTAAGGAAGTTTTCCTTGTTCTTATTGCTTCGTTTTTCCTTTCATCTATTTTATGTTGTTGGTGGGTTGCGATCGACGATAAAATTTAAGAGTTGATGGTTCCGTTGTATTATACAACTCGTGTTTTTGAACTCTCTAAACGGAAATCAATCACCAATACGGGAAAGTGTAAAATTGGATATTATTCATATAACAACACCGTATTTTTCTTTTCCAAAACAAATAGAAGTAGAGTTAGAAAAGATTTCACACAATCGTTTGTAAATAAGCTAGCTAACCCAGCCACATCAGATCCACTACGTTACTCTAAGTATAGATAGATGAGGTATGCATACATATTTAACTAAATTATAAGTTGTTAGGTATGATGATGATATAAAAATTATTTAATAATTGTACACTTGTAAATATTCAAGTTATGTTATAAGTCTTAATATATTTACACAAATAAGTATTCACTGATTGACGACTTAGTCTGACGGAATGTCTGGTTGTATTTAATATTCAAGTATTCCGTACATTAGACATTCAGAAAAAGATCAAAAATAGTATCAATTATTAAAGACATAAGTATTTGAAAATACATCAATAGATAAATCTGGTATCAATTATTAAAAACATAAGTATTTGAAAATACATCAATAGATAAATCTGGTATCAATTATTAAAGACATAAGTATTTGAAAATACATCAATAGATAAATCTGATATCAATTATTAAAGACATAAGTATTTGAAAATACATCAATAGATAAATCCGTCAGGGAACCGTCAGGGAATACCGTCAAGGGATCACTCAAATACTGGGGATGTCACCAGTAGATAAATTTGTCAAGAGATACTGACAGGGTATGTCATCAGTGGATGACTTGATTGCCAAGGAATACCATCATAGAATAAATTGACTGTCAGGGGATACCATCAGAGGATATCGTTAGCAGTCGAGTTTGTCAAGGGATAACTTGAACATTGCATCAACGGATGACATCACTGGATATCATTGTGTTTTAACATCAGGAGATCAAGAAACACTGATCTAATTCCATAGTGAAGTACTGATCAAGTCTATATTATGACTTGTCATAAGGGGATCCATAAGCATTAATCAAATTAATATATGCACTGATACTTGACAAAGAAACAAGAGGTATAACTGAGAAGAAATTTCTTGAAACCTGGTGGTCCAATAACAATCTTTACACCAGAAACA
Source organism: Centella asiatica (assembly GCA_014636745.2). Classification (NCBI taxonomy): domain Eukaryota; kingdom Viridiplantae; phylum Streptophyta; class Magnoliopsida; order Apiales; family Apiaceae; genus Centella; species Centella asiatica. The sequence continues at coordinate 28,394,200 of CM025786.1, forward strand.
CATGGAGAACAATGACTGAAATAGAAGCAACACTAGCCAATAACAGTTTGACACGTGTATTTTCGAAAGGACAATGACATGACATACTGCGGTTATATTGAAAAAGAAGCATGACAAACACATTTGTTCTATCTCTGTTTTCCTATATATGAAATAGTTGTTACACGCTACCACCAAGAGTTGAGAGAGAGAAAAATACAAGATATAGAAAAACTTAGAAAAATCTTTGTCAATATTCATGCATTAGAGAAAAGATTTGTAATAGTTCTCGAGATAAATATTCAGAGAGAAATTATAGCTAGTGTGTGAAACAAGAAGGTGTAATCACTTACAAATTTGTGGTTGTTTAATTACCTTGTGATTATACAGATTCTCAAAAAAACCTAAGTTATAATACAATTATTTTAACTTGAATATTTGTGTTCACTTTAATTTCAATAAGTTTTTTTTTTATTATTACAACTATTCCAGTTCGTACTTATTAAATTTTATAAAACGAAAAAGTTATGGTTTTTATATTCAACCCCCTCTACAAACATTTTAACTTATTTTGACATAAGTTGTTTAAAAAGTTTTAAAAATTCAGTGTATTTTAAAATAGTTGTATGTCCATCACAACTATATTATAATTGCAAAATCTAAAACTCCACCTTTTCATTTTTAGAGAGGTAATCGATGATTAACTTAATCAACATTTAGGGCAACCACAAATATTCTTTAAAGTTAATAAATTAATTATACTACGTATGTGATGGTACAATAGAAAAGTATTTATTTATTTATATCATTTTTTATTCAAATCGAGTACAAATCAAAATTTTAATCCAACCAAATTAAATATAACTCGCATTGTTCGATTATATTCATTCTAAAATAAAAGATATATTTTACAACGATAATTTTTAAAAATAATTTTTATGTTAAATATATCTTTGTTATCATGTTATTTGAAATAATGATAATGATAATTGTAGTAAAGATCACAAATAGTGGAGATATTGAAATTAGTTAGAGTAGTGAATAAATAATCGAGTTAATTAGTGTTGTGGAATGACATTTAAAAAATTTCATAACTTTTTATAGTCTAAAAATAAAAATATATATCTAATTTTGGAACAACCAAAAAAGAAATATGTATCTCTAATTTTGGAACAGATGAAATACTCCATACGAATAAATACATAAATATTTGTTTTTCATATTTATTTGTGTTGGCTAAATATTCATTGCTATTATTTTCACTGTCTTATACTTCATCCGTTTCAAGAAAAAATTAACATTTGAAAAAGTTATTTAATACTTTTGCGAAAGTATATGATTAAAATTTGATTAATTTCGATTTGAAAATGATCAAAATTATTAAAAATATAAAGATTCTAATAAAATAAATTTTTTTAATACAAAAATATTATTAAATTATTGTCACAATTTAAATTTTAGAATTTCACAATTTTATATAAATAAAATGAAATGTTATTTTTTTTTTTGAAACCTAGAGAGAAATCCTTTTTCTGATTTTCGTATAATCCACTTCACAAAAACATAATGCACATCCAACTCGGACTTGGAACATGGCCTAAAGATAATGAAAGCCTCTCGGCCCAACGGGAATCATGCATTATGATTCGAAGGATTAAGCTGGCCCACTATACTACCTCGATTTTTGCGCCCCCAAAAAACTCAACTCCGAGGTTTATCACAAATCTAACACTCTCCAAGTTCTTAAGCTCTTCACCTTCTCTCCGCCGGTGCTTGAATCCTCATCGTCGTTCAGTTTCCTCAGCTCCGACCGGCGTATTGTAACTTGCCGTAACTATGTCTCCGGTAATGATCTTCATCTTAATTAATTTTGGATCAATTTAATCATCGCGTTTTAGCTCAGTATTTGCAAATCTGAATTTAAGTTCTCATCGGATTCTATTTAAATCAATGGAAATTGGATTGTATGATTTTTTTTTCCTGTAAAAATTTGTAATTGAGTTTGTTCTCAAGCTGATTATTGATGTTTTTGCTGTATCGGTTCATTGATTTGAATTGTTTTTTCTGGTGATTTTAGGTGGGTAATAAAGATGCCTCGGCAACTAAAGGTATAATTTTTATTTCTTGTTTCATTATTTTTCTTTTTGATTATGTGATTGAAGCGTTAGTATATGACCTGTCCTTGCTTTTATTGGTTCTCTCTCTCTCTCTATACACACACACACACACACACACACACACACATACATATACATACATACATACATATATATATATATGCCAATGTTGTTTGACTCAAAAAGTTCAAGCATATCTCTAATTAATGGATTTTACATATTTTTGACTGTAAGAAATCAACTTGTGATAAATCCCATCCATAATATAGAGAGCACTGTGTTTTGTAAAGATATATCTCAATTATGAATGATTTGGCACTGCTTTGGATAAAATAGTTGAATTCTTTGCTGCACTATTCTTTTGGTTGAGAAAATCTGACCATTGTTTATATTACTTTATCTCAGAAGAAAAGTCTGGTCCGAGTGAAAATTCCTCACAAGCAAGCTCCGTAGAGACACAATCTGGACAAAGTACAGCATCATCCATGCCAGGAACTGGGTTTCCTGGAAATCCCTTTGATTTCTCATCTATGGCTGGCCTACTAAATGTAATTTTTCTATCTTCTTTTCTGGTCCAAACGGTTAATTGATCATTGTCATTACCTGCTCTTCTGGATTTGGTATTGTGATAAACAATATGCAGAAGATTTCAAGTACAATTTGTGTAATATTATATCAAAATATCCTATATAATATCAAATTTGTACTTAATACTAATATGAAGTGGGCTGTGCTCATTTCTCTTTGTCTCCTTGATGTACTTAAATTGACATCATCATCCACTGGCCACTGGGGGATGGATATAACTGCCCTTATTATTTTTATTGTGGATGTTGAATAATGTCCTGTTGTCAGGAAAACTATAATTCTATTATCAGGATCTCAATCCTCTACTCAGAGTTCAGAAACAGGATCTAGGCATATTTTGAAACTTGTAATTGGAGCTTTTCAACTATCCTATCGCAAATTAGTTTCTTCACCTAGATGTCTTCTCCACAATCTGAGCAATCTATTAGGAAATATCTCTGGTGTTCTGCATTAGTTTTCAAAGGCCCCAGAAAGTTTATGTATGGTTATGCTGCTTTAATATTTAATTGTCTCTGTAATTATGTTATTCTCTCTCAATTCGAGGTATCATTTCCTTGTATTTGATAAATTTATTCAAAAGGGAGAGGAAAAGGATGTGTTGGTTCAATGGGATTGAGTTCTTTGTGTATAAACTCTGTTCGATGAGAACTTCTAATACTTTGTTCATGGTACACCTTATTTCAATTTTCTTATTGTTATCCTCAGAAATATGCCAAATTTTTTAGAGGCTTTTGTTCACATACATGCATACATTGTATGTAGTTTTTTTTTTGTGTGTGTGTGTGTGGTAGGGGTGGGGTGGGGGGCTGTTGGGTGAGTGGTGTGGTTGACTGGTTTCTAGTTTTATATTTCATCTTGCACATGAGTGGCCGCCCTTTGACATTTTCTAATTTAAGAAATGTAAACTATTTCTTGACATTTCCAAAAAGGATTTGAAAACAAACTTAACCCGGCATTGCCGTATATTAGGCTGTCTTTGAGACTGATGAATATTAGAGATTTCATTTGGAGACTAGGAAGGTCAAAACTCCATTCAGTTGACCACAGTTCAAATTTGTAGATGGCCAACTGAATAGCTATAACCTGATTTTAATTTTCCCCTCACGAGAGATTTGTATAATAATGATTCAGGACCCAAGCGTTAAGGAATTAGCAGAACAGATAGCCAAAGATCCCTCATTTAATCAAATGGCCGAGCAGCTCCAGAAGACATTTCACGGTCCTGGAGCTGATGATGGAATCCCACAGTTTGATACCCAGCAGTACTATTCCACCATGCAACAGGTTATGCAAAACCCTCAATTCATGACCATGGCTGAACGCCTTGGCAATGCTTTAATGCAGGTACATCCAACTTCTCAACTTGTTTGAACCTCTGAGGTTGATCTTCAGAATAAGAAATAACTGCCATATGGCAAATTAACTTTATTTCCTCTGTGTTTCCAGGACCCTTCTATGTCTCAAATGCTCGAGAGCTTGTCTAATCCAGCACAGAAAGATCAGCTTGAAGAACGAATGGCACGGGTTAAAGAAGATCCATCTTTAAAACCTATTTTGGACGAAATAGAAAGTGGAGGTCCAGCTGCAATGATGAGGTAATAGAAGCTTCTTGTAGCTTGTACTTTTTTAAATAATCGTGTTCTAAATAAAATATACTGAGATAGATGATTTAATATATTTTACATTTCTATTGTTCTAGCGACTAAAATGTACTACATATATATGGTGTCGTATGTTCTACTGTTTTCTATTGCTCTAGCAATTATCTTAAATAAAATTGCTTAACCTTCTTGCTAGAACTCTACCTGTACTGCACTGATTGCCTAATACAATCAATATTGGTGTTTTTTCACTACTGCAATGTGATTGATTGTCTCAAAATGCTGAAAGAAGATCAAGTGACCTAAATATATGTACTTTTCCTTTCCATGCATTATGTGAAATTTGAATGTTATCGGTATGTATCTTTCATTTGCCCTGAAGTATCATATAAGTGAGATTTGACACAATGACAGTAGAACAGAGGTGTGGCTGCTGGGCGCTTGATTTTAGTATAAACTTTGGCAAAGTTGAGGAGTAAACTGTCCGTTTTACTCATGAAAACATGTCTGACAAGTGACCAAATGCTCCTATCTGTTCATGTAAGATACATTAGAATTATGCACATGGAACTTCCTTTATGCAATGTTATGAGTCTCATATATACAATGAATTATGTTTAAATTCTGAAGAACATTGTCATTGAAGATAATTGTTGTAGTTTAGCAATTTGTACCATATTCTTTCTGTCATTCTCTACCTAGTTTATCTGTGGTACTAATCCTTTTTTTGACATGAAATTATTCAAAATGTTGCATTTTGTAAATGCATAATTCTCTAGATGTTTGTCATATTCATATGCAATCAAATTTTTTTTTTCAGGTATTGGAATGACAAAGATGTTCTTCAAAAGTTGGGTGAAGCAATGGGCCTTTCTGTTCCAGGAGAGTCTGCCACCTCTGCTGAAACTTCAGGTGTAGGTGAAACTGACGAAGCAGAAAATGAGGATGAGTCTATTGTTCATCACACTGCAAGTAATGGTGATGTGGAGGTAACCTTGCTATCTGATTGCTACTGTCTTAGATGCTGTTTGGCCTGTTAGTATGTCTTGAAAGTTGGCAACTTCTATATTTTCCTCCTTAATAGAAGAGAAAATTGGGTGCATTAACTGATTCCTCAGTGTTTCTTTAATTGGTTTTTACTTTTGCGTGGTAATTGTCACTTTGATGTAGGAGCAATTCAAAACTCATTTAGAAAAAAGGTAGAGATCTTCCCTTAAAATTTATCATACAACAGGAATAGATCTTTGAAAAGATAATATATAATTAATAAAGAATATAAAGACTGAGTCTCAACATCCTAATATTTATCTTGGGTCAGTGCAATGATTAACTTTGACCTGAGGTTTTGTTTCGGAAAAGTTATGGGACTACTTTATTTTACCAGATCAATCCATCATCAAAAGTTTCTTGGTGTAGGTTTCTTCTTTCGTTGTACTTGATGAACGTGAAGTTACTATGCAATGTTTAACACTACCATCAGGCTAAATTTTCTCTGTATGTGCAAATTGACTTGTTATTGCTTTATTATAATTAGGGTTTGAAGAAAGCACTAGCCTCTGGTGCTGATAAGGATGAAGAAGATTCAGAGGGAAGGACAGCTTTGCATTTTGCATGTGGATATGGTGAGGTACGACGATCGACAGTAGCTTGAAATCCTTTGACCCACTACTTTCTGTATATATGTATTTTTTCTTTTTGTAGACATTACCTGTACTAGGTCAATTATTTCATTTTGCTGATTTGATCTTTGAAAAGCTACAAGCTCGATGCTTTATATCCCTGAATCAAGAGCTTACATATTCTCTTCTTTTTTCCTTTACTCGTCAAGTGCACAAGGTTCTGCTGTTTATGTTCTACACTCGCAGCTTTTCTCTTATTGCTTCTTCACCCCCTTCCTCTTTCAATGGACTTGTGCATTCAGTTGACTAATTTTCAGGACTTAGGCTCGTTGGCACAAAAACTTTTGTAGTACTTGGAATCCTACTTTTCAATTATGATAATCCAGTTCCCTTTTCCTCTGTTTATCCTGATTCCTTAACTTGGTCATTTTTTACGTGGTAATTCCCTCTTGTTCTGTCGATGCCCTGTGAAATAGAATCTACTGCCTTTTTTGGTTACATGGGGAATAAAAGTCCATGAAACATGAAAAAGAACCAACACCACAACCTACTAAAAGCTCTCCCCCATCAAATCATCAAGGAGCAAAGGTTTAACGCCATCCGGAGGATGGGAAAAACGAGAAAGATTGGCTACACCAATAGATTCATTGGCAAACCTATCTGCACAAATGTTCCCTTCTCAGAACGTATGGTGCACACGAACATACCAGTCCCTGTCACAGTTCACAAATTGCCTCAAACAAACTGACATATTTAATTGTTCCCATGTTCCTTTCTCCAATAGTCTCTACCAAGAGTAGAAAATCCGCTTCCAAGATAACAATCCGCAAGCCCAAACCCCAAGCCAACTGCAAGCCATAAAATACCCTCCACAACTCAGCCTGAACAGCAGAAGAAATACCAACCGGACACATGAATCCTCCAATTCAATCCCCACTATAGTTCTGAATAACACCGCCACAGCCGACAAGGCCTGGAATCCCTGTGAAATAGAATCTACTTTAATTCAATAGTTTTGCATATGAACATATTAGTTTAGGAGATATACCTGTTCACACAATTTTTTATTCTGAATTATATCCCCTATCTACCTCTTTGACCATAGCACAGTCTCTGCTTCCTTGCGTTGTAAAAGAATTAGAATAGCCTCATTGGTCTTATTTACAGTTTTTATTGTTATGGGTGATTTTGTTGTTGAAAAATCAGCTCCACGTGTATTTTAAATCAAAGATGTTTGGAGCATTATTTAAATGTACATGGATAGGTATGTGAGGCCATGTATGTGTAATGTCCTTTTCTGGTCTAGTGTCCATCAGGGAAGCTTGAAAGCATACCTGAAAATAACTTTAGTTGATGCCAATGTCTTTCTTTGTGTTTTCTATGAAAAAGAATTTTTTTAATTCACTTCTTTGGAAAATAGGAAAATGGAAGGAGTAGGTGTGCTTGTCTTTTCACCACTTGATGGCCACACAAGTAGGAGAGATGTTTCTCAAGATTAAACTTTCAATGCTCCAGACTCTCTTTAGTATAATTTGTCAGCCTTTTAGTGAATTGAGGTGTGGTATATATTGCCGAGTTGCTTATAACAAAGCCAGAAGAAGCTGGAAGATGGTGAAAATTTGCAGCAAAATACCAACATTCTCATTGTGCTACCAAAGCGCAACGTGCTAGATAAATAATAATTTATTACTTCTCGAGCTATTAGACATTATATTTGATGAAAGCCGATTTCAGTTCCTCTCCAGAATATCTTTTCCTTTAAAGGGGAATCATATAATATAATTCACATGCTTGGGATAATATAGAAGTCCTGCAATTATTCTCTCTGCTAATAACAAGTCTATGCACAGAGTTCATGGTAGTGTGATGACATGGACAAAATGTTTAATCCTATCCAAAGCAAAATTCTTACAACCATTATGTCTAGATCTTTTACGGAAGCCGATAATTGTTCTTTTGGCACAATTTCAGGTGAAATGTGCTCAAGTTCTTCTTGAGGCTGGAGCAAAGGTGGATGCCCTGGATAAGAATAAAAACACTGCTCTTCACTATGCTGCTGGCTATGGCAGGAAGGAGTGTGTTGCACTTCTTCTGGAAAATGGTGCCGCTGTGTAAGCTATAAGCTATTTTCTTTAGCCAAATATTTTTGTTGCCACTCAACTTATGGGTACATAAAGTTTGTTTAATTCATGAAAATTTCTCGTTGCAGCACTCTACAGAACTTGGATGGTAAGACCCCAATAGATGTTGCCAAATTGAACAGTCAGCAGGATGTGCTCAAGCTTCTCGAGAAAGATGCATTCCTATGATTCAGAGATCACAGCATTTTCTCAAATTGTACACTTGCTAACTTTTGCCATATTATTTATTGGTTGTGCTAGTGTTCAAACCAAAAGTTTTTGACCAGGCTCGATGATGTTAAATTTCCGAGTTGTTCTCATTATGCTATGATTGTTGTTATCAACTCAGTACTTCAAGTTTGGAGTTAGATTTTGAGTAGCCTGAATCTATCCGAGCTATATCACAGAAATTGATGTCAGTTTTAGTGAATTAGTGGTTGGGGACAAAAAACTTGCATTCAATTAAAGTCGCAGGTAAAAATTTGAAGAAGTCGTTGAATATGTATATATTTTTTGAAGGAGGTCACTGCCTTGATAGGCGTCCACGAATTCATCAACAATCAACTCACAGATATTTCATGTAGTCCGTAAGGTTTGAAATCCAAGTCTCCTGCTGAAAAAGAGGAAACCGATGACTAGCTTGGAAACGGTCAGCTCCATATTTGGAAGTTAAATGTTTCGAAGAAGTCATTTTCACACGTGGAAGTTATATGTGGTAACTTCTGGTAATTCTGTTCAATTTAATATTGGACAAACCGGAAGATAATTATGTTTGATAGGAGTAAATCAAAATGTTGTCGGTAGATAGAAATGGCAAAACAATTGTCCTAGTGTATGGTTTGTTTAAAGATTTTGGGTTGGGGTTTCCAAAAAAATAAAGATTTTGGGTTATAACCTCAATAAAAAATAAATAAAAACTGAAGTAGTGAATCTGAATAATTATTCCACATACTCACAACATAAACGTTATCTAATTTGTGGTTTGTTGTTAAAATTACTTAAATTATTAAAAGATGTGAATGTCTGGTAATGAAAGTCTGCTTCTTATTATTTAGGACAGAATCAACTAAAATCTTAAAAATTTATTTCATATTCATTTTGATCTATAGAGGAATAAGTTATAATTTAATAGTTTAATATATCTACTATATATATATATATATAATTCTGTGTCATATTAAAGTAAAATAGAGAAGTGTGTACATTTTTCTATGGGATATAATATAATGTTTATAATTATGTAAAATTAATATATTTTGAAGAGTTAAAATATATTAACTTCTACACTATTATAAAAAGAGAGCACGATATTACTTTTTTTTACCGAAAATAGGAGGGATATTATTGATATACATGGATGAGAGTTTTAATTATATAAAATAGCAATAGGAATTATTACAGCCACTTTAACGAAAAAAATAGTGACCGCTTATTTAATAGTCACTTATTTGTATTTTTCTCTTATAAAAATTATGTAAAGAAACTTTAAAAAAAGTTCAAAAAAGTTAATGTTTGTATCATATAATATTGTATGTTGGCATTCTTAAGAAGTCTAAGGCAGTGTATATGAGTTTTTAATGAAGAGAAAAGTAAAGATGAGAAAAAATTAAAAAAAATTCTTTTCTCCTTTGTTTTCTTTCTTAAAAAACTCAAAAACAACCTAATAATTTTCTTTTCTTTTCATTGTAGTTTTAATTTCTTTTCTCTTCAATTCTAAACTCCAATACAAGGGCTAAAAGCAAATTTGAAAAACACGTATAAGTTTGTCAAATTTACTTACAAGTATTTTTGTTAAGTTTTGGTGTTTGAATAATGCTTATAACTAGACTTATGAATAAATATATAAGCTCGAAAGATTAATAATTATTTACTTATGGTTTTCACCTTATAAGTCAGTCGAGAAATAAGCATGTTTCTTAACTTTAAAATTTAGAATCATTGCCTTATTGATAATTATAACATTTAATTGCTAATATTTGCCAAACATTTTTCTATTTATTTTGACTTTTACAATAAAATTAATGTCAAACACTTCCATTTATAAAAAAGAATTAAAATGCACTTATTTTTTATTAATAATTTTACTTATAAGAAAAACTAAAAATTCATCCCCAAACAAGCTCTCTAAAGGCCCCAATTTCCCAGCTGCTTTGAACACCTGAAAACAAGCTAATCTCTCTCTCCATCTTCTTCCTCATACTCCCCTCTTTCGTGTTAGGGTCTTTCTCGATTTCCTTGCAAACACCAAAATTTACTGATCTTGCAGGTGATTCTACTTTTGCATATAACAATCTGCGATTTTTTTTCCTGTAATCTGCAATATCTAAAGTGAATTTATAGGTATTCTATATTCAGTTAATTTTTGGATTCTAATGTGGAATTATGGTGTAATTTCAGATTTTGCAGGTGATATTAGGTAATTTTTGGAGCTGGCGAAGTGATGGGAAGGGATAGAGGTAGGGATTTGTCTCGGTCACGGTCACGGTCACCGTCGTACCGGCGGAGATATTCACCGTCACTTTCGCCGGTGGCTCACAGGTATAGCCGCCGAAGCCGCAGAGATAGAAGCCGATCTCGTTATTCTTATAGCAGGTGATACCCTATACTTTATACCCTCTTTTTCCTTCTCTCCACCTGTATCTGTCTGGTACATTTTGTATTGTTTACATAAGTTTCTAAGTTATTAATTAATTAATTTGAATTTGATATGCTTAACCATTTTTAAAATTTGTTGATTTTTATTATTCTTTGTTTTGATAATTTGAGGGTTTTATAGAAGTAGAATTATGAAAGGTTGATGGTTAGTGATTACGGATGCATATAACTTGCATTTTATAAAAACTAGTTAGAGGAGAAGTGGTTATTGGATATGGGATTCTTACAAAATTAAATCATCCTCCTTTCGGCACCTGTGTGTGTGTGTGGGGTTTTTTGTCTTTAGACATTTTATATTCTGTGCTGAAAGAGTCACAGATGCATCTACAGTTTATTCTCAAAGTACCAAACTTGTCTTGAAGAATCACGGGAAAGAGATGCTGATGTACCGAATTAAATATATTCTCAAGATATTGGATACATATATCTGTATCTATTTGGAAGACATCTTACATTCATTTGCTAGGACATCCATTTTGATGCCCTGTATTATTTTAAATGGAACAAATGTCACATTTTTCTGACATTTTCCCAACTTACTATACTTAGTTATTTATCTTTGCATAGTATCCAGTATCAATGTATTAGAAACAAGTATGTCAGGACCTCAAAAGTATCAAATTATTTATTTATAGTTTAGTATCTAAATAATTGTGAAACACCATGTCCTTAAAATTTTTGTGCAGTAATATTTTCTCATGATATTGGCTTCTCTGTTTTAGATGTTCTAGCAGATGGCTTCGATAGTCAAGTTCTGTACCTTGGTTATTGCTCATGATATGTTGCTGGCTTGAGCGTTTGACTTTCCATGAGCTTCTTGATAATCTACCTGCTTACCGTTGATGAACTTCATGATTTGTTCAAGTGTAGTTCATCATGTTATCAGTGTAATGCTTATAATGACCGGTGTAACTTCATACTAGAACACTCTCTGACTAATATGAGGTTTCAATATTTTGACTGAATATGTTGAAAGATGCTAAATAAAAATTTTGGAGAAGCACTTTTCGAATGTAATATTAATGAGTTAGAATATTAAAAGTTTTTTTATGGAAAATTAAGAAATCAGTTGCTTCCCTTCATATGGGGAAGTAAGCAGGTGATGGATGCCGGTGGGTGTCTTTTCGTTGCTTGATTGTCATTAGCGGTTTCTTGTGATAAAAGATGGAGCACACAGTTTTTTCTTAGCAATGTAAGAGGTAACTGTACATGTTTCTATATTTATTGCAGTAGATGGTGGGGTGGTATGCTGCTGCGTGGTCTCTTGTTTGATGCCCTATATTGCAGTTTCTGAAATGGCTTTTTTATTATACAGAAGAAGAAGTCGTTCAATATCACCAAGGCGCCGCAAAAGCCGTTCACCAACTCCAAGACGACATAAGAGTCGTTCTGCCACACCAAAACGTCATAAGAGACAACGAAGTAGGTCTACCTCGCTGTCTCCTATAAATAGATCACCCAGTGCTGGGTCACTAGAGCGCCAAAATGCTAGTGAAAAGTTGAAAATAGACGATGAAGAGAAGAAAAGGTATATCATACTCTTATCCTTTCTATTTTAATTATTGTCCTTTATTTAATGTTTGATTGAAGAGAAAGACGTGCACTTCACAATTACTTTGTCATACCTTGTTATTCTTTTGATTTTCTATCCTTTTATTTATAGTTTTAAGTTAACATTTTGTGCTTTGCATGCTCCTGACAGTTACCCAAATTTCATTCATATCTGAATAAGCCAGCCGATCTAAGTAATCATATCTTTCTCCTCATATGTAGATAAACTCTATTAGGATTTACTTAATAGTTAAATCATTGTATATCTCAAGAGTGTGGTTAATGCTGTATACACTACGACAACTGACATTGTTTTAGGCAGTAATTTAATGGATCAAGCGTATTTGTAGTCAATGTTGCTATGTTCGGAGTACTTCAAATAAATCGCTATTACACATTTGTATGCCCATCGTTTTAATTTTGATGAAAGGATATTATTTAACTTTTATTATAAAGCACACTTAATTCGTTGTTACTTTATTGATGCGGCATCATTGTGTTCATGTTCATGTTCTGTGTTTTTTAGGATTATTATTATGCAGGTGTTTCTACATTGAGTTGTGTGGTTTCTGTTTGATTTCTTTGACCCTATGCTATACTAGGACAACACATATTCTACAAATGAGTCCTAGAAGCTAGAGATATAATTTCATCTAATAGGAGACAGAAATGCAAGTGTCTTGGGAAAAAGATTAGGATAACACTAGGAAACTAGTTAAAGTACCACCTCCATACTCTAAAGGGTGCCTTGAGTACACTCCAAAACACAAATTAAGGAGAATAGTGAGTGTGATACAAAAAGGCGAATATGGAGAATAACACAGTTGAGCTGATTGGTCTGGCTAGTAGAAGTAACAATCAAGACAGTGAATCAAGACAATGAGAGATAATTAGTCACGCTATGCTTTCAACGTTCTCTGTTCTGAACCAGTCATGTAAAACAACTTATTCTTTTGGTTGCTGTAGTAAATAGACTTTTTGAGACTCATTTCCTTTGTTGTTGTTTTTGTGATATTATGATCTGGGTGGATATCAGCTGCATATTCACAGGGCACCATAACCAAAGTTTTTGGGTTCTTAACTGGTCTATGCATAAGAATTACAAGTGCCCTTAAGTTAATATTTTAACAACTTATACATTTCATCTCGTGGGCAGAATATCTTTGTCTTAATCCTAATCATTGTTTCAAGACCAATATATACGGCTATTGTAAATGCTGCTGCTTCGTTCCTGCCTTCCTTCCTTTCCTCATTATTTCCTTTCCAGTTACTTTTCATCCTTGTTCTCATTATTGTGTCTGGAATGTTAGCTACAAATTGTAGACATAAATACTTAAATAGTGTCAAAGGACAATGATTCCTTTTGATCCCGCGGTTTTGGTAAATTACGCTGATATGTAGCAAGCTGTCTACCAGCCTGTGTGTATGTTACGCATGTGCTTATATATAAAGAAATATGGGATAAAGACACACATACGCACATGTGTTTCCATATATCTATTGCATATATGACATGTACTTAGACCCACGCAGACATCTGTACGTATACATGTCTACCCATGCATACACACACAGAGAGAAAAATAAAATTGATGTCACTCATAATGTTTTTCCTTTCCTGCTAGCTTTTTGCCTTCACCTTTATATAAATGGTGTTAGCCTAGATGAGCACATCGGCTCCTTTCTTGCTTTGCACAAAACAGTTACCGGTTTTCTCAAAATAAACCAGTAACCAGCTGCTGAACCCTTTGGGAAAAGAAACCAAAAATTATTTCGCTTATGTAACTAGTGATATGAAAATTTTGAAATATCGAATCACTAATTACGATCTAACGTTTTTTTCTCTTCAAAGCAATGATCCAACTTAATCATGTTATTTACTTCAAATAATAAAACAAGCAATAAAAATCGTATGTCGTTAAATTATACAATGGCATGAAGAAGAGTGGGGCAGTGATAGAAATTGATTTGGGGATTGAGGAAGAATTAGGATCAGTGGGAGACAAACTGGAATGCTTGGGCTGGATGACGCAGAAAGTAGAACCAATGAGAATACCCATGAGAATAAAGAGAGGTCTCTGTTCTATGAAGATGCAGTTGATAGATCTAGGAGAGGTCACAGTTGTTTTAGGGTTATCGTAGTATGGAACATGCTTGTTGAAGGACTTGGAGCTGTTTCTTTGTCCTGCTTGTAAATAGGGCTGATTTTTTGTGCAATTGCAGACTTTTCAATCAGGGATTAATATAAAGATCTGTGGTGTATTTATATGATTGTACATTTGCAAATGAGAGGTTTGCAAGGGTTTGATTTGTAGAGTATTCTCTTGTTGGTGTTTGGCAGTTGGGTCATTGCCTCATTAGATTTCTCCTCTTCCACCTCCACCGTTGTATCCTAGCAATAACTGGCGGTGCTGGTGGAGGAGTATCAGTGAACTTACGCATATTAAGGCTTCTTAAACAAGGACTTTTGTGTTCATCCAAGGGAACCTTTTGTGGGTTGGGGATTTCAACCCTGTCTGAGGTTCTTATTTTCCTCTCTCCCTCTCAGGCTGGTGAAGGGCAACTCTGTCAGAGATCAAGTTATAAACGCCAATTAACTAAACCAGAAACATCAACTCTGTCGGGTGAAGGGCAACTCTATGTTGTTATTAATATGTTCTGCTAACTAGAATCATCAATCGACTAAATTAAGTTAGGTCGCTACACTAGTTGCGACTTTTCTAAATTATCTTGTTTCTGGCTACATTAGCAGCATACTCTTCTCAGAGGGAGTTCAATCTCTGGTTTATTTTGAGAAAGCTGGTGTTTATTCTGTACAAACAATGAATTGAGTCGATGCAAATTGTTGATGGAATTAACTTCCGGGTTTGATTTTGGATTGCACTTATATAGCACCAGCTTCTGGCTCAAGTCTAAATTCAAATCTTGGAGTGACCTGAGTTTAAGCCTTTTTATCCACATTAAATTATGTAATTGACTTGGTGTGAATGATTCCACAACCACCTGATACTTGCTTCATTGTTGTTGCTCTGTATGGTTGTGGTTATGGCATTAAAAGATGCGGTCATTTGATTTTTGAAGAATGTAGACTTTATTCATATCGAAACTCTACTGTAACATAAAGATTAAGTATTTGGTGATCCTTTTAAAGCTGCCACATGTTACTTGACATTCTTCTCCACAGGCTCTATTGAAGGAAGATATTGCTATATTTCGACTTGTGATATATGATGATCACATTTGGTGCCTCTTTATCTACTGTTGACCAGTTTTGATAATCTTTTGTTTGGATCAGGAATCTGTTAGAGGTATGCCTTAAAAGCATAAGCATATGTATAATACATTGTCAACGTGAAGGTTAGTTTACCATTAATTATAGAATAAATTTAAGAGAGAATAAAAAAACAGCGAAATAAATCCTATGACATATCATTTCAGCTCTAAAGTGTATTCTGATAAGACATTAATGGTTGCAAAGAATGCATTGTTTTCCAATATATTTTGTGTTCATTTCCTGCTTAAACTTTCTGATGTTTATCAGGCGTCAGCAAGAGGCAGAACTGAAACTTTTAGAAGAAGAAACTACAAAGAGAGTGGAGGAAGCGATAAAGAAGAAAGTTGAGGAAAGCTTGAAGTCTGAGGAGATCCAAGTGGAAATAGAAAGGCGATTGGTTGAGGGTCGGAGGAAACTAATAGACGAAGTTGCAACTCAACTTGAGAAAGAGAAGGAAGCTGCTGTAATTGAGGCCAAACAAAAAGAGGCAAGTATTTTGGTACTTTTGTAGTCACTTTTTCATTGCCATTGCTTTTGAGTTTTACATGGATTCTTCGTTTCAGCTTGAAGTACCGTGTCCGACAACCGACACCTACACGAGTGCGGGTTATGAGCACTTCATTTTTGTATTAAAATGTGATTTTTTTTTTTGTGTTTGTCATGTTTTTCAAAGTATCCGTATCCATGGAGAAATGGAGTTCATGTAACTTTAGTTTTCTGCTTTAATTCACTTAAACCACATTTGATGGATCATTTGGTGTTTTACAAGGACCATAACTTGGTCTCTCTTCATGTTACAGGAAAAAGCAAGGAAAGAAAAAGAAGAGCTGGAACGGATGATTGAAGAGAACCGCAGGAGGGTGGAAGAAGCTCAGCGAAGGGAAGCAGAGGAGCAACAACGGAGGGAGGAAGAACGTTATAGGGAGTTGGAAGAGCTTCAAAGACAAAAAGAAGAAGCTTTGCGAAGGAAGAAACAGCAAGAAGAGGAGGAAAAGTTAAACCAGATGAAGTTGTTGGGCAAGAACAAATCACGGCCGAAGTTGTCTTTTGCACTAGGTTTGAAATGATCAAAGATCTACATCGTTGATTATGGCTTCTTCATTAAGTAACTATATTCCAGTTCTCTCATCATCCCTTTGGTGTAATGTAAACCAATTTCCATACAAAAACCTGTTTCTGAGTTATGATTCATGTATTGTCCAGCTCTCTCTCTCTCTCTCTCTCTCTCTCTCTCTCACACACACACACACACACACACACACACACACTCATACACAAAATATATGGGATGGAACGGTGGAAGACGTGCTTCTCGTAGAATTACAAGCATTATTCGGTGACAAAAACATTATTGCCTAAAAGCGGCTAAGAATTTTCGGATTAAGCCCAACTCTTTAAACAAAATCACATATTAGAAAAACACATTAATAATATTAGGTGTAATAAACAGTGATAAAAGTACATTTTTATCCTCCAAAATTTCTCATTTTTCTATCTTAATTACTCTTAATTTAGTCAGTTTGACATACCTTCGTGTATGATTCTTCTATTTTCTTGTTTTCATCAAAAAAATTACATTAAATCACATTGGCATGTGTAAAAATTTTGAGGAAAAATTTAAGCCCAAAAAGTTTCTTATTAAGGAAAGGAGTAAGTTATAAGCTCACTTTTTGATGTCTTAGCTTCAGACAAGAAATCCATTTCAAAGTGTGTTCGCTCACGCCTTTATGAATTTCAGTAATTAGGCTTTTATGGATCTTTGTGAAGAAGATAAAGCCAGCTAGATTTTTGCAATTATGGACCCAATCTCTAACATTCTGCCCTTTCTACCTGCAGTTTATGTTGCAGACAAAAGGTCAAAAGGACACCTGCTTAATTTCAAATATGATTTTCTTTTTCATTTTTTATCCCTTAAATCAATGGGAGATTAATGCAACCAAAAGTTGATGATGTTTGTATTTATATGAGGCCTACTTTTAATTTTAAGGGGTATAATAGAAAACTTAGTTATTAAAATTGTTTTATCTTAAGAAGAGTGAAGATAGTACTCTCTGGGTTCATAAATAAGTGATTTTTTTAGAAGATAAAGTATGTTTAGAAATATGTATCATCTAATTATTTTCAAGAATAAATAATTTTCCTGTATCAAACTCAACCAATATGTTTTGAAAATTGCATCATTTGAAGCTTATAAGGAGAACATAAATGAAATGAAAGGTATTTGGGCACTTTTTTAATATAATTATATATATATATATATATATATATATATATTAATCTACTAAATCACAACAAGAAAACACGTTCTAGAGGATTTTTTAATTTTATTTATCAATATTAATCTATCTAATTATACGAATTGAACCTATTATGTCTATACTAATTATATGAATTGGGCCTATTATGTCCATTTACGTATTGTTTATATTTATTTATTTGTCTATCAATCAATTTATTTATACTAATTTATATTAACAATAATATTTTATGAATTAGATTAATTGAAGTAAACTTATTTACAGACCAAGTTACAATCAAATTAATCAAAATATAATAAACCTAATTATTAATCTAATTTATATGATTGAAATCACTGTGATCAAATTGATAATCACAAATACTAATATGATTTACCATGATTAATAAATGCTAACTAAGTCACTTATAATATAAATTATTAATTAAACTAATCTATTCAAACAAAATAATTACAATTAAATCAATAATAATAAATTATCCATGTTGTATACGGGTTTTCAAACTAATTACATACTATTTATTTCAACCTTAAATGACACATTGACATGTATAAATAGTGGAATCACTTCTTTTTTTATATATCAAAATTCAAAAATTTAAGTGAGAGAGATTTCTTAATTCAAGACAAGATTAGAAGTTACAATCTAATAGAAACATTTGCTAAATTTTAACTGAACTAGTCTAGCTTAATTAACACGAGAGTGTTATTTTATTTCACTCATCTTTCAAAGGATCGACATCGTGAGTACATAATAGTATTAATGTATTTGATTAGTATGACTAAACCACAATTAGAAAACATAGGAATGGCAAATGTTTAAATTAGAACCAAAAAAGTAAAATAAAATTATATATATATATATATAGAGAGAGAGAGAGAGAGAGAGAGAGAGAGATTTTCGACACATGAAGATCTTCATTATTTTTCAAACACAACTTGAGAAAATAAATAGAAAAGATTGGATAATGATGTAATAGCATCCATACTATCATTTTTAAATCTAAGAAATCCCAGTTTCAATTCTCACTTCTCATCCCACAAAAAGAAAAAAAAAAGCATGTATCCTATACAGTTGAATAAAATTCAAACACACCTATATTCTAAAGAGAACATAAAATATCTGAAAAAACTATTAAAGACATTTCTTCTACAGTATTATTCACTCACTCACTTTCTTCAAGCTGCAACTCTGTCAAACACACACCCCACAAAGAAAAAAAGGGGAAAAAAATAATAATTTGGAGTCACTCATCATTAAGACATGATTACCAACTACTACACTACTACTACTACAAAACACTGTGCTGTAGTGGTAGGAGTAGAGTAGGGTTGGTCCCTACATGAAGTCAAAACCTCCAACCTACCCATCCATAGTCCACACCCACACACCTTCTTTCCCCTCAAATTTAGAATTTATTACTTTCAAACATTAAAATTTAAAAATAGCGTGATAATTTTATTAAAAAAAGGACACACAAAATAGAATACAAAATAAGTTGACATACGAGATTTCACACACTAAAATTTTTGTATACACACTAATGTTTAATTTTTAAAAAAATATTATAATTAAAATAGAAGTGTATAACCCACGAAATAAACTTTTTTAAAAAGAATTGAAAAATGATCAGAGATGCCAAGAAATATATGGAATTTTAAATGAAGCTCCTCCCTTCCACACGTCATTCGCCCATGCACAGAAATCGAGGTTGTCTTGTCTCCGCCGGAGTGGGACCCACACCCTTCCCCTTCATTCAATTCGATCGCCTGGCTCGAGACTGTAAGTACGATACCTACTAGTCGCGACCAATCTGGACCGTCCATTTTGTGCGGGCGTGGAAATCACTCGCGTCGGCTGTTGAATCGTCAACATCGTCCCGATTAATTTCCATCTCGTCGTCAATTAATATATATATATATATATATATATATATATTCCTCGTAACCGGGCTCATTTTTATTTTTTTTATTTGATGTTTTTAGCAGTCCACGGCTTGTAAACCGCTGACAAAAGAGAAAAAAGAAAAGGAAACCCGACAAAACCGGTTAGCGTCTAAGCCGGAATGTAGTTTTGCACGAGAATAGAATTTCTTCATCCTCTCTCCAAACACCGCCTCTCATTATTATTGCCTTTATTGATCGGAAAATCCTACAAATTCTTCTTCTTCTTTTTTTTTTTTTATGGAGTTGGAGTGGAAGTTGATTGGATTGTTTTAATTTGTTGTTTTATATTATATATATTTTTTGAATTGATAAGTGATATATTATTTATTTTTTTCATAGTTAAAAATAAAATATTAAGAGAATACATTATAACCTTATAAAGAATAAAATAGATGATAAAATAACAACCAAAAAATCCATCTCATTCCGTCAGAATGGGGCAAAAGGGTTTAAGTGAAGTTTAAAGCAAGGAAATGACATCCTATCTTTGTGAAAGTTATGATAACATATATATGTAATTATTTTATAACAAAATTTAAACAGACATTTCAAACAAGATATCTAAAGTTTATTAATCTCATAATAATAATAATAACAAAAATAACAATAATAATACCTCCATTCTTTTTGAGTTTTAGTTACTATGAAAATATCATTTTTATGTGAAACTCAGTATGTATTAAATATTTTAAATAATTTTAATTTTTATAGTATTAATATTTATTTATTATATTTTTATTATGTGTAATAAAATATTTAATGCGGACTAAATTGTACTTAAAAATACATGCGAAAAGTGGATTCAAACACTTTTTCGAGGATGAAAGGAGTAACAAATTTTTATTAAAACTACACATAATTTTGTGAAGCTAATCAAATAAAATAAATAAAAAAATTTACACATAAATAATTAACATTTCATTTTATACTGATATCATTCTATTTCATCTAATCAACGCACTATTATATTTAAGCAATTTTATAATTTATATTATTAGAGTAAGCATTTATATTCGGAAAAACTTTTAGGATAAAAAATATCCTTTGTCGTCTTTCTAGAAACAAGTTACCTTGTGACCAAAAAGATAATGTTATTTAGACTCACCTTTTAACTTCTAAAGAAAAAGCTGCTACCTTTGGCATCTGAGCAAGTTAAAGAAGTCAATTCCTCACCAAAGAAAGGCCAGAGGATGTTGAGATTAATGAAAATAAATAGGGTCATGGATTGCAAGAGTAATATACTTATATTATTATTTAAATATAATTTTCTTATTATACAAAAAAAACAATTTTGGATTATTAATATGTTTCCATGGCTCTCCACATAATGTGTACTCCACGAAATTCTTCCGGTCCATTTTTAAAAATTACCCATTTATTAAAAAATAATATAAATATTATTATCATTTTATGATTAATATTGATGTAAAATTTCTTAATAATCATTTCCTATAATAAATACTATAAATATTAAAAAAAATGAATTTAAAGAGGCATATTAACTAGCATTAAACATGCTAGTACTTTAGGAAAATATACATCTTAATTTTCGCTGAATGAATCCTAGCCTGATATTATATATACTAAGATTTATAAAAAAAACCAAAAATGATAATATAATATACACAGAGGAAATAAATAGTGTTTTATACACTTATATATCGAAATAAATGTGTATATAAATTGATGTGATTTTTATGTGTTATGGAATTAAACAAGATGTGTCGTCTACATCCATGTTAATTTGCATGTGTACTCTATTTTTTCGGTAATTTATTAATTCACATAAATAATAATAATAATACTAATACTAATAATAATAATAATAATACTAATAATAATAATAATACTAATACTAATAATAATAATAATAATAATAATAATAATAATAATAATAATAATA
>CM025786.1:28415820-28439166 GCA_014636745.2 Centella asiatica
ATAATAATAATAATAATAATAATAATAATAATAATAATAATAATAATTTTCAGAGCTTGGTGATTTACAAAGTGAATAATGAGTTGAATTCTTCTCGGTTCTATTTGCCCCAGTAAGATTTGATTTTTGGCATTATACCATATGAGTTGTATCGATCTTGTGTTAGCTTTTTGTTTTGCTATGTTTCATGACACCTTACTTTCATTTTTGGTCAAAGGTAAATTATTAAGCAATAAGTTACTAGAGGTAAAACTACATATATGAGACAATACACATAATTAAGACCAAATAGAAGACAAATACATATATACAAACATACCCTAGAAATTACAAAAAGGGGTTGTACTATGCAGAAATATGAACCAACATTAGTAATAAATGATGATGAGGGGTAGTGGTGTAAGATATCTATACGATGAATTGAACCGCAAAAACGACGACATGGTAGTAGAGTACTTTCTTATTTATTTATAAATTAATTACTTGTTAATTAATTCTTTAATTAAGTTCTATTTCCCACATATATATATATGCATGTGTGTTTGTGTATATATATATATATATTGACTTCTAAATATACTTACATTAAGCATAAGGGAAAAAATAAAAAAAAAGGAGACACAAAATTTTGTTTAGTACGTGTTGGAATTTAATTATGATGCATTAGTTATAATTAAAATTAAAGAACAAAAATGGTTAAATCAAGATATATGAAAGACAACTATTTTTCAACCATATCCATTAAGTTTATGTTACTATGTTCAATGTTACTATGTATTTAACAAAATTACAATAGTAATATAAGATATGAGATTGTAACATAGTAATATGATAACATAAATTGCAAGATAATACTTTTCAAATAAGAACACCTACCAATAATTTTCATTGAAAAAGAATGGAGAATGTATTATAAATCAAACTGTTCCGGCTTTAATAGTTTCAATTCGAAATAATTAAAGCATTAGCATTTCTCTTCGTTGCAATGTAATTATATATATATGGTATATGTAATATGTAGTATGTTATATCTATATGATCATATGTATTGAATGTTATATATTCTAAATCTTAAAAAACTAGAATAGCATTTAAGTCACTTAATTATAAGATCCACATTAGCATGATGTATAAGAATTTTATTGATGCAACCACAGATAGTTAAATATTACTGAGTATACATAATTAAGAAATTAGTTGGACTGTTTTATATATATTGCCTCATATTCTTTTAGCTTTTAAAACTAAAATTAATGAATAAAGAATTATTTGTCAATTTTAGAAAAAAATAATAAGATATAAGACGACGGAAGGGATGAGACAGTTCAACAACTTTGATTTTTAATGTCGTGGAGGCTTTGAGTTACTTGATTATTATGTTTTAAAATTAGAGATATGTTTTTTTAATATAATATGATATTATTTATTAATCTTAAAAATATAAAAGTATGAAAATTGGTATGTAAAAGCATTTTTTTTAATGTAATTGATGATGCGTACTTCACTTCAAAATTATTATTTTAAAGTGAAAGTTTCGGTACTAGAATTTCATAAAATTATTTTACATAAAGAGAAATGTACGTATAATTTTGGAATGGACGAAGTATTAATCAATATAATTATTCTGCTAGGGTTTCAACCCCGACACACATATATAACCCGGAAAATACTAGGATGGTTTGATTATATCATCATTATATATATATATATATATTATTGTTATGCAACCACCAACTCCCACTTCCTTTATCTTCTCTTGTCCAAATCTCTTGATTTCATCTCTCTCTCTCTCTTCCTCTTACAAACCCTAAAGTGATATATATATATATATATATATATTCTTCACCGATATATATATATATATATTGTTAATTGTTGGATGAAAAAATTGTAGAATGTGTATGTTTGTGGGGGATGTTGTCTGGCTCGATGCATTCACTTTTGATGATGAAGAAGAAGAAGATATATATATATACATACATATATGTATATAATGAAATTGATCACAAAATAAGTGACGGCGTCGGACCAGGCTTCATTCCTTTCAAACCATCCATTTCTTCCGATTTATATATACATACCAGTATATATATATACACTAGCTAGTAAGACTTACATATGTGTGTGTGTGTGTGTATCTAATCTCCACTCTTACTGCATATTTTCCAATTAATTGTGCATTGATTTGAGAAAGATGGGATTTTGATATATGTTGACATTAATTAATTAGCCGCTTATAGATGTTTGCTAGTAAGAATTTTTTAATGTAATTATATTGCAGACTAGAGGGTTTCAGCCTTCTGGCTTCAAATTAGAGGTGTCAGATTCGATTCTCATCTCCCTTCCGGAAAAAAAAATTAAAGTAATGAGATTTTGATTATTTGACGGAGTTTTTTTGTAATATTATTGCAATGTATTTATTGCGGTGTCTAGAAATTTTAATAGAATATTTTTCAGCAATGTGTAAGCAAAAGAACATGATTAGAGACCCCAAATCTTTATGGGTTGTGGATGAAGATATATATTGATGAAGTTCTCAATGAAGTGGATAATATATATATAGTAGTTAGACAAAATTCACCAATACATTTGAAATTTGACACCCCCCCCCCCCCCCCCCCCTCTTGATTCCTTTGTTTCTTTCTCTTTTGCTAATTATTTAAATTTATTTTTTTGATCCCTTTTGTTTATAGGATGGGTGCTTTTCTTTCTTTTTGTATTGATTTGGCCCTTTTTCTTTCTTTTGATGGAGGGGTGGGGTGGTGGGCGGAGAGGGGGAGGGGCGGGGGGGGGGGGGTTGTTAAATTGGTCCATGCATAGGTTAAGAATGTATGGGATGAATAAGAAGTCTAAAAATTAAAGACAGTAGTCTAGCTGAAATGATTCTACAATTACTATGAGTATTATTTACAGACCATAAAGAAGTAATATACTCCCTCTTTAATTATAAGTAGGAATTGAAGTTAAAAAGGTTAATTAAACTGAAAAGAATGTTTTTAATCAAAATAATAGGAGATGAGTACATATATATTTACTCCATCAGAGAGTCTAGATTTCAGCGCAAGTACTGGCCGGCCAAGCTTTAGTTTGTGAACAATACCTCTTATAACATCTATCCTCCTCTACTCCTCCATCTACAGTTTGTTTGTTTGTTTGTTCGTTCGTTCTACTAATACTAATACTAATACTACACTACGGTACTACTATATACTAGCTAGCTATCCTGCCCCTGCCTAAATATTTCTCCAAATTGGTAAAACTGCATGTATGTCCATACTCTACCTAGCCCACTACTTGCTTAAACTTACTAGAGCAAATCAATCAAACTTTGTTTATTACTCCATTTACTATATAAATATATGTATATGCATGTATGTGTATGTATGTATTCAAGTCATGAAATCTTTTACAGGCCAGAACTCCCACCATTCCAAGATAAAAATAACATTTTAGAATAAGATTAATTTAAAAAAAGAAAAAATATTATTTGTATAATTTTTTCATTGTAATGTTATATTTTTAAAATTTATCATTACAATCTTCTTACCTTAACTTTTAATTAAATATTCACGACAAATTTCATGAGAAAAATGTATTATCAATCAAACATGAAATATTAATATTTTTCAAAAATCTAAATATTGTATTACAAAAAAAAAAATTCAAATATTGTTGTTTTTGTGTAATGGAGAAAGTATAAAATTTATTATATCTAAGCTAGTCACTTTGAAAACAATATATATATATATATATATATATATATATATATACACACATATATGTGTGTGTGTGTTTTCTCACATATGCAACCAACCTCGTAGTTTATTAGAAAATGATATTATATGTGAAATGGATTTTAAATCTAAACTATCATTTTATATTACACATTAGCCCCAGATGTCCCAGATGTACCTTGTATATATATTGAAATTAACTTGGTATGATTTCTATTGTATATAGATCTACTATTTTTCTTAGTTTGACGTACACCATTAACGTTTTTAATTAAATAATTGATGACGTACGTACTTTGTTGATTTCAAACTAATTATTATATTTGTACCAGTTAGACTGATTTTAGATAATCTACAAACATTTGATTGCGGTGACGCGCGTGATGAGATATACTGTTTCATGAAAGGTTTTAGTTTTATTCACAAATTAATAAAAAAGAAAAAATACTTGTCATATACTTTATCAAAAAAAATATCAATTTCACTTGAATTCGTTAATAACTGTTCAACTCTGATCTTAATGAGATTAAATTATTTGAATATATAGAATGAGGGTGGAGTATGAGATACACTTTTTCACCTCATTTAACTCCAACTCCGTCTCGTTTATATATAACATAATGATTTTAGAAAAATTTATATAAGAAAATCAAAAGAAAAAAAAAATATATTAAATTTAAAAATATTATTCGGAGTAATGGAACGGGGGCGGGGGCAGGTTAAGTATAGACATTAACGAGACAAGACTAGTTTGCATTAATGAGATAAGACGACTTTGGGGGGATTATGCATTTTTAATACGTAGGGTTTGAGAACGATTTTCTCGTCTCATACTTATATGTATCTCGTTGTCATACTTACTCAGTCCATCAGTTCAACACAAAAATTATAATTAAATTTTTAACGGATATTAATATTTCGTATTTGATTGACAATTACATGCATGTTCAATTCATTAATTTTATCATAAAATTTGTTATAAATGTTTAAATAATAATAAGATAAGAAGATTATAATAATAAATTTTAAAAAATATAATATCACAAGAAAAACATTATACAAATATAACTCTTTTTTAAAATAAATTTTATTTCTAAAATATTACTTTTAAAAAAAATACTGCTTATAACATTAGAAGATGAATTAATTTGATAATAAATTATACATCAGAGTAGTAAAACCAAAACTCATTTATGACCACGGTTAATAATTGTAATCTGTGCAACAGAGTTTTGATACTCAAGGAATCATTTGAACATGATTGTAAAAAGATTATAAAACAGAAGCCCTAATAAATAAAAAGAGAAAAGGCTTCCCTATCTATTAGCTACTCTCTCCTCTATAGACATTAATGATATTGAGGTACAGCTATAGTGAAACACAGTCATTCAACTGAACGGCATCTGTGTAACGTACAAGCTTGTCATTTCTGAAGTGATCTCTCTCTCTCTCTCTCTCTCTCTCCTCTCTCTCTCTCTCTCTCTCTCTCTCTATATATATATATATAGTGTCTGTGTGTGTGTATACTATTTTGCCATTTATCTCTTGAATGCCAACTGTACCAATTTGGATTCTTTAATTTTTATACTTTTCCCCCTATTAATGTATGGAACCAAATCTAACAATTATGTCTTCCATACTATATACGTACAAAATCGACAGCCACGATCAGTGCAGCGAAAGTGAGATATATACTTTGAAGATTAAATAATCTACAAATAATCTATATATAATATATACAGACAAATTCATAAAGCTATCTTAAATTTAATTTAAAATGTGGCATGTGAACATATGCTTGACTTTTTACATTTGTTCTAGAGTAGTACAATTGTCTTTTAGGTTTATAGAGATTTGTGAGTTTTATGAGTGAGTTTGTTATTCATGGATTTATTGTACTAGCTCTTAATGTTGGTACAAGCATAAGCTGATAAGAAAATTTGATGGTGAGAATACCGACGTTTATTGGTATGTCAAGTAACAAAAAAGAGTAGATTCTCTTTTTAAATTAGGTCTCGAGTAATCTATATATCTAATATGATGGTGAGTCATAGGAACTAACTAAAATTATTAAGAATAAATTTTTACATACATACTATTCTATAAGAAAAATTTATAAAATGTATAAACATGAGAAAATTGGTGCATTAATTAAAAGAAGAAAGAGAACAATAAAATTATCCATATATCAAATTTACATTGATTTGTAAATTTTCTTTATGAGTTAGTTTATTTACATAAATTAACAAGTTCCGCTATATTGTCAAAACTATTAAGCAAGGATTTTTTGTGGAACAAATGAATAACTTTTTACTTTAAGCATGTACATCTACATAGTCGTTTTCTTTTCAACGTGCAAGGACTAGTTCTTGGTGGCAAATGGCAAGAATTGGATCTATACACAAGGATGCACGCCTACATTATTTTTTTTCTTGGCTCTCTTGTAGAAGATATGGCTAAAAAGAACAGGAGACTTTCTCAGCTACAACATGATCTCAAAAACGTTTTTGATAGGCAACTCTCTCTAGAGGACACAATTGACAAAGTTTGTCAGAGAGCAAAAAGAGTTGGGGTTGGGTGATAAGCAACCCTTCTCCTTCCTTCTTTGCCCAACACACAACAAAAAAAAACAAACTACGAGAGTCAAATGGTTTTGAGTCATGAATTGACCACAGGACCTCGTTCAAGTTCAATAAGCGGACCGTATTAAAAAGGACAATCAGTCACTCTTAAAAATCAGCAAATGATTTATCATTCAATTGAATGAATGATCGAAAAATAATCCACTGATATTACTCTCATTTTAATATTTCTTACTTTGTAGTTGTACATAAGCAAAATATGAAAAATCATACTTATTCTTTATATTTCTATATTTCTACCCATCTCGGAGATTCATCCCATATATTATTTCATCTTTAACATCAAAGAGTGGTTTAGAGTCACTGAATTAACCATAGATCCATGTTCAAGTTCAATAAGTGGATCGCATTAAAGAGGGCAATCAGTCACTCTTAAAAATAAGTGTTCTTAAGACCAGAGAGTCACCGAAATCACAACGCTCTTGGGTTGTGTTTTATGATGTGTTTGGTTCGATAAAATGAAATGACATGAGAACAAAATATGTGAGAAAAATATAGATGACAGACAATGACGAGAAAATTATAAGTGAAATATGGATATGAAAAAATATTGGATTATGTATAAATTTTGATGAAATGAACAACCTCATGGAGGATGCCAGAACAAAAACTACACATAATTTTGCAGAAGGAACAAAGTAAAGAATGAGTTTTACACCGTAAAATCTATTCTATTCCCATGACATTTCATTCCATCAAATCAAAAGCAACAAAATGACATCAGAAAAAAAAAAAAAAACGAGTTTTCCAAAATGACAAGAACACACCTGAATGGTGGTATCAGAAAAGGCTGGAAGGGACTAAACAAGAAAAATAGGCAAGCTTTCAAGTTCTCCTCCTTTACGGGTTCCACACATCTCTCTAAAAATAGGCCAGCTTTCAAGTCCCTTGACAATTTTACTAATATAAGATGTTAATGAATCAAGACTTCAGTACTTTGAACAGAAAATCTAGGTAATTTTCCAATTCACTGAACATACCATGATTCAACAATTCACAGAAATCGCCATCTTCCTAACGCACTGGATTAAGCCTTTATAAAAATAAAATAAAAACATTTATAGATTTCTACGAAATGAAAAGTTCAATTATTTTGCAAGGAAAAGCACACAGATGAAACAACTCGCTGCATGCAATGCAAGTGTTCAAATTTTCTATACAAATCAATAAAGATTAAGTACATTTCTTAGTGATGATATTATCACTTTGTAATCAAATTCAGAATCCTCGGTGTACGAATGTGAACAAAGTAGAAGCTACAACTTGCAACTTAAAGCTAAAAAATGTAAATCAGTAAGCGGAGTGGGAGAAGAACTGGAAACAAAATAACAAAAAGCGAGGGAGATAGCTATTTTTCTCATGGTTCTGCAGGGAATACTCTCTCTAGAAAATTTATGAAACGTTTTGAATACAGCTTGGGTGCAATAACAGAGATTGACAAAGGGTCATATCTCAACGATTTATATTTATGCTCTAATTTTTTTTTCAGGTTGTATTTCTGCAATATATCAATTATTCCAAGATAGAGAATGACGTCATAAACCTCAAATAGTTCAACTTCAGCAGCATCCATATCATCCTGCGGAAGCTTGTGACTAGCCTGAGCTGGCATGTTTACACCCAATTGGACTCGTAATCTGACCATGTTGCAGCAACAGCAATCACGTAAGATACTGTTCTATCAATATGTTTGTGAATTGCAATCATTCTTTTCCAAAGCAATGCATCTATGCAGGTAATGCTAGAACAATAAAAGCTGAAGCAATAAAGCAAGTGCCGCCAGACCGAGATAGAAACAAACCTTTAATGGAAGTCTTTCAGTATAGTGTAAACTAGTGCTGAGGTTTTAGTATAGTATAATAGTATAAACAGACGGAGCAGACATTGGTTTTTGATAGCATATACATGCATACAACAAAAGTTGAAGCAATAAAGCAAGTGCCACCGGTAATGGGATATAAACAAAGTTTAGTGTATAGTATAGTATAAACAGATGGAGCAAACATTGGCTTTTGATAGCATGCATGCCTACATACACACATACATGCATACATACATAAAGGTTTCAAAAACCTTAATGGATGTATGCACGGAATTGCTGCTATTTGTTCAATCCATGCTGCTGGGATTTATTTCAAAATAGTTAAGAAAAATAATCAAAATGAAACAACACAAACTGTGAAACAAAAGGCCGTGCACATATAGACATATGTTCCTTAGAAAAATATTGGTTCCAACATCCACGGCCATTTGAAAAAGTCACGCCAATGCTGCAAGGGCAACAGCAACATTGACCACAACCACTTTTTAAAGTTTAAACCATGGGTTCATTGGAAGTGATTTAGATTTCCATTCTACATATTGTGGATGAATGGTAATCGCTGCATTAAGATTGCCATTCTATAGATTATGAACAATGGTAATAGCCTAAATGCACTGATGTAATTATTCTTTACACATCCAAAAAAACAACAGAAGTAGACATTCCCAAATGACAAGAACATATCTAAAATTCTTAAAACAATTAAGAGGATACCTTCCAGTACCAGGCAGAAGAAGATCCACTTCCTTCTCACCAACAGAATATGCTCTCAAAGTATTTCCTCTAACGTGAGGACCTGGTGTAGTGCTTACAAAGTTGGGTTCGTGGGTCACAAGGAGAAGACCCTTTGGAGGAATCAATAGGTCACCTTGAGATATTGCATCCATAAGAAGATAGAAGTTAGCACTATAAATAACTATCAATTTATAGGCACATTTGACACCAATGAACCACCATGTATTTCTAAATAAAAATCTGGACACAAGTAGCAGCACACAATGTGTATAATCCACAATTTTTGTCTTTTTATTTAGTGCTACAATTTGCACAGTTTAAGGAAAGTGACCTAGAGGCTGAAGTTCCAGTTAGGGAAAAGTATAAAACACTTGGACTCTGCCTGAGTGCCTGAACATGAGTAATAAAACACTCAGACTCCACTTGAAGTTCTTAACCTCAATATGTACTCTCTCAGTTCCAAAATTAGAGATACATTTCTCTTGTAATGTCGCACAAGATCCAAATCCTATAATTTCATTTGTCGTATGAATTTGCAAAAATATGAAGTATGATTTTTTTTATAAAGAGTAATCTTTATATACTACAAGTTACTCCACGTTAAAATTATAAGAAGCGAAAAACTTGACTTCAATTTTGAATTATGGGAGTTCAAAAACATATTTTGTGTGAAGTGAAGTGTATCTCTAATTTTGAACTGAGGGAGTACTTATCAAACAGAACTTGGATGTCAAATATTCGACACAACTAGGTTCCTTTGCATCCTTAGGAAGTAGGAACAGTGACTCCAAAATTATTCTAGTTTAGCTTCTCTCTGTATCTGCTGGAAGCTACTATTATTATACTCCCTCGATGTCATATATCATTTCTATATGAAATCTTAAGACCCAATCATCCTCTCTTTATTGACTCACAATGGGCCTGGCAATGCAGTAACATGGCATAACCAGCAAAACTATGATTAATATGAAGAGATCTTGAACAAACAAACATATTCACACAATCAAACTATATAAAAGTCAATTGAAAGAATGAAACTTAAGATACTATGGAGAAAAATTACAATCTTAGGTAAATATTGAGACAATTACCGTCAGTAGTAGAAACACTCTCAGGTTTGGGTGATGAATCAGTCGGATCCGGGAGAGCTTTCAGATGCTCAGGAGCACGAAAATGTAATCCCAGTAGAAGGCTGTAATCAATTATTTGTTGCGACTCTAGGAACATGCAATCAAGAGAGATTTGTCTGCACAAGAGAAAAGGAGCAAAAAGATTTTGCTGGTATTTAGAATATAAGATAAAATCTATTACATGATTAAAGGCATCCTATAATCAATTATTTGCTGAGTCAAGGAACAAGCAATCAAGAGAGATTTGTCAATACGGATCATCAAATAATGAAATAAAAGTTGCATGAAATATATAAAAATAATAAAGCATATTTTAGCTTTCTATTTATTCATCAATATTAATTGAAATACAAAGTGGGATGGACATGACTTATAAGATTGCAAATAAGAAGCTTACTTAAAAAGTGACTCGCGTAATAATTTGTCCATGCGGAATTCATAGGACAGATCTAGGTCTTTCAATGTGGTATCCTCTGCTATCTCATTTTTATTTGTAATCCTTCCTTGGTATGAACCCTTCAGATCATAACGGCGATGTATTCGCAGTTCAGTGCAGAACATATTACCCATGACAACAAAGTGTACCTGAAACCAAATAGTAGATATCCTTACATTCACAAGAAAAAATCATGTTGCAGAAAGGAAAACAAAAAACAATAGAACTCTACAACTAGTAACCAGGTACCTTTCTTCCACTTGTCCATGTAATCCGATGGACTCCAAAAAACTTTGTTATCAGGGTATTGTCATGTTCTTTTACATGATCATAGTAGCTAGGAAGCATCTTGAGTAAAACCTAAAACAGATCAATGAATAAGGAAATCTGAATAACAATAATATTAGTAATCAAAAAGGCTAGTTCAGATACGATCTCCTAATTTTCCATTCTAAGAACATGGCATACATTATTTAAGTATGCCATGTCTTTCATCAAGTTCTTAGTAATTTTCACTAGGTCTGCTTTAAGTATTATAGACTTATAGTTTACAAGTGACATGTCTCTGTCATGGGTGAGGACTGTCGAAGAGCGACATGTCTGTGTAGGCTTATTCTCTAACAGAATCATCTATTCCAAAAATAAGTGACTTAAATCTTCAAATAAAAATGATCTAGGGATGTAATAAGTTCAGTACTCACACCAATTAAGACCAAAATCTCCCAATCACTCTCTGGCTTTGTTGGGTAGACAATTTCAGTGAAGAAGTATGAGAGAGATCCTTCACGAAAGATTAATTTTTGGTCAATCACAAACCTGTTGCTGCTATTGCTATGACTTATGAGTCAATCCACATTCTGATTAGGAGCAAACAGAAATTTGGATCGTATAGATAAATCTAGCAGTTACCAGTTGCAAATTGATTAAATAGTAAATGATTGTCATACAGATGAAATTATATGATTCAAAGATGTAACAATCATCACTTGAGACAGCTAGAAGTTTCTCATCTTTGAGTGGAAATGCACCATACGTATCAGGTCTTACCTGACCTTCATATGGGGATCAGTTATCGTGTGACTAAGAAAGTATTCTTAGTGAAAGACACTATTGAGAACTAAAATATTAATATGTTTATCTTATCTTCAGACCTTCAGCTCGGACCTTCTTAGAGTTTTGATAAAAAATCTATCATCGTGAGACACATAGAAAATGCTGCCACTTTTCCCAGGAGAAGAAAGCTCTCGCAGACCATCATCGCCACAGATAGACATCATGTAATCTGCAGCATCTAGCTTGAACATCTCTCTCAAATTCCTGAAATTGAAATTACACAAAACATGGAAATCATGTGAAAAGGTTCTAAGATACAAGAAAGCAACTATAGTCATAATTTATCCGCATACTCTCCAGATAGGGAAATAGAAAGACTAAAAAGAGCGTAGTATTACAACTTCTAAAAGGAAATATATCTCTGGTGAGATTAAAAAACAAATCCTAGAAATTTTGGTTGCAAGATACAATTCATTTATAAATAGCAAAATTATACAAGTAACGAAAATGATGATTGTAATACTCCCTCCATTCCAATAAATATGATGAACTTTCAGTTTTGAAAGTCAATTTGATTCATATTGAAGAGTTTAAACTTGGATTTTATGAGATCTATACGAAATTTTAATATAATTAGACTTGCTCAGTTGTATTTAGAAATCTACCATGAATATTTAAAAAATTGATGATTGCAATCTCTAAAATTAGTCTAATTTATACAAATTTGCATTCCAAAATGGGTCAATTTGACTTTAAAAATCCAAATCTATATTTTGGAACGTAGGGAGTAATGATAATTGCTGTGAAAATACAAAGTAGAGAGCTCCCAGACAGTACAATGTCATTCCAACTACAACCAAAGCACAATATAAATAGCAAAGCAGCTACTATTTGCAGCTTGTAAACCAATACTCCACAGGCAAGTATATGACAAATATATAATGAACATTTACACATTATATGAGATAAAGTAAATTGACAATAGCTGTATATCAGAAAGTACAATTTTATTTTGTTTTGTCTTATTTTACTCCAGAAATTAAGAATTTCCATACAACTCAAATGACTAAAGAATCCAAAAATATAAATGCGTAAAGCTTCAATCTTTCTCATCAGAGTTCTTAACTATTACGGAGTATATCATTTCAGAGTTTACTCAAAAGACAAAATCCACTCCAAAAAGTTATTATAAAATCATTTTAAGTATCCAAAAAGAAATACTGAACCTTTAAATTGAGGTTATACTTGACTATTGTGACTTGAAGCGAGACCTCTAAAAATGCTGGAATTGTCAAAGGAAATCGCGCTGCATTCTTATATATTTACGTTGGACTGATGTCTAAATTTGTTATGTATTACGTTTTTGGATTCTATTTGAAAATCCTAATATATCTTGAGCCTACTCAGGAATGACGTATGTCATACCAAGTAGAAATAAAAATAAAAAGCAACTTTCAAGTCATTTTAATCTGTGAACTTTCGGCATTAGTTTGACACTGTGACTCTGACATACAAGTCAAAAAACAATTTAAAACTTGACACTACTAGTGAAACCAATCAATGACTTAGGTTTTTTTTTTTTTTGGGTTTGGGGGGGGGGGGGGGTGGTGCAGCTGGGCTACAAAGGCGGGGTGATGGGGTGGAGAGAGATTAGAGAGAAATGAGAAGTAAAATGTTAAGAGATTTAGAAGTCATATTTTGAGAAGTAAGAAATTCTTGCTCCTCAAAAATGACGAAAAAGCCTCTTTAAGCTATTAAATAAGTCATATAAAAAAAAAACAGAATTAACCCTAAACAAAAATATGGTGAAATCAGATCATAAAATTTGTCTATTTTGTATTTAGACTCTTCAATCTAGATAAAGTTAGCAGCAAAAGTGACCCCTAAAGTATGTACGGTCTTACAAATCTGACCCAAAAGTAAGAAAAGTGAGGTATTAGTCTCCCAAGTTTGGAAAGTACAATGGACCCTAGAAGACAATTTGCAACACAAAATTGAACTTTTCTTACGAATCTAGGCTATATTGGTGATGGTAGGCCGCGTATTGCTAAATTATGTAATTTGAGGGTCGGTTTCCTACCCTCAAATCAACTGTATGTTCAGCAACATATTCAACCCACTGGAATTGGAAGATATATTTTAATCTTAAGAGTTATTAATGAGAAAGATGTTGATAATTCGAATTCTATAACACTTCATTGTGAAACTTTACCACTAGAACTCGTGGACTTCAGGATTTGGTTTGGTTGATGTCAGGAGTTTGACACAGAGGAAAGAAGAACTAGAAGACTGTGTAGGGCAGCAGAAGTGATAATTTCCATATTCTAATTTTCTTTACTCAACAATGATTGATGGTGAGTCAGGGACACAAAACACTGACTCAGAAATGAACAGATGACTCGCAGGATATTTCATTGAGGATTCTTATGATTTTTCCGAACTAAAAGATGTATCAATTGTATTAATGTTAGAATGAAGACAATACAAAAGAAATCTCTTTTAGGTGAACGTGGTTAAAAGCAGACCATGTGCAACACAAGCATGTACAAGTACAATGATTAGTTCATAACTAACCTGAATACCATAGGGCAATAATCCATCCAGTAAAAATCTAAAGAATAGTGTGGGGGAGTAAATTGGGACCCCTTTCGTGGAAAATACATTCTTATTCTAGCTCGTTCTCCAAAATCAGATGATCGCACTTCACGCATAGGCACTGGTGTAATTTTCCCAACTGTGTACCTGTCAACACATGATGCCAATAAAATGTGATATTCAAGCAAAAGAAGTTAAAATACAGAAATACACAACTCTGCAGAGGAGGGTAGCACCGATATTAAAACAAAAAATATTTGAATTTAATTATTTTACCTGATGCCAAGTTGCAGATTAAGCATCAAACAATAGCTTTTATGGCCTAAAAAAATTTGCCCACACGACTTCTTTTTTGCTTCTTTTGCCTTACACCGTTGTTTACCATTGCTAGAAATATTTGAGTTATTTAAAATCCTTTCTTTAACCATCACTCCTTGCATGTATTCCTGTTCGTAGACCACAGAACCATTATCCTGCACTTCACTTTGTCCATCATCAGAGGTATGAGATAACATGCAGGATGTATCACAAGATGCAACTTCTCTCATAGAGTCGCTAAGGCTCCAATCTTCTTCCAATGATACACTCTTATGTGATATACAACCTGAACCTCTTAAAAATCCATTTAGTGAGATTTTCTCAGAGAGACTACGCTTAACATTAGATTTCATAACCCTGCACTCCTCTGAGTTCATTGATGAACTATGAGATATGGACCCCTCTAGTTTGTCCTTGTGCAAGTGAAAGCTACACCACTTCTTTAAAGATAATTGTTTGCTCCCCGCAGTGTAGAACGTTCCTCGCCCATCCTTTAGACCTTTGGTCCATGTTCCAAAATAATAACCTCCATCTTCAAACCTGTAAAATCCTGAACCATGCCTTAAACCATTTAACCAAAATCCATCAAATAGATGACCATTTGACCATTTCATAACCCCTCTTCCACACATTTTTCCAGCTTTCCAGTTTCCAATATATGTGTTACCGTTACTCCAAGCATACCTACCACTGCCTTCGTACACTCCCTCTCTCCATGAACCTTCATAAAAATCCAAATTTTGATACCTTTTTTCCCCAATCCCATGCCTAGTATTCAGTCTCCAGGCGCCTCTGTATACAGACCCATCCAGACCAGAAAAGGTGCCAAATCCATGAAGGTAACCATCTGAGAAATCACCCTCATATCTTGAACCAGATGGCCAAGTAAGCTTTCCTTTTCCAGTCATTTTCCCGTCTTCCCAGTCACCCTCATAAACTGTTCCATTTGACCAAGTGTATTTACCGTTGCCATTGGGAAGCATATCTTTATTGAAAGCACCAAAATAGACATCTCCATTGGAGAAGATGTTCTCACTACTCCTGAAAGGTAATAACTACATACGAATCAAAACATTATCAATTGCATGAAAGCACATCTGCAATGAACTTTAAAGTCCTCAAACATGAAAAGCAGGTGTATCAACCAAAGAAGAAAGAAATATTAATGCTACGGGGCAAGCTACCTTTCACTGCTCTCCATGATAGTAGAATTCTGTGATCTACACGACTATAGCTGGTGACCTCATTGTCTGATGCTAGCTGACCAAAACAAACTAAAATTGTCTTTCATGAGCCCAAAAATTTTAGTTATCCAATGATGCAACCTGAAAATTCATAACATCATTCTCTTAAAATCAATGTATTTTACTTTCACAGACAACAAAAAATAATCAGGAAAAAACAGGCTTTATATGTGTTGCTACTATATAATATTTTCACAGGTTTCAGTTCAGTACAACTGTACAAGGTAATCACGTCCCAAATAGATGTTGACAATAAACTCATTAAACAAATAAAACACTTAACAAACACCAAATAAATAATGTAAAATCAGAATAGAAATTTATGGTTATTGTTTAAGTAAATATAGATGGAAGTGTCAAGTACCAATAAAGTTCCACAAAGAGAACAAACCTAAGTTCAATGTAGTAGACCTTTTGTTGTGCCTACCCAGAATTCTTAAAAACCAATTTCCAGCTTCTTCACAAAATAAGGAATGTTCTCCACATAAATATATGGCACTCCATACAGATAAGGCAGTATCATGTATAGTAAACCCTATTGCTCTAAGTTTTTGAAGTACTCTGACGAGAATTTGAACGCAAACAGCAAAACAAAAATACAGCCTTATTTCATTGAGCTTATGAATAAACTTGTGGAAGCTCATATTTACACGTGTTATGTAACGAATTATGATAATCGAGATTCTTTCCTTCTAAAAAAGCTTGTTAGAGAATTCAGTTTAACTTGATTAATGTGAAGCTTCCATTAGAATCCCTGTTTAACTTGGCATAAATACTAATCACCTTTTACGTCTATCATTCCCCAAAATTACTTGATATCGCAACAAATCTCACAATAAAACATCATTACCATTAAAATCACATCAAGGTGCAATACAGCATTCGTGGTTTTAAAGGTGGTGATGACATCATCATTCTCTAAATCTTAAACAGCTTTCTTAGTGAAATAAAACCAGTACTCCATTAAAAGAATAACGAGTTCACATATCATATCTTCAGTTATATCAAAGAAATGTCCCTAAAAGCAGCCAATAAAATATCTGTTCAAATAAACAAACTTCAATACACGTGTAAAATTATGTTGCACAAAGCTTCATACAAATTGAACTCCAGAAACCAAATCAGATCATTTGAAATTAAGAAAAGCTAAGCTAGAAAGTATAAAATCATTCAATACGAAAATATTTGTGACCTCATCACAATCTCCGGCAATTGAACAGAGAACAATAACTGAAGATTGGCAACGAGAAATGAAGATTAAACAGCGACCGGTAATTGAAACAGAAAATCAGCGAATTACTGGAACTGTAGTTAGATTCGGGGAAAATAAACCTTAATTTAGAGAAGATGCGAAGAAGAATTGAAGAGAGCTAGAGTTTTCCGGCGACGGTGATATTGGGGAAGCTTTATCGCCGGAGAGAGACAGGGTGTATGAATGCTGCTGTGCTTTGTTGATTAATGATTCGGAAAGAGTTTTTTAAGTTACTATAAATTATAAATAATTTACTGACAAAATAAATAAATAAAAAGAGTACAGAAGAAGAAAGAAGCAAAGATACTATTTATGATTTGCTAAAAACATGAGGAACAAAGAAGATATTGTCGTAATATGAAAACATTTACGAATGGTGATTGTCTATAGCTACTACAGGTAGGGATTGAAAATGAAAATACATGAAGTTAAAATGTGAAATTGAGAAAGCATGAGATAGGAATAGTTATACAGGTACAAGGTATACAAATGACTACTTATCCTTTTCTTATATAAATTATGCAGATGAATCTAATAAGGACATGACAGGAGAGAAAAAGCAGCCTAAGAAAATCTTCACATAATCTTGTAGTCTCGTATTATTAGTAACATTTTAAAATTTCTTTCCGTAAACTTTTTATTCTTTTGAAATTTTCACGTAAATTTTGGTGTTCTTATTTATTACTTTAATTTTGGTGTTCTTATTTATTTCTTTTGCACTTATTTTATAACAAATATAATTATTACAATTAACTGGTTGAGTGGTTACGAAGGTATTATTTCAATCTTAATCTTACTCAAATTAAGTCTTCATTTACTGTTCATATAAAATATACTCCATCTTTGCTGCCAACTTTTTCTATAAAATAAAATAAAATTTTAACCATCCACCTTTAAAATTGATTGTAAGTATTATCTTTACAATTATTTCAAAAGTACTATGTAATATTTTTGAAATCATTTTTCTCAAAAGTGGTTCACATTATTATTGAAAGAAATGTGGTGAATTTATTTCTAAGAATTAAATGGCTTGAACACAAGTTTTACGTATAATATTCACTTCATTTTAATCTTGCATATTATATATTTGATGTATGATAAATATTTATTTCAATATTTTTACTGCTTATTTTTCTATTTTATCAAAAAGATAAAAAAAAGTTTCTCTACTTTAATGATATAAAATTACAAGATTAACCATTTCGAAATTCCAGAACTCACCCTCGTCGAAATGGTAAAAATGTGAAAAGAATAAATACTTATAAAGTTTTTTTTGGCACAATATCTTTAAAACAATGCTCTCTATTATGGATTCTCTTCATTTTCAAACTAAAGTACATCAATAAATGATGACTTTTTTCTTTTTAAGCAATGATGGCTTTTTAGATAACTTTTGTCTACCAACTGAAATTTTATTTTCGAGCAAGAATTTGATAATATGTGATCGTGATGTTATTTTAGAATGTGCTAGTTAAAAAGGGTGATAATAGTAAATTAGTAGTCGTATCAAGCTGATCCTCGTGACATAGTTGCTGATGGTAATGTATAAAGTTTGTTTATAAAAACTAAAAGTTAAAATTGAATAAAATAAAATTTGTAATTTATTGTTGCTGATGCTTTCATATACGTGTTCTTTGTAATTTAGTTATCATTACTATATATTTGTGTGAGAGAGATAACATAAGAAATGAAAATAAAAGAACTTGAAATAAAAGAGATTATAAAATATGTATTATAATTTTGGTTTTATTAAATAGACAAGTATTTATGTAAGCTAATCATAAATCAAATTTTGAAAAATAAAAGATTAAATTAAACAATGAAGAATAAATAGAAAATAAGTAACTATTGAAAGAAGATATATTTCAACTTCGACTATATTTGTGTAAAACTTATGTGAAATTATTGTATATTTGAATGTAAATTACATTCATAGTACTTACTATGTAAAATTCATTTTGATCTTATTTCATGTAATGTACAAATCTAATATATCAGAAAAAATAGATTTTAAAAATCGAATTTTATTACAGAGATTATATACCGACCGTTTAAAGTATTTTTTTTTAAATTGACACTTATTTTCGGTGGTCTCAACTATAAAAAGACAAAGACAAATTAATTTAGCTTACTAGGTGCTATTTAGAGCACGTGATCGACATATGTGGGGCCCTCTCTGAGGTGTAGTGATGGTGTAGAAAGAGCGGTGTGTGCCGGCACGTAGGGAATGTTAGTGGGCAAGATGTAACTTGTGTTATACTACATCCGTCTAATAAAAAAAAGTTGTTTTAAAAGATGGTTTAAATACATTATTAAAATATAAGTTAATTATTTTAATTTTACAACTGAATATGTTTCTTATTGAAAAAAATAATAAATACAACTATAATATTTAAAAACTATTATATAGACTCACTTTAAAAAATATATGAATAACCTTACTTTTTTAAAATATTTTTCTTAACTCATTATCTTCAGAACGGAAATAATATATTGTGACTTTGTTAAAGAAATACAAAATACAAAATAAAAAATAAAATATAAATAATATAAACAAAATATAGGAGGTGATTATTCGGTGTCTGTCAGCTCTGGTGGGTGGGGTTACATTTTGTTCCTCTCCATCAAATCACCAACCTTTACAACCTCACTTTGTTCCTCACTTACACTTTTGGAATTTTGGTGACAATAATTTTATCACATAAAAAAAGATCAAGATTAAATAGATATCATGATCATTTTGACATGATATCTATTTAATCTTAATACACTAATATTTAGCCTACCGTAATTATAATAACTTTTTTCATAAATAAATAATATACTATAATTATTATGAGTGTAAATCTAAATTTAAAATTTATAGAAGATCCCTATATTCAATATCAAATTCATGTAATCTGCATAATGATCGAAGGAGTCATTTTAACGGTTAGTTTACAATGAGATACCCTCTTCATTTTATAATAATTAAAATTTTAGAGTCTAATTTTTTTTAAAATAATTGACATTTTATATATTCTTAAAATTTTATTTTTTATATTTTCTAAATTATTATTTAATAAATACTTCTCTTATTTCTTTTTTCTATGTCATGCTACCGGACAACACATACACACACACTCTCTCTCTCTCCCTCTCTCCTTAACATACTACTATATTAGTTAATGATGGTGTAAAATTGTCAAATTATCAAAATATTAACATAAATTTTAATTTTCTTAATATATATGTAAATGGCTAAAATATCAATTATTGTAAAATAAATGAAGTATATTATAGTTTGGCACAACTATTGCACAAATAATTCTTTATATACAAAAATTCAAACAAATATTTTATCAAAAACCTCCTAAATAGGTTTCTATATTAATTTCATGGTCGTTCTAATTCAGTTCAACATCTAATAAAATCGAACACGAGTAACGAAAAGCCAAATTAAGATTTTATTCTTAAAAACTCTCAAATTTTATTTTAATTTGGTTAAACACCACTTATCACTTTTCAATTCAATTTTAATTTTTAATAAACTACATTTATTATGTGATAAAATCAATTTAATTGGAGTTTTAAAAATTTTAACTTTTTATTGCAATAAATTTCATTAAAACGTGTATTAAAATAATGATAATGAATACTTATATAAACAAGGTTAAGGTAATTGAGTTATAACTCACATTTCAAATCCTACCCACTAATTTATATCTATAAATTCATAATTTATCTAAAATATCTAACCGTACAGATTGAAAAAGTATCAAAAGATAGATTAGTACACAAATTTTCAAATCATTTCATAGTGTATATAGCATGATTTTTATAATTATATAAAATTTGTATGTTTTCAATGACTAAAATATATTGATTTTTATATGATTATAAAAATTATGTAAAAGAACTCCAAAAACTACCAAAAAATTACATGGGTTTATTTTTGAATGTTGTTTTAATCCATATGATTAAAATTTTCTCATATATTCTAGAAATCGAAGCATTACATGAGTGGATAAAATTATAAAAATGAACTATAACTCAATTTCTTTTTTTCCTATATAAATTATAAATAATTATAGAAATAATTTAATTTTAAAAATTAGTTTATACAAATATATAACTATAAAAAATAAAACTTGTGTTTGACACAGATAATAAAACTAGTAGATTTATAATAATTGAGATAATTAAACCTCATAAAAGATTAGTAAATCGTGAAAATCTATCATTAAAAAATTAAATAATTAAAAATAAAATTTCTCACCAATCACTTATTTCCCATTTTCTTTTATTAAAATTTTGATCTCTTATCGTTTAACAAGAAATAAAAGATGATGGTGACATTCTTGACCTGAACTAATTGAATAATATATTTTATTTTGAAACGGACCGTACGATTTTTTGAATAAAATCTAAAAAGCAAGATTTTGATTCAAATTGGGAGAACAATAATCGAATGTCATGGTCAAAGACTCACATTGTGTTCCAGAGATATTTTTTTGAAAGAAAAGAAAAGAAAGGGGAAGAATTATGAGCTATTTCTTTCTGGAGTGTCTTCCTAAGTTTTTGTACAGAAAGAAAGGGAAAGGAAGGTGAAGAAAATAGGCTTCAATTTTAATTGAATATTTTCTTCCCACATATGGAAAGATTGGGGGATAAAGAAAACTGGATTTAAGTGATAATTTATTATACTCATCTTGCCCTTATTATAACTTCGTTGAATTTTGTTATACCGTGTGTATCCCAAATAAGTCTATAACTCTACTTTCTGTCTTATTATTACATCTTCTCCCGTGCCTCATCTTTTTGTTCCCACGCATCATCTCTTTCTTCCCGCGTATCATCCTCAATATTTATTGTGATTTCAATCTATCTTTTGGGAGATTTCTTCATTACAGCTTTCAAGTAGTATTCCTATCATCTTCAGGTAATCTTCAATTCTATCTTCTCCATATGATTATAATATGCTACA
Source organism: Centella asiatica (assembly GCA_014636745.2). NCBI lineage: Eukaryota > Viridiplantae > Streptophyta > Magnoliopsida > Apiales > Apiaceae > Centella > Centella asiatica. The sequence goes on from CM025786.1 coordinate 28,437,748, forward strand.
TGGTTAAAAGTTCTAATTTATATAGATGTATCTTTTATATTGTAAGTCTAATGAAAAGTTCACTCCTTAGATTATAAAACTACAATTAATCCAATTAAAATCTTAGCGGGTTTCACTCTAGTAGATGTTTTGATAATGAAGCAATGGGTTAATTTCATCTCATACCTTGTATTTTTTGATTGTTAAAGATATTTTGTGTGATATATATATATATATATATATATATATATATATATATATATATATATATATAGGGTCGATCCATGTCTAACGTTAGCTCTGGAGTCTTTCGTAGCTAATACATTTATAGCCGTCTAAGGAATGATCCAACGCTTGAGATCAAACTCAAAAAAAATATATATATATGCCTTCCGCCAGTGTTAGTAGCGGAAGGGAATTTTTTTTTTTTTAAAAAATTACTCTTCCGCTACTAACACTGGCGGAAGGGATTTTTTTTTAAAACTTTTTTTTCCCTTCGGCCAGTGTTAGTAGCGGAAGGGTAAAAAATTTTTTAAAAAAAAATTCCCTTCCGCTACATTGGCTGAAGGCCAAAAAAAAAAAATCCCTTTTCCGCCACTCTCACTGGCGAAAAGGGTAAATTTTTTTTTCTTTCCGCCAATCTCACTGGTGGAAGGCAAAAAAAAAAAATTTTTCCTTCCGTTTTTCCCCTTCTCCTGCCTTCCGCCAGTCTTGTACTTGATAGTAACAAGTACAATATTTTTTTTCTTCCTTCCTTCGTGATATGCTATATATATATGATAAGAAAGATCTAGGTCAAAAAACTATCTTATTCCGCCGCATGTAAGTTTCCTTCTTCTTTCTATCATTTCAGTTTTCTTCTTCGTTCTCTAGTTTTATGAAAAAATTATTTTTTGAATCTAACTCATTTGTTAAAAAAAATTTCTTTATTACAGATCAGATAAGCATATCTCAGGTTGACAATTAAATCAAGTTTTCAGCTCTTCACCTTCTTAATTTTAAAATGAGTGATAACGATAGAATATATGATGTTGATACATTTTTTGATGATTCAGATTCTGATATAAGTATGAACGTTGAGAACGAAGAACATGATATTGACGAAGAAAATAATATCGAACAACAAAATAATTTGAATGACAAAAAAAAAATAAATTTAGACAGTGATGGTATTTGTCCTCCGTATGTGGGTCAAATATTTACAAGTATATGTGAAGCTGACAAATACTATAATGCATATGCTCATAATAGTGGATTTGAAGTCAAAATTTTAACCATCAGAAAACATTCGGGGTCAAATCAATTAACTTATAAACTATATGAATGTAGAAAAGTAGGTAGACCTATTAAGAAAAAAAAATTGTTTGAAAATGAAAATGATGACGAAAGCATAATCCGGAGGAAGAGAGATATTATTGAACGCACAATGTGCAAAGCGAG
>CM025786.1:28444166-28579856 GCA_014636745.2 Centella asiatica
ATGCATGACAGTGGTGCAAACTTGGGCATATGACAGATTATGGATTGAACGTCCAATGCCTCGCCCTGGATCTGAGTTGTGGTCGCCGCGTGTGCTGTCATATGCATACGCTAAGAATGGTTTCTATAAAGACAGGCGAGCAGATCCACACCACAACGTCCTAACATACCGGTCTGAGTTTGAAAATCAACCGCAAGACAAATTCATCTGGAAGCCGTATAAACCGATTCAAATGGTTGATGATGATGACGAGGACACTTGGATGACACGACTGTTCGAAAACAGTCGAATCCCACTGATACATTTTGACGAGATTGAGTATCAAATGCCAGACAGAGTCCTTAGGCAACTGTGACATTATCAAAGGATACCTGACCCTCCCGTTGATCACACTCATCTACGGTTGAATCGGGCGGAGAAGGAGAATAGATTCCAAGTCTCCAACTACGAAGCATTCGGCGCGCCGTACATAGAGATGTGGCACGACTTCCAGGAGAATCTTGTGGGTTTGTTGGTATCTGAAAATACCAAGCACAACAAACTGGACATGGATGTGTACTACTTGTGGTACAACAAAGTGACACGAAAATGAATTGTAAAACCGGACGTCACTGATATCCGATACAGTAATCGTGTCATTGTTGACCAACCTCACGTAATAAATGTGGTACGTATAGTTAATTATAATCCTTGTATTGCATTATATCTATTTTGTAATGCTATTAACATATACTTGTCTTTTTTTATTGTGCAGTTAAAACAGACACTGACGATGTTGCAGCAGTGGCCGAATAAGCTTACCGAGATTGAACAACAATATCAAGCACTCTTAACTGATAATAGTGCCCTGTTTCAACAAATGCAATTGTCCAATCTCGGGGTTTATTCGGAGAAACCCCTTTATACTCCGTCCTTCATTGATCCTTCTGAAACTCCAACTTCCATGACTTTTACATCGGATCCTCCAGTGTCCTTCACAACTGATTTCAATCCTTTCGTCGAACATGTAACTCCAACCCATTTCTCCCAAGAGGCACCACCCGTCCGTAATCCGGCTAAAGTGTCAAGACATGATCTGCTGATGGTTCCGGTAAAAGGGGGCATGGTGACGCCGTTAAACCCTTGGAAGGTGGATTGGTTGACTCGACATTGGTTTAATAGTGAACCAGTCGACGATTCACAGTATTGGCTCCGAAACATTAAAGGTTATAACATTAATCAACAAGAGGCCATAGAATTATCGCCTGGGGCATGGTTAGGCAACACAATTGTGGACGCCTACCAAGAATTGTTGGTAGAAAGAGACGTCGTCATAACACGGGCGGGAAAGAAGTTAAAAAGAAATTTCAACTATCTGCAGACTTTCTTCATTGTCATGGGTCAAACCATGATAAATGCTAGAGTCGAAACTGATATTGCAAATGTTGTTGACTTTATACAGCACTTTGTAGAACAAAATGGTTTACGTGTTTCGGAATGTGATGTCATATTCATGTCATTCCATTCCCGCATACACGAACATTTTGTCCTGGTGATGTTCAATGTTAAGGCATGGGCAATAAAAATCATTGATCCCATGCATCCTGAGATGATTCCGACACAGTTGGATGCGCGATACCAGGCGGATATTGCAGTTGCGATAAGTACAAAATATTTTATGTTGATTTACATATGGTTTTAATTTGTTAATGTCACTTACTAATTTTTATTTTTGAAATGAGCAGAAGACTCTTGTACCTATCTTGCTAAGATTTGCTGACCCCGAAACCAATTGGCCCCCAAGAGATGCAAAACTCGGGAAGAAAGTTGAAGTGACGAAATAACATAATGGTTCAGACTGTGGGGTTTACATTTGTAAATATATGGATGCAATCTCACGTGGACTAAATCCCACTGCAGCTAAATGGACAGTTCAAGATGCATCCATTCTTCGCTTGCGTCTTGCTTGGGAACTGCACAAATGAATGGTCAGGGGTCCCCCTAGAGGGTACAAGATGGCAGGATCACTGATGTTGGATTCTGATGAAGAGTAATGATTAATATGTACGATCAATGGAGTGAAGTTGTATTTGTTTTAATTATATTTGATTCAGATGTAATACAATTTATGTTTCTCAGTGTAATATATATGTTTTTTGTCGATGTTGTGTTATATATTTGTATTTATTGATTGTGTGTTATACAATTTGAGATTTCAGTGTAATATAATCTATTACACTGAAAACATATGACATAAGAGTTTAAAATAAAAATAACATTTTATCAAGCAATTCTTTTTTTACATTGGCAGAAGACTTAAAAAAATGCTTTTTCAAGCATAAATATCAAGCACAACATTGATGGAAGGCAGGCGAACGATAAAAAAAAAATATAATAAAATACTGGCATAAGGGAAAAGTTTTTTTTACACTGAAAATGTGTGACAGAAGGTTTTAAAAAAAACACTTTATCAAGAAATATTTTTTTAAAACTGGCGGAAGATTTCAAAAAAAAAATGCCCTTTAAAGAATATATATCAAGCACAAGACTGGCGGAAGGCTGGCGAAATGGAAAACCGAAAGGCAAAAAAAAAAAAAAAATTTTTACCTTTCTGCCAGTCTCACTGGTGGAAAGGGGAAAAAAAAATTTCCCCTTTCCACCATTCAAATTTTTTTTTTTTTTGCCTTCTGCCAGTGAGACTCGAGGAAAAAAAAAAATTTACCCTTTCCGCCAGTGAGAGTGGCAGAAAGGGAATTTTTTTTTTTTTGGCCTTCCGCCAGTGTAGTGGAAGGAAATTTTTTCTTAAAAAAAAATTTACCCTTCCGCTACTAACACTGGCGGAAGGGAAAAAAATTTAAAAAAAAAAATCCCTTCCGCTACTAACACTGGCGGAAAGCATTTTTTTTTTTTTTTTGAGTTTGATCTCAAGCGTTGGATCATTCCTTGGACGGCTATAAATATGTTAACTATGAAAGACTCCAGAGCTAACGTTAGACATGGATCGGCCCCCATATATATATATATATATATATATATATATATTACATCAATTTATTTTAAAGTTTTTTTAATTTTTACTAGGATCTAACTTTTTGTGAATTGAATTATTTCAATGTAATCACCTCCTTTTCATTTACATCAATTTATTTTGAATTTTTTTTAATTTTTACTAGGATCTAACTTTTTGTGAATTGAATTAGTTCAATGTAATCACCTCCTTTTCATATTTTTGATAATGTTTTCATTATCAAATTTTGAAGTGTTTAATATATGGCTTGTAAAATGTTACCCTTATGTATGCACCTCCATAATTTTAAATGCTTTCTCCTTTTCAGATATTGTTTGTTTGGGAGAAAAAAATATTAGTTTAATTAAATGAATAAAATATCTTGTTACTTCAGTTGATAAATTGATATTATCTTTATGAACCTTTATTTATACAATCAAGATGTATGTTTTTGTGTTTGTGAATGAAGATGGATAACCTCATATTTGAGAGAGTTGCAGAACTATGACGTTGGGTTCGAACTAGACAATTGACTGCAATTCATTTAATATGTTTGTTGGTAGTTTTTATCACATGACATAGATTTCAATACAAAAGTGCTAATTTGCCTAGTAGAGAATTGCGTTTATATAGACAAAGAGTGCGAGAAGAGATTCTAAACGACCTCTCTTCAAGTGAAAAATCGTGTAAACGACCTCTCAAGCATATCTTTTCTTGATTAAAAATCAGGGCAGTGCACAAGCTCTTTTTGGTTGTCCACCCCGCGTGCGAAGGGCTATATTAGACGACTTGATTAGGCATGATGTTTCTTGAATAGCATACTGCATGTAAATTTTTGGAAGTATTTTAATATCTTTTGGTGAATGTAATTAAAACTTAAGTTATTGAGGCATCACTCTTTTTGTTCACAATGATGTTTAAGGAGCTCTTGGCTTTTGTATAATATAGTCATCATTCACATATGGTCCAGATGTTATATCATAATTGATGTTTATATGTCTTTATAGTATATGTTTGACATAACAGTACGTAGGGATATAATTGTAAATTATTATTGTTTCTCTTCTTTTCTTCTCAACTCGGGAACAAAAGGAAGAAAATTTTATATGATGCTTTCTTTTCTTTCTACAAGACTCAGGAACAGACGAAAAGAAATTGTTTAATTTTCATTTCTTTCCCTTCTTGCCATATTCTTTAGAAAGCTTTTCTTTTCTTTTCTTTTTTTTCAAAACTCTGGAACAGAGTGTCAAAGTTACCGATTGGAACCTGATACCTCCCTTTGCTTCTCCAATTTTTTTATTTTATTTTTTTGATATTTTTTATCTGGTATTCGAATTACCTCAATTAATTTAGATTACACTTCCATTAGATCTTTTTGATACTAGCTCACAACAATGTACTTTATATTTCCAGAACTTGATGCTTCCAATAGTATATTAAAATATTTGGTTAAATAAATTCAAACTCTTTCCATTTCAAGCAATACATTTTGATTCTCACTTTTTTTTTAAGTGTTTTCTGAGCCAATACTCATCCCTTTAGTTTTCATATCTATCTACATTCTACTTCTATGAGTTATTTTAAAAAACTGAAAAATAACGAAAAAAAAGTATAAAAAGAATATAAGGTAGATTTTCCGATATCTCTTTTCATTAAGTGAGAGCACTTTTATTCAACTATTTTTAAAAGAACTGTTTACGCCTTTTTAATATAAAATTTAAAAGTAAAATCTCTAAGATAATAAATAGAATATCTCTATATAGGTCGACAAAAATAGGTTAAAAGTAATTCCGAATTAGTTAGCCATGCACGAGATTGATGAATGAAAAATGTGAGGCCAATTATAAATTTAACTCCTCTCTATCATCTGTCATCTTCATGTTATGTACGTCGCAAATTCTATTGAACGTGTTTTAGTCGTACTATAAATCATTATTCTAATAAACATGTTCAAGCAATAATTGCCAAATAGATAATAATAAAGTCATAACTTTTATCCGTTATCGTATGGTTTGTAAGGTATTTTAATATTATATTATTTCTATTCCAAATATATATTATATTATATTGTGTTAGAATTTTATATTTTTTATTGATAATATGAGTTTATAAAAAAAAATATAAGAGTATAAAATATAGTTGTACACGCATACGCATGTGCTCTTTATCGTCTAGTTTGTAAGGTATTTTAATATTATATTATTTCTATTCCAAATATATATTATTTTAATATTATATTGTGTTAGAATTTTATATTTTTTATCCATAATATGAATTTATAAAAAAATATATAAGAGTATAAAATATAGTGTACAACATAGGCATGTACTCTTTAGACTAGTTCTATTAAAATAAGAAAATTTGTATTGTATCCGGATAGGCTAGTATTATTGCACACAGTTTGTGTTTGCAGTTAAATAAAGCAGTTTTGGGAAAGAAAACGGAAGAAGAAATATAATTTGATAAATATTCCTTTTATATTTATTGGAACAATAAACTAAAATCAGTTGATGTACTTCATACATATTATTTCCTATATTTCCTTGTTTCAAAAACAAAAACACACTGACAAATATTTTCGTAACACATACGATAAATTTTTATTATTTCTTACATCAATACTTATATACTTCCTTCATTCCAAAATGCATAATGTTTAATTTTTAATGAAATTTAATATACGTTAAATATTTTATTTTTTTCAAAATAAAAATAAAAACTAAAAATATTTTAAACAAAGATTAATATGATATAAAAATTAAAGTTTTATAAAATATTTAACATATACTAAATTTCACTTAAAAGTAAGTGAAAAAAAAAATCAAACTTTATGCATTTTAGAATGGAGGTAGCAATAAGTCATGAAATGAAAGTAGATATGTTATAAGTATGGTAAGAAAAAATAATATAAAAATTCATAGTAAAAACTCACATTAAAAGAGAGCAAAAAAAAAATTTTGGGTGAAAAAAGCCCTACAAATTTAATAATTTAAAATCATACAACAATAAAAAAAACTTATAAATCAAAACAAAACCAAATTTTTTTTAAACTAAATATTTAGAACAAACACAGGAATCAAGATCAAAAAGTTAAAAGAAAAAATATTAATAAAATATTTTTGTGTTGTGCACAAACTCCATTTCTAATTGGACTATAAAATATTAGTGTTCAAAAACCCATACGTACTATATACAATAAAATTTAAATTTCGGATGATAGAAATCAGTCAAGATTTAAACTCAAAATGACAAAATCATACAAAAATTTAAGTTTAAAACTGAATAATTTGCTTTTAAAAGCTGAAATTGGTTATGATTTTTAAAGCTGATGGATTTTGTAAAGAGTCGGACCAGGCCATTCCATTACGGACTTTTATGTTGTGTTTGAACCGTTCTAATAAAATAAGTGAAAGAATAAATTAAAAATTATAAACAATTTAGTTTAAATGTAATAGTAGGAGTGATAAAGAAGACCGATAGGAAGAATTATAATGAAAAAAAATGAATGAATCATTTATTTTTTTTAGTTCTTGAATGAAATTACATATGAGATGAATGATTTATTTCATCCATATCGCCCATAAAAATCTTAAAATTTTGTGATCATTTATAGTAATTACACATGGTTCAAATCTATTCTCTCTCTCATTTTATTTCTTTAATCCAAATGCAGCACTAGGACATGGGTTAAGCCTTCTTCGTAAACAATATATGTGGGATAAATAAATATTCTTCCTTCATCTAAACTAACTCAGAAATTCATGCACAATACGAGTTGTATTATTAAGTGTTTGATTATAATAGAAAATATAATTTGATTATAAATATGTTCATAGAAGAATATAATTTGATTATAAATATGTGTATCTTATTACATCATACATAAATTATTTGAATAAAATAGTTACTTAAAATTATTATAGGGCAAAATTAATATATTATTTACTATAGTATGAAATTAGATTTCTCTTGAAACTCCATTATGAAATTATTTTAAAATTTGAGACTGTCATTTTTTTTATTATTTTAGGTAAAGTGTATTGCACCACATATGGTTTGACCTGATTTTGTATTACATCACCTGTAGTTTAAAAACTCTTAAATAATCACTTATAATTTTAAAAAATTAACAGATTATTGCCTAAATTTTGACAATTACAGATGGTAATTTGCTAAAATTTTAAAATTACAGGTAATTATTTGGGGTTGTCAAATCATAGGTGGTGAAATGCAAAGTGAGTGAAACCGCAAGTGCCGTAATGCATTTTACCTTTTTATTTTTTTAAATTTTATTGTCCCTTACTCTTTTAATTATAGGTATAAATTTAATTGTCATAATTTAATTTTGTGTAGTCAATTGGACCATATTTAAAATTAAAATATTTTTTTATATTTATTAAATAAAGACGCACAACTACCATCATAAAAAAAATATATTGGATATACTATCAAAGTCAAATTTTATTTTATAATTTTTAAATATATAATATATTTGTTAAATTATGAATTTCAAAATTAGTCAATAAAAATCAAATTGCGACAACTAAATCTGAACCGCCGCGCATTGCATATATGATAGCTCATTAAATTGAAATTTTTATCCACTAAGAGGCCTTTTCTCAAGTAGAACAGATTAAAGTTAAAATAACAAATTCTATGATAGTGAAGATAAAACAGAATAACAATAATGAGGATGATGATAGTGAAGATATGTCACATTTCTGAATAATGACTAAGATCACAAGTTGTAAAAAAGGTAAGAAATAAATAGTAATAATAAAAAACTGAATCCAAACAATAGTACAACAAAAAGAAATCTTCTTATGTGATATTTTCTATCTTATTTTCCTTAACCTACCAACTTTCTATATAGATCAGCTACAACTCAAAGATGTTCAACAAATTACTCATAATCTTATATTTGACGACCTCAAAACTGGAACTGAAAAATGCAATTCCACAGAATTGAGAAAGTTTTCTCAATTTTAATTCCAAAGGGTCGTATTTGCCTATATGGGTTGCTAACCATATAGCCTAAGCTCATTATAGTTTATGTCTTCTGTAGATTTTTTTTACCACGTTGCGAGTTCGATGATTTTGAGGCTCCCAAGGGAGGAAATTCTTCATTCCCCATTGAAAAGTTTGCCTTGCTAGTCTCTGAAGAAATCTGAGGAGCAACAGTTTTACTTTGCTGTGGTTTTTGTTGGGTTGATGATTTGTTCAACGGACTATTATAGACGATAGGCCTTATTCGCCTTATTCCTTGCAACTCTGGATCCGGTGAGAAGTCGTATGGAAGCTTGCTCTCGTCCATTTTCCTGAAAGTGATGGAAATTCTGCAATGGATAATGTCAGGAGCTGAAATGATCAGTATTTACACGCGAAAATGTAGATGTGAAGATGTGAAGTAGTGATTATTCATATGCCTGAGAAATAACAACAATACCTTTTTGAGGGGACAGCGGGGATACAATGTTTCGCGATGTCAGCTCCATTGCCATTGAGAATGAGCACCGATCTAAATGAAATACATGGATTAGAATTTGTCAAATGATTTATTTCTATATGGATGTTAAGAATCTTCAGTTACTGACATATTTTCTTGATGACATGTTTGGAACTCGGAAAATGAAAAAAAAGAACTTTTTAAAACTTCTTGCAGTTATGTTAACCACTTTTAACCAAAAAAGATTCATCAGAGATGCACAAGTAAGAATCTTACGACAAATACAGAAACGCAATAAAATCTTATTAAAGCAACTTGATGATTTGTTTAAATGGTCAAGTACAAATTAAATTGACCGCATGAAAGACAGGCTGTGACTAACTGAAAGCAGAAAGAAGACGAGAATCTGAGAGCATACCCGACAGGAAGAGGTATAGAGACGGGACCTGCGAACTCTCCTGGACCAACAATTTTCAGATTTGAGCCAAAGACTATATTGCATTCTGTCAAGAATGACGTAGTACAGAATGGTCGGAGGAAGTCATGATGATCAATATGAGGGGGAATGCAATCATCCGCGTCATAAATATTGACAATGCAACTGTCGGGGATACATGTTGGAGGTAAGACATGCCAGCGGACCATTTTCTTAATCATTTGCTTGAACAAAGGGGGTAAGGGATCAACTTCTTCATCCCTAATTATACCTGGGGGATTCCCATGTTTGTCCTGAGATCACAACATTAAATGAGTAATATTTAAGCAATAAGGGCAATGATAATAAAGCTTGGGAAAGGGAGAAAGTTAGAAAATTACCACTGCATAGTTGTAGCAGCAACCAAATTGAATGGTAACACGCCCTTTACCTCGCATCCACTTTGCTGGCTCTGTATACGTTCGTTCTATAACATTTCCAAAGAGAGATACATTAAGAAGATTTCCATAGTTGAGAAGTCCAAGAATACATTATAAACTTGAGTCAAATAGACAAGCTGATCCATAATCCACACACACACACACACACACACACGAAAAAGAATGTATTTATAAAATGTAAAACATTTTAAACAAGGCATTTGAGATCCCAGAGGCCCAATCATAATAACATAAGACAAGGGAGGGGGAAAAAACAGAAGAAGAGTGGAACATAACGCATACCTCTAAGCTGCCCCTTTTGCCCCATACGCTGTAAATCATAAACACACTCAACAATCCTCTTCTGTTCCTCAACACTAAAAACTCGAGTGTGCAACTCAAGCCCTTGAAGCACGTTTATTGGCTTCCCATCGATTTTCTCAATATGCACAAAATTTTTCTTCCTCCCTATTTGTGCAAGCCCCATATGCTCTTTCTGCTCCTCTGATAGCCCTATACCAGCCACTTGGGAGACTTCAGTAGATCCAGAACTGAAAGATATATCAGAGTCTGAGTGATTTGATGGTGATTGTTTGCTGTTCACTGATGAGGAATTAATATGATCTCCGGTCCACCTACCCAGATAAACAGATTCTGGGGTTTTCATGGATCCCCATGAGGGGCTCTTTGCAGAAGATTCTAAGCTTCTATCTAATGACTCTATCTTTGTTATGTTAACGGACTTAAACTCCAGGGGAGATTCTGCATCCTTATCATTTGAAATTGACATATCGCTGCACTTTTCTGCAGATGAAACGTAAACAAATAATGTAAGTATTACATGCATTGTCTCTAAAAAGGAAAACCATTCAAACATATTTATGTCAATATGTTAACCTAAAAGCATCTCCACAGAGAAATTACAATATTCAGTGCTAAATACCATAAGGCACAATCTTTTCTGCTTTAGTTACATAATTAACTCTACAGTAGTATTAAGTAGCATATATCATAAAGATATACGGAAATAAAAGTGAAATTAAGAAGATTCATAATTTTTTTTAGGATATTATGTACTTGACCCAAGTGGGATTCTTGTTTCACATTTACCGCGAACATAGAGTATGATCACGAACATGTGCATGAAAACACAATCTCCTTTTACTTTAGCCATCGAAGTAAATTCAATAAGTTACTAAGTTCATCCAATTACTTACCTACAAGTACAAACAGAACGAGACGGTGAAGTTCACTAAAGAAGATTAATTCCGACCAATAAGAAGATTACTAATGGATTGTAATTTTTGGACATGTGAAATAATTCAAAACTTCAATCTGCACTAAACAACAAATTTGATGAAGAATTGGTACCATCGTGAACATGTAAAGAGAAACATAAGAGAAAGGATGCATCTTCTGTTCTTTAGGTGGACAAGTAATTCTATTTAGTTCATTCATCAACATCCAATATAAGCAAAGAATACATTAAAGTTCAATTGAAAAGATTCACTCATATTAGCTAATAGGATTCCTATTTTTGGACATGTAGGATCCAAGTCTCAATCAGCACCAAAACTGGATTTTTTTCTGGAACATCAAGAACATGTAATTGGAAACATACCATAAGAATACACTCTTCGACTCACTAGCTAAAAGCATACAAACAAACTCTACTAAGTTCATACAACTACATTAAAATATACGCAAGAGAAGATTAATCATTCAAGCTAAACGGGACTCCTATTGTTGGACATATAGTAATTCAAACTCAATCAGCACCAAAACCACATTTTATCAAAAAATTTAAAATCATCAAGAAAATGCAAACAGAAACATAACATAAAGATACAATCTTTGATTCTCTAGCTACAAACTATGTCTACCAAGTACATTCATTTACATAAACATATAAGCCATAGCAAAATTAAAGTACAATTGAGAACCTGCACTCATTCGAGCAAAATGGGACTCCTATTTTTGGACATATGAAGTAATTCAAACTCAATCAGCACCAAGACCACAAATTTTTCAGAAAATTTAAACCATCAAGAACATGTGATATCACCATAACAAGAAGACACTTTTTGATTCTCTAGGTGCAAACTATACTAAGTTCATTCAATTACATAAAAATATAAGCAAGAAAAATTCAAAGTTCAATTGAAAAGATTCACTCACTCGAGCTAAAAAAAACTCCTATTTATGGACATATGAAGTAATTCAAAACTCAATTGGCACCAAAACCACATTTTCATCAGAAGATTTCAAGCCCATCAAGAATACATAAAGAAAAAACATATACAAAGTCCATATCAGATACTATTAAGGTAGAATTGAGAAGATTTAATTCTTACTCTTAAGGAGGAAATTTTGAATTCGAGTCTGCAAATCAGATTGACAGTGCCCACAAAACCCATCTGCCAAAACTTCCAAAATCTCTCCACGGTTCAACCCACTTATCAAACTCATGAACCCATCTCCTGCGCCGGACTCCGGCACCTCCCTGTGAGGTTCTCCGGTCATCCCAATTTAGTAAATAGTAATGACAAAACCCAGACAAGAAATAGTAGCAAGTAATATGCAGAATAAAGTGTGTGTATGTGTATTATATATACATATAGAAAGAAAGGTAGATAAAGGGTTGAGGAGCAATTCCGAGATCTAGCACGAATAGGATTTACTGTTTTTTTTGTAAGATACTATAAAGATGTGAAAAATACGATGACTTTACTGTTTAGTAAGTTTAACGAAAAGAATAATATTTAGATTTTTGATAATTTTTAATTAAAAATTAAATATATAAATAATAAAAATAATTTATGAAATTTGTTATAAATTTTTAAATTATGACGAAATTTATACGATTATAATTATAAGTATTTTTATTTATAACAAAATAACAAAAAAAATTCAAATATACTCATTTTTTAAATAATTTGTTTTAAATATAACTTCGTTTTTTGAACAAAAGGAAGTAGTATTTACCGATAGGGATATGAAGGATGGGAGCCCACATACTATTTAGTACGGAATATATATTTATATATTTTTCTGGTTTTTATAATGGATAAAATATAAAATAAAAAGAACAACTACAAAAAACAGATAATTTCGGGTCAGACTCTGGTGAAATATAAAATTTCGTAATCAGTGGAAGGAGTGAGTAATATTAATTAGTTCTTGTTCAAACATAATTTGAAGTTTTTAATTCCAAAACAAGTAAACGCGGATTCAATTGTCTACTAGCATATCACCAACCAATTTATCAGGATATCAGGATTTTATAATTTCACCATCATTACATTGCATTTTTAATTTGAAAAGAGAGAATATTTTTGTTTTATCATGATAATCAACTCCAACATATAGAATAAATAATAAAAGGTACTTGTTATCTCTTACAGTTTAATTAAAAAAAGGACAAAAAGACAAAACATTAAATGATAAAATAAAACTGTACTTTCATTTCTCTACTAATAATAATATCTGACCACATTAAAATATTAAATTATACGGTAATATCTTCTTTATTTCTTAGTTATATTTTTTTCCTCTTTTCTGTGTGTTTGGGGGAGTCAATAATATTAAAGATACTAACAAATTACACAAATAAAAATAAACAAACAAGTGATAAATTTTTAAGACTTGGATCCTAAGAATTCGTCGATCCAGTGCCCTCAGTTTCCATACATGTATTTGCGTATCCCTAGCTCGAGTTGAGCGGGTGCACTTTTGAAATACAAGTATACTTTATTGACTTCTAATATATGGTTGATGAAATCAAAAAAAATTCTCCAGCACCGCCAGTAGTTCAAGCCTTAATGGTTATTGCAAATTCTTCTCCGCGTAGAACCGCCAAGACCTGTAAAAAGAATTAGCATCAGCATCAATTTTATTAAATACAAACTAATTATACAACAATAAGATAATCACTTCCATGTTGTACAAAGCCAATATATATCTAACCGATAAAATGTGTGTACATGTGTGATGTGTGATGTGTGATGTGCTCGTGCGCGCGTGCATATGAATATGAAAGATAAATTATCTTGATACGGGGTCTAGGTATTACACTACAGGGACGTTGGAAGGTATAAGAATGGATACCATCGGCCTCCCAAATTTTATTTTGTCATGTATTATGTTGTATATTTATTAGGTATGGTCCCCCAAATGTGTGTGTATATACACACACAACTATGAGTGTTCTCTTTTAATATAATACATAAATATCTAACTTGATTTTTAAATGCAAATAACTTCTTCTAACCCACTAATGTTCAAATCATATTATCCTACTTAACTAAATATCTTTGTAGTATTTTTTATTCTTATATCTCAATTTTTTTTCTAAACCCAAGTTAATTTTATAATGAAATTTATATCATCTTTATAAATTTCAATGTCACTTTCTTTCGAAGAAAATAATATTATTTCTTGGTCTCCCAATTCAAAATTTCTGGTTACGCCACTGTTACACTACTGCATGTGTATTACTGTGTTTCATAATTAAAGCATGCAGCAATTTCACTTTTTAAGTAAAACATTTAAAGATACTCAAGTGATTAATTGATAACATGCATAGCATCACTATGGAAACAACTTGAGACAAGAGAGTTTCTACTAAATAACATGGGGAAAATTTCTGAAAAACTGTAGAGGAATGAGTTCAGAGCAATATTAATACCTCGCTTATCGTAGAGTTATGTCTCAAATCTTTCTTCAAGCAAAGTAACGCAGCACGCGCCATGTGATCAACCATTGACGAATCACTAGTATCTATCAATCTTGCATCCATCACCTCTCGCAATGAACCATTTTCAAGAAGTGGTAATGCCTGCGATTAATAAAGTTCTACTTAAGCCTATAGAAATCCCTTTAGTATGGCAAAATCCTTAGCTAAATTTTGGAAATGAAAATTGCTCAAATTTTATGATAATGCTCAAACAATTGAGATTGTAAGTAATGATGTTATGTGAACAGCAAGACATTTATAGTATGACTAGAAATGTACATCTTTAGTAGCGACTAAATAGGAATATTTCTTTCTAATATTGGAACAGCTAGAGCCTTACCCAGTCGACTAAAGACTGACATTCCTCCTTGTGCTCTTGATAAGAGGATGCACTCCTCCCAGATATGAGCTCTATGAGGACGGTCCCAAAATCACTTACATCAGTATAAAGGAGTTTGTCTTCCTCTAGATTCTGGCATCTTCAATAAGCAAAGTACGATACAATCATTAAGACTTATTCGTATGAAACAAAACTGAGGAGGAGCCAAGGAGCAAGAAATGGTTGTAAATATGAGAAGGTATACAAAGATATCTTACTTCGCTGGTGAGTGTTCATTACTTAAATCATCATTGTTGAGCCAATTTGCCATTTTACGTATGCTAAGCTTGAATGCCCATAAAAACAAACTCACATTTTAATGATCAGTTGCCAAAAAAAGGAACTTATGAAATAATAGGAAATATTGATAAGCATATCTGTTGTGTTGTGGAGTATATAAGAAACTAGCAGAGGAAAAGGAATCTACTTTTGCTAATGAAGAATCTAAATTTCAGTAATTGCCAGTCAAATATGTACCCTTCACCCGGGTTTCTTGATTACCTTAGCCCCAGAAAGAGCATGAGCTACACTTACCCAGGCAGATGAGCCATGACAAATTGCTATCTGAAAAGAATTTATGCCAAGATTAGCAATACGGCCATCAGCACACTCCTCATGAAGATAGCGCACGGCTGCACCTATTTCAAGAGCAACAAACCACCGAGCTTTCCAAGAAAGATTCTTAGCCGATTCATCACCTACATATGGAACAAATCTTACAATGCACGTAATACTGATTTGATTGCAAACAAGCCTTTATTGTTTCTTATGTACTTGATATAGGAGTAAATTTAAGCCCAGATTCCTTTCAGAAGCTTAAGGCCAATGGTATCTCACAACTGTGTCAAATATGTTTCTTCAAAGTAAAACTAACCAGTAGAAGGGTTGTTCTCTCCATATCTTAGGCACAGATGAAGTGGTGACAAGCAAGATGAATAAATTGCCCTTTTCTTTCACAAGAATTTTGTCTCTTCTCACATGTTATTAAACAGAAAAATGTAAAAGGGACGATTCTCCTTTCGCTTCTCTTTCAGTCATAACAAAAATCACAGAAATTTGAATTTCTTTTAATGAAAATCAAGATCCACGTATCTAATCATTTAGAGAACAGAAGTTAAACAGCATACTAAGGTTCTTGCTAAGTCAGGAAGTATATGTTTCTGAAGGGATGATAAAAGGAAACAAATTTAGGAGGATCACATATTTATTGGAAAAGGACAACGCTTTATTTGGGGGTTGCATAATTAATAAATCAGATAATAAAGAAGTAATCTTACATTTTAGGTTCATTTCAAGTGTACCACTACAAGGAGAGTCACAGATCAAGAACACAGAATCGTCGGTACAACAATACCCAATGAGGTTCATAATACTACGGTGCCGAACCCGACAAAGAACCTTAAGTAATGAAAACGCCTTTTCATCATTGCCAAAGAAAGCCTTGATAATAACAGGTGTTTCTTCATAGATGGCTTCAAAAAGCATCCATGACTCATTTGCTACAGCGGCATTCTCTTTACGAAAGCCATCTGTCATCTCTCTAAGCTCACTAAGTGTGAAAGCTCTAGGGAAACCAGTTCTCCATGAAAGTGGATACCAACATGAACTTTGAGGAGTTGGTCTTGGAGCCACACACTTTGTACTTCGATGACAGGGATTATCGATTTCATCTTGATCCAGATCAGGCTCACTATCAGGGAAAACAACACCATTGGTTTCTCTGCGTGGCTCACACTCAAAAGCTTTTGACAACATTAAGGTCACTGCATCTTTTCTCTTCATTACTGCAACATTGCAGGCCACATGACCATATATATACACTTTTTCATTCCTCAAGTTACTGCAAACGACAGGCAAATCATCAAGGAGAAGAAATATCCAACTTTAACATATAAAAGAGCAGTTACCTGTCTAAAATTATCCACCGAGGATTATACATGTGTGCTCTTTCAATTGTTAGTTTCCTCGGATCAAATCCAACAGCAAGTTCAGCCTCCATTCTTACCTGCATTGTGGAAATTTCAAGTTTGCTACTAGCATAGTAGCCTAACATGACAAAGAACAAAGTTGAACATTAACCTCATTTTTCTTGCACTGCCGATAAAATGGATGAAGGATGGAGTGGATTTCTTCCCGCTTTCTCTCAATCTCTTCTTCAAATTCTCTAGGGCTCAATTCCCCCGGTCCTGAGAACTCTAATCTCACCCCTGAGAAGTCAAATAAAGATTTCATACATAACTTCAATAAAACTAGAGATTAAAAAAATCATATCATATAGATTCAAAATGAGTGTTCAGATGCAGTGAACAATAAAGTACAGCTCTTATAGAAAATAGATCCACTATAAAAACTTATTCCGAAATGATAACAAGAAAGTCGAATGGGAGGCTTTTGGGGAATCGGTTTGATTATGTCTCTATTCGTTCCGTTTCGTTTGAAGAAAGGAAGGATCCCAAAGAATTGATCTTTAATATTTGATAGAGCCCTCCCACACTAAACCATGTACCAAAGAAAATAATAACTTTCTCCATTGCAACTAGAGACCTAAAGTTCCTTTTTCTGGATAACCCTCAAAAAGATTATTGTGAAAATTAAGCGCATTATGTCCTGTGATGCTCCAACACTAATTTCCAACATGTCTAACTTAAATAATCAACATAACAACACAAACATTTCAGATTAGTCCCTTATTTCCTGAAAAAATCTATTCTTCCTAATAAACACTACAGAGTTGCATTTCCAAAAGTTAGCTAGATTTTATGATTAAAATTTGATTGATTTCAATTATAAAATCATATAGAATATAAAATACATTAAGTTTATTATATGAAAATTTTGTTAAACTCTTGTCACAATTTGGATCTTAGAACTTCATAACCTAATACAAACAAAATAAAATATAACTCTTTTTATAGAACCGATGGAGTAATTTCAATCACCACAAACATCCTAGAATTTTGACAACAAAAAAAACAAAAAATTTAAGAGTGAACTTACAAATACCAGAGAAGATTGGAATACAAGAAGTGGTAGCCTTTTTGTTGACCTCAGATAAAAGTCCCAAAACAATAAGTGTGTCTTTAGGTTGAACAATGTGTTTGATAGCCCAAGTAAGAGCATCCACCCTTCCTTTATTGCGGCTGGCATCCATTACCACAATCACTGTGTCGCCTGCTGAAGACCCACTTGATTCGGCCTGAAACTCCATAATTTTTTTCTTCTATGTTCTTGATATTTTCTTGGGAATTGTGAAGAATGGTGCTATTTGGTATGGTGGGTTTTGCAGATAATGAAAAGTGGTTCTTAAAAATGGGACTTTTTGTGGGTTTTTTTTGTACGAGGAATTGTTTGACCTTAGTTTCAGTCGCCATGAACAAGGTCAGCAAAGTAGGTTTTCTTGTTTTGGAGTCTCAATTTGCTCTGTTTAGTTTCCCGGGTTATCCTAGAACAAGAAAAACTTTTGTCTCTCTCGAACAGGACAATGCAGCATTTTTCATTTATAATTATTATTAGAGTAAATACACGCATTCCTACAACATCCCTGTGACTACTCGAAAATAATACTCCCTCCCTCTAAAATGGGTTCGACCTTTGTGTACCTTACCATGTAATTCATTCAAGATTCCTCCGTCTTTAAATACGATTTAGATTTTATTTGTTAAAAAATTAAAAAATAAATAGTTGTTAATATTTTAATATATGTTATAAAGGATTAATCATACAATCATACAGTTAGTGTTCTTCTAAATTAAATGTCCTAATTCAACTATATGGTCAAATTAATCAATTTTTTATTTTTAAAATTTGATAAATATATTTATATTTTAAAAATTATAAATTTAAATTTGGTAGCTAAATTTGTGAACTATAATGTGATATAAATTTTGTTATCTATATCTTTATAGGATGTTAGTAATTTTAATTTTAAAATTGATTAGATTGACTTCTAAAGTCAAATTATGACGTTTATTATAAGACGAAAGAAATAATAAATAAAATATTATAATTTTATTTTATTAGACATACACTCTTATTTTTGTTATAAGATAGTTGCAGGATACATATATTTATTCTAAATCTTACCATGTAGATGGTAATTTTACAGATCTTCTTCGTTATACTATTCATGCAATTTCTTTGGCTGCATTTTTATAATTTTAAATATAAGTTATCTCGTATAATTTCAATTGTACAGATAGATAGAATAAATTTTTTATACAATTTAGCAACATGAATTCTTTGTTCAACATTAAAAATTTATTACACGTAACTCATTAAAATTATATCATATTTCAAGTATTAAAATGGATATAATTTACATCATTAAATTATATGAATTTAAAAGAAGATCTTATTTTTTTCATATTTTATCTATTCGTATGGTTAAAATTATACAAAATAATACATTGAAATTTTTTTGGGAATAGTATAACGGAGAGTAGCTAAATTCAATTTTATACCCCTCCATTTATTTTTAATTATATAATTATTGTATTTAATTTATTGTTTTAATCATGCATAACAATCTAGAAGAGTCAAAAGATTTATTTTTCTAAATTAAATATATAATCTAGACTATCTTGTAAAATATGGAGTAGTATATAATGCATTTGATTTCATTATTATTAATGTGTGAATGAGCCAACTAAAATCAATTGGAAACATTAGTTTCTGAATTTCACAATACGTAAGCCCATAAACGACACTTATTTGTTGAACTATTAGCATCAAATACAACTATATTTTCTAATAGCATGTAAAAGAATTACAAAAAAACTCTATACTTAGGCCTAATTTCAAAACATCTCCTACTTAGTCTTGTAGTTGTCCTCTGCTTGATATTCGAGGTATTTTATTTAATTTGATCCCTTTTTTTAAAGAAATATTTTTAATAGTGTACTTTAAAGATCGAAAACAAAATTTCATTATATCAACCCATATACTAAATACATATTGATGGCTAGACCAAAAGATAAATATAAAATAATATACTTAACATACTACGAAGTAGTAAAATTTTGAAAGCAGTATGTGATAAACACTATTAAAATTACTATATGGAGAGGTAAGTATAATTCACTAATGATCTTTACTTTTTTAATACAACGAACAAGTGGTCATAAATAATAATAATAATAATATTATTATTATTATTATTATTATTATTAATCAGTATTATTTCTTTTTGTCTCCCCAAGTTTAAAGTTCTTCTCTTTTATTTTCATGCAATATTCTTATACCTTTTACCAAAATCCAATGGAATAATGCTAATTCTATATTGAAATGTATTCCAAACAACTACTGAAGTTCCACGCCAAAGTTTGGATTTCGGAAGTATAAAAAGTAATATATGAAGTAATTACAATATTTATTCTCTTAAAATTTAAAATTACTCACATTAATTATAAAAATTACAGTATCTTTAATCGATACACAAAAATATAAATTTGATACCTGACCAGAATTATTATTTTTAATTTCCAACCCTAGTTAAAATTAAATCTACATTACTAAACTAACACAAAAATTTAGCATTACCAATCTTATTCGAATTCTACAATATCTTGGAATTTAAATGTGAAACGGAAAAGGGTTGTACCTTTTCTCTATATATACGCATCATCATTCATTACCTTCCTCTCATAACAGCTTAAACACATAATATTACTCCGATTTTTGTTGTTTTTCTGAAAAATAAAATAAAAAATAACCAAACCCCATGAACCCTTGTGAGAAAGTGGACTTGGAATCTTCAAGATTCAAGAAGTTGTACGAGGATTTAAGAGACAGCATCAATGGTGTTTCTGTCCTAGGAAACTTTCTAGAGCCATTAATAAAGTTGCATGAACTTGTTAATGATCCTGTGGCAGCCAATGCTTTAGTAAACCATGAGTTTTGGATTCCCAAAGGTGCCCATGTCAATGGCAGAGACGTTGAAGTGACAAGTATTTTGGGACCATTTTTCCATGTTAGTGCCTTGCCTGATGACCACCCTGACTTCAGGGCTTCCCCTGATGTTGGCCAGACATGTTTTTCAATCTGTCGTCCGCATCATTCCACAGAAGTTGCAGATGCATTCAAGACTATTAATTCTGTTGTGTGTACTTTGTACAATGGTCTTAAGCAAGTTCTGCATTGTTTGCTTAAAAACGCCGCAACTAAGGAGCATGTTCTTGCTTATCTTGCAGAAGTCATCAACAGAAACTCCGGTCGCGCTCAAATGCAGGTAATTTTAGTGATGGTTAATGATATTTGCACACCCCAATTTGATAGTTCGACACCCCTTGCATATTATTGTATATATAGTACATCATGCATTGTGTTTTTGTATAATGAATTTAGTTACAAACCCTTTATGTATTATCATATTGTACATAAATAATGCATTGTAATGTTGCACAATACGAAGTTAGTTACGAACCCTTTATGCATTAATGTATTGTACATAATTACAATGTGGTAAAATATGGATTTGTTCAAACCCCTTATGCATTACTATATTGTACATAATGCATTATAATGTTGTACAGTACGGATTTACTATATTGTACCCTTTGTGATTGGTTTGATTTATGGTATATGTGCTGATGATATAAATTATGCATTACCATATTGTACATAATGCATTATAATGTTGTACGGTATGGATTTACTATATTGTACCCTTTGTGATTGGTTCGACTTATGGTATATGTGCTGATGATATATAATTGTTGTTTTGTTAATGCAGGTAGATTCAAAGACTTGTTCAAGTTCTGGCATGTTTATGAATCTTAGTGCTGTTATGCTTAGACTTTGTCAGCCATTCTTGGATGAAAAACTGTCGAAAAGGGATAAAATTGATCCGAAGTATGTAACTAGAAATATCCGCGTAGATTTTAAGGGATTAACAACTCTGAATGCATCATCATCAGAAGTTTTTGAGTGGTTTGGCAAGAATAATGATGGAGAAGAGGCTGCATTCTCTTTTATTTGTGAATGTTTTTTTATGACTGCAAGGATATTACATTTGGGCTTAATGAAAGGGATTTCTGAACTGCAACATCTTGAACAGGAGATTGAGAATTGTGAAGAAACTTTATCAGATTTAAGATCAACTCAGCAGTTGCTGTGGCATAATCCTGAATCAGAACTGAATGAAGAGATTGTTCATTTCGAGCAAGAACTCGAGTCAATGTCACAAACAAAACTATGCTATGAGGCTCTAATTCTTGCAGATATATCAGATGAAGGACTAATTAGACGCGCTTTGTCGTTCTATAGGTTGATGGTTGTTTGGTTAGTTGGCTTAGTAGGTAGTAGTCCAAAAGAACTTGCTTCACTGCCAGAGAATTTTGTGGAAGATGTCATGGATTTGCTACTTTTCTTATCTGCAAAGCAGAAGTATTTTAATGGAATTCTGTTGGATGATTTCATGAACTTCATCATTACGTTCATGGCAGCCCCAGAATATGTTAGGAATCCATACCTTAGAGCAAAGATGGTTGATGTTCTATACTCATGGATCCCTTGTAAATGTTGCTCCTCATCCCAAACTTGCTTCTCATCCCTTACCACTAATCTTTTCAAAAGTGACTCCTCAATGTTTTTGGTAAGGAACCTTTTAAAGGTATATGTAGATGTGGAGTTCACAACCTCTCATAGCGAACATTATGAGAAGTTTGGAATTCGTCATACGATTTCCGCGTTGCTGGAGTACCTCTGGCAGATACCTAGTCATCGCGACTCGTGGATAAAGGTTGCTAAAGATGAGGAAAAGGGCATTTACTTGAACTTTTTGAACTTCCTTACCAGCGACAGCACTTATCTTCTTGACGAAAGTCTTACCAAAATTCTTGAATTAAAAGGGATGCAAAACAACGTTTCTTGGAAGTTGGAGGCTGCACTAAAGTTGTGTATGAAGTCAGCTGTTGAAGGTATGAGAATGCTGGAATATACTTCACAGCAGATTACAGCTCCTTTTCTAATTCCAGAGATAGTTGAAAGAGTTGCCAGCATGTTAAATTATTTTCTTTTAAAACTTGTTGGCCCTCAAAGCAAGAATCTCACGTTGGAAAATCCAGAGAAGTATGAGTTTGACCCTAAACTCTTAGTAACTCTGATTGTCAAGATCTATGTCAATCTTTCAAGGGGTGATGAGGCCAATGCTTTCGCTGCTGCAATCGCGAAAGATGGTCGTTCGTGCAATGAAAAGTTGTTCAATGACACTTTAAGTGTTCTTCAGAAAATTGGTGCAGATAAGAGTCTTGTAAAGGAGTTTTCTGAGCTTGGAAATAAAACTAAAGTGGCAGCTGATATGGAGATGGAAATGGAAGCTGTTCTCGGGGACATCCCGGATGAGTTTCAAGATCCAATTCAGTACACTTTGATGCATGACCCTGTTATTTTACCTACTTCAAGGATCACAGTCGATAGATCTGTGATCAAACGACATCTTTTAAGTAATAATTTCGATCCATTCAGTCGTTCTTATCTTACTATCGACAGGGTGAAACCGAATATCGTGTTGAAGGGAAGAATAGATGAGTTCATCAAGTCCAAAAAACTGAATCAGGATGGTGATCAGTATAGCAGTTGAGCAAGAAAGATATACAATTCAAACTGTTGCTGTATGTGGGAATAGTTGTGATGGAATTGTGTTTTGAGTCTTCGTTAAAGGTTTTGCTCTTTATATTTGTGGCAAAGTTTGTCTACATTATGATTATATGTAGTTTGCGTATTTTCTCAATCTCCATTCTTACATGTTGTGCCTTTGTAGGAGATAACAACGTGAAGCTTAGAAAAACTTAATTATTTGCAATTTGCTTAGGTTGTAAATATATTGAATGAAATTGAATAAGTTATATCTATGTTGCAAGTTAAAATATTGCATAAATATATCTGAAGCAGTTATATTGGAACTATATAGAATAATATTAATGTAATTATAACGGAGGAAATTGCATAAGACACTTGACGGATGTTAAGAGTTTCTTGTAATTTACCAAATTGTAAACAGGTGATAACCTATTGACCATGAATATTATGACTTGTTTGCCACAAGCATTTATTTCGATGTAGTCTACTAGTCTTCTTCTTAAAGTATGTTATATGCATGTTCCATTGACAATGTCTGGGCTTATATACTGTATAGTCCAACAAAGAATTTGATGAATGATCCCTTTCATATGGATAGCCATGGGGTAATGAAGAACTTGGAATTTCATGTTTTTCCTAGTTTTGGTTTTGTTGCTGCTTAAAACATTTTAATTTGTTAGTTTTTTATGTGAATTTAAGATCTCTTTCATTAACTATGTTATTCCCTCCGTTCTCCATTACAAAAAAAAGAAAGAATATTTAAATTTTTGATAAATATTAATATCACATATTTAACTAGTTCTTTGAATATTTAAATTTTTAACAAATATTAATATCACATATATAAATGTTCAGTTCTTCTGAAATTTGTCTATGAATATTTAATGAAAGATAAAAAACATTGTAATAAGAAGTTTTTTTAAAATATAACATAATGAAAATTTTACTTTTTTCTTGAACAAATTTATTATCAAATATTTATTCTCCAATATTGATACTTTTTTGGAACAGATGGAGTATATCTATTGAATGCAAAGGGTGGGGGGGAAAAACCTAGAAGCAAATATATCCAGGAAAGCAAAATCAAAAACTGACTGATCAACCAGAGAGGGAGATGTTAAGTGGGGTTTACATAAAATTGAGTACATAAATTTCACCACAAAGCTTGAAACCTGGGTTTATTGGTTGAAGTTTAAAGGGAATGTGTATATATATACATGAAATGGGAGAAGATTCAAAGAAACAGTGCCGAGACCGATATGATTTGTACACAACATATTCAATCCCTTCACCCACACACTTTATCTAAGATTTGAACTAGCATGATGTTTCTGATGGTGCTACTGAAGCCTTGCAGATGGGGCACCAGTTCTTCAGCCGCAACCACTGCTTTATACATCCCATGTGATATCCGTGCTCGCATCCAATCGTTCCAACTTCGTCTCCTGTAACATACTCTTCCTGCACAAAAGAAAACATTGTGGTCATCTTTGGGTTCATGGAATATATACATTGCTTCATATAAAAACTTCGAAACTCATCCAAGAATCTCTAAGCACAATCCTCCAAACCTTCACCCCCAGGGCAACGGGTACATAAAAATCATGTAAAGCTTATTTGGCCTCGCCACTCGCCCGCAACACACCCCTCCCCCACCCTTGCTCCCCAGTCGGGCCCAACAAAAGATACCGTGTAATCTGATTGATCATTCCAAGTGAGTTTTGTTGTGGAACAGATTTTTATAAAATCAGCATAAACATTGGATGGAAGTATTATAATGAAATATTGAACTTAAATGGTAAACGTTGCAAGCTGGTTTTAACGGGAAGCAAGTAATCGCCACATGGTATAGACTAAGCTGAGAAGATGTCAAACTGAATAAGCACAGGCTTTGGATTAAACATTTGTATCGAGGAAAAGGTTCAATTTATACAGGGACTCCGTAGATCAAACAATACTTGATTGCTTATTCATTCTGGTTACAAGTTGAAGATTGACCTTGAGGGTTGCTGTAAATTGAACATCATATCAGGAAGAATGAAATTTTGGTCTTACAGTCTAAAAAATAACGTTTATTCAAAATGAAATAGAGATAGCTAACCAGGACATTAATCACATGTAATTTGATATACAATCAGACAAGGAGGATAAGAAACTTAAACCAGATCGTAATGGTTGTTCTTGAAATTCAATACAAAGAAGCCAGCAAGTAAAGAGAACTTTTAGTTGCGTAGGTAGTTGACCTGACAGATACTGCATTTAGCATCTTCTCTCTCACTGCTGCTGGTTGCTTCCTCCATAGCTACAGGCCGATAGATACTTCTTCTGAGGCTTTTTGACAATGCATCTTCTGACAATGCGGTGCTCACAGAACCCATCTTCTCCTCCAGAGCTAATAATTCCTGTATGTAAAGTGAATGTTGTAATTCCACTTTAAATTTCACTATGAAACTATTGAGGATCATTATTGTGACAAAGTATGACTTTTAGAAGAATGTCAACTCTGAGGAAGAAATTGGACGAGAGATGAATACAAGCCCACAAGTAACAAGTGACGAGGTGGAAAGAACTATACAGAGACTACAAGGCATTGCAGTATGACGATCATGGGGATAAAGCATACCTCATATGACATATTATCAATATCAAGTCTCATGTCTCTGTGCTGATCATAAAAGGTAAGGCCACCGATGAATAAATTTGTCTCCAGAGCAATTAAATGCTGCAGAAAGAGGAATCAAACCTTGATCAACAATATTGAGATTAGCAAATTCAGGAAAAAATTAAAGAATGACTACCTCATATGATAGCTCCTCATCTTGTTCAATTCTTTCAAGAGCCAATAGCACCTGCAGAGAAAACAGACATGGGCAATTATATCTTAAAAGGATATGATAAAAGTACATTAAAATAACTTCACACTCCAGTTTCTCATTTTAAATAGAAATCTACAAATTTGGTCATGAGAAACTACCTCTGCAATACCGTCCATGTTATATCGTCGTGAACCATCACGGTTCATTAAGCGGGCAATGCCAAGTTCTGCTGACGTAATGGTCATCATATGGTCAACATTATTACTACTAGGATGACCATAAGAACTAGACCGACTTGAGAAAGACTCCTCATTCATAGAACTAGAAAAGAATAATTCAGACTGAGGCGCTTGTGGATTAGCAGCAGAAGATTCATTCGGTGACAAATCATTTCTGTTCACTTGATTGGACTGCCCTATCCTAATGTTACCATTCATTGATCTTCGAGTCCGAACTGATGCTGCACCACTTTCAGTGCTAGGAGGCCAATTTCTTTGTCTTCTGGAATCTGGAAAACTGAAGCCGTTTGCAGGAGCAGAGATCCGTCCATTTTCAGAAGGTTGTCCGCTTGTTTTCTTCTTCCCTCCAGCAGAGGAACTGCTTTCTCCACCAGGACTTCTCTTCTTCACAATATCCCTCCTTTTACTGTTGTTTGATTCTGACAATAAACAACTTGGTGGGAGAGCATCTGATATTGGGTTGCGTGGATTTCTCAAGCCATACTTACTCGCATTAGCAGACATCCTGCCCCCTTGTCCACTGCTCTCAGATGAACATGAGGCAGAAGAGTCGAGAGTATCTTGGTTGGTCAACCCAGATTTTTTACGAAACGAATTTTGGTTTCTAGCAGTTGATGCAACAGTAGAAGTAACCATTTGGGTAGATCGGACTTTCCCAGTCTCAGTTTCTCTCACCTCTGACTGGAATCTTCTTCTAACTGATTTTGGTGAAGCAATAAGTTCCTGAGTTTCTGCTTCATCCTGAGCACTACTACTTTCTGATGTTTCTGCCTCTAGCTTAGAAGACAACTTTCTGTGGGATTCCTGACAATTCTTTTTCGAAGTGGTCGCAATAGAGCAAGTTCTAGAGGAACTTCCAATAGTTTCCTTACCACATGAAGAATGATAGAATGGCCGCCAAGATTTGGGTTTCTTAGAGCTTCCAATTAGGGTTCCTTTACTATAGTTAAGCCTGCCGCTGCATCCAATTCTATTGCAGAATTGTGCATCTCCATCCCTGTCTTCAGTCGTATCTCTCAAAACAAGGCTGGAACTTTTCTTAGGAACACAAAGCCCACCAATGGCTCTTTTGCCAGAATATTTGTCCATATACAGTGATGTATGATCTCTATTTCTGCACAAAGATAATATGTTCAATCGTTAAATATTTCAGAAGGGATTAGAGATGAAGAGATTGTCATCAAGATTGATTCATTGATTGGATTTCGTAGTTTGCAGGACTGAATAAACATTAACCCGCAGATCTTCATTTCAAAGTTGCAAGGAATCCCTAATACAGAACTTGTTGGAAAGAAAATTATAACAAGGAGGTGCAGTTTTCTATGTAAAGGCCATTGTGCTAATGTTAGATTTCAGTAGAAGCCCCAAAGGATATCTTGTTTTGGAGAAATTCTAATGAGAAACCACTTATGGACTATGTTTCCAAGAAAATATTTATGATATATTCCTCTCATCTTATGACGGTATGCGTGACAGCCACCTCTGCAGACCTTAATCCGCGATGAATGCAAAATTGGCAAGGAATTAGGTAGCTAGAGACCGGGGAAAAATGAGCAGATGAAACAGGGTAATTACAAAGAATTGGTTAAGGACCTGAAGTAAAGACCGGCTGATCCAAAGAGATAAGAGAGACAGAATGCTATGACATAAAACTCAAAAATGATGATTAATAAGATTTTAACGAAATAGCCAACAAAAATAATTAATCCCCCAATGATAAGATTTGATTAAAAAAACAAACTTAATAAATTTAACCAATAGATGGTGCAAAAATCAACTGCAAAGTTCTTAAACATTTAATGATCTGAGACAATGACTATCTCAGCCACCTTAATACTTAAAGCACATAACAATGTAAAATGCACTATCAATCTGAAAAGAGCCTCAAAACAGATAACTGACAACCAAAATTCAGAACAGATGAGTCCACAAGCTCTTAGTTCAATATTCATAAGTTATGAAGACAGCCAACTCAGAGGTAGTGTCTACTTTATAGTCTTTATCGACAGGTATGCCAAGTACAAGAACACCTCAGAGAAATTAAAGTTGATGAAGGTAAAGTACGTGATAAACTGTTGGTCAACTATGCTGCCTAAGCGATTCATAAAACACCCAGAAACATATCTGAACCACCCTTTACTAACTATAGAAATTCATTAAAATATACTCCTGTAGACATAGATATCTCATTTATAAATAGAAAAAATAACACAAACCCCCCATATGTATAAACTCTAGTTTTATCTTGAGTGATCAACCACATCTGTATTAACCCATACAATCACATGCTAAAATAAGTATCAAAAACAATGGATACAGCTGATTCATTACCTGTGTATGTCATCAAGAATACTATCATCAGAAACCAGGATATATAAAGTACATGATGAACTTTTAATCCCCTAACTATTAAGCAATTCATGGAGTACTCGAAAAATATACAAATCACTCTTTAGTAGTTACAGAAATTCAGTAAGATATCATACATACATAGATATATCATATATAGATACACACACACAAACAAAATATTTATATGTTTGAAATTGGATGATCAACATCCATATTACCCAATTCAATCACATAAGAAAAGAAGAACAAAAAAAATCAACACAGCTAATTTTTTACCTGTATGTCATCAAAAACACAATCATCAGAACCTAGCATAATAAAAATTGATCATCTCTTTTATTTGGAGGAATAATTCAATCTCCCAAACAAACACAACAAAGTATGAACAAAGGGAAGCTAAAAAAGGAAAAGGGAGGAGACCCACATGTCCACAGAATTTTTCCAACAAAAATAAAGGTGGGGTGTTGTTTTTTTCAGCCTAAGCTACTTTCCAATAAAGAAACCGTCTGTTTCCCCGCAATTTAAGCCGTCAAAAACAAGAAGACCTCCCTTTCCCCTTAATTTTCAACCAACCGAACAGACCTTTTTACCATTCATACATGCATATACAAATCGATACACAACAAATAAATACAGATATGGAGGAGAAAAACAAAACCCATATCTAGAAATCCAATATTAAGAAACCCCATATCAAGAAAAATTAAATAAGTTGGAGGAAGAAGAAGAAATTATCTTTCCACCTTTTTGTCTTTCTTCTTTCTTTCTGGGTTTTGCCCAGTAGAGGATTGAGATTGCAATAAATGAATAGGACAGAATTAGAGAGAGAGAGAGAGAGAGAGAGAGAGAGAGAGAGAGAGAGAGATGGAAATGGAAATGGAAATGGGAGACTAATCTCTTTTTCTTTTCTTTAGTAGAGAGAGAGACAGATGTGGAAACGGGAGACTAATCTCTTTTTCTTTATTTTAGTAATCTTAGCTAATTGCACTATTTTACAGATAAATAGTATTTTCTATAGATAATTTTTAAATTAACTATATAAAATTCTTTATTATACAGATTTATAAAATAATATAATAATTTTATATTTTTTATATAATTTTTTATTATATTATTTTAATTCGTCAATAAAATTACTTACGATTAATAATTATACAATTGCGTCTAAAATATTATATATTATATTATATAGTAGATAATATTATATTACATAATTATTTTATAACATATTAATTAAGATAATATTTTATATCTTGTACAATATAATATAAAATTATATTCTATTATAGTATATAAATTATTATAGAAAAGTAAATTATATTAAATAAAATTATATTATATATACTTATATTAAAGTTTATATACTACGTAAAATAATAACTGTTACTTAATATATTATATAATTATTTACAAAACTCAAAATGATAACATAACATATTAATTACAATTGTATATAAATAAATATATATATATATATATATATATTATAATATGGTATATGGTTATAAATTATATTTTATTATATAGATAATATTATATATTATAATATATATCACATATTATAAAATAGTGTATATATTATAATATAATATATAAATTTTATTGTTATGGAAAGATTAAAATTTATTATATATGGTGTATTATTATATATATATATATTATGTAATATATATTGAATATAATTAATATTGTATATTATATATATTAAAATTATGTTAAAAGATTAAAAAGTGATGGGTTTAATGAAATATTTTAATATTTTTTTAAGAGAAAAAATGTGAATAGTAAATCTGTAAAGTTATAGAATTAGTGTTCAATTTATTCTTTTAAAATACAAATGATTTTATTATAACAAATATATTGGAGTAAAAGTTTTGTATAAATTCATTAACTTGATTCGTAGACAGACTTTTTAAGGAGATATACTGCAAGTGCACCCTAAAGGGGTTTAGAATGCCGTCCTGCAAATTGATTCTTGGGATAATCTTGGCCGTTGGATCGATCTCCTTTCAAGGGTCAAGGATCGATGGCTGTGAGAGCTGACTGTTACGTCGTGTCACAGTCACATGTCAAATATGAATATATTGATTCATTTTTTTTAATTATAATCCAAATAAAATACTTGATCATCGTATTCCATTACATGGACAATTTCCTAACCCCTTGTGACATTTGACATTTTCAAAATGTCCATTCATTAGTGATTTAATCGTGGACTCTTTTTCAATGAATTTAAGGATAAAGCTGATTTATGGCCGAGATTTCAAGATTATCCGTAAATCAATATTATTATGTCTAATACCTTCTATTTATGCCGAATTAAAAAAAAATTTATAGCAAAAAGTTTATGCGATAAAAGTTCATTGGTTTAGAGTCAAAACATACTATAGGTTTCTTTAAGAGTTTATAGTAATATTTATAAATTATTCACCAAGAAAGACGACTAACAAAACTTAAATTAATCATTCTTCACTTACTAAATTGATAAATTTTGTGTGAGATAGGGTATAAATTATTATTATTATTATTATTATAAAACATTTAAATAATTTTAATTAATTATATTATATTTATTTGATAATTTAATATGAAATCGAGTTTGATTAGTATTTGTTCATTCCTAAATTACTTTAGTTGTTTATTTGTTAAATGACTTTACTAATCATTTGTGTGTGTAATTTTGAAGTCTAATTAAACTTGAGTGTAAGCAATAGAAACTTAAGTTAATAACAAAATAATGGATTTTAATGACTTGGTAGATTAATAATATTCGAATGATAGGGGATGAATAGGGTAAAGAAATCTAATACGTATATTTTAGAAACAGCCAATATATAACGATTTGAATTTTAAGACTTTTTTTTTAATATATTATGAAAATATTACAAGTTTATTATAATTAACTCTTTTTACAAAATAAATAAAATAAAAAGTAAAGATAAATTGTTTTAAATATAGAATACTTATGCCAGAACACTTGTGTCGTATGACACCAATAAATTAGATTCGTTAGGATAAATTATCTACCACATATCTCTCACTTTTCCTTTTCCCTTGTTTTAAATAAAATTTTGATTCACTAAAATTTGAAAACTATTATTTTAATTATAAATGAGGCCATGGTCAGGTCTTTAAGAATAATTTAAATATTATTGTTTGGATGCATAATATAAGTGTAAGTTTTCTCTATAAAACAAAGTATGTGCCTACATCACTACATTGGTAGCACATATTATAATTGGAAAGGAAAAGTACATTTATGTGGATGGTAACAACCCCACCACAACTGAAATTAAGGGCCACCTAGTCCATTAAGTTCGACTTATATTTATTCTTACAAGCTCAAAATTAGTGCTTTTTGATCCATAAATTCTTTGCGGTGTTTAAAATTTGATAATTATCAAGTCAAAGTGAATATTATTCTTTTTACTTTAGCACAGTATGGACAAGTCAGTTTGTAACCCTTTTTTTTCTTCTTCATTTTTTTGTTTTTTTCTTTCTACATTTTGTGAACTTTTCTGTTATAATTCTGTCCGGGCGAAACCAATAAAAAAAAAATATTCAACGAACAAAAAAGAGAGAGAAGAATTCGAACTCTCCATAGTTCTTTGTTCAAAATTATATCGGTTGCATCTGTTTAAAGACCTTGCACTACTCATTAATTCTATCTGTCCTTCGGATTTTTTTTTTCATAAAACTTGTAGGGGATTTTACAATATAAAAATTTGTGCACTCAGTTTTCATTATATTGTTATACTTGCCACAAACTAGATTTTCTAATTTAATCATGCAAGCAACTTATATAATTAATTTTAGTTCTTGTAACCACAAAATGAAATAAAATGTTAACTCCATCCATGCTAAAAGTTTAGATTAGTTTAGTTTTAAGAATACTGTTGTTCTAGACTCAAAAATAGCTTTTTACAATTGGAGTTAGACCAAACAAGTAGCTCCAAGAACTTAGGCCATGTATCCTACATCAAATGTATGGTATATAGCTCCCGAGTAACCGACCCTGTATATTCAACTTAACTGCTATATACACTTTGCCGTACTTGCAAGTTTCAATGTTTCCATCTCACGAAAACCAACGCTTCCACTCCTTAAGATTTCCACCACCATTTCTCTCACGAATACTCGCTCAGAATCAGAATAATAAATCGAAATCGATTGTGCGAGAGAAAAAGAATATGATCAAAAAAGATAAAATATAAAATATAATATAAGAAACATATGAAAATTTTATCAAATTTTTAAGGTAATAATAGAATCTTTATATGTAAGTTGGATATAATTTAATATATGTTATATATATTGTTTAATTATTTTGTTAGAAGTTATTGCATAAAAATTCATATACTGAATAATTGTTCTATAAAATTTTTCTATTAACATGCAAGATTTGACACACGTACTTTCTCACTTTTTAAGGTTATATATATTATTTCATATGGTAAAAACAATAAAATGAAACTCCAAGGAACGAAAGTTAACATTATAAAATGTTGAATTTATTTTAGATATCTATCATGTAATATATTCATTTCAAAATTAGATGTACGTTTATTTTTTAATATAATACAATTTGCAAGTTTTGTAGTTTTATTTATGATCTAAATTTGTAGTAATGTCAATGTATAAATTTTTGTATTTAAGAGTATTATTCATATATTCTATGATAGTACTTCAATGTTTTATAATAAATTTTTACAAACATATTTTATGTAAATTAAAATATATTTCTAATTTTTTTTAAAAATTTCTCAATAAATTTAACATCAAAATACATATGACTACACTAGTTAAGTCTCTTATTTTAAAATGAGAGTACCTTTTTTCCACTTAAAATTTCAAATAAGAAAATCATTTAGATTTTAGATAGTCAATATATATTTCCGTAGCCGTGACCCATAAATAAAACCTAAAAAGGAGCAAGCAACAACTAGGCAGTTATCGATTGGCGTGAAAGTCTAGTTTTTAGTTTAGTTTATTTATTCACAAACTCCTCTCGAACTAAAACGTGGTAGACTCAACTTTATTTATTGGATTAGGATTGAGTTGCACCTTGGACATACCTACCACTTATATATATATATATATATATATATATATATTATTTACTTCGTTCTAATATATATTAATTAATTTTAAATTTTATAAAGTTAATTTTAATATTTTTTGAAAACTTTAATTTTACGAAATTTATGTGAAGTTTGAGATGATAAAATGTAAACTAATAATCTTTTATGAATTTTTTGCAAGATTTGTAATTGTGTTGATTGAAATTAAGAGAATTTGTAAAAAAAATTACATTAAGAATGAGAATAATTGATTTTGTAAAATTAAAATTAATCGTAAAATTTTGGAACCGATAATAGTATTATATATCTAAAATTATATTTCTTTTCGTGAATGACGATACCTATGTCATTTTAATATTAAAATACAATTTTTTTTTGGAAAGAATAACTTTTAATCGATTGGAATTCATCACCATTTGTAAAAATTGACTAACGTTGGCGTAATATTAAATATGTACTTAAATTTATTCTATAAACGATAATGTCGTGCCATCAATCATTACGAACATAAAAACAGGGGGACAAAGTCATAGCGTCACGGGTCCAATTTCAAGTTTCCAAAATAAATTAAGATTATATGGTAGAATAACTCCACTATACCTTCTCCTCTATTTATTTTTTGTATAAATATATTTACACAATTAAATTTACATGTATTTTTTAGACAATGATTAATTTTATAATTTTATTAATACAATTTATTAAGAATTATCCTTTCCAAAATTAAAATTTTAAATCAGCACAAATAAATGTGAATTTGACAATATGCATAAATATATCCTTATTTTGTTTGTTTTAATTTTGAAAAAGCAACGTCCCCATCGAACTAAACAACTACAGATACTCAATCAAGCCTTGAACCATTATAATCAAACAAATACTCCTCCCATTCTACAAACAAAACTAAATGTGATTTTTAGTAATATTTAAATTATATATTTAATTGAGAATTATATGTTTAAATAATAAAATTTTGTATGAAATTTATTATAAATTATACAAATATAACTTATTTTTATAAAACAAATAACACTTTCAAATATATTTCATATGTTCTAAAATTAAATATACATTTAGTTCACACAAAATAGGTTTATGAAAATCTATAATTCAAAATTAAAGTGAAATCTGTTACTTTTAATAATTTTAACGTGAAATATCATGATGCACATGAAAAATACTCCAAAATACAAAATTTTACAATTTTATAATTGTACAAATGTGTGTCATAAATAAAATTATAAGATTTATAAATAGTACTTATATTGAAAGATAAAATATAACTCTAATTTTGGAATGAATGAACTAATTTTTTTTAATATGTTCACTTAAGTATATTATTTATAGACAAATATTATACCATGAATAATCAAGTACTACAAAATTTTCAAAAATGCATAATAAAAGTTAAAAATATAATTTTGATTTCATTTTCTCAAAGCTTCCAATCTTTTTGCAATCCTAGAGAAACCAAAATCCACAAAGCACCCTTTCATCACAAAATTACAACAACCCCAGTATGTCATACCACCATAATTTTGATTTCCATTTTCAAAATCAATGTTTTTCTCACAAAATCATACCAAATTTTCATGATATGCCATGATAGAAATTTGATCTTTGGTGGTGTAGTTTGTGAAGCAAAAGGGTTGGCCCAAGATTTGTGAAAGAGAAAAAAAGTATCCCAAGTTGAGAGGACAAAGGTGTTTTTGTCTCGAAGCTTCCTCTGCTCCCTTGGGCTTTAGCTTCATTACTCTATAGCTGAATGAAACATATTAAAAGACAACTTTATTTTTAAAAGGAATTATTTTGAATAACTAATTCATTAGAATAACTGTTGCATTAGAATAAATAATATCAATCAAAAATATTATTTTATCATAAAAAATATATATAGATCTTGGCAAAAAAAATAAATAAATATATATATAGATAAAAAAAATCACAAGATTAATTTTATTGGTAAAATTTATTGAAAATATGATAGAAATTAATGTTAACTTGGGAATAAATTTAAATCATATATCTTAAAATGTAAAAATGACTAATAATATGAAATTTTAAATATTTTTTAATTTATTATTATTGAAACCGGAGGGAGTATATATTGAAGATTATATATTATGTTAAGCGAGCAAAATGAGCTTAGAAGACATTTTGCGATGATATTTACCACTAGTTTCGACTACATTTGTGACATTATGCTATATATATTAGTAGCTTTAAAAGGCGATATTTTTATTAGTTTAGAGTTGATCTTGTGAGTGAATACTCCTTCTGTTCCAAATCATATATAATATTTAAATTGGTACAAATTTTGATTAAAATGTTCTTATTATTATCTTTTAAAGGAACTTTTTCAATGGTTTCTAAACAATATAAATTTTGCACATTTGGTTTTTGAATTTTTTTCATAACGTATTTGATATACAAATTTTTTAAAACAAACATAATCAGAAAATTTCATCAATTATTCGTTAAATTCGATAAAAAAAATATACTCATGCGAATCACACATATAATAAAATAGTTGGTTTATGTCATATGTAAACTTTCTTTTCGATTGTTCTCAAGTTATAACAACTTTGCAAATTTGATCAGAAATTTTCAAAGAGAATTTATTAATAAAATAAATACTAAAAATTAAATGTATGATTCATATTAGTGTATTTTCTGTTAGATTTAACCAGATATTGACAAAATTTACTGATTGCGGATATTTTAAAAAATTTATGTAACAAATAAGTTACAAAAAAAAGTTTGAAGACTAAATGTGCAAAACTGATATAATTCGTAGATTGTCGAATAAGTTTTCTCTCTTTTAAAATAAGTGATAGTGAATGAAATAGTTTGAAATCGATAAAATTAGTAAGTAAGTAAAAATAAACGTTGAAAGGTTAATTGAATAAATTAGGTAATCAAATTCGTTATAAAACAAAACGTTACAAATGAATGAGACACTAAAAAAAATATTACAAATAAACCGAGATATAGGGAATATATATTTTAAAGAGTTAATTTTATAACTTTGCATAATATCTGGTTGTTTTAGGTTAAAATTATAAGATTATAATTTATATTGTTAAAATTTAGAATCTCATAATTTTGAAGTGAAACAAACAAAATCATAATTACCGAATGACTTAATGTTAAACAAAATTTAAATTTTGTCAGCAAAATATGTTTTACTCGACTTAATTCAATTAATACAAATTCATCTTTGTATTTAATCCAAGATCTGGTTTATAAATCATTATTTATTGAAAAGAACATGTTAATTTCGTTCTAAGTCGGTTAACAAACAAATTCAATTGAACTTGGCGATCACATGCCGATAAAAAGCTATGTAAGTAGCCGATAAATGTGATAAAAATAAAACGAGTTCACGAAAGCGTAAATGTGTACGTAAAAAACGAAAAAAAAATAAAAAGCAAAAACAGAGTTCAACTGAAAATCTGAAATATCTCACTCGAGTAAGGTCACGTGTACTTCACCTTCCAGTATTATGCACATCGCTCGTGCCCCTATAAAACTGTCAAAACCTCTCTTCCTGCCGCCGTCTTCTTGCTCTCACCTCTTCCAATTCATAGGGTTTTATACATAGATATAGAGAGAGAAACTTCTAGAGAGGGAGAGCAACAATGGCGCAGTCACTGGAACTATTGCTAATTCAATTTTTGATGCCAGACAATGATGCTCGGAGACAAGCCGAGGATCAGATAAAGCGTCTATCCAAGGATCCGCAGGTGGTTCCGGCGCTGGTTCACCATCTCCGCACAGCCAAGACTCCGAATGTCCGCCAGCTCTCCGCCGTCCTCCTCCGAAAGAAGATCACCGGACACTGGGCGAAGCTAACTCCACAGCTCCGGCAGCTTGTTAAACAGTCACTTATCGATAGCATTACTCTCGAACACAGGTATTGTGTATTCAATTTTCAATATTTTGGGTTTTTAGGGTTGAATTTTGCAGCTATTGAAAGTTTGAATTTGTTAGTTCGTTTGTAGAAGTAATTGATTTAGCAGTCTCGAGTTGTGTAAGTTTTGATGCATTTAAACCAGCTTGCTGCCATAATTATCTTAAATTTAGGATGTTTGGTTTTTAATTTTATGGGGTTCGTTCATTAATTCCTTCTATTTGTTTAATTGATGCATCTGCAATTAAAATGTTAGCTCGATTCTAAGAAACCAGGATTTACTTATTTCTTTTTAAATTTCTTTGGAGCTGATTAATTGATTATAAAAATTTTTGTAATTTTTCACTACATGGTTATATATTTATTTATCGTGTTCTTAATTGATTCCATGAACAAGCAGAATTACCAGAGTAGAGTCCCCTGCTAAGGAGGGGAACAATCAAATTACATTGGAATCTTGTATTAGTTTAGACTGAGGCTTGATGGTTGAGCATAGGGTTATAATTTCCATTTATATGCAATGTAACTGCAAATAGGTGAATATTTGTTCTCTGCAACAAATACCATTTTATGAAAGTTGGTCTCAATATGCACTGCACAAGGGTTCTTAGTTTGGATAAATCTAACAGAAAAAGATTTTTTAGCTTTAGTGATTTAAGCATTCCAGATTAATAAGAGGCTCAGTCTGTAAAACATGCTCAAGAAATGAGATGACACTAAAATTATTACCCTTCTCTTTGTTTTAGACTTTTAGTGTCTCACTACTTGTGTTGAATGGAATGACGAGAGTTGGGATTTGAAACCTCATCTTCAAAATTTCTTATGCTAACTTCAGTAATGTTTTTGGAGCAAATAGATTAAAGTTTAAACAAACCCCTGAAATTTACTTATCCCTATTCATTGTGTTCTTCTGTAACTCATGTATATATTTTTTTTCCTTTTCCTTTAAAGTTGGTTGAGTTGATAAAATTTTGTTGGCTTGTTTTGCCTTAGTTTGGATGGGTGAAAATGAAAACTGTACACTGGTTTCCTTAAGAAATGATGTTGATTTTGTAAGATGGCCTCTTCTGCAGTCCACCAGTTAGGAGAGCAAGTGCAAATGTGGTTAGTATTATTGCGAAGTATGCTGTGCCATCTGGAGAATGGCCTGATTTGTTGCCTTTCTTGTTCCAATGCAGTCAGAGTGCACAAGAAGACCATAGAGAAGTAAGTGATTTAGTGTTCAAAGCCTCAGTGTAATATATTCTATAATTGAAGGGGAACAATCACCTTTTGGCTATATTTTTATCTAGTTTTTCTTAATATTTCATCCTTTTTTCCAACTGTTCTTAATACTAAATTACTAATTTAGGTTGTGTATCTATTGAAGTTGAACATTATGTTACATTTACTAGGATACTTTTGGAGTCACCACTTGCCTCAGTCTGCCTAATTCATTTGATGTTAAAATATATGAAACGGAGTGATAAGCCCAGCATTTAAAGGGCATACTCTGGACAGTCAAGTCAGATAGTTATGAAATAGGCAGTTGTAAAGAAGCTGCTAATGGAACTTCTTTACTGATTAATTGTACAAAGGGTGAACTGGATGAATCTGTACTCAAAGCAATCTATTGAGAATAAAGTATGGTAAGAATCCAATAGCGGGTCACCACCTGAAAGAATCTCTGACATGTAGTATGAAACAAAGACCATTATAGTGTAATGTCCTCTTAGACCTCCACAAATCAAATAGATGTTCATATCCAGACCTGAAAAAGGGAAAGGGCAGACAAAGAGTTTGCACCATAAACTGTAACCTGACAAAGCATCTCTTCCTTCACTTGCATCAAAGTTTATGTCATTATGCCATAATCTAATGAACTCCAAACGAGTAAAAGGTAAGACTTTAAAGCTTCCTGCAATGAAAAAAGTGACGGAAGTTAAATAAATTTGAAGTAGCAGAATTGTTGTTGGAGGAGAATGTGCTATTTGAGGTTTTAAAGGAGCGGGGGCACATGCATACATAATTGAGTGGGTTGTGGCTTCAGGAAGGGGATAAAGAAGTTGATGAAAAGGAATTCCGAGGACCGAGGTTTTTTATTTTGTCCATGCATGTCGTGATTCAGGCTTTTTATGATGGTCTTCATAGTGGAGAGGTTGATCATCACTGACTTGTTTTATTTTGTAAGTCTTGTAGATAAATTCTAACCAAAGAGAGAACATTAATAGTGTTTAGCAGGATTCCTTTCCTTTTTCATTTTGCTGAAATTTATACATCGAGTAGATTGTACTAAAGGTGTTTTTGTTGATATCCATCAATTGTTAATGTGCTAACATGTTGTTGTTGTTTTGTTCTTGATGCAAGGTGGCCTTAATACTCTTCAGCTCCCTAACTGAAACAATCGGAAATTCATTTCGGCCTCATTTTGCAGATTTACAATCTCTCCTGCTTAAGTGCCTACAAGATGAAACTAGCACCCGTGTCAGAGTTGCAGCACTAAAGTATTTTAGTTTTCAAGCTCTTGAAGTTTTTCGTAATTGATTTTCTACAAATATAGAGGTGTATAATTCTTAACAGTTTTAAATGCTCTGCAATCTTTTCATCGTCTCAGGGCAGTTGGGTCTTTCCTAGAGTTCACTCACGATGAAGATGAAGTGGTAAGAAATATGGTTTGATGCTACGTTCAATATGTTATAACAGTTGGTCAAAAAATTTGATTTGATCTAGGAAAAGTCATATATTTCTCAACAAATGTCTCTGTCCTTTGATCCAATAGCATTCCGTTATATAGGAATAGATTTGATAAATACTGTTTATTGCCATGCAAGCTCTGAGTTTTGGGTATGCATATATCTTAGCAACAAACACCTATTAAGTTTCTTCCATAAGGCAGGTTTTTACATATACTTGGCTAATTTTAAATACACTCCCCTCCCCCCCCAATTTGAATTACAACTGCTGAAGTAATATCTTGCTCCAAGTTCATGGTTTTTTTTTTATCTTTATGAAGTACGTATAGTGTTACGTTGGCAACTCAAAAATTTGTCAAACCTAAATGAATTTGCAATTCAGTATGGGTCAGCACTGAGCAGGTTGCTGCTTCTGTTAATTATTTTATGCAATACGTAATTCCACTAATCAAGTAAATTGCAATAAGCTATGGTTTCTTAAAACTTGATCTCTATTATATGTATACACACAGATCAAGTTTCGAGAATTCATACCCAGCATCTTGAATGTATCAAGGCAATGCCTTGCCTCTGGTGATGAGGATGTTGCTGTAATTGCATTTGAAATATTTGATGAGCTGATTGAATCTCCCGCACCACTTCTTGGGGAATCAGTTAGATCCATTGTGCAGTTCTCTCTCGAAGTTTGCTCAAGTCCAAATTTGGAATCCAGCACACGTCATCAGGTTAGGCATGTTGGTTAGTTGTGCTAAGTTCATTAATTATTCATATGGTTGCATAGCATTATTTCATCATTCTTGACTTCTTAAAAGAAGATCTCTTCCTTTTCTCCTTCATGCTAGGCCGTTCAAATAATTTCCTGGCTTGCAAAGTATAAATCAAATTCCCTTAAAAAGCACAAGCTGATCATTCCTATCCTTCAAGTTATGTGCCCATTGCTTGCAGAATCAACTGATAGAGATGAAGACGATGATCTTGCACCTGACCGAGCTGCTGCAGAAGTTATAGACACCATGGCTTTGAATTTATCGAAACATGTTTTTCCTGCTGTAGTTGAATTTGCTTCTTTGAGTAGTAAAAATGTCAATCCAAAGTTTCGTGAGGCTTCAGTTACATCTTTGGGAATCATTTCAGAGGGTTGTGCGGAATTGATGAAAAGGAAATTGGAACCCATTCTTCTTATTGTCTTGGGAGCTTTAGGTGATTCTGAACAAATGGTAAGAGGGGCAGCATCTTTTGCTATGGGTCAATTTGCTGAGTATCTTCAGCCTGAGATTGTTAATCACTATGAAAGTGTTGTTCCTTGCCTTTTGAATGCTTTGGAGGATGCATCAGATGAAGTTAAGGTTTGTGCCTAATAATGAAGAGAATAATAGATCAACTCTAGAGAAAGTTGTAATTCTTTTTCGTTTATAAAAGTCATGAATTCTTTTCAGGAAAAGTCATACTATGCATTAGCTGCGTTTTGTGAGAATATGGGTGAGGAGATCCTTCCTTTTCTTGATCCTTTGATGGTTAAACTACTCACAGCCCTCCAAAGCAGCCCCCGTAACTTGCAGGAGACCTGCATGGTAATATTTATATTCATGCTCCAAAAGCTTGGTATATTACATAATCTGTTCGTCTTTCCTGTCCTTTTCAATTAATCTTCCTTGCTGTTATTGCAGTCTGCAATCGGCTCAGTTGCATCTGCGGCAGAGGGAGCATTCATGCCATATGCTGAAAAGGTTCTAGAGTTAATGAAACATTTCATGGTACTCAGTAATGACGAGGATCTTCGTTCACGAGCAAGGGCTACTGAACTGGTTGGAATTGTGGCGATGTCTGTTGGAAGGACAAGGATGGAACCGATTCTGCCACCTTTCATTGAAGCTGCAATCTCTGTAACTAATTTTATCAATATTGTTTCAAGCTGAATATCATGAAACAATCTGTGTGAATATATGACTAAAAGGCGTTAAAATAACCAGGGATGTAGATTGGATTTCAGTGAGCTTCGAGAGTATACTCATGGATTCTTAAGTAATGTTGCTGAAATTCTGGATGATGGATTCACTCAAGTATGTCTGACCTTTTGCACTATTAACTTTGTAAGCACGTTCTTACATATGTTCTTACATGTGAGAACCATATTTCTGAAACAGTACCTTCCCCATGTTGTACCTTTGGCATTTGCCTCCTGCAATCTTGATGATGGTTCTGCTGTGGATATCGATGATTCAGATGAGGATGACAATGTCAATGGATTTGGCGGCGTGTCTTCTGACGATGAAGCTCATGATGAACCTAGGGTTCGCAATATTAGTATAAGAACTGGAGTATTGGATGAGAAGGCTGCTGCAACTCAAGCCCTTGGACTATTTGCACTGCACACAAAGAGTGCCTATGCACCGTATCCTTTTCTGTCCTTTTCTTTTTATAAAATTATCCTTTTTTGCCGTCAAAGTTTTCTTCTATTGAAATTTTGTTTCTTTGACTAAATTAGATATTTGGAAGAGTCACTAAAAATACTAATTAGGCATTCTAGCTATTTTCATGAAGATGTTCGTCTTCAGGCCATCACAGCTTTGAAATGTGAGTATCAGTAAATTCTTGTAGAGTAATTTTATGTAGTTGACAGTTGGCATCAAATACATGTGTACTATCTATAGCACATGGTCACATTCCAACCTTGGATGGGATGTCTTGCCCACAACCCCTTAAGTATAATTGAAAAAATATTTTAAAAAATTCATTCAATCATAGAAAGAGATATTTAGCTGCTTCATAGTGGGTTTTATCTGATCTATATTTTGGAATTCTGCCTAATTTATTTGCTTGGCTTGGTCATAACTCAGAAGGCACCATGGATTGTGTTGACATTTTTTTATAAGCGGATCCATACACACACAAAAGCTTATAAACCCATGCTCAACATGGCTAATTATTTTAATGTATATTTTTAATATTATTAATTTAGTAATTATGATAGAATTTAATAAATATTGAATAATACAAGAATTATTAAATTTTTTAAAATGACTTAAGAAATTTATTGTTTTTTTTCAAAATATTAAAATTTAATAATAGTATTACATACTTGTATAATATAATATAAAAAGATATTTTTTTTCAATTTTATAGATATACATGAACTCAAAATGATAAATTGACTTAATTTTCTTGTTCTTTTCGAAATCAACCTTGATAAAGAGTGTAACAAACTTAATATCCTAAGTCGACTCAACAAAGTTTCCGTAAGAGTTAAAAGTATATTCTAAATTGGATTTGTGACTTAGTTAATTCAATAACTAACTCACTGAATCGTTTTTGTAGTTTCTAAACTTATCTCAAGTTCCAAATATAAGAATAGATGGATAGATAGTTTCTGGTTAACTTTTTATTAGGATAATCAGAGGTGATAGGATTTTTTAAATTGCAATAGTTAGAGATGAAATAGGATTTACTAAATAAGATTATAGTCAAAAGCGAAACCCCTCTTCTGAAACAGAGTGTGTGTGTGTTTTTGTGTGTGTG
This sequence comes from Centella asiatica, assembly GCA_014636745.2. NCBI lineage: Eukaryota > Viridiplantae > Streptophyta > Magnoliopsida > Apiales > Apiaceae > Centella > Centella asiatica. Next base: position 28,487,734 of record CM025786.1, read on the forward strand.
TGTGTGTACATACTATATATATAGATAGATAGATAGATAGATAGATAGATAGTCTTCACAGTCCATAAAATTTCCAGTTATGTAATACATGCTTTCAAACATGGCAATTAGCAATGTTATTTTATGATATTGTGTACTAAGAACTCATACTTGCTTGTTCTGTGTTGGCAGATATTTTGACAGCTGCACAAGCAGTCTTCCAAGGTCATTATGTGAGTGTGGACCCACCTTAATTTGATTCTTAGTAATGTATACTCTATATTGGGTTAGCGCACAGTTACACGTGTGTTCGTTTATGGAGATGATATACTTGATGCAATTTTTAAATGACCATTAGAGGCTTCCTATGTCATAAGATGACAATTCCTTTTGTTTACTGAACCACTTCCACTAGTTATGGACTCATGGTACTAATATGATATTATTGAACTTTCATTTGCCATTACAGGAGGGCACAGCAAAGACAAAAGAAATTCTTGGTAAGGTCATGAATTGGTAGTGGTTGTATATCTTCTGGCTTTAGCCTGATTCTGAGGAAATACTGATGATTTCATGTTGATCATTTCCTAGATTCTGTGATGAACATTTACATCAAGACAATGACCGAAGATGATGATAAGGAGGTTGTTGCTCAAGCTTGTATGAGCACAGCTGACATTATAAATGATCTTGGATACCTTGCGGTTGAACCTTGTAAGTCGCAATCTTATCGGATCTTTTTTAGGTGGAAAATAAGAGACAAAAGTGGCTGATTTTTAATGGGAATAGTTCCCTGCTAATTTCCCCTATGATTGTATTTCAGATATGCCTAGACTTGTCGAGGCAACTCTGGTCTTGCTCTCGGAAAACTCAGTTTGTCAGTTAGCAGAATCCGATAGTGAAATTGATGATGATGATGCGGAGCATGATGAAGTGCTTATGGATGCAGTTTCTGACCTCCTCCCTGCATTTGCGAAAGCAATGGGCTCTCATTTTGCACCCATATTTTCCAAGTTATTTGAACCTTTGATGAAATTTGCGGTGGGTTTTGTGTTGTGGCATCAGCAACATATGCAATTTTATGCCAATCAGTCCTTACTTTTGATATCTTCTTTTTCATGTTTGGAAACTTCAGAAAACTTCACGACCATCACAGGATCGAACAATGGTGGTTGCATGTCTAGCAGAAGTTGCTCAGCATATGGGTGCTCCAATAAGTGGCTACATTGATGTAAGTTCTTGTAGATAGTGAATCTTGTGATCATGTGTCTATTTTACTAGCAGTTAATAAGGACTTCGAAACTACGTCATGTTTCAGGCTCTAATGCCCTTGGTACTTAAAGAATTAGCGTCACTGGATGCAACTAATAGGCGGAATGCTGCCTTTTGTGTCGGAGAACTATGCAAAAATGGCGGGGACTCCAGTTTGAAGTATTTTTCTACTTAAAATAAACACCTATCTTTATTTACTTTCTCTCCTTTTTATAAAATCTGATACTTTTGTTTACCTTCTCTTGTGACTGGAGCTTTTAGGAATGTGGGCATATACTTGTATCTACTCTTTTATTATCTCTAAAAGTTTGGTGGCTCTCAGTTGTTGTTCTGACTTCTGTTGGTGTTTCTGTTTGCTTCAATCACCATCCTCGTAGATACTATAGTGATGTATTACGATGGCTTTATCCGTTGTTTGGGGAATCTGAGCCAGATGATGCAGTAAGAGATAATGCTGCTGGTGCGGTAGCAAGGATGATTATGGTGCACCCCGACTCTGTCCCACTAAATCAGGTAGATGTGACAACACAATGTTTTTTCAGATGATTCTACTTGCAACTCTTGTTAATCTTCTTTAATTTTTGTATAGGTCCTTCCTGTTTTCTTGAAAGTTCTTCCTCTAAAAGAAGATCATGAGGAATCGATGGCTGTCTACAGCTGTGTGTGCAATCTCGTTTTATCATCTAATTCCCAGGCAAGTATTCATTTGCTTTCTGATGTGAAACTAACTGATCTCTATCTCTGTTTTTTTTTTCTCACTCTTCTTTGGCGCGTGATGGGGTATGGGGCGCTAGTGTATTTGCTCCTCCTGAAATCCTGATCATATTACTAGTGGTAGTTTGTGTTTTTTTCATCCCTGAAGATGAACCTTATGTAATATTGCCGACTGTTTACCGTTTCCTCTTCTCAACAAAGCAGATGCTGTCTCTAGTCCCAGACTTGGTTAATCTATTTGCTCAAGTTGCCATCTCACCCGTTGAAACTCCCGAAGTTAAAGCTCAAATTGGCAGAGCTTTCTCGCATCTGATGTCTCTTTATGGTCATCAAATGCAACCACTTGTAGGAAATTTACCACCTGCACATGCTAATGCGCTAGCTGCAATTGCGCCGAAGAGTTGACACCCTGAATAATTTTTCGTTAGTATTTTTTCTTTTAAGTGAGCTGTTCCATAGTTTGGATCGTTTCGCAGCACGGTTGCCAGATTGAAGATTGTACTTACCCAAGGTATGCTAATCTATGGGGTCTCTGTTTATATCCAGATTCTCCATCATTCCATGTCTTTAGATAGTTGATCCTACGTATCTGTTGGGTCATAGTTTTCTCATCCACCTATAAACTACCCATAAAGTTCTGAAATTTACAGTTTGAGATCTTACATTTTAACATTTCACTTTCGGCGTCACCAGTTTGAAATCTCCCTTCTACCTTCTATCTCGCTTGAAATTTGCTTCATCTCTGGACCATATGTGCTGCCTTCTAATTATGACATTACATTTATTTTGCAGGGTATAGCATCTGTCGTTTTTATTTTTGAGATGCGGTTCACCATATTTTTCCTTCCCAATTTTGATGTACTTACTCTATTTCTCCCACCCCAAATTAATTAAATGTTTTTTGAGGTTTATTTTATAAGCTTGCTTGGTGTTTTCATTTAGACATGGAGTAGAGAATGAGAGAATCATATTTTTTTGAGGTATTGTAAATTATAAGGAGTACTACCTTCGCAATCAGAGATGTGGAGGCAGATTGTGTACATTTCGTTATAAAGGTGTGTATCTATTTGGTTGCTTCATTACTTTTAAACATTTTGTGGGTAAATTGGAGATACATTTTTCCTATTGCTTTGTTCCAAAGTTATAACACACACAATCTTAAACTGTAGAGTGGAACGAAAGAATTAATATTGAAGTATTTACTTAGATTTTTGTAGATCAAGTGAAATTTTAGCAACATTATTACATCTAATGTTAAAGGGGCTATTTTTTTTTTCTTGGTTATATCATTTGGGGTTATAATTAAAATAATAAATCTCTCTACTCTGAATTTGGAAGGCTAACTTTAAAATATGGGGAGTTTATACCAACTAGTTGGGGCTAACTTTAAAGGTAATGTTGATGTTGGCAAACTTTTCTAGTAACTTTTAAAATGAAAATCTTCACGAACAAATTCTTCAGTATTCTAAAAACTAAATGCTGACAAACTAATCAAAACAACATTCATTCAAAACACTTAAAACATCAGATCGTTGTTTATCACTCAAATCTGTTGGAAACTCGACCAAAAATTTCAGTCGAAGATCGCCTCTCATCCCTTCTTGTTTGGATTTAGGCATGCCTTGTCCCGGAATAATCTTCTCATAACCTGGATATAAAATTTCGTCGAACGACAATTCCATGGTTTCACCTCCTAAAATTGGGACAGTAATGGTACAACCTGTTAGTGCCTGAATTAGAGGAACTTCAACTCCAAGTTCTAAATCATCTCCTTCTCTAGTGAAAACTGGATGATTTTTTTGGTCAATTATGAAAATTATATCAGCTGGAAGAGTTCCGGGTTTCTCATCTCCCTTCCCTTCAAATGTGATTTTGGTGCCTTTTTTCCATCCTGGTTTCACTCTAATTTTCAATATTTCCTCTTCTTGAACAATTAGCCTGTGATAAATATCAAAACACAGAAACAACAATACAATTATGTGTTAGAAACTAACATGATGCATGTATAATATGTAACGTTGTTTGTTTCAATTTTTTTTTAGAAATTCTAAATTCTGACAGTACTGGTGATGCTACTAGTGATTAGGATCTTTGAAAAATAAGCCGAAACAAACATGACCTTGATATGTGCATACCTACCCTGATTCTGAGATGACATCTCTTGTAATCTTGATTTTCTTGACGCATCCGCGCCACAATTCTTCTAGTGTGCACTCGAGCTTCTTCTCAATCGGTTGGGGCTTCCTCCTAGCCGAAGAATGCGAAAATATAATAGGTGTACTACTAGTTCTTCTGGTACCTACTCTTGATAAACGAGGGTCTCCCAAATTGGGAGCAGAGGAGCTAGGGGTGGTAGGGGTACTTATGCTTGTTGGGGTGGACACACTAATATTCCCACTTGACATTTTTGGTAAATTTGTGACATAAAAATCTGCCGGTGCTGACGGAGTTCGTCGGCCCCTCGGACTTTTCGGTAACGGGCTAAAACCTCCACCGCTGGCTTTGCTCAAGAGATCTGATAGTTTTGGCGCTTTTGATGTTTTTGGAGTTTTTGATGTTTTTGGAGTTTTTGATGTTTTCGGTGTTTTTGGTTCGTTCACGAGTATAGGTATGGCACTTTCCTCTCTCTTCTTGCTACTAAGAGCCTGCGATTTGCGGAGAAAGTTGGAAAAAACAGAATGAGATTAATCCGTCAAAATATAATTTACACGAGATTAAATGAAAAATATAATTAATTAATACATCTTGTCATATGTTACAAACAGGAACGCATGCATGCATGCATGCATGCACGTTCTTGGTACGTATGTACGTACATACATTCGTACCCGATAAGCTTCCGTGATCTTTGTGAATTGATCCTCAGCTTCATCAATATCGTCAGTATGCTTATCGGGATGCCATTTCATCGCAAGAGATTCGTAAGCTTTAATGATTTCGCGAAGGGGAGCGTCCTTGGAGATCCCGAGGATGTCGTAATAAATGGATCTTGGAGAATCTTGAGGATCTCCCATGAGCAGATAATAGAGAAAAATGGAGTTGCAGTGGAGATTGAAAAAAGGAGAGAAAGAGCTAAGAAAGAGTAGAGGAAGGGGGTATGGGAGATGAAAAAAAGAAAAAATATTGGAGGAAACGTACGTAAAAATTGATGTTTATTTACCAATCAATTGTGTGTGATAACAATGGAAATTGAATTGAACCAAACATTGAGCGTTTTATGAGGAAGGATTTTTAATGTTTGATTTTATTTTGGCAACGGAAGGAATAGGTCTTTCATGTGAGGATAGTTTTACCTACATAACTAAACGTACCCCTCACTTGTGTACATATAATTACATACACCTACACATACCTTAGAGTATATGTTCAAAATATAATAATAATAATTTGATAAATATTAATTATATTTTATTAATTAATATTATATATAAAAAAGAAATGATGAAGGGTTATATTAGACTTAAATTTTTTGATCACAAGGATATATATATGTGTGTGCGCGCGCACTAGCTCAAATGAAAGCAGAATGCCATGCCGTTGGAACTAAAACTTTCTAAATAAGAACAAGTGGACTCCAACGGGTAAAATCTTCGGTGTATGTGGTAATTATCATGTAATGTACATAATGTAAGACTTATATATGAAGTGAAAGTAGTTTTCTACAATGAATTAGTGATGTATGTTTTCTACTCGATCCGTATGTACATATAATTAAAGGGGTTAGTCCAAAACACATTTAATTAAGAAGAGTTAGAGGATCAGTTCAATCTAAATCAATGATAATTATGATTAATATGTGTGGGCGCGTGCGAGCTTGCGTTTTTTTAAACCAGAGTTAGATCGGAGTATTTATAGGAAGTAAGGTGGTGCGAGCATGCCAAATTTTGCTGGGTGAGCCAAAGTATGGCCTGACCTCAAATATGGGCCCAAGTATTTGGTCTCATCAAAAAGATAAAAATATAAGTAACGTTATTTTAAATGAAGATGTCACAACTTTCAAAAAAAGAAAAAAGAAAAGAATAAATGTCACCTTTAATAATTATGGACGTATACACCTTCTATCAGTGACAATGGTCCGAGTGTGTTGAGAGACATTGCAAGCGTGTATATGAAGTGAAAATGTGTGAATAAACCTTAAAAAAAGTGAAAATAAAATAAGCCCTTCTCTTAATTCCAAAGACTTTAACATGCATACGTATTATTAAACTATTGAATAATGACATTAATACATATGAAAATACATAACTTCGTATCCTATTTAAATGTACTCCTTCCGGTTTTAATAATTATCGTTTGATTTTTTTTACACATAAATTTAGATGAGTTTTTTTTATATTAAATATTTTATTTAATTTTAAAAACTAATAATAAAAAAATATTTTAAATAAAAATTAACATGAATTAAAATTTTAACAAAAATAAAATATTTAACATGTAAAATTTTTTACCTAAATTTAAGCATGAAAAATTATTATGAATGAGACGTAGTATTATTGAAATGTATCAATAAGTATAAAACTCGTGACTAGTGATAGTAATTTTAATTTTTAAGTTTGATTGGCATTGATGACCGCGCACTTTTTTTTAGGGGCAACCACACATCATATTCCCCTCACTATATAAACTTTATTATCTTTGCAAAAGATTCAGGAGTGCCCCTAAAAATTAATAAGGTAGAAAGTGTCCTCGGAAAACTCATGATAAAATATTGGGGATAGTATTATTTTACAATTATTTAGAACATATAGAATATTCTTGGTTGTAAAATAAAATATAGGGCGAATGACATTTTAGTATGTATTAATATATAAAATATCTTTAATAAGTAAAATTTTTATTAATTTTACTTTAATGCTAAAATTATTATAAAAATTACTAAAATTACTATTAGAAGTACTAAAATTACTATCGAAAATATTAATGTAAAAAGCGTAAAACACTTGTGTAACTAGAATAAAACTTTTTCTCCCCAGAAGTATTAAATTAATGTGTTTTTTTCTCTAAAATATAGATATGTAATATACGTATAGATATACCACATATGTAAGATACGTATAGATATACACATAGGTGTATGTATGGCATGTGGCAGCATTATAGCTTCGAAATATACGTCTCACTATTTTCAAAATGCAACAAATCAACAACAACAAGAGGCATGTTACCAAACTCCGGAGGACGGAAATATTCTAAATTTCCAACATCCTGAATATAACAGCTAGGGATGGCAATGAGGCGGTTGGGCGCGAATAGTGTATTATCCAATTCAAATTTGATTTTAAATTATGATATTTAAATTTGAATCTAAATTTATCGGTATTTTTATTACCTAAATCTGATGAATAGTTAATATCTGCATTCGTTTTACGGGTATCCAAAATTTAAATTTTATTAAAAAAAATTAAAAATAAAGAGATTTTTGTAAAAATTTATGAACTTAGAATGACTTATGAGTATTATTATATGATTTTTTTAATTAATTAAACTTGATAATATTAGTATGTACTAATTTTTGTAAGAAATAATCAATAATTGTAATAAAAAGAGTATGAATGAATTTTTGTAATATTATTTAAAATTGTATCACTTAATTTATAGGAATATGTTTGTTCATAAATAAAGTGACGTATAAGAGAGTATTTAATACTAAAATATAGGGAGAGAAAAAATAAAAATAAAAAAATGAACGAGTTTGAGTAGGGTATTTTTAATTGTCAGTACCCAAATTCGAATCCGAAAATCTTATTTGGGTAATACTTGCACCCGTACTTACACACGACCATCAATCAAATTATCTAACCCAATTGAGTTGGGTTGCAGGTTCATATTGTCATCTCTAATATTAAAAGTTCTATGAATATTTCAAAAATCTAAAAAATATATATTTTTAAATTGGAGCGAACGTAGTGACCAATTCATGGTCCAAATTATTGATTTAAACGAAAAAAAGGAAAAGAAGAGAAATAAGAAAAAAGTGATAATTCGATCTTCTAGACTTGTTTATAAATAGTTTTCTGAATACTTTGAAGAGAAAATGTTAAAGAGGAAAAGATAGATGGTTGTGTTCCATTAAAAAATAAATAAATGTTACCTGAAATAAGTATTTAAGTGCATGTGTTGCCTTTTTTTTTTTAATATCTTAACCAATATTTAATAGCAAGGCGGTCATAATCAAACCGTCAACATTGAAATGAACTCTCTGCCAAGATTGAAACGCTGTGTTTCTTATCTATACGGCTTTACCACAGAGAGAGAGAGGGCTCGTGTTCTCGTATCAAGAAAAAAGTATTCAAAAATAGATACGGCAACAGAACGAATATTAAAATGAGAGAATTATTTTTAAATTTTATTCACTAAAATTATATATCTCTTTAAATTTATTTCGTTCCCACTTTGTTATCTAAAATTATTTTTTAAAATTTAATTAATTTATTTTTTTTCTTTATTTTTTTTATATTATTCTCTTAGAAAATTTTCTAAAATCATTATAAAAGATGTTTTATATATAAACAGGTTGGAGTCGGAGTTAAATGAGGTAAGATTGTTAAATTCACATCTCTATTTAAAAAGAAGAAATAATATGAATACTAGTTAAAAATGAAGAAATCCGAGAAAAACACACATATACGGTATATATCAGGAGAAAAATATTTTTTTTTTATTAGAAAGGATAACATGCATGTTATATATTTATAAAGATATATATATATATATATATATATATATATATATATATTCCTTCAAAAGCGAGACTTAAAATAAACATAAAAATACCACGTATCACTCAAAATATTCTCACAACGTCAGCAATGTAGTTACACATGAGAGTAAAAGATATATATTCACAATTGTAACATCTAGAAAAATAGTTTTTAACTTTTTTATTGGGAAAAAGGGTAGAGATTCAAACCATATAATTAATGTTTATGCGTAATTTCTTATTCCACTCCAAGAAAGTCAAAACCAGCTCTAATTTTCTAAAGATAGATACTACTCGCCCTTGTCTAATTTGCACTATAAAAAGTGGAGGGAATAATTAATGAATCACGTGTAAATTGTGAAAATGATTAAGCTTGTAATTATTGTGATACACAAACCTTAAGATTTCTTAGTGAGTTGTCTAGCTTGCTCATGCTTTTACCCATAATATAATGGAACATAATCTATAGAGCAAATTCTTGGAAGATGAAAGATGATCAAATTGTCTTTTTTGGCAACACCCCAATAATAAAAATAAGAAGTATAATGTGTAAAAAATATTTGAGAATATTTTTTGGAACATGAAATTAAGGAAAATATGCAAAACGCTGGACCTTTCTGGCCTCAGTTGGTGACTTAATGAAATTATTTTTCTTTTTAGGCAATATAGCATGACCTTATGTAGTGGTCCTACTTGCTATATAAAGTGAATTACATAAAGTTAGCACTAATTTATTGTTTATTTGCTATGATAAATGATACCCAAATAAATTTCATTGAAAAATATACCTAATAAAAATACAATTAATGTGAAACTCTAATTTTAAGGGGAAAAAAAATGATAAGTGAGACTGTGATAGGCAGAAAAAAAGTTGTGAAAATTGTTCAACTAATTGTGGAACGAAACACAAACATTGTTCAAGACATATCAAATTTGTGAAAATGACCTGTACTTTTTGAACTCTTACGACTCTCATAATACATAAAAATCATTAGATATGCTCTTGACAAGTCAACGTAGATGAATGGTGGTGTTGTGTATTTGTCAACTTTAACTCAATGATAATCCATGCTGCTGTTTTGTCCCCATATGTTACGGATACTAGCTCCACCTACCTTTGTTCTTTTCCTCTTCTTTTCTTTTTGTTCTTTATTGTTTATTTATTTGGTTGTAATTTCATTATCATTATTTTGTAATTTTTTTTATTATATGAAATATATATATATATATATATATATATATATATATATATATGAAAAAAAAAGAAGCTATAACTTATTTTTATTATCTTACTCACTCGCACTATACTTTAGTTTCCAGAATATATGAAAAAAATTTAACCGTACGAATTAAAAGAACATCCAAAAATAAACTATATGTAATTTTTAAATTTTTTTTTGCTCTGTTACATATTTTTTATAATCATATAAAAATTAATATATTTTATCCTTTAAAAATAAATAAATTTTACATAATTATAAAAATTATGTAATATACTATGAAATGATTTGAAAATTTGTATACTACTCTATTTTTTATACTTTTTCAATTTATATGATTGGATTTTTTAGATAAATTATATATTCATATATATCAAATTAGTGGATACAATTTAAATTACAAATTATAGCTCGATTAGCTTAATCTCATATATATATATATATATATATATATATATATATATATATATATATATATATATCACGTACACCAATTTTTCAGAAATATTGAAAGTTATATGATTAAATAGTGACAAGTGGGTTTTTCTTTTTTCTTTGAAAGTGGTGACCTGTGTTCATGCCCCAGTAATAATGTGTTTTTGTTCTCAATTTTCAAAATATGCAGCCTAAGGATTGTGGACCATAAACATTAAATCACTGTCTTTTTCGTACTTTAATCAAGATAACTAATTCTTTTGCTGATTTTGCAATAAGACAACATAATAGAATTATTGGGACTACTTTTAATTCTTAATTAACTCCTACTCTTACAACTTTACCAGAATAGTGTTTATAATATTAATTTCTTTTTACTCAACTAACATCACCATAACAACATTCTACCTTCTAGTGAGTCCAACAGCAGCTGACAAATTTGAAATCTTTGTCATCACCCTCATGCTTTCTGTTTCTCCACGATTAAGGTTAACTGAATCTAATCCACAAGTTATCAAAACCAGCTGCCAGAATCTCAAACAAAATTGATTTTGACTCTGTAATCATCTCTCAATCAAAACCCCAGATTGATTTCGCACTTTTGTACTTCAGAAAACTTGAAAAATCAAGAAAAGCTCCAACCTTTACACTGTTTTCCTCATCTTTATCATTGCCAACAACCCAAAAACCATTATCAGAAACAAAGAATCATGAGTGCTAAATTCTTGATTTTCTCTCTACTATTACTTTCGCTCTCTATGTCCATAGCTTCTTCATCTCCTGAACAACCCACCATTAGCAGCAACAACACCACAAAATCATGTCCTCTTGATTTTGGGTATGTCTCTAGAGTGTCATGGCCAGTTTCTGACTGCCAAGAGTTCCCAAACCTAAGCCATAGCACAAACAAAAGCCAGTGTTGCCAAACACTCCTTAGCCTTTTTGGGATAGGCCTTTCAGAAAACCTCAAGAGAACCTCAATTTTTCAGCTCCCTAGCTTACCCATTTCACGAACTTGCATTTCTGAGTTTCAAGCAAATCTCACAGCTTTGTCTGTCCCATCAAATATCACCTCTGTCTGTTTTGACCCTTTTCAATTTGTGATACAACCCAATATGTGTGCTTCCATTGAGTCCACTCAAGATTGGAAAACCAAGCTTGGCCCAAATACTTTACTTGACACTGCTTGCCAGACAGACCTCACTGACCTGACTGCCTGTGATGCCTGCGTGGCGGCCGGAATGCGGGTGCAGGCTGATTTAATTGCAATTGATGGTAATAGATCTCATTCTGTTGAATGTTTTTATTTTGCAATTCTGTATGCTGCTGGAATTGTTAATAAGTTTGGACCTGAAAGTAAAGGTATTGTATCTTGTGTTTTTGGTCTTTCTGATAAAAAGCGTCCTAAAAAAAAGAGCCGTACAGCTCTAATGTTTGGAGTAACTGGTGGGTGTGCTGCTGTTTTTGTAATGGCTTTTGCAATAGGGTTGTATTATTGGTATGAGAGGAAGAAGAAAAGAGAGATGATGGCTAGAGGGTTTGGTATGGATTCTGGAGAGTTGGGGAGGCCGAGAATTCGGCCTAATACCGGTTCAATTTGGTTCAAAATTCATGAGCTTGAAAAGGCCACTGATAAATTTTCAGCCAAGAATTTTATTGGGAAGGGTGGTTTTGGAATGGTGTATAAAGGGACTTTGTTAGATGGAAGTGTTGTCGCGGTTAAGAAAGTTTTAGAATCTGATTTTCAAGGAAATGCCGAGTTTTGCAATGAAGTGGAGATCATTAGTAACTTGAAGCATAGAAATCTTGTGCCACTTAGAGGCTGTTGTGTGACTGGTGATGATAAAGATGATGACACAGTTGAAGAAGATAGGTATCTTATTTATGATTACATGCCTAATGGAAATCTTGATGACCATTTGTTTCCTTCTCCACAAAATGGAATTGCAAAGCAGCCATTGACATGGCCTCAAAGAAAAAGTATAATCTTGGATGTAGCAAAAGGGCTAGCCTATCTTCACTATGGAGTGAAGCCAGGTATATATCATAGAGATATAAAGTCCACAAACATACTTTTAGATGCAGACATGAGGGCTAGAGTTGCAGATTTTGGATTAGCAAAGCAAAGTAGAGAAGGGCAGTCTCATCTCACGACGAGAGTGGCAGGAACACATGGATATTTAGCCCCAGAATATGCCCTTTATGGGCAGCTAACAGAAAAGAGTGATGTTTACAGTTTTGGTGTAGTCGTGTTGGAGATTATGTGTGGGAGGAGGGCTATTGATTTGTCTTCCTCAGGATCTGTTGGCTCATTTTTAATCACAGATTGGGCTTGGTCACTTGTGAAAGAAGGAAAGATTGATGAAGTTTTGGATGGTTCTTTGTTGAAAGATGAAGATTCTGATCAATCAAATCCAAAAGGGATAATGGAAAGATTTGTACTTGTTGGGATTTTGTGTGCTCATGTGATGGTGGCTCTAAGGCCTACAATAATGGATGCACTGAAAATGTTGGAGGGAGATATTGAGGTGCCTGCAATTCAAGATAGGCCTATGCCTATTGTTCATCCTTCGTTTTATCATCGTGAAGGCAATACTTTCAGCATTTCTCCAGCATTGAGTGGACTGCAACTAAACAGTGGTGACATGCTCAGGTAATCAAGAAACCATTTTTCATTTAACATGTGTTTGAAAATATTAGAATGTAACATTCTTCATAGCTCACAAGCTACGGTAAGGGCGCCAAAAAGTATAGAAATCACCTACCTGTGAGATTAGTCGAATGTTATAAGTGGTTTGGATACATAAGAATCTTAAAAATGGATGTCAGAATTTGGATATATGTTAATTCACTCAATGAATGTAAGAACTAGAAGTGTTTCTGAATCCATGAGTTCTGCTCCAGTTCAAATTTTCAAGTTTCTGCTGAAGGAATGGGCTTCTGTCAATCAAAAGAATGAAGTTTGGGAATCTAGAACTGCTCCATCATGTTAAAGTTTGTCTATTTCAGATTTTTGTTTTTGTTTTTTCAGGTCTTTGTTGTTGCACATAACATAGTTATATCTTCAAAAAGAATTGTTTATGGATCTTTGAACAAGTTGTAGATACTAACGATAAGTGTTTGTAATGTTCTATGCATTGAAGCTCAATACAAAATGGTTCAGATTTGGTTTTGTGAGCTCATTTGTGTCATGCTTATAGTTTAAATTTGAAACTACTGCAGCTATTAATATTTGCATGGCTTTAAGTCCAAGCATTGCTGCCTCAATATAAAATAGTTCTGGATTGAGTTAAATACTTGTACTTTAAATTCTTTCAATGTAATGGTTCTTTTTTTATTTATTAACTCAAGCTAAGTGCCTCTTCGGCAACTACTTACTAATGGATTATAACCCATTTTTAAATTAAAATTTGAGTTTTTGAAAAATATGAAAAACTTGCTTCTTCTTTTTCCGGATTATAAGTCAAGATAAAACTTTACTGCCCGTTTAAAAAAATAATTTCTGAATTAAAAGGCCTAACTCTACCAAATATGGTAATCTTGAAGAGCCAAGAATCCTTTTTAATCCATTGATTATCGGATTTATATTATAAGAACTTCTAAGAATTAGTCCTTTTTTAAAAAAAATACACTGGTAAGTAGGTTAGTTTGAGCAATTTTAAGAATATCAAGTCAAGGTATCCGTAGAAAATTATTTTTTTATTGAACAACACCTTTATAACAATTTTTGAACGTAAATATATCGTAATATTAAAATGTCTGCCTTATTTGATGATAATAATAATAATGATGATGATGATAATAGAATATCATTTTAAAAACTTTATGTTATTTTATTGTTTAAACTCAAAATACATGTCCAATAAATACAGAATTGATAAAGTATTATCACTATAGCGACGGAATGTTCCTTTATCGCGACGGATATCATCTGTTGCCTTGTAAGCCAGCAATATACGTCAGTAGGTTCGTCAGTTTTTTTTGGTCGCCGGTTAGGTTTTTTCGTTATTTTTTGCTTGAGGTTTGTGTATCGTCAATTTTAAATTTTATTTGGGGAAAAAAAATACTTATTTATGTGTTATATAACATATAAAAATGTGTTATTTAAAACTTGAATTGTGCAACTATGGGCTGAATTGACCTAAAACCAGTAAACTGCAATATACTATCCTGTAAATTAATGTTGCGAAGTAACCTGATTTTCAATCAATTTCGACAAGATGCAATTTAAAAACACAAAAGAATATTTGTTTCAACATAAGATGATGATGTAATTCGAGATAATATTATTCAGGAAAAATTCGTCAATTTTGAAATTTGAGATTAAATTAACCAATTTTAGAATTAAAATATACACACTATTCTATTTGTTTTGAATACGAGCACATAATTATAATTATAAGAAAGTGCATATATTACAAAGTTTAAAAAATACTAATAAATTTGCTTAATTATCAATTTGATACCAAAAAAAAAAAAAACAAAAATGAACCAATTTCTTTCTTTCTGTTTTATGGAACTGAAGGATTATGTATCATATGCTCCTTATTATAGTAATCCTTTATTATTTATTAAAAATATTCCTAAGCGGATCTTGGCATAAAGTAAGAGAGAAAAGAGTTTGATTGTGATGAATATGTTGGTCCTAAAGCATGAAAAACAAGTCATATTTAAAGTTTTTGATCAAGCTAAGACAAGAAGAAAATAACTTCACCTTACACCATATAATTGTTTGGTTATAGTTTCTACTCATTAATACTGAGAGTGGGTAGGATAAAAGTTGTAAAATGACTCAATGCGCTTTTCAATGAGTTTAAATTTTACAGCAATATTTCTATCTGTGATTAACACAAAAATGATAAAAATCTTTTTTGGTATAAGTTGTAATTGCTTTATGGTGATGATAAATGATGTAAGTGTTAGATCTTTTTAAGTTTTCATTCCTTATTTTTTGAAATAAAAAATATTACACTTAAAGAATTAGAGAAGACATTTATATTTAGATTTAATTTTAGTGTGGGATAAAAATAGGTCAATTTTCTTAAGATTTTAGCAAATTAAAATACAAAATTAATAATATGTAAGCGTTCAAAGAGAACATGAGTCCTCCTTTGCTTAAACTTTTCTTGACAAAAAATAAAAATATAAAAAAAAATATAAAACTAATAGTACTAAAACATTTTCATTTTCTAATGATTCTATTAAACACTATGATAAATTTACTGTTTCATCTTTATAAACAAAATATTAAAAACATTAAAATTATCTTTAAATTCCCTTAATTCAAAATTTGAAATAATTTTTTTTTGTTACATCAGGGTTTAAAAGACCCAAAAAGAAGGAAAATAAATGAAGAAAAGACTATCTACGCACTCTATTAGTTGATCCATATATAACATCGACAAGAATCAACGGTCTAATGCTTTTAGGCGAGTTTATAAGTCGATAAATATTGGTTAAACTAATAACTTTGTTGGCTAGTCAATCGCATTAACATAACTTATCAACATAATGCTCCTTTCGTTTTATAATTAAAATAATGCTCCCTTCGTTTTCCCTTATAATTAACATAACGTATAGTCAATTTACACATGCATTAACATAATGCTCACTTCATTTTTTTCACGCAAATCAAGAAAATAATTAAAATGTTAAAAAGTTATAAATTTTATCATTAATATTCTAAAATTACCTTTAATTCTTTACTGTTTTAGATAGTATTTATTAAGAGTAAGTTTGAGTTCAAAAAAAAAAAAGAGTAAGTTTGAGAGAAAAATATTAAATTTATTTTGAAATATGAGAATAATTTTTAAAAAAATATTTTTTTAAAAATTAAAATAATATATATTAAAAAAAGGAGGTGTATTTTTAGGATCGATGAATTTGTTTAGGGTTGGATATCCAACAAATTTGTACATTTTATGTTTCAAACTGATTTTATATGTTTCAAACTGATTTTATATGTTTCAAACTTACTAACATAGCCTGCAGAGTACAGAATGCCAATAAAGTTGTGCCACCTCAAAATTATGAGGTGGCTATTACATTTTCACATTATTTTTAGAACACGTGGCATACAATGATTGGCTGTCATTTGCAAAAGGCCAAAAGGTAATGGAACCCTAATATTCCTCAGTCTCCTCCAGCTTAATAAGTTTTCAATACTCGATTTTGAAAAACCAAACGTGGTCTTCGTCTTCGTCTTCGTCGTCGTCTTCTTCTTCTGCTGCTGCTGCTTAGTTCGTCTAGCACCAATCTCACTCCAGAGACTGTTAAAACTTTAATAAACGATATACTCGTAAAGAAATATTCAATTATTAACTGTTTTAGATCAATGAATTGAGCTGTGATAACTTTGAAATTTGAACGAGCTCGAGCAATGGGGACCCGTTTCAGATCTGGGTTTTGGATATTTATAGCAATTGTCCTTTGTATTAGCATTTCTGGGTTTTCGGTTTCTGCAGTGACTCGTCGATCCAAGAATGTTCAGGTGGCTCTGAGGGCTAAATGGCCTGGTACTCCATTGCTTTTGGAAGCCGGGTATGTTTTGTTTTTTGTTTTTGTTGCTTATAAAAGAAAACAATTGAAGTTCTTAATATGAATTGTTGTTGTACTTGGCCTTTCTGCTGAATTTGTTTGAATGGGCTTTTGGTGAATTTGTAATGGATGATGGATTTGTTACTAGAATTTTATTTTCTAGTGGTGTGGTTTAGCATATCAAAGTTGTATACGAATGTGTTTTATTTTCTGGAAGTATAAATTTTATGGCAAGTGTTCTTTTTCTTGTAATTTGTATCAGTAATTTCTGTTTGTGGAAAATTAACCATACCGATCTTTTTACTTTTTTAGCAGTTTGGAATGAGTACAAGCTCAAGATAACACCTAAATTATTGCAATTTTTTCTATCCTAAACATCACAAGGAAAAGTTCAAAGTAAAATTTTTTATCTTGGAATAGGAGCTCAAATTTTTTAGAACTACCCCCAAGTTCTCGAATGGGATGTTGTCAATGTTAAAACGTGGTGAGGCGAAGGCTTTGGTGGTTAGCTTGATCACAGTTTATAGAAGTTGGTTATTTAATTTCTTCATCATGCCTTATATAAGTCAATAATTTAATTCCTGATAAATATGAATTCTTTCAGGGTCAATACGTTGCAGTATCAAAATAGAAAATAAATGCGGTCTGTCTCCTTTCAGCTACATTACATGACTTGAATCTGAAGAAGTACCTGTAGAAATTTCTAGCATTGAGCTCTCTATTTTGAAATACTTTTTAGTTTTCACTATTCCCAACTATTTTGATTCTTGCGCTGCTTGATGCCTAATTTTACAAACATATATGTGTCCCGTACTCGGGTACTTTTGATGAACTAAAGGGTCCATCTAACATAATCTTTTAAGGCTTGTAACACCCATCCTTTTTCTCCACCCCTCAGAGCACTGTGTTATACTTGTAGAGAAAGAAATAGAGGAAGATGCTGTAGGCTTCTAGTATAGTTTATACTTTTAAATCATGTATAAGGGAGAGCCGTTAGGTAAGCTAAGCTGCAAAACATTTGGAAGGTAAACCATCATCCATGACCATGCTAGATCATAATGTTCTAATAGTCACCCTATTTTGTGCCATCCAAGTGATATCCTAAGGCTAGAACCCTCCAAAATATCACTAACTCTTGCCCCCAATCTGGAAAGCTTCTTCCATTTGGTCAAAGCAAACTTGATATTCATGCTAAAAGCTAATCTCTTTCTGTCAATAAATAAGTTCATACTTGCAGTTTTGGTATCGGTGTAACCAAGGGGTGCGCCATGGAAGGGCACAAATTGGGCATGTTGCCTCGCCATCTAAGTTTTGCTAGGTCTGCACAAAGGCAACTAGGGATATAATCGAAACGAGTCGATCTCAAGTCGAGCTTACTTATTAAACGAGTCGACTCAATCATGTATTACTTAATGAACAAAAAAATATGTTTGAGGTTGGCTCGTTCAAGTAATTAAGTCGAGTTGAGCTGAGCCAAACACGAGTCGAATAATATAAATTAGTCGAGACTTGAGTTGAGTTTTATGAGTTTGAGTTGAGTCGAGTCGAGCTTACATTGTTAAACGAACAAACTACATTGTTCAACGAACAAACTACATTGTTCGAGGTCAACTTGTTTAACAACACGAGTCGAGTTGAGTCGAGCTTTAAACGAGTTGAGTCGAGCTGGACAAACGAGCAGTTTGGTTCGTTTACAGCTCTATAGGCAACAATGGCGAGAGCCATGGCAAGGCAAGGTGAGGTCAATGGGGCTGTCAAAGTCAAAACAACAAATTACTCTTAGATTGTTATGGTAGTCACCATTACCAAAACTTGTTCTTCACTATCAACATCGGACTATGTGTTGATTGAAAAAGATGAAATAGAAAGTGAGATACTTGAAAGGAAAAGGAGAAGAATAATTTATTAATTTTAAATAATAGAACCCTAAAAATTGAATATGTTACAGGTGGATTGATGAGAGTTTGGGAGAAGAGTATTCTGCACTGTAGAAAGGTAAAATGAGGAAGGGGAAAGTCATCCGTCACATAAAAAATTTAGCTCTTACTGAGCTCAACAAATTTTTTTTAAAAAAAATTTAAACTTATTGTATTCACATAATCCTAAATCCATTCGGATTTGGAAAGCACATTAAATGAATGGTCTGAGTATACCCAAATATGACTGCAATCAGATGTTGAACTTGTTAAGAGGCATTCAGGCCCAAACAAACACACCCTTAGCAGAAGTTACTAGTATTTTCTAATAGTCCTTTAGAATATCTCCTGATACTACCACTGCAAAGTTCTATAGAAATTAGTAGCATGAATGATTGTTTTATTTTTTTTCCCCCTTATACATATTTCTTCTTTACTTCTTTCCTTTTCTTAAAAACTTTTTCTTTTGTTCCCCTTTATTATTCAAATAGTCATAGAGGTTAAGCTATTGGCAGTTGTTGCTTGTTGCTACAAAAGATTTGTAGCAACTAGAGATTTGATTTTATTGAACATAAAAAATCAAGGTGAATTTTTCAAGTGCAAGTAACTTAGGGAATAATCATTTGAAAAAATACTCCTTTGCCTTAGATAAAAAAATATAACGTCATCTAATCTAATATAAGTATCTCAAAGAACGCTGAGAAATATGTACTTTTTCTCAAATAATGTTTCTAGATATGTAAACATGAAAATAAATGAAAAAAAAGTGGGTAGTGTATACATATTGAGTTCTATATAATTATGCTCAATAAGAATTCTCTCTATTAACATCATATCACGAAGTTGTAAACTTGTCATATAATCTGATCTTTGGAATAGACGAAATGCTAAATGCTTATTTTAAGTTCCGAGTGACTGTATCAATTAAGTTTACTTCTCTTTACGGTGTGAAAGTAGAAAGGCATAATAAAAGAGTAAAATTAAAATTAGTTTTTAGATCTATTTGGTTAGAATTTACATATTATCTAGCCTTCTAGCCTTTTAAATTGATTCAACACCTTATTCTTTTGGTTTTTATTATTGTTTACAGAGAATTGTTATCTAAAGAATGGAAAGACCTTTTTTGGGAGTTCATTGAGGTTTGGCTCCGCAATGAGATTAAAGATTCAGAGTCTCACACTGCAAAAGATTGCTTAAAGAAAATTGTCAACTGTGGGAGACCTCTTCTAAGTGAACCTTTGGCATCAGTCTTTGAATTCACCCTTTCTCTTCGATCGGCATCCCCAAGATTAGTTGTTTACCAGCGTTTGGCTGAGGAATCTCTTTCTTCATTTCCATTGTCTGATGATATTAGCTCTGATTTGTATGATGGGGAAAGCAAAAAGGTTAATCTCTTACTTTCGAGTGTGAGCCCTAGAAGTCCTGGAGGGAAATGTTGTTGGGTTGACACCGGTGAGGCACTGTTTTTTGATGTAGCTGAGTTACTTCCGTGGCTTTATAGCTCTAGTAAATTGTAAGTTTTCCCTAAATTTCAGTTGTCTTTGAATCTTTCTTATGGCACAATTGTTTCAGGTCATACTTAATGGTAGCTATTCTTTGTACCAGGTCAGTCAATATATTTCAGCAACCTGAAGTTTTTGAATTTGATCATATCCATTACGATTCAAGTTTTGGGGGTCCAGTGGCCATTTTGTATGGAGCTCTTGGTACAGATTGTTTCAAGGAATTTCATGTCACCTTGGTGAAAGCTGCTAAAGAGGTTTTTTCACATTACAACTCTATATTGGACTTGCTGCTGACAGAATTCCTGAACTAACAGCTCTTATTTCTATTAGATATTGGACTTGCTGCTAAAAGAATTTATCGAATTATCTTGCAGGGGAAAGTTAAGTATGTTCATCGACCTGTATTGCCTTCTGGTTGTGAATCAAAAAGTAGCGATTGTGGTTCCATTGGTACAAAAGATCCCTTGAACTTGGGTGGCTATGGTGTAGAACTTGCTTTGAAGAACATGGAATACAAGGCAATGGATGACAGTGCAATAAAAGAAGGTTAGAGTGCTCGGAAGTCACACTATTCTCTGCTAACTTTTTAACTTTCAAAGCCTATCTGAAAAAGTAGCTTACTATAAGCTGAAACTATCATTGATTCCTGTAAATATTATGTTTGAGTTTCGATGGCATGACATAAAGTACCTGAAAAATTAAAGCAGTCGTATTATTTGGAGCTTTTATATATTGTACTGTTCCATACTTACGAAGTGTTTGCTACTCTGTTTTGATTATCAAGGGTAAATATTTGATGTTCAATTCTGTCTGCACCTTCTTTTTTGCTTGTCCATAATAGGGTGCGATGTCCTTTCCTTCTGGTGGTTAGGACCTATCTCTCAAATTTTATCTCTGAAGTGCAGGTGTAACTCTGGAAGATCCTCATACTGAAGATCTCACGCAGGAAGTTAGGGGGTTCATATTCTCTAGAATTCTGGTATGTTCCATTTGTTTCTCTTGAACTGTTCATATTGCGAAACGAGGACGTGAAGCATTGATGGCATTTTGTTAATTATTCAAACTGTTTTTAATATATTCTTTTTTTTTGAATGGGAGAAACAACCTCTCTCTCTCTCTCTCATACACACACATATTCCCAATGCATTTGCAATTTAAATTTTAGGATTTCATTGACATAGTGGGAACAAACTCAAATGTAACTCTTTTGTATAATGAAGGCACTCTCTCAACTTATTGAAGCCATTTTTTTTGGGGTAGTTGTGATTGTAAAATAGTAATTTTCTACTTTTCTTACAAAAAAGTGAGGGAGAACAAGAGGATGAACTGCCACCATCAAGTGGTAATGTTGTCTACTTCTGTATTATCATGCAGGAACGCAAGCCTGAGCTAACATCTGAGATAATGGAATTCAGAGATTCTCTTCTGTCATCAACAATCTCTGATACACTTAATGTTTGGGAACTGAAAGGTAACTGCTGTAATTATTTGTACAAACATTATTACAATAAAGGAATTTGTTATTCATATGAACTCATTGAATTAATATAACAACAGATTTAGGACACCAAACTGCGCAGAAAATAGTTCATGCCTCTGATCCTCTTCAATCAATGCAAGAAATCAGTCAAAATTTCCCTAGTGTTGTTTCTTCCTTGTCTCGTATGAAGGTAAGAACTACCCTGTTGCAAATAGTATCTTTGCTGTAAAGAATCAAGTAGATTGTTGATGTTGGAAACTTCATTTTAATTTCACTGAAAAGGAAAATGCATTTCTATCTGTAGCTAATGAATCTGTATGCATGTCCACCCAGCTCAATGATTCCATCAAAGAAGAAATAATTGCAAATCAGAGAATGATTCCGCCTGGCAAGTCCTTAATGGCTCTGAATGGTGCATTAGTCGATGTCGAAGATATTGATCTTTATCTGTAATACCTCCATTCTCACAGCTTGTTTATCTCATTTTCAACCTTAGTCCAAGACTTTCATATGCATGTTTACACATAAGATTTGTCACTGTTTTAGTGTTCATCTTTTCTTGCCCTTACAAATGATATTCCTTGCCCTTACAAATGATTTTCCTTGCCCTTACAAATGATGAATGATAATGGAATAAAGTAGGAATATAGATGATGCACTGGCAATCTTTATGTCCGAATCAAAATAAAAGAAACAAATTGCTGCTGCTGCTGCTGCTACCACTACTACTACTACTACTATGGTTATTAGTATTGTCACTATTGTTATTGTTATTATCATAGGTTGAATTATATAAATACTAAATTCCTGTAACTTGATATAAACACACAATCAAAATAATTATATTTTTATGTGTAATAAATATTTGATTTTTCTTATTCACAAATACATGTTATATCTTGTGCAAGTACATGAGTTTGAACTCCATGTGTTAGAGGTTGCAAAATCTTTTGTACAATAAAACTTTCTTAAGGGTGTCATATTGGAGCCTTATCAAATTTTAATCACGTGCGACTTTTAAGATTCATTCAATAATTAGCTCATAAAACCTTCAGTTAAACGAGCTTATGGTTAATTTTCCACCTAGACACTGTAGCACGATTCAGTATGTGTCTATTCTTATTTGGATGCAATATGTTGCAATGAACTTTTAATTGACTTTTGGTTGACCATACTTATGATTTCATAGGTTGGTTGACATGGTCCATCAGGAGTTATCTTTGGCTGACCAATATTCCAAATTGAAGGTAATAACGCTTTTGTCAAGTAAAGATCGTAGTGGGTGGGGAGGAAAAAGGAACAAAACAAAGAAATGAGAAATGAAAAAGAAAATGACAAAGGTACCATATTCAGTAAACGAAAACAGGAATTTGTAGATAGCTTCATGGCACTTCGGAAGGCGTCATCCATGTTTTTTAAGCATTTTAATTTGGGACGTGTTGCATGTGTATTGATTCCAGACTTCTGGATGATCAGTGGTCCTGGACCATTGTTTGTCTTCCTGTATTTTGGGACCCTATTTTCTGTTTGACTGTTGAGTATTATATATTAATGTGAAATATGCAGATTTTGAACATATTTAGCAGAACGAAAATAATAATGTGAGTTATGATATAACGATACTACATCATGCGCTAACCTTGGAGAAATTTACTGATAATATATCTGGTCAACACTCATAGATTCCTTCAGACATTGTGAGGAAACTTTTATCAACTCTTCCTCCTCCTGAGTCCAACATGTTCCGTGTTGATTTTCGCTCAACCCACGTTCATTATCTCAATAACATAGAGCAAGATGTTATGTACAAGAGATGGAGGAGCAATTTAAATGAGGTATGAGTTACTGTTTCTTCCAATGTGTTTAGTCTTGTGCGTTGTAAAAAATCATGTACAAATTTGAATTTCTACTTTGTTGCTGTAGATCTTAATGCCGGTCTTTCCTGGACAAATGCGTTATATACGTAAGAACCTGTTCCATGCTGTTTTTGTTCTGGATCCTGCATCAGTTTGTGGGCTTGAGGTAGGCTGCTTTGTGTGACATTCAAATGAATTTATTTACACAAATTCTTGTGAGAGTAATAGCAAATTCCTTGCAACAATTTCAGGCCATTGATCTAATCACATCTATGTTCGAGAGCAATCTTCCTCTGAGGTTTGGGGTGATATTGTACTCTGAAAAGTTTATCCAAATGTTAGAATTGAGTGGTGGTGAGATCCCATCTCCTGTGAAAAGTGGTAGTCTGATGGGAGAAGATTTGTCAAGTTTGGTAATTGCTTCTTTTTATCACATATTATTGTCTATGTTTGGCTTTCTTCAACTTCTTCTTAGTACTGGCCTTTCATTTCTTACTTCCAAAAGTAGCAAAAATTTAGTGATAATAATAACAGATTATAGATGTATAAGAATTGTATACCCATTTATATTTTCTAGGCTTGACAAATAGATTTTTCTCCCAGTCTGGAAGAGCAACGTAATATGGTCAATATTCAGAATGTTATGCTATGCATGTGTGTCAATTTACTTTTCCCAGCTTGTATTTAATGACACTTCCTGAGTAAAGAGGGACTTTTGAAAAGTATTGAATTGATATACTTAAAAATATATTCACTTACTCCTTATAACAGAAATTAATTTGATTGAAATTTGAAAATTACCTGTCATGGTCAATTAGATACTTCCATACATACGTAACTTTGTTTTTAATAAGACAAATTTAATAAAATGCTGCGTGAGTTCTACTACAAGATAAAATGTTAAATGCCATACAAGCTACGTTTAGAGGAATGTTAAATGCCATACAAGCTTCATTTAGAGGTGTTCTCTAAAAGGAAGTGGGATTTGAGAATTGCAATACTGATTGTATCTGTTGGCTGATACTTTGATCCCTAGTACGTGTGTGATTTATATGTCAAAAGATATATCCTTTGATTTTTCTGTGTTGACTTTTGAGCCTATTAAAAATGGTGGAACCCATACAGTTAGTAGCATTTGCAAAGCATGCCATTGCAGTCACGATGTACCAGTTGTATTATTCCACTCTATCGCCTAACTGACAATCTAATACCACCAGTACCGCCCATTGTTGTATTATTTTGTTCAATTGTTCTTGTGATACTAACTGGGAATATTTGACGGTTTCTTGTTTGCAGGTTATTCGTCTGTTTCTGTACATTAAAGAAAATCATGGGATTGATCTCACTTTCCGGTTTCTGAGCAATGTATGAGTTTAGTTCCCTTCTTTCAAGAATATTTGATGTACAATGTAATTATTGGAACCTTTTCGACTAGGAACACTGGAAATATTTAATTTTTCATGTTGAAATCTCTTTTTATATTTCTATACACTTGTGCAAATTCAAGTATAAATGACTCCCTAATTATACACATTTATATTTTGTCGGAGAAATGCTAGTGTATGTTTAATATTTGACCTGCAACTCATCTGATGCCGATATTATATTCTCATTACACATATCTCACTAGTCATTTGCCTCTTTCTTTGACCCTTTATGTACTCAAATTTGGTCATGTAGATACAAGAGTTAAAAGGTGTATTTCTTGTAAAAAAAAATTCTAATTGATTTGTCCATTGATTTAGGTTAATAGATTGCGAATTGATTCAGGAGATGCTGAAGATGTTCCTGAAATGCACCATATTGAGGCAGCATTTGTAGATACAATTTTGTAAGTATAATAGGATTGTCATGGCATGCATACTTAAGTGTTAACTTTCATTTTTGACCAGTTTGGATTTTATTGTATTTGTAGACCAAAGGCAAAAACTCCGCCTGAAGATACTCTACTAAAACTAGAAAAAGAGAGAACATATAATGAAGTGTCTCAAGAGAGTTCCATATTTGTGTTTAAGCTCGGGTTGGCTAAGCTGCAGTGTTGTCTCCTGATGAATGGTCTTGTTCACGATGCTAATGAGGTATTCTGCAAATTAGTCTTTCCATTTTCTGGCATCTTATTCAAATTTTGTTTGGCTTCGACTGAAAATTCCATCAGCTTGATATTGGTTGCCGATGACACACACACAAGCACACACACTTGTGTACGTAGAAAATATGATTATATCTGATGTGCGTGTGTGAATTTTTGTGTTTTTGCTAGTTCTGGATCACTTTGATACGTAACACGGTAGTGTGCTACCTGGGAAAAAAAAGCCTCTTTAAATTTTGTATATCATTTTCTAATTTCCTTTTTCTGCCAAACAATGTCCAGCGTAGAAACTATGAAAGTGATGCAATAAAATATAATGCTTTGGTAGACCTACCGATTCTGTACTATTTAAATTAATGTTTTTTTAATCAGTTGTTGCGTGCCTTAATCAGAATCTAAGTGTTGCATTGCATGAGAGAACTTGTAAAACGTTCTTTATTCTTGGGTGATTCCTGAATAGACAACTACGTGTGTTTCTGCTTTACATTAATCAGGAGGCTGTTATAAATGCCATGAACGATGAGCTTCCCAGAATACAAGAACAAGTTTACTACGGGCATATAAATTCTCACACTGATGTCTTGGACAAGTTTCTATCTGAAAGTGGCACTCAGCGCTACAACCCACAGGTTTGGCATATTTTATGAAACAGAAAACTAGTTTGGGTTTAGATCTTGTATTTCTTAGACTTCTTGTTTTAATATCATGTGTATTGAACTTCAGCTCCCTTGCTTACTTACGTGCAGATTATATCAGATGGAAAGGTGAAACCAAAATTTAAATCTCTCTCTGCATCAGTTCTTGAAGAGAAATCTGTGCTAAATGACATTGGCTTCTTGCACTCTCCGGAAAGTAAGTCCAAATCAAGCTAGAAACGTTGGTCTATAATGTGCTATTTGATAAATCACTAGATTTTGTCTTGTTTTCTGATCCAATACATGTTCCAGCTATTGATGATCTAAAGCCGATAACTCATTTTCTTTCCGTTGATGTGGTATCAAAGAAAGGGATACGATTGCTGCATGAAGGAATACGCTATCTGGTAATACTTTGCAATTGAAATGGAAAATGTTATGGTTACCACTAAAGTTTCAGTTATTTTATATTTGTTGATCACTGTATTGCTGTTGGTTGTATTGTTTTTTGCTGAGAAATTATAGTTAGAAGTGCTTGCTCAGGCATGCTGTTTACATTTTTCTTGTTGCTTATTGCTGTTCTCATACTTGTCATGTTGTCATGATTGCATTGTATCACAGATGGCAGGTTCCAGAAACGCTCGCCTAGGTGTTCTATTTAACTCTATTCCAGATGCCGAGTCACCTGGCCTTTTATTTGTGAAGGTTTTTGAAATTACTGCTTCTTCATATAGGTCTGTTAAGTATTTAGTTGGATACTTTTTAAGTTCTCCATTTTTATGTTTGAACGGTCTTAGGGCTCTTGAGTTTGTCATTCAAATGCCTTCCTGCTTTTATAATTTGCAGTCATAAGAAGAAGGTGTTGAATTTCTTGGACCAATTCATCTCATTTTATGAGCATGACTATGTGTTTGTATCTTCAAAAATTGCTCAAAGCAATCAAGCATTTCTTGAGAAGGTCTCTCAGCTGGCTGATGCAAATGGTTTACCAATTATGGGCTATACATCTCTCTCTAATTATTCCTTTGATGAGTTCAGAAGTCATCTGAATAAGGTATATAGTCTAATCAATGGACTTGGGCCTTTTTTTAATCTCCCATGCAAGTTCACATTTGCTTCCATTCAATAGGACCTCTCTGTGTTGCAATAGATGACCAATCTGATATCTTAAAGCTAATATGATGCATTTTGGATGGTCATTCAATTTTAACCAATACAATTGTGAATATTGTTACTATATATAATTTTTATTGCTCTAGATTTTCAAATCAATCTCATCACTTTTGAATTTGAACATGGGTAACTTACTAATAAAAGCCAACTGATCATGTATTATGAAACTGGAACTTTTTCCACTTCCTTTTTTATGGTTTTTTGCTTGGTATGGTAGTTGGAAGTTATCCCGATAAGCAACATTGAGGTCCTCTTTCTTGGAATATTTAATTTTTCCCATCAATTCAGCACTTATTACTATCAATTATGGAATTGCTTTTGCCTCTCTACTTCTACTCTCTTTCATCAGTTGTTAAAATTAGTCACCTTTCATTATGGGTATAAATCGCATTATTTCAAGTTGTATCGATCAGTTAAGTCCTGATGAGGCATCAGACATCAGTATTGGAGCGATTCACAACAAAGATGTATTGCGTATGAAAATAAAAAGATAAAAAGAAGTTTTAGAAATAACTAATGCAAAACAAAATCTAACGTAATGCATGTAACACTATGGAAGTCATCTGGTTGTAATTTTTCTGAATGCATGTTTATTAATTGTTATTTTTTTTCTGGTCTTGCATATACTAATGCAGTATAGTTAATAATAGCTACATACTCTTACAAGGATTGTTTTTTTTTTTGTATATCCTTCACTTTGGCATACAAGTCTTAATATTAGGTCACATCATTCAATGTTGTAGTGCCTCCATAAATGCGCTTCACAGTTACATGATTATACAATTCATTTCCACTTACTTTTGAAGTGACATGCAGGTTGGTAAATTCTCATTCAGTCAACTAGGGCTTGAATATGGTGTTAATGCAATCGTCACTAATGGAAGGGTGAGTTTCATTTGAAGGCTTTCCAGTTTGATTGTGAAAATCCCATTTGAATTCCATTCATCTAGATTCTTAAGAAGAAATTTTTGAGAAGCTGTATAGTTTCTCAAGGATTCTGCAGTAGTAGAAGAGGATGGTAAAACAATTTGTTAGCTTTTATATTTTGGTTCCCCACGACAAACTAGTTGATACACAAACATTTTACACTTTCTTACTGCAAACCGAGTGAATTTTATATATGTCATTCTATAGGTGATTCGTGCTGTTGATGGAGATACCTTATTAAGCCATGATTTGCATCTCCTAGAATCTGTGGAATATAAGCAGAGGGTACAGCACATTGTTGAAATAATTGAAGAAGTGAAGTGGGAGGACACTGATCCTGACATGCTGACAAGGTTCGTCTTTCTTTTTATGTTCTGTGCCTTTTGTTATCATATGTACTTGCAAAATACATTTGATCATATTTGATTATGATATAAAAAACTTTGATCTGCTTTTTTCAGCAAGTTTATAAGTGATATTATTATGGCTATCTCATCTTCAATTGCTATGCGGGATCGAAATTCTGAAGGTGCTCACTTTGAAATTCTGAGCGCTACTTACAGGTTCAGATTACCCTTATTTAGTTTTCTCTATGAGCTATTTATAGACATGAACTATTCCCTTGTCTTTTTCACCATTTCTTGGAGTTCATTTTAGTTGCTTGATTTTCTTCGTATTATGTGGCCTTCCTTGACATTTTTAGTATTGATTGTTTCACTAGGTATTTTTATTTCATTAGACATACAATTTTCTTTTCTGTATAACCAATTCCTTTGCCTGTTTTTGTTTTGTGGACAGTGCTGTTAATTTAAATGGTCAAAATTCTAGTATTCATATTGATGCTGTTATTGACCCCTTGAGTCCTTCTGGTCAAAAGTTATCTACACTTCTTCGGATTCTTTGGAAAAGCATTCAACCAAGCATGCGGCTTGTTTTGAACCCAATTGTGAGTGCATTATCCTGTATACTAGTATCTATAAGCTTTACTGCATCTTATTTTATTTTTGGTTCTTCAATTTATTATTTTGAGCTGTTAGCTGCTTTTTATGTAACACAGGTAAATGATCTGTGGAATTGCTTTGTCATTTTAATATGAACTAGGAATTGAATGTAATCAATACTTCAGTTAGAGATGAATATTTAACTGCATTTAGACACAGAATATATTCTTTCATCTGTGGAATCACAAAATGTAAAAAATGAGTGCCAGTGGTGTAAGAGGAATAGATATAAATAAACAACACTCATTAGAAATTCAGATAAAAAGAGAAATAAATGCCAAACGATCTTTTAGACATCCATGATTGATTTCTTCTTTCCTCAATTTATGATCCTTGTGGCTCCCCCGACCACCCAAAAAGAAATAAAAATAAATGGTAATAATAATAATAATAAAGGCCTTTCTCCTCCTCTTTATTTCCCTTCTTCACCCTCAAACCAGGGGTCAACACCTGTTCCAGATGTGCAATTAATTGTGTATTTTTCTTCAAATTATATACTCCCTCCATCCTCATAAGGGTGTCTCAAGGACACGCAAAAAGCGTCCACAAAAGGATGTCCAAAAATACAATTTCATTTTAAGAAGTCAAGTGCACCTGTCCTTTCATCATTCTCTTTCTTACTTAACTTGTGGACCTCATTTTCTCTTTAATTCTCAAGTATACACTCAAATGTCTTATCAAGAGAAAAAAGAGAGCAAAGAGTACCATTATCTCTTCTCCGTAATTTGTCTTTGGGCCTTCTGGGGATGGAGGAAGTATTTGATTAAATTATAAATTTCTGTTGGTCAATGTTTTTATAGGGCTTGATATAATTTTATTGACTTTCCCAGTAATATTTGAATACTGGAAAATATTTTAGCATATTGTGGCAGGTCTTTGTATTATCATGGTATCTTGTGTACAAAATATCAGCTGTTATTAGTTTTTATGTATTTAGTAGTACTTTTTTCCTTCATCAGTTTACTTCTGTTTTTCTCTGTCGCTGGTGTTTATGGGTTTTTGGTCAGGCCCCGCGTGCGTGCATGCGGTGTAGGGGAAGGTTTGATGCTTCTTTCTTGCTTTTGGTATATGAGTGTATCCTGATGTATTAATCATTGTTTTCTGAACAGAGTTCCCTTGTCGATCTTCCTCTGAAGAATTACTACAGATATGTTGTACCAACAATGGTATAGTAAATTCATTTCTTTCCAGAAAGTAATTTGCATAGAATTCTCCTATTTGGAATCTGAAACTAGTTATGAATTTGCAGGATGATTTCAGTAGTACTGATTTAACAGTACATGGACCTAAAGCATTTTTTGCAAATATGCCACTATCCAAAACCCTAACCATGAATCTTGATGTTCCTGAGCCATGGCTTGTTGAGCCTGTTGTTGCAGTGTAAAATTCTTCCTAATGTACATAATATCTTTGGACATATATACATGGAAATGTGCAAATTAGTTTAATGTTATTGACAAATTTATAAATCATATGTACATCAAGCTTCTGTATTTAATCATTACTCTTTTTTTCTTTTTTAATCTCCAGCCATGATTTGGACAATATATTACTAGAGAACCTTGGTGACACGAGAACACTGCAAGCAGTATTCGAACTAGAAGCTCTTGTTCTAACTGGTAAACATTTTCCTGCCTACAGTTTTTAGTCACATTTTTCTCCCTTGTCTAACTTATTTTCTTTGTTATAGTGTTAAATATATGTAATTCTAACTGATAAACAACTACACTATCACGGTCAGGTCATTGCTCAGAGAAGGATCATGAACCTCCTCGCGGTCTTCAGCTGATCCTAGGAACCAAGAATGCACCCCATTTAGTTGATACTCTTGTCATGGCCAATTTGGGTTATTGGCAAATGAAAGTTTCTCCAGGAGTTTGGTATTTGCAACTTGCTCCGGGTAGGAGTTCTGAGCTTTACGTTCTGAAAGAACATGATGATGGAGGTCAGGAAAGGCATTCGACAAAATGTATCACTATAAGTGATTTACGGGGTAGACCTGTTCATCTGGAAGTGAGGAAGAGAAAGGGTAAGGAACATGAGAAATTGCTGAGTTCTTCTGATGATGACCATTCACAGGAAAAGGTAAGCTGCCAACTCTGCTCTTTTACTATGTTTTTTCAACGCTAGGTAAATAATCAGTTTACAAATTTTCTATGAATTGATCATTTTGTACCCTTTTTGCAGGAGTCTAAAAACAGTTGGAATTCTAACATATTGAAATGGGCCTCAGAAATTATCGGTGGCAGTGAGCAGTCAAAGAAGAGTAAAAGCACTTCAGTGGTAACTATTTTATACACCGGATTATAGTTGCTACTTGCCAGATTCCTGAAAAAAGGATATCAGATTTCTTGTTTCTCATTATCTAACAAGCCTGGAAACATTTCTTTAGGAGCAAATGAAAGGTGGCCGGGAAGGAAAAGCAATTAATATATTCTCTATTGCTTCTGGACACTTGTAAGTTTCTTGTCCCTTTGATGCGGAGCAAGTTATTAGAATGTTAATTTTTAATTCGTTTGTTTTATTGTTTAGGAATAAATTTTTATTGTATATAATTATTAGTAGTATTATTATTTACTATTAGAATATTCTAGAATATAAAATAATATCTTGATATGTATTGGTAGTAGAGTTATGTTAGGATTCTTATGAAGAGGCATATTAGGATTCTTTAGAGAGATTTTAGGGATTTTTCTTATTCATTACGTTTAGGAATTCTATACAAGGTGATATAATCTATTATTTTCAGCATGTTGAATAATATTATGAATTGAGTTGTGAGTTTTTGTGTGTTTGTGAGAGGCTCTTGGAGCCAAGTTATCCCTTTTTACCTCTCCCCAATCCTTGTCCTACATCACCCTTTACCAGTTACCTCTGTCCAAAATAGATTTTAAAACTTTTCAACTTAGCTGGAATATGTTGGAGGGAATCAACATATTCTCCCATAGTTTTTTCTGCTTCTTTCTTTGAAGGCATGCTTCTCATGCTATCAACTTTAGAGTTTATATCATTCATGGATTGCTCCCTCTCTAACATTTGATGCACCGAATTTAGAGCATTTAAATGATGATCCTATTATTCCTCGTGCCCTTTTATTCATAAATTTGCAGTTAAGAAATAATTGAAACTATAATTTTTTTTTTTGTGGTTACATAGGAGGTCACTGCCTAGAATTCACGCACACACTCATCCATCAACTATCTTGCAAGGTTTTCAACTATCTTGCAAGGTTTTTTATTAGTCTGTAAGGTTTGAAACCCAGACCTTCTCAATTTTTCAGAGGAGGTAATCGATGACCAGTGAAGCCAACGGCCAGGTCATTGAAACTATAATTTAATTTGTATTGTAGAATCATGGCTGTAGAACTTTATCCATTGCATGACCGTTTTAGATATTTATCGATGAATGCAGAAACATGTGCTATATAACATGATGTTACTTTTTTAGATCTTTTACTTTTCTGTCATCTTTACACATAGAAAACCAGAAAATTATATTTTGGTTTCTGCAGATATGAGCGGTTTCTGAAAATAATGATACTAAGTGTTCTGAAGAACACACGGCGACCTGTGAAATTCTGGTTTATAAAGAACTATCTTTCCCCACAATTCAAGGTTCTTATTATGTTCAAGAAAATTCTCACATTTTAACTGTTTTTCAAAATTTATGAAGGTGCATTTGATTTTTCATTGTGCAAGTAATTCTATTTGGCAAATCATGCAGGATGTAATCCCACATATGGCACAAGAATATGGTTTTGAGTATGAACTAATTACCTACAAATGGCCTAGTTGGTTGCATAAACAGAAAGAAAAACAGAGAATTATCTGGGCATACAAAATTCTATTCCTAGACGTTATTTTCCCTCTTTCTTTGGAGAAGGTACTTCATTTATTTCACATGATGAAAGTGTGTTATGTTACCTTTATGTTGGTTTAGTTATAATGGCATCCTATGTAAACACCTGCAGGTTATATTTGTTGATGCCGACCAAGTTGTCCGTGCAGACATGGGAGAACTATATGACATGAATTTGAAAGGACGACCTCTAGCTTATACCCCTTTTTGCGACAATAATAAAGATATGGATGGCTACAGATTTTGGAGACAAGTACATCTGTTTGAAACCCTTTTCATTTTTCACTGTTCACTTTTGCAGATTGAATCTACATAATACTTTAGTAAATTGTTCTCATCATTGTGAATCTCTGCAATTCCTTTCTGTCAGGGTTTCTGGAAGGAACATTTACGAGGAAGGCCATATCACATAAGGTGATACCTGTATCTTGTAAATATCACTCATATTATTGTTATTTTCTTGGGTAATTTCTAACATTACATGTTGTATTGGACTTGCAGTGCTTTATATGTTGTTGATTTGATCAAATTCCGAGAAACTGCAGCCGGAGACAATCTAAGAGTATTCTATGAAACCCTAAGCAAAGATCCCAACAGTCTCTCTAACCTGGATCAGGCAAGTAGATAATCTTCTTCTTGTTTGATTTTTGACCCATCCTTAACATGACGCTTTTAGCACGTAGTTTCTGAAAATCCTTCTAGGCCCCTGCCTAGTACTGTTCTCAGGCAGTTGGATTCCAGGGAAAAGAAAACCTTTATAGTGTGCTTAATATTATGTTTCAGTCTGAATTCTTATCCTGCAAACTCTTTTATAGGGTGGCATCCCTCATTTAAAATGAGGATATGTTGGGAGTCGCGATGGAAATTAGTTGAATGGATGCATTTAAATTATTCTCTTGTTTAATATTTAGTGCTCTGATGCCTACTTTTCAAAATACAGGATCTTCCAAATTATGCCCAGCACACAGTACCCATCTTTTCACTTCCCCAAGAATGGTTATGGTGCGAATCATGGTGTGGTAACTCCACAAAAGCAAAGGCGAAAACCATTGATCTTTGCAATAATCCTATGACAAAGGAACCAAAACTTCAGGTAAAGGCATCACACAAATTGGCTCAATGTTATGGCTGCCTCGATTATACATTATATCCTACTCTTTTGTTGTTTTTTTTTCTTTTTGTGGGTAAAAATTCTCTTGTTGTTCATTGTAATTCGTTATTGCATTAAATGTTATCCCAGGGTGCCAAAAGAATAATCAAGGAATGGCCTGATCTTGATTTTGAAGCGAGAAGCTTTACTTCGAGAATATTAGGTGAAAATGTTAGTCCAGTAGAACGAGTTGTAACCCATGACCAACCGGAAAAAACAAGCACTGATGCTGGATCAGAAAACAGGGAATCAAAGTCCGAGTTGTAAATATGATATTTCATACTTGCAATGGAAGCGTGCAGCCTACCTCACATTTTATCCTAGTCAGGCAAGTAGCGCAAATTTTAGGAAGAATTTCACCTGGCTAATATTATAGAACAAGCAAGGGAGTTTCGATTCCCAGAAATTATCAATCATGGGACAGCTAGGTTTATAGATTAAGGGCTACTACTCTATTGGATCATGGCAAAAATTGCCTCTTATGTATAACCAAATTTTGCTGTATCAACACTTACAATAATAGGACACCCTTCCAAGTTCTTTACAAGTGATGAACTTTAGAGCTGAAGCTCATGTCATAAGAACATGGGCTTTTATGAATTTTCACCTTTTTTTTGTAAACTTTCTAATATTAAAATTGCCTATACTGATCATGTTTATCGATAACATTATCTATCACGCCGAAGTATATAATTAGATTTTGGACTACACTTTTTGTTTTCTTAATAATAATAAGAAACAAATTACCGAGTCATGGGCATGGGCTACAACAATAAACAAGTTTTAGGGTATGACAAAATTTGTTAGACGTGGTGATGTGAAATGTTGTTATTTTTCGTTCTTTTTTTCACTACCAAGTCTCAAGTTGAGTCTCCTACCTAGCAGCTGGTGTGGATGAGGATCTAGATTATGTGCAGATCTTATCTACATTGAACAATGTAAGATGCCATGATAGTTACTTTGTTTACACAAAGTATCAGAATCTCATCTGACTTTAGGTTTCAATATTCTATACAAAAAAAAATAAAAAGAAATATTTTTGTTTATTTAGTCATATTTTTTTGTTTCACATGATTGAAAAATTACTTCATTATTATTATTTTTATTTAAGGAAAGCAACATTATATTCTGATTAGATTATCATATCATTACTCCACTGAACAATTAAACATAGTGATTGATAGACATATACAGCACATATAAGATTATATGTGAAATAGAGTGCAATACTACTAGATAAATGAGCAATCGCTCCTGTAATTTTTTATTTTTTTGATAGCCCTCCTCACTCCTGTAAATTTCATTAGAAAGAAATAAGTTGTCGCTACTATAACTGAAAGGATAACTTTCAAAAAAGTAATTCGAGTGGAGACATATTTTGATTTTTAAAATTGATTCGTGTAAAATGCTAAAACGAAAAATTCAACATAATTCACCATGCATTTAGCTATTGTACACATTTTGTCATCATTCGTTTACCATTATTGATTTCAAAAAATAAATGAATATCAATATCAAATCCAAAAATGTGACAAATGGAATTGAAAAAAATCAAATTGTATATCTACCTTTAGTGAAGAGGAAATACATAAAGTAAATAATAGCTTCAAGCTCAAAGTATACACCCATTAAAACAAATATACATCGAATGTACATCACATAGAGGAATCAACAAAGAAAATAAAGTAGAACTTCTTTCTGCCGAAAGGAGGAACTATTAAACAAGAGTGGCCAAATATATTTCATCTTTCTGCAGTAACAGAAAGCAGAACAATCATAAAAAACATCTCTAATGCACCTCTCAATTTTTGAAACTATTTTGAATTTTTGATGGGACCAATCAATCCATCAAGAACATGATTGAGAAAAATTATCTAAAAGTAATAGTTCAATTTGCACATTATTACTCAAATATCACTAATTGATCCAACATTTAAATATGAAATATCTCGTGTTTGGTGTTACTCATTTAATAGTTTATAATAGTGCTACTCATATTTGAATATGGTATTATCCATACTAGTTTTTCCTTAGCATCACAAATAAACTAATTGGTTTAACATCATTGTTGTGATTTAAAAGGATAAATAAATAACCCTTCAATTTCTTTTTATCTAAGAGTTATGCCATCTTCTACCACCTAATGTGAATAAAAATCTTTTTGACGATTATCCATGATTAAAAAATTATATTCTGAAAAGTTTTTTTAGTTTATCTAACTTTAATTAATCTCTAATTAAATGTTAAATATTATTTTTACTACATAAGTTCACATAACATTTTTTATTGCACTGATTAATAATATTGACCAAAAATAGAAGGAAACACAAGAAAGGAGGAGACTTTGGACTACCTAGAAAGATGATAATATTTAGCACAAGGAACCTCATCATTCATATGCTTTATATAACCAAACAAAAGAATAAATACATATTTTTTATGGAATAGTTATACCAAAAAGTTTCAACACAGCAGTGAAATGAAACAAGAGAGAGAAAAGGTGATGAAGCCAAAGAGCACTCAAATCCAAACAGAACAAAATCAAAATGGAAGAATGTGAAGAAGAATCTCAGTCAAAATAGTCAAACTTTTGCAGCCCAAGAAACATAATCTAGTATCATAGAATAAAGAGCTGCTAAAGATCGTAGATTTCATCTCTATTCTCTAATGACCATATAACATTATCAACATATATTACTACGCAAATTCCCTTTTAGAAACTGCACAATAAACTACTAGCACATTAAAGAAATGTGATTAAAGAAGTTAGGCTCCACATCTTTAAAGATGGCATTTTTTTGGTAGACCCTTTTTCACATTATGGAGTATTTGGTGTGATATAATTAAAATGTCCAAAAAAATAGTTGTTTTATCGGTCTGTAAATTCATGTCCAAATCTTTATTTAACCCCATCATTCATTTTTCCAAAAATAACTCAAATAAATAATTTTTAATTTTTTCATGAGATATATGGAGCCCTTTATGAAAGTCTCATCTTCTTTCCCCTCTCTCTCTCTCTCACACACACACACAGAAAAACACACTAAGCGAATACAGGCAGAACCTTTTCTTGCCTTTCTGTACAATTCTTGCCAATAAACAATGATAATGGAAGATTCCCAATCATCTCTTCCACTCTATTAGAAAACATTCATAATTGCACCCAACAACCAATTCTTTTCACCATATAGAAATCTGAGCTCTTCGACTCAATTCTCCTCTTCTACCAATTCTATTTCATTTTTCTTCCACTAAACCTCCTAATTTAAATATCCACCAATCACTTTTATTTTTCTCTACACCACACCATTGATCTTCTTGGTTTCATTTTGCTCCCATGATGAGTCATTCTTCATCCTCCACAACTTCTGTCAATGGCTTCTACAACTTCCTCACCCAAGGCCTAGACAATCTTGATCACTCATTTCTCACTCACAACTTCATGTCTATGCCATTCCTCCAACATGTTCTCTCCTCACTCCAATCTTTCCACTCCCAATTATGCATTTTGGTTCAAAAACTTCACTTGCCCCTTGGAGAAAAATGGCTTGATCAGTACATGGATGAAACCTCAAGGTTGTGGGATGTCTGTCATGTACTGAAATCCGCCGTCTCAGGCATGGAGAACTACTACTCGGCAGGTGCCAATATCGCTTCCTCTCTCGATGATCACCACATTTTAAGCCCACAAGTATCCCGGCAGGTAGATTATGCTCATGACTTCAAACCCAAAAAATATTGTTCTTGCAATCAATGATTTTGCTATGTTATGTTGTGCAGGTTTTTCGCGCAA
Source organism: Centella asiatica (assembly GCA_014636745.2). Taxonomy (NCBI): domain Eukaryota; kingdom Viridiplantae; phylum Streptophyta; class Magnoliopsida; order Apiales; family Apiaceae; genus Centella; species Centella asiatica. The sequence goes on from CM025786.1 coordinate 28,525,974, forward strand.
TTTCAGGCTGTCAAAGGGAGATTGTGGGGTTGGAGGAGGAGAATAGGAGCCTGTTTGAGACAAGAATTCAACCTTTGTTATTAAAGTTTGACAAAAATGTTTTGATGGAATCAAAGTTTAACAAGTTCAATGGTTTTCAAGGAGTTTTATATGCATTAAGGAATATTAGTTCACTACTACTAATGATTTTACTAAGTGGGCTTGTGTACTTTTGCCCTGAAACCAGCTTTTCCTCTGAAGGAGAATACGAAGGAAACATGGTTTTTGGATCAGCTTTCATGGTTTCAGCAGCAAGATTGCACCAAGGAGTGAAGTCTGCAATGAATGAGCTACATGGGCAGCAAGTTGGGATTCTTCTTTACGAATTCGTAAGGGCGAAAACCGCCATGGAGGAGCTAAAAGTTGATCTTGGGAGAAGTGTTGAGTTTGAATCAGGAGTTGAGATAGATGACAAGGTTAAGAAGTTGAAGAGTTGTTTTCAAGTTTTGCAATGTGGGGCTGAGAACATTGTTGTGCAGCTTGATGATTTCTTTGATGAAATAGTTGAAGGGAGGAAAAGGCTTTTGGACATGTGTACTCATAGGTAGAGGGGGGCAAAAGAGGGAAAAAAAGATTAAGTAATGTGCAGGAATAGGTAGATTAGAGACAAGAAGAAAGTGTAAGAAATCAACAGATGGGGTAGTTTCAAAGCTTAAATTTTCAGATTTTTTTTCCTTTTTAGTTTCTATTTTCCTATTTGTGTGTTTGAAATTGTCTTTGTTTTTTCCTCTTGAAAGCATTATGTTTTGTAGCTATATAGTGTTTTGAAGCTCTGAGAAATATTTTATTCTTTCTCAGGCCAAGCAAATTCTGAAAGAGAAGAGGAATGTGATTCTTTCCTTTCAAGAAAAGTAACTTTACTATCCATCCAAACAGCAGAAACAAGGAGAATATAGTAGACAGATAGCTTCAATAGAAAGCAAAATAGGACAGATTCTTCTCATTATCAAAAGACGAAAAGGAAAAATGATTCATCTAGCTAAGTTTCAAACTACAAGATCAGAAGTTACAGACATCTGTTATGCATGATACATGTTACATGAATTAACTAATGAAAAAATTGAAGTTGCGAAGTTACACTTTTGTATTTACTGTTCTATTTAAGATTGAACACTTTTCACAACCACCAGCACAAAACTCTGACTTGTATGTTTATTGATTTTAATTTATTTACCAGTTCACAACTTATGCAAGAGGCTAGTAGTAGTTAGACTAATAGGTGTTCATTTTAAGAATAGCCCTTTACCTTTTTCCACTACAAGTTGGCAATGGTACAATTTTGGTCCAGAGTTTGCCACTCAAGAAATGACCCTCGTTGTATTTCTCCCAGTATGTTGGCACCAAACATTTCACTAGACAAAAATGTAGAGGGAGAACCCAACTAGGCTTTTGCCAATTGATGGTGGTGGTGGTTGAGTGAGGTGGGGGTGGGAAAGAGAGAGGGGTGGGGCGTGGGGGGTGGGGAGGAGTACCCTTAAATGATAGTCCTTCTACATCATAAGTCCTTCTAAGGATATGTTTTTACAATGTTGAAACATAAAAGATCTGTTGTTCTAAGGAGCTCCTCTGTGATGTGAAGGTATGATCCGCCAGTCTCACATGAAAGGAAGTAAACATTCAATTTTTATTGCAAAACTTTAGTAGCACTAGATGTAATAGTCTTAAATAGAAAAACAAGCAGCCAACAAGGTAAGTTAACTCTTAACATAAAACACACAGGTGCTTCTCCTTTCAACTTAAAGATGGCATAACCCCCACCCCACCCTCAGCCCCACAGACAATATAATGATAAAGCTTTCGTAGTTTTTACCTAAATAATAATAATGAAGCGATATAGAGATGATGATAAATGATTCCTAATGAACAAAAATTCGAAGAAACCTTTCCTGTTGTCCTTGGATACATTTGAGCTTCATGACTAAGCCATAACTTTTTTGTACTATAGCAATATTTTCAAATAGAACAGAAGAAAAGAAAAAACAGATGAAGCTGAAAGTTATCATTTCTTTTTCCCCTTTTTTCTTATGGAGGATTGGGTTCTGCACTTGTGCTGGAAAAGAAATACAAAGAAACAGAAAAAGAGACTTACTTTTCATATGCTAACAGTAGAGGAGGATCCTTCAACTACTTTTTATGAATTTTCAAATCCAGTTGTAATAGTATATGACTAATCATTCCAATTGTGAAACAATGATGGAAAAGTAGGGAATGGAACGATATATGAGATATAGAAAGAGAAGATAGGATGAAGGGTGAGATTCTTGGGCTTGTTTGTTCAAAAGGAAAAAGTCAAAAAATCAAAAAAATTTAAAATATATTTCAAAAAGATGCTCCATAATTTTACTTTTTGGTCTAGGGAATGCTTTTTCCTGATTCTGGTTGGGCTGGAATGGAGAGTTTTGGTGTTGTGGTCGTCTTCTTCTTGTCGTTGATAATGATGGAAAAGCTACCCATAAGTCTATATGCATGTCTCAATGTTACTAAGCCACCGGCACTGACATATTCTCTGTTTCCAATGATTTAGAACAACCCTGTTTCATGATGTTACCTCTTCTCCATATATACATACCACTTCCAAATTACACATTTCAAAATTATATGATTTCTCACAACCCTGTTTACACATTTCAAAATTAGGTTCGTGATACACACGTATATGATACGTGTTTGATATTCTTGAGTTAATACATTAAACTTTTAGGTTTTCGAGTTAACAGCACTTGAGCTTGTACTTCCAACAACCAAACCAAATTTTGTTAAACTCATAACTTAGATAAATTTATGCTAGTAATTTTGAGTTTGTGTGGAATCGTTTAAGCTAGTAATTTGAGAATTAGGAATCTTTTTCGCTGAAAAACAATGTTTAGCGTAACTTGTGAATGAAGTATTGCTAGTTCAACGGCTGCGAAATCTCATGAATGTTAAGAACACCCAAATCAACACGAAGATCTTTAACTTGAAAAGCTCAAACAATTTTGTGCTTTAGGAAAAATTGGTGCCAGATGTTGCGAATTTCTGAGTTGATGATGTCTACAGGAATATTTATTCGAGCAAAAAGAACAATGAACAAAGGATATCTGCTGTATACTGTATATATAAATAGGAAGGTACCAAAAACGAGTACCAAAAACGAGTACCAAATAGAGATCATTGACCTGATGTTTCACTCTACTGGATCAAACAATAACTATAAGAGATTGAAGGGTTCCAGATCCTCCCTTCACCCAGTTGAAATACACTTCTGAAGGTCACCAAAAAATATGGAGGAGTTGTACACCAACAACTTAGAACTCTATTCACAATAAATTGAATCAGGACCTCTTGCTAACCTCAGTATAAGACATCTGGCACAATTGCAGCATCGTCTCCCTATCTAAAACTCAGGTTCATTACTACTTCGACTTCCTTGCTGAAATATGGCATTCAGGACCATGTTGAAAATTGCTTTCTGTAGGGTTACCATTATGACCAGCAACAATTGTGGAAAAGTCGTGCCAAGTTCATAGAAAACCAACTGTAACTTGGTGCTCGCTGTTGGAGATGTATAGCAGAGGCCAGATGCATTTAAGGACAACGTTATGCATCAAGTCCAGGCAATGCAAACTGGGTTGCAAAGGTTTCTACTCTAGCCCGAAGCTCGATAATATCTTTGTTGTCCTGAAGCTCCTTCAAGGAAGTCTTCTGCCTCTTGACAAAAATTCCAATCTGGGCAGCCCTGAGCAGGAACTCTGCCATCGTCTCAAAGTCGACCTCTAGACAACCTCTTGATGTCATGGCAGGAGTACCTGAGGAAACAAGCATGACAAGGTTAACATGAAATAACACAAACGTAACATCTGACAAACTACTTAAAGTTGATGCCCATGATTTGGTTAGCGAAATAAGAACCACTTACCAATCCTTACTCCTCCAGGTGTAATTACGCCATTATCATCACATATGGCAATTTTGTTGAGAGTGATGTGACATAGCTCACAGACTTTTTCAAAACTCTTACCTATAAAAACACCAAACAGAATATTTTAAGAACAAAACCATCATCAACAAGTAAAGAGATGGCTGTTGCATATTATAACTTCATGAGGGTCTTAGGGCGTGGAAAGAAAAATGCCTGGAATGGGGTTGAGAGAACTTATCAACTATAATGTATTATACCTTTGATTAAGTTATCATTAAAGATAAAGGCACTGTGCGCAGAAGATGTAAAAGTCAAGCTGCATTCGTCAAGACCTTCACCCCCGCTCACAAATCCCAACATTTTGAATGGAATATATGCAAATTATATAGTTCCCAATAATATGAAGAAAATTGTTGATTATATTGCAAGCACAAAGGACAAGTTGATAACAATCCAATTCCTCAAAGTGAAACAGTTCCCATATAATAAATTAATATTTAGAAAGTGGACACATCTTCATGATAGTCATCCTGATATTATCTCAATGAGTTTCTTTTTCCCTCTCCAAATTTCTTCCATCCTGATATTTAGAAAGTGGACAATGATCTTTGTCGTATCTTCATCTCTCCCTCCCATGGTTTGGTTTTATAGTTCAGGGATCATGCCTATATAATTTGGTGGTGGTGGGGGAAGGAGGAGGAGAAGAATAGAACATTTCATGCTATGTCATCAGTTTCTGACAAGCAAGATTGTATTTCTGTAGTAACTTAAAATATTAGTCCTCTGTTAAATATATAAATCCGGGACCTACCTAATCCAGCCAATGCATATTGTCTTATGTGGCAACTCCAGTCTTTTTTTTTTTGTGTGTGTGCGTGTGTGTATGAACACCCAAGTGTAAAATTGTTGTTACCGACAATAAATGCCTATTTGCATGGGCTTATACATAAGCCACATAAAAAGTATACAACTCCTGTACATTCACATGCACTGTTGAATGAAGTCAACATTATCCCATATTGTAAAGTCATTGGCTTAAAAATTTGTATGCTATTGGTTCATCTTGTATGCAAATCATTGATGGTTTGCTTTGCACACACAATTATTTCTATGTTCTTCAATTTTCGTAATAGAAACTAGGAGAGGGAGTTTGTAAAGATTCTGCAGCGTCACCATCCCAGTTTTATTGGTCCCATAACTCCCAAATTTGTAATTATATCAAATATGTCTATGGGCTAAACTGATGAAGCCCTCTCTACTCAGGAGATTCCTGAGTTCACTGCTGAAAAAAGGTTGGTTCACATTGGGGCTTTCAGAAAATCAAGGAGGGAAGTCAAATATGAATTGCAGGACGATCATCTTTACTGCAGGTTGACAAAAACTACCTCCAATGCATTGGCTCCCCAGTCAGAGGTCACCAATCCACCGACTTAACCAATACAGTGCCATTACACATGCTTCCTAAAAATGACATGTGCAAAGAGAAAAGCAGCTTCACAAATACCAATTAATTGGCAATAATAACATTTAAGCTTTGTCGTAGGCTTTCTTCATTAACACATTAAAGATTGGAGTAGAAACTAGATCTAACTAACAACAGACCCATAAACAGCAGAGCATGTCATTTAATGAACCATTCATGTGGTTCAACCATTTGGACAATTGACATACTCCTAGCTAATAGATGTATGATATAAAAATAAAAATAAATAAAAAATTGCTGGCTGACCATAGTAGTAGGTTGAAGTTTACTTGTCAAGATCAATAAAAAGATAGAAACCCTAACAAAGGAAAGAGAACAATACCTGTCAATCCAAGACCTCTAAGATCCCAAAGAATCATGTGATTATCTGTGCCCCCAGTCACCAACCTGCAATTTTTTCTCATCAAAGCAGATGCTAAAGCCTGAGCATTTTTCTTAACTTGCAGCATGTATGCCCTGAACTCTGGAGTAGCCACTTGTTTCAAAGCTATTGCAAGTGCAGCAATGTGATTGTTGTGGGGACCACCTTGCAGCGATGGAAATACAGCAAAGTTTATCTTTTCCTCAAAGTCATATTTGTCACCACCATCACCTTGATTTAGAAGCATCCCTCTTTTATTTGGCTTGGAACCCTTTCTGTAAAAAATTATACCGCCCCTAGGACCTCGAAGACTTTTGTGGGTTGTTGAGGTAACAACATCACAGTACTCAAAGGGGCTGACACACTCCTGTAAGAAACCAGCCATGTCTGTTAGGAACACCGAAGACCTGGATAAATTTACATTCTCACACAGAAAACCAATAGCACTTGAGATGCAAAGTAGCAGAAGCTAACTCAATGAAAGTCGGAAATTTGGGGATACAAAGTCAGAGAGATAAAGAAGAGATAATGCATCCAACGAGCAAATAAGCAGGCTTTTAACACCCGAGAGAAAGAAAACGAAGCTCATTTTGACAAATCTATGCAAGGATATATTTGTGGGCAGAGATTGCATAAATTATAGTCACTTCCTAAGGATAGTTTCCCCTCTCTAAAATTCACAGAATTATGATGATTTGTGGTATTCAAAGAATATTTTTAGCAACACATCTGAACAAACTAAAAGATGGTATTTTGCCCCTGCAACTTATTGCCATTCCAACTGTCAGTGGTAAATTGGAAGCATAAATTTGTCAACAAAACCATCAGATTGGTGCCAATTTGCAAGTCTATCTCATGCCTTGGAATGTCCATGAGCCCTCGACAGTGAGCCTTTCAACAAATGAATAAATAGTAGTCAATTTTCAACTAAAATTAAACAGGGTTTTTTGCTTTCAGTAGAAAGAATCGCATCAACTTTCATAATCAAGCATGTCTTTATGTACTTTTCGACAGTAATAATACCATTATAAAGGTTCAAAATTTTACAATAATGTCCGTTTACACCACAATGGCCGGTCAATCTCTAACCAAGAACCAAATCCAGGCCAATTCCAGCAGAATTGTTCACCAGGACTATCACAAAATTAGTAATATATGACAATGATGGATATTAAAGAAAAATCTTTAAATGTATAAATAAAGTGAATCCATTTAACAGCAAGGCAAAGAGGATCGCCATAACACCAATAACTTCTACTAGATGTTAAATATGAAAATTTCACCTTAGCTGCAATAAGACCACTAATTTGAGCCATGTCACACATCAACACCGCGCCACACTTGTCAGCTATCTGTCTAAACCTCGCATAATCCCACTCCCTTGGATACGAGCTCCCACCACAAATCAGTATCTTGGGGCGAAAATCAAGTGCCCTCTCTTCAAGCTTATCATAATCTACATACCCAGTTTGTGGGTTCACCTTATACGGGAGACTTTCAAAGAAAATGGAGGCCCCAGAGACTTTCCTCCCATTAGGAGTATAATACCCATGACTAGTATTCCCACCAGAAGGTGTATCCAATCCCATTATGCGATCACCGGGCAATAATAGTCCAGTATACACAGCAAAGTTGGCCGAAGTGCAAGAATATAGCTGAACATTCACACCCCAATTGTCCGTGTCAAGACCAAAAGCTGCCAAAGCCCGCTCCTTACAAAGATTTTCAATCTCATCAATGTACTCATTACCACCATAATACCTAGCACCCGGCTGTCCTTCTGAGTATTTATTAGTCAAATGGCTCCCTAAAGCTTCCATAACTGCCTGACACACAAAATTCTCCGAAGCTATAAGCTCAATCCCTCTGTACTGCCTCTGCTTCTCCTTCTCCATAATCTCAAAAATATCCGGATCCGCCACACGCAGTGGCTGATTCCCCCACGCTCTCACCGCACTCCGCCTCGATTCCAACCCCGGCTGCTGATCAATCGATACGCAACGCTTCGAAGACGATGAAGAAGACGATGACGATTCATTATCCCTTCGCCTCTTCAAACACATAGAATGCCCTAAAATCCGAAACTCCTCCACCTCTCGCTCATCACCACTACTCCATCCCTCCTCCTTCCCGTTCTCCTCTGTCTGTGGCTCCATCAACTGAAGCGGAACCGACGGAACTAACTTCGATCCATCACAATAATTCGAATCAATCTGAAACGTCATCGAATCATCCGTTCTGTGAGACAGAAAACCTAAACTAAGATTCGATTGCGAGTGCGTCAAATCCATAAACACACAACAGAAATCCCCAAAATGAAATCCAAATCCAAATCGCAAATCCTAGCCCTTAATTAATTCGCTAATAGTTCAAACACTGAAGCAGCAACAATAACAGCGACAAAATCGACGGAAACAGTTACAGTGGCAGGACTTGGAACGCATCGAAGTTCGTGAAATGGAGTTGTTTGCGGATGAAGCAACTGCTCCCATGAAAGTAGAACAAAACCCCAGAGAGAAGCAATCGATCACAAATCTACGAAAATGTTCTCTCTTATATGTATCATAGGTGCATCAGAAAAATGGAAATAGGCAGAAGAAGATGGTTAGATTCGAGATTAAGGGGGGTTGAATCTGGACAAGTATTGGGCATTCAGCTATTTCGTTAGGTCACAGATTTGCCGTTTTATTTAAACCCCTTTTGGAAGATATTATTCTCTACCTTGAGTCTGTCATGTGGGTCCCAGTTATGAAATGATCCTAGCCGTTCATCAACGATGTTAAGGATAATTTCTCATTGGCGAAGCCTTTCCGGAAGATATTGTTGTATACTCCCCACTTCCATGAAATAAACAATATTTGAGAATTGAGAAAAGAAGTGTTTTTTTTAAAAAAAAAGGTAACATTTACATGTTTTTTTTAATTTAGTATTAAAATATGTATATATTATCTTTAATTAGATTGTGATAATATTTTTTATGAAAAAACTTATTATTTGTACATTTTATTATTAATTAAATATGTAATTATAATATTTATTAAAAGTCAAAGTGTAACTATTTTTGTAAAAAAATATATATACGTAAATAATTAAATTCAAATTTATTTTCACATTATTAAATTATGTTGTTTTATCTATAAATCTAAAATTCTAATTTAAAAATGAACAATTTTTAGTAAATTACATTAATAAAACCATAAAATTTATTATTACTCATGAGAGCCGTAAGTTTAACTGCACAACTAAATTTGTTCTTAGCAGAATAGATGGAGTATTGTAAACGCGGAGGTCGTTAATTGTTGTGGGGGGGGGGGGAAAGGAGAGAAAAAGAGAGAAACGTGGAAGTTGAGTGTGGTACACGGAGATGGTAAGATCCTAGCCGTTTAGCAAAGATGGAGGGAAAATGTGGGTCCATGAGTATGGCGTACTGTGCACCATGTATGAATTATGAAGAGTATGGTATGTGGTTATCCTGTGGTGATGAATGTAGTGACGTTCAAGGTGTTTGGAGTTTGGACCGTTCTATGGGTTTTGGGCTGTTGGATCTTCTAAACGCTCACTATAGAAGACCCCAACTCCAAACTAAGAAGATAGAACCATATATTTGAAAATTTGAAAGTGAGAATTTTCGATCCATACTATGTCGTTAAAATAGTTATTGTGCGGTATAATTATTTTTCAATAATTCTCATTAAATTTATGTTATTATGTCACTATATAGAATGTTACTATCTATTAACAAAAATACAACGTGAATAATAACATAAGAGTATCTGATGTTAACATAATAATATGGTAATATAAACTATACATGAAGAGTTAAAACTATATATTACTCGACGAAAATTATTTACAAAAATATTGTTAGATATAAATGTTATTGATAATAATTTAGATGTTAGTACATAAATGTGAATTTGTAAATACTCAAAATATTCTATAAACCTGAATATACTTGCATAAATAATCATTCACTAATGGACAACTCAGTCCGTCAGAGGATAGCCTTAACTGCATTGGGCAAGTCATCAGTGCATACTTAAAAATGACTTGTTAGTGACAGGGGATGTTTGTTGTTACTTAAACATATAAGCCAATTAATCATCCGTGGTTAAATGACTTAGTATTTGAAAAGGCATCAGTAGTTAAAGGATTTAGTATTTGAAAAGGCATTAGTCAAAAAATTCATTAGGAGAACCTGTCATGGGAATCTTAAAATACTGCGCCAAGCAATAACACTGTCAGGGGAAGCCTAAACTCAGCATCAAGGAAACAACCCGTCATGGGAAGACTAAACTCGACATCAAGGGAAGCCTAAACTAGGCATCAGGGGAATAACCTGTCAAGGAAAGTTCAAACACTGCATTAAGGGATAACATGGATGGAAAAATCTGTCAGGGGAACCATCAGGGGAAATGTTAAACACTGCATCAGTGAATGTCATCAGTGGATAGTGAAACATTTGTCAAGTCAACATCAAGACTTGTCATCAGGGGGACAGTTATGACCTAATTCACTTGTCATCAGAACTTTCATGCAAATCATTGTTATTTGGCTAAGAAATAAGGGATATAACTGGGAAGATATTCATTGAAATATAGTGTTCCAATAACAACTTTTACACTAAAAATGCAAGGAGAACAAAGACAAAAACAGAAGCAACAATAGCCAACAACAGTGTGACACGTGTATCTCCGAAAGGACAATGAGAAGACATACTGCGACTACGTTGAAAAAACAGCACGACTAGAACGTGTGTTCTACAACTGTTCTCCTATACATATGTAAGAGTTATTACATGAAACTACAAGGAAGTTGAGAAAGATACAAACAAGAATTAGAAAAACTAAGACTTATATTTTTCAATACACACACTAGAGAAAAGTTTTGCAATAGTTGTAGAGAGATATATTCAAAGAGAAATACATAACTAGTGTGTGACAAAAGAAGTGGTAAATCTTTACAGAATTGTAGATGTTTAATCATTTTGTGATTATAACAGATTTCCAAAAAAAAATACAAGTTATAATACAAATATTTTAACTTGAATCTATGTGTTTTCATATCAAATATCTTCTCTATTTTTCTAGATATTGTAGCTATTCTAGCGTGTGTTTTTCAGACTTTAACAATTCAAAAAAGTTGTAGTGTCTGTATTCAACCTCCTTTTACAAATACTTTAATTTATTTTGTTCTAACAAATATGTACCGACTAGTAATTTTATGTATTCTAAATGTAAAATTTTTAAAATTTAATTGAAATGGATGGAGTTGATGCGTCTTTAAATTGTTTGACGACACTTAAAAATAAGAGGACACATCGTTTTAGTGACTATTTTTATGGGTAGTTAAGTAAATCAACTTAGGCTACGTTTGTTTCAATAAGGGATCGTTTGATTTTTTATTCGTTTTCGTTTTTCTTTTTGAAAATGAATGCATCATTTCGTATTGTTTGGTAGTATTTTTGTTTTCAAAGAAAATGAAGACATTTTCATTTTGACACTCATTTTCAAAAACATAAAAATAGTGTTTTTACTTTTTTCATTTTCTTTTTCTCAGCAATTTCAGAATAATGAAAATGTAATATACTACTATATGTGTGTGTGTGTAAAATAATATATATATATATATATATATATATATATATTACAATAATATAGAATTCTTTATTGGCTTAAAATATAAAAAGCATATAAAATATATAATCTACTATGTATAATATAACTTCTTACATATAAATTAAAATATATATACTTAAAGATTATAGTATATGTAATATTGTATCAAAATTATAAGTAAATGAAAATTTATAGTTATTTTTAAAAAAAATTATATTATTAAAATATATTTACTAAATAACTAAATACTTAAAATATATTTACTATATTACAATAAATATATAACAACTTATATATAATATATAATATATTAGATATTAATATAATATTTTATATTATTATTTATACTATAATATTAATATTTTGTGTTAATATTGAACTATAATTTAAGCAATATATGTATAAATAATATTATATAGAGTATAAAATATCATTTAATATATTATTTGTATTACAATAAGTTATTTTACGTAAAATAATTAATAATTAATAATTAATAATAATGTAACATATTATGTGTGACGGCCCCAAAAATCATAAAACAGATTTCGGGCACCATCAATAATTGACAAAAGATAATTAATACATCCAAGCATGCATAACATTAAATAAGAGATAAATAATGAATCTCTATTACATTATTCATCAATAAGTAATTAAACAGCGGAAATCTTAAGTGGGACCCATACGGTCTTACAATAAACTCTTCTGTTATTATTACATATTCTACGCTATCCCTGAATGTCATCTATAGGAAGCGTTCAATATGTCATCTTCTCCTTTCCTTTATTGGATGACTCGGCCTTCTCGTCATAACCTGTAAAACATAATATAATAGCAACATAAGCGATTTACGCTCAGCAAGTATATAATCAAGTACTATTGGGTAGGCTTGAACAATAGAGAACTGGCTTAAGTGTTTATGAGGTTTGGACGAAAAGAATGTCATCACCTCTGAACAATTGGAAAAAAAAAAATAGTTTCTAGGGTCCCCGAGTGATAACGAGGGATTTGACCCTTTTCTTGAAAGAATCTTGAATAGATCTCCATCAAACGATATACCAGGTGGCCAACCTGATCGTTTGACTGCCATAACCATAATGACATACGTAATCAGTGCAGAAATATTTGTCTGCAAGGGTTCGTTTACCGATGCCTCGGTTTCCGTTCCCTACCATAATAGTCACGGGATGTCAGGGATGTTAGACATATGCACCCACGTAACCAGAAATCCATAATAGGCACGGGATGTCAGGGATGACAAGCATATGCATCCACGTAACCAATACCCACACGGATATACTTCACAAGTATGGGGCGAAGAATAAGGCTTCTATATCCGTATAGGGTTTACTTTGACGTATTAGCGAACTTAAACAGCTAATAACCACCCAAGAAGTACTTGGTTCTAGTACAACATTTTTCACGTACATCGGATCGAATGATCATACGTTACTTAACTTTGAATAAATATCAACATAATATCAATATCATATACGTATATCGAAGAATTGATTATACGCATTAGTTTGAAATATAAATCATTTGAAAACATATTTGTCATGAATATAAAAGAGATATGTACATGCATATCATTTCATAACATATCATACGCATATCGAAACAATTGATCATGCGTTATCTTGAAATAATCATAAGAGTGAAGATATACTTGCCTTTGGTCCTTAGAATAACTCAGGTTAAACAACTCGTGAAAACAGATAATTCTGTAAAACATGTACAGATAATAATATGAGAAATCTCCACTTAAATACACATGATAAATGTTCATGTGAAGTGTTCATGAAATTCTCGAGTCTATACTTAACTACTTATGTCGTCACTCGTAAGATTGGGATTCGGTTGAAACCGGATCGAAGTCCGAGAGATTAGTAGATTTGATTAAACGTCACTCGTAGGTCCTCGATAATTATAGGAGGCCTTAGATTAATTAATAAATATTAATAAATCATCTTAAGCCTTAAATGATTATTATTAATCATTTAGAAATTATTCATTAATTATTATTTAATTGCTTTAATTAAATAATAATTGATCTTTAATTAATTAAGAATTACTTCTTAATTAATCTTCACTTAAATAATTTATTTAGTTATTTAAAAACCATTTATTAATTATTATTTAATTAAATAATAATTAATCTTTAATCATTTAAAAATCATTTGTTAATTATTTAAAAAAACATTTATTAATTATTATTTAATTAAATAATAATTAATATTTAATCATTTAAAAATCATTAATTATTTAAAAACCATTCATTAATTATTATTTAATCACTTTAATTAAATAATAATTAATCTTTAATCATTTAAAAATCGTTTATTAATATTATTTAATTACTCAAATTAAATAATAATTAATATTTAATCATTTAAAAATCATTTATTAATATTTTAAAAAAAATATGTAAGTGTTTATTTTATTTTTTGAAAACTTGGATTGTGTCAAAAATAATTTTTAAAGTGGGTTGAAATTTTAAAACCAAGTGGGTAAAATTTATTGGATCAAAGTCCAAAATTTTATTTTGAAAATCTGGGTCAAAATCCGGGTCAAAACCGGGTCAAAACAGTGGGTCAAACCGGATCATGGTTCGGGTTAACTCGGTCCGCTGCCGAGTCAACTCGGCTAAGTCACATTCAACAGAAACCTGCAGAATCCGGCCAGCAGCTAGCGCCGGCCGGCGAACCCGTAACATGCCACCCTCGATTCTTACATGTACCCACACGGATCGAAGGTTTTGGCTTTACCATGACAATCTACATAGGTTATTACACCCCTATGCTCGATGCCATAGCCCGAAACTTTCTGAAACAAAGATCGAAGCTCGCCGGAAAGCTCTCGCCATTAACGTCGGCGAGAAGCTTCGGCCGAGCTTCCAAATCTCATTCCTTCACCATTTTTGACGAATCAAACATGGAAATGATTCTAGAGATCACAATAAACTCATACATGCAATCAATTTCCATTTTCATTAACTATATCACATGCTAGATCGATTTAAAGTTTCAGATATAAATGAAAATTTCATATGAACACGAAATTATAAATACTCAACTATTTCTCAAATTGTTTAAGGCAAAATGATCCTTACAAGTGCAGAAACATAATTATATAAACTATTTGAACTACCATGTACTAGATCGGCCAGAATCGGGATACAAAGTTTCGGCTGTTAGGGTTCTAAGTGTTATGAATAAATCGTGGCCAAAGATTAAACAACCGTCGCTAAAGGGTTTTTCATTTAGATTTTGATTAAACTTCAAAAATTAATATCTCTCAATATATAAATGATATGAACAAGTGCAATACATTAAAATCATACTGAAAAATATTATCTTCGCAGTGGTATAATCAGAAAAATTATTTGACAACAAAATTAAAGTGCAGAATAATTACCTCTTAAAAAGCTTTAATAAAACTAATTCCAAAACTTCAAAATACTCAAGAACTTCAAAGCTCCGAAAATTTGAGAGAGTTTGTGATAATATGTTAGAGAGAATGCTGTAAAAAAAAAAATTTCTAGTAGCAATGCTAGGTAGGAAATCAAGGCACAAATCAATACTAATAAATGCATTAATGAATTTTGAATTTTGAATTTTAAATCCTTAATTGGATACTAATTGCATAGTAATAAATATTGTCGTTTGTAACTGATATTATTTACTTATTTACCTAATTAGTAAAATTTATTTACTTACTAATTTACATTTTTAATGGTTATGCATTGATTTATTGCATTAACCGAAAAATGAATCCGCCTCAGCGAGATAAAAAAATGCGTTTATAAAATTATTATCAAAATTAACATCTAGTAAATTTAAAATAAATATCTTGTCAAAATTTATTGTCTTGTAATAATTAAAATATAACATTCGTTATAAATATTAATGAACGTGTGCGTAATGAATTACGTAACCCTTACGTACACGTAACCGTAAAAAAAATAGTTATTGGACGATAAATAGTTATATATAAATAAATGACTGCACATGAAATCAGTTACTTATTTATTTTTTCTCATTTTGTTTACTACTTGAGTGAACAACCATATTATTAAAAGACCAAGATTTAGTTATTTGGCTAATAGTGTTAATAGATGTAAGAGTGTCTAAATACACAAATAATACTATTTTCGTTTTAAAATGTATTAAGGTTAACTTTTTTTTACGTAATTTTAAGTAAAATTTAGTATATATTAAATATTTTATATAATTTTAATAACGTATATTAAATTTCATAAAAAAATATGTATAAAAGTGGAGTAATCTACTACATAACCATAAAAAACGCACGAGGAAACATACTACTTAAGGAATGCATTTTGATCATCATTTCGTTTGTATGCATCGGCCCACAACTTTACACTCTCCCGTTAGTATAACCACACAGGTAATAAGCTAGGAGCTTTAGTCAATAAATAAACAATTGATTTTTAACTTTCTTCAAACAAAAAGAATCATAGGAAAATATTACGTGAGTCATGGGATGGGATTATGAAACTCCAAATTCATTTTTTAAAAGCTAAATTAAAAAGAATAATTAAATTTTGATACAAAAAGAATATGTCAAAAATACATTAAAGTACAAGAGACAATTCTTATCTTTTTAAATTATTAAGTCGACTATAAGCAAATCTATGTATATGCTTAATTTATTTTAACTACTCACAAAAAAAAAAAAAGATTTCAGTGATAATAAAATTTATTAGTCCTTAATATTGTTCACATAATTAAAAAACTAATACTATAATTTTTTTAATTTTAATTTGGTCACATAAATTTAGTTTAGATGGAGAGGAATCTAAAATATGACATTAACAATGTTTGAAAGGACTAACGATGTTACTACTATTTATAAATTAAATTTTTATGAAAATTGTACTACATATTTTTCTTCAAAAAAGTAAATAATAACCAAACAAAATTAATACTTACATTTTTTTTTTTTGATTTTCTTTACTTTTTGCAAGAGAGCTAATACATCAAATAAAAATTAACCGGTTCACTATGTTTTTGATACAAAATATTTTAGCATGTGAAATTTGCAACAAATTTATTTAGTGAAAATTTACATTATTATCTTAATATAGTTGAATATATATTTTTACTTTTTGAATACATGTGCATTGTTAAAGATAAATTTATACTTCTACGTCACAAATATTATTCACTTGATTAAAATGCTATTTTTTTCACTTTTATTTTGGTTACATAACATAAATGACCTAAATTATATTTAAATTTATTTTATTATATATAATATACAAGTACTTGCATAATAAAATTTTCTTAATATAGTACTAAATTACTTTATAAATTATGTTAAGAAAATAATAAGTTTGTTAAATAATTTTTAAAATTTTAATCATTTTTTTATTGCTCAACATTTATTAAATTACATCACCATTAATAAATATATAGCATTTATAATGTATAATTTTATATAATAAATAAATATAGACTTATTGTCAATGAAAATAATATCTCTTTATCATAACTTTATTTTTACCATTTCATAATATTAATAATGCAAGATTTAAGAAAAATATGTATTTTTCTAAATTAAAAATTTATGGGTATTTTATTTTTAACCTTTGAATGGCAACTATGTTTTATATTCTAAAATTCTAAAAACTTGATAAACTCTCCAATTCTTTCATATTTTATCTTTTGATATAGTTAAAATTATGTAAAATAGATTATATCAAAGGTTATACAGTTCATTGAAGTAATGAGAGAAAATAATAATGAAAAATAAATAAGAACATAAATTTTTACTGTGACCCAAAAAAATATGAGAGACAATGTATTTAGTAATAAATTATAATAACATACAAAATATATACATCAAAATCATTCAATCTAAAATTTTAGATTAATAATTAATGAAAACACATTTTCTAATTTTATTCATCCGTGAAGAAATGTATTAGAACAATTTAAGTTTTCAACTCTTATTTAATAATTTTCATAATATTTATTAATTCATTTTATTCTGCTTCGTAACAAAATCAAATTATATAAGAAATCAAAGTTATTACGATTTAAATTCAGTAGCCACACTTAACCTTTGTATGAAAAAATTGTCAATTTGTGTGTGTAGCACGAAATTAAATGTCTAGTTATATTGAATACTAAGTCGACTGATAGTGAATTAAGCAAGAAAAAGTCTCAATAAAACATAATGACAATAAGTCCATCATAATCAAAATCAGTTACAATTATAGTTATCTTTAAAATTATAAATAATTTCAAATTAATCAATAACAATTAAATCTATTTTTATCAAAATAAAATAATAATAATGCGTTCTGCATAGAATTTCCAAACTTATTAAAAGATATACAACAAGGTCAGCTAGTCATCAAGTGAAACAATATATTATTCAAAAAAGAAATAGTAAATGAAGAAAGATTGAGTATATGGTCCGAAATTTTCCCAAAATTTTAGGGAATTTGGTAAGGTCCATGAAAATTAATTAGTATAGTTTGGCATGGATAGTGAGAGATGACAAATAATTGTGAGCACCGAATTTTAGTTAGTTTATTTGGCATTTGTTTTCGAGCTTTGAAGAAACCCTGGTGAATTATACATATTTTGTTGATAAATAGATAATTATTTAAGTAATTGACATAAAAGAAAAGGAATATGAAAGGTAAAATACCATGAACATGCATAATATAAGTAGAATAAAATAGGTTTCACGTATAAGAATTAAAAAAAAAAAAAAGGATAGTTGTATTATTAGCGGTCAAACACCACATCCAAAAAAGTAAAAAAAAAAAAAAGAATAGAAACAATAAAAAAGAAGAAAAGAAATTATTGTCTAACCTTTTGATAATTATTTGTTTATTGGGACCATTAAATATAAATATAAATATAAGTGTTCCTCTTGTTTGCAAATTGTCATTAAATTCACGGAATATTTAGGTGTAAAGGATAATTATGTTAGATTTTAGAATTGCTAATGATGTATAGATAATGTATAAATTAATACTATGTAAAATTCATCAAACTTAAAACATTACTTTTTGAACTACAAAAGAAATTCCTTTTAGAACTAAATAAAATAAAAATTATATAGAAGAAATCGACCAGAATGATAAGTGAAATGTCTAATCAATTTTTAGAGACAATAATTTAGTTTTTTAAAATTAAATGACAATATATTAAATTTTAAAATTATTTTATAAATTTAATTTATCGTCATTTGATTTTAAAAAATCAAAATATAATTTTAATTTTGAAACAAAAAAAAAAAAAAAAAATTATATTATATATATATATATATATATATATATATATATATATATCATATGGAAATAAATCAAAATTTAATTTTTTCTACTCATAGTCAATATGCACTAAAATAAAGACATGAAATTCCCACACTAAAATAAAGACGTATGAAGCTCCCACATTAAATTTATATCTCATGATATGGGACCCACACTACCGAACTTTCATACTCCTATCAAAAATATGAAATTCCCTTTCTTTTACTTTTCCGAACAGAACATGAACTCCACTCACCGACTGTACTGTAACCGTCTCTAATACTTACTCTCTCTATATATATATATGTTGGAACGAACGCGATCAATCTCTTCCGCATTGATTCCTTTAACCTGTGAAGAAATTGAGCTGATTGATCATAACAATTGCTGTGATTTCAGCTGTTTAGGAATTTTCCGGGGTTGTTTTTGTTGTAATGGAAGTCGGAGTGAGGTCGTCGGATACGGGAGGTAAGCTGACCGGAATCGCAATGGATTATCCGGTGAATGATGACTGGACGGTGATGGGGACGTGTTCGCCGCCGATCGTTCCGGCGAGGTTGCGACGCAGGCTGTCGGAGTCCAAGGCGGGGGCTCCGACTAGTGTTGAGGAAATCGAGGCGAAGCTTAGAGATGCTGGTGTTCGTAGACAGGTTTGGTCCGTTTGGATGCTCGTTTCTCTCTTTGTTCTCCTTTGTAGAATTCTAAAGTTTATAATCCAATAATTTATTTTTTAATTTGATACTACTATGTAGTAGTTTATCAGAAGAAGTCAAAACTTATTAATTTATAACAAATATTTTACACTTCTAATTTTTGTACTATAATATTACATTGAAACTATTAATATATTATATTGCTATGTAGGAGTGTTTTTTTTGCTTGTTTATAATTTTTCGCCAATGTCTTTCTCTTTTGTTATTGTGGAAAAAATAAATAAATTTGTTTACTAACTATCAAGCAAAATTGAAGTAAAATGTTTATGTTGTCATTCAGATTAATCGTCCAAATTTCATAAATATGTAATCTGCATTCCATATGTAAATATGTTCTTCCATTCTTATGGTTTGTAAATGCTTTTGCAATCTAGTTCAAATGGGTCATTCTTTCTAAGGTTATTTAATAAGCTTTTGCAAATTTTGTGTCATTTTTTATGTATAAAAAGCCTCTACTATTTTTACCATGAACAGAAGTCTGCTTTACTAGGATATAGACTTCATAATGTTGATTATGCTGTTTTGGTTTTTCCTCTAAATTTCATGCAGAAATTCTATGAGAATTTGTCAAGTAAGGCCCGAACAAAGCCAAGGAGCCCGTCGCACTCTGGAGAAGATCTTGGACAGCGTCTTTATGCTAAGCTGCAAGCGGCTGAGCAGAAAAGGTAGTTATTTGTTGCGATGGTATTCTGTTTATTACGTAGAAATGAAAAACTTATGTGGTATACCTTTCTTATCTATGAGCTGTGGCTGGTCTACGTGAATACGTGGGTCATAGGCGGTCTACATGTGATGATTTTTGATTTTACTCTTTTCTGGGATATGCCTTGTTGGGTGGACACCTCTGGCCATTCTGCTACTGATTGAACTATAGTCCCATCGGTGCCTTTTCTGACTGTTAAGTTGTTATTATAACCCCTTTCATCAATGCCTTTTTCTGACTGCTTCTTTGACAGTATTAAACTAGTGCTTGATCCTTGTTAGTTGCTCTACTTGTTTATAATTACCCTTTAGCACTAGACCATGGCTGTTGCTAGGTCTATTTCATCACCAAGTCACCATACTCTGAAAAAACATGTTTTATTTTCTACATGGGTCGTGCTTGTTTCTCTTGTACTGCAAGCAGCTAAAGCCCTTCTCATTGTAAATGTCTTTTTATTCTTTAATTCTTTTATGACTTTGTGACCCCTAATCTAAGATTGTAATGTACTTTTGTGAGTTTATTTTTTAACTTAAAAGAGGAATGATGAACCTTGAAGGAATGTATCATATGATGTTTATTCTTATGCTCTTAATTTTTGATCTATCAGGTTGAGCATTCTGGAAAAGGCTAAGCTGCGGTTAGCTAAGTTGGATGAATTGCGACAAGCAGCTAAAACTGGGTTAGAAATGCGCTCTAAGAGGGAATGTGCAGAGCTACGTACAAAAGTTGAATCACGCTGTCAGCAGGCAGAGGCTAATAGAATGTTTATTCGTAAGAATTGCTGCCAACGAAGATCAACACATAAGGAGAGGATATCTCAATCAATAGTAAGGAGGATGTCCCGAGACAGCAAGTATAAGCAGCGTGTGCATGCTGATATTTACAAAAAGCATGCAGCTGCTGAGATGAAGCGACTGGTATTGCTGGAAGTACAGAGGAACAAGGCATGTGCTAGGATACTGCAAGTTAGAGAAGTTGCAAATTCTGTTTCTCAACAGCATGAGATAGAAAGGGCACCGAGAGACAAGTTGGAAGACAGACTACGAAGGGTATGCAAGTAACCTGAAGCTTTTTAACTTGTGAACAAATTCTATATTCATGTTTCTTTTCTTTTCAATTTTTCATTTTTTTTGTTTGGCAAATTGTATCTTTCTTATGTGTGGATATTTTGTGAATCAGGGAATGCGACAAAAAGCTGAAGATCTAGTGCAGAAAGCACCGCTGCATAGTACCATTCCTGTCGCTTTGGGTAGGAGGTATAAGCTGGCTGACCACCTGTCCCGCAAATTAGCAAGGTACGTGAACCATGATTTTTATTTGTAAGTTTGCTCTCTCATAATGTTTGCAATTTCTTTGACCTCTTTTGTGTATATATTTATAAACTTGTATCATTCTAGTCATCTTGTTTGTCTTAACTGCAATTCATTTATAGGTGCTGGAGGAAGTTCAAGAAGATGAGGCGAACTACCTTAGATTTGACAAATACTTACAATGCTCTAAAAATTAACAAGTCTAGCATTAAAACCATGCCATTTGAGCAGTTTGCACTCCTGATTCAATCAGCCTCTACCCTTCAGGCTGCTAAAGCTCTACTCGATCGGCTTGAAAACCGCTATATAGTGTCATGTGGTTTTGATAATACTGGTTCTGGTAGGTTAGACAACATTAGTCATCTTCTAAAGAGAGTTGCTTCTCCAAACAAGATGGTCACACAAAGAAAATCTGGCAGTACAAGAGATGTAAAGCAACCACGGTCTGTCAGAGAAGCAGCTAAGATTCCGGTTCAATTATCAAGGTACCAAGTCAGAGTCATCCTATGTGCATACATGATACTAGGCCATCCAGATGCAGTCTTCAGTGGTAGAGGCAAGAGGGAATCTGACCTGGTTAAGTCTGCTGAGAAGTTCGTTGAAGAGTTTGAGTTGCTGATCAAGATAATATTAGATGGGCCTGCACACACCCCAGATCCGGAGTACAGTCCTGCTTCGACAAGATGTAGGACCTTCAAGTCCCAGCTCACAGCTTTCGATGGAGCATGGTGCTCCTACTTGAACAGTTTTGTAGAGTGGAAAGTTAAGGACGCTGAGTCATTGGAGGAAGATTTAGTGAGAGCTGCTTGCCAACTTGAGCTCTCCATGATTCAGAAATGCAAGCTAACTCCAGAAGGACATAATTCTTCTCTTTCTCATGATCTGAAAGCTATCCAAGAGCAGGTTCTACTTTGTTCTTTATTCTTCCTACAGAAAGTAGATCATACAGATGATCATAGAGTTAACCTGAAACACCATATCATAAATAATTCATCTCACCATTTATATTTGCCGATGCAGGTTGCAGGAGACCAGAAACTTTTGAGGGAGAAAGTGCTGCAACTAAGTGGATGTGCAGGGATTGAGCATATGGAAGCTGCTCTTACTAAGCAGAGAGAAAAATATTTTCAAGGAATGCAGAACGGAAGTCCTGTAGGGTCACCAATCACACAAACATTATCCCCTAGTATGCCAAGTCCAAGCTTTGCAGCTCAGCCTTGTGTTGCTGGCTCAGTTGGAAGGAATCATGTGGTAGAGAGGACTGAGAGCCCAAGCCATGTGGTTCGGTCCTTATTTAAAGATGACAATAGCCTCTCACCCGAAGATTTTACTTCCTCTTCTCGTAGAGAGAGATTGGATCAGGAGAATGAGTTAATTGTGCATGAAGCTGTTCATGTGCCGCACCACATATTTTCTGACAGTTACATTACTACTGAAGAAAGCCAAAATGGAATCGAGGTTTGTGCATAGTCTTCATAGTGACAAAATCTATATGTAAATTTATATCTCCTTAATATTATTTTTCTGGAAGAAAATTTGAGAATCTTGTCTGACTAAGCTGAAACTGAAAATCACTATAAATTGTTGCAACCCTTCCGTACTGATTTGCTGTGTCCAGGCAAGGCTACGGGAAGCAATGGAGAAGGCTTTCTGGGATGGTGTCATGGAATCCATGAAACAGGATGAACCTAAGTATGACCGGGTTGTGGAACTTATGAGGGAGGTGAGGGATGAGCTGTGTGACATGGCCCCCCAAAGCTGGAATCAAGAGATATGTCAAGCCATTGATTTGGACATTCTCTCTCAGGTATCATGCCAAATTAGATGTTATTACTGATAAGTTTTAATACTTATTTT
Organism: Centella asiatica; assembly: GCA_014636745.2. Taxonomy (NCBI): domain Eukaryota; kingdom Viridiplantae; phylum Streptophyta; class Magnoliopsida; order Apiales; family Apiaceae; genus Centella; species Centella asiatica. The sequence continues at coordinate 28,549,256 of CM025786.1, forward strand.
TGGAAGAGTGTATTTAAAACAAAATCTGTATTCTTTTACTCCCTCAGGTGCTGAATAAGGGTGAAGTGGACATGGGTTATCTTGGGAGACTACTAGAGTTTGCGTTGATAACCTTGCAGAAGCTCTCAGCTGCAGCTCAGGAAGATGAACTGAAAGAATCTGGTCAAAATTTAATGAAAGAACTGACTGAGTTATGCCATTCAGGAGATGGGTCTAACTATTCCCGTGTCATTGTTTTTGTCAATGGTTTGCGGTTTGTCCTACAACAGATACAGGTATTTCATCCGGCTATTTTTTTAAAAATAAAATAAGTGCATCAGGTATCATGTAGGTTGTGCCTTCTCTATAAGATGCCAACCCCTTGGTATGGGGTGAATTAGAATAAACTACACTGAGACAATCTTTTCTGTAGATTATCGAGTAATATAATTGGTGCACGAGAAGCAACATGTGACAGTCACGTCTTTAAAGTAATCACAGAAATCATTGTCTCAGAAACTCAAATTCTAATAGAAGAAAGTGTTACAGTATAGTCCCCCTTGTTGAGCTATCAACTATGTGGAAGAGTTAATATTCTGTTTATACCTATAGGAATGTGTTTCCCTAGAATTCAGGAGTAATGGTTGCAGAAAAAAACTAGGAATATCACATTTTGAATACTGCAGCTAATGCATGTTATATATTTCTGATGTCATATCATTGGCTAAGTGATGCATGTGAATTTCAAAAACTAGAACAGACACAACACATAATTATATGCCCAGGTTGTTGACTTTCTAAGTTCTTCTACATCCTTTTCAGGTTCTTAAGCAAGAAATTAGCAAAGCACGAATAAGAATTATGGAACCATTATTGAAGGGTGCTGCTGCATTTGACTACCTCGGAAACGCTTTTATCAAACGTTATGGACCTCCATCTGATGCATCAACTGCCCTACCTTTGACTGTTGAGTGGCTTTCATCAATGACATCCAACAGTGATCAGGAATCGGATGATCACACAAATGCTCTCTCAGAGTTGAGAAGTAAGCAGGGAGGCTCATCTCAGGGGTTCCTTCCACCCACCAGTCTTAGAACTGGAGGTAGCTTCTCAGTCAGAGCAAATGGTAGTCAAGTGACCTCATTGCCTTACGCTCCAGGTTGACTTTAATCTCACCTCAATTCCTACAAAGAATCAACATTTTTTTGTTGTATGATACTTATTTTTCTTTCATTTTTACAATTGAAATTTTTAGCTTTTGCTATGTTGGGAAAAGGTGATTGGCATCTTGATTCTCAAGTTGGAACTTTGTTTTTTAATTGTATTCTGTTATCCTTGTGGGAACAGGTAATCGAGATACTGAGTGCAAGGGAGAGAAGATCGATTTGTTGATTAGGCTTGGTTTATTAAAGTTGGTGAGCGGGGTTTCTGGTCTAAAAGAGGAAACTTTGCCCGAAACTTTAAAGCTTAACCTCTTAAGGCTAAGAACTGTACAAGCTGAACTTCAGAAAACTACTGTAATTGCAACCTGGTATGTCGTTAGAGTACTTGCTCATAAATCTGAATCACACAAGTTAATTTTGATTTGTCCTTTTTTACAAGTTCTTTACTCTTATATATATACAATTGAAAGATACGCTTCACACTTGGCCAGTCATTTCTGATTTTGGTGATATATGGTAAATTTGAAAAGTTACTTTTTCCTGCTGTTGGATTCCTGAAGCATCTTTTTCCTAATGTAATTTCTGCAGCATTCTAGTTTTGCGACAAACTCTTCTCACTGAGAAAATTTTAACGAATTCCAAGGACATGGAAAATGTGGTATTCGATTGTGTCAATCAAGTATCTGTTCTTGTGGATACTGTTGAGGACGTGGGCATGACAGAGATCATTGAAGTTCTTAGCAAGTTCGTGGAAAACCGCGACAAGTCCTCTGATATGGTGAAAGTTCAGTCAAGGAGGAACATAATGAGCAGAATGTTGTCCAAGAGCTTACAAGATGGAGATGCAGTTTTTGTTCGAGTGTCTCGTGCTATATATTTGGCTGCAAGAGGAATGGTGCTCGGGGGTGTGGAGAGACATGGTAGAATACTGACAGAAACAGCACTTCGGCAGATTGGTGCGGCGGTTTTAACTGACAGGATGGTGGAAGTAGCAAAGGTATTGGTAGTAACAGCTAATGTTTCAGGTGGTGTTCATGGGCCATGGTATGCACGGATCATGAAGAATATGTGAAGGGAGTTCGTTTTCTGGTCGGTTCTCCAGTACATAAACTGCTGACTTAAATTATAATTGTTGCGTATAGTTTTAGGCAGGTGTACATAATTCAATTCTAATAATGGGGGAAAGGCTGTAAATATGTCAAAAATTGAAGCAAATAATTTCATGTTTTATTCTTCCATTTTTATATTATGTATAAGTTAGTTCTCTTAGGATAGATCTCGGGACACGGTTTTAAGAATGGGAAATGTAAATGGTGGTGTTTAATAAAATTTGGTTCTTACGGTTTGATTTATTATTGACCACTAATATAATATGATGATATCATTGTTCATTTCATCTTCAAGCTAACCCATCATGTAGTCTTTTTTTTTTTTTTGTTTTTGTTTTTGTTTTTGTTTTTGTTTTTGTTTTTGGATTTGTTTTTGTTTTTGTTTTTGTTTTTGTGTGTGATTATATATATATAATCTTTTGAGAAGTGATGAGAGATCAAGCCAGTACTTCAGATTGTTGATGACTTATATATATAGTAGTCAGCAGAAGAAGTTTTAATAGTGCAATAGCTTTATTTTTTGAAAGCGGAAGAATATGTACAGTCACTTTGCAACGGATGTTGAACAGTCGGAAGAATGAAAAGTCTAGATTTTCTTACCATAAGACCAATAATTTCTTATTGTGACGTTATCATTGGTTTTTCAAGTTCAGGAAACAATCTGAATCAATGAACTTGGTGTAATTTTGGAATGCAAAATAAATGCTCTTCGATAAAACTTTTGCTTTATGTGTATTAAAGGAAAATGAATAATTATCCGAGAATGTTAATAAATAAACTAACACCAAAATTATAAAGAAAAGGTCCGGTTGAAATATGAAGGGTGTCTTTAGTTATTAATTGTTCTAGAACAATTCAAGTGTATTTTCCATAAAATACAAACATAAAAGAACAACTCAACTGAGAATAAAGGATATAAAAAGACAAAAGAAGGTACTCCTACTTTAATAGCTCATCTTAGAAGACGGAGTCGGGATAATTAAAATTGACTTACACTCAATGAGTGACAAACAAAAATGAACTTTGTCGGGTCCTGTACTAATAATACAATATATAAATTGTCAGCATTAGGTGACATGGAGATGAAAAATTTACATATACACACTTACTCAACAAAAAAAAATAAAAATAAATAAACATTTCAACATAATAATTAGTCATGTAAGAACTTTTAGTAGCCCTTAGATAGTGATAATGAATAATATATACAAATGTGTGTAAATCTATACCTATTTTTTAGCGACATTTGACTTTTAGCACGTAATTTTAGATGAAATTTAATATATAATAAATATTTTATTTTTTAAAAATAAAATTTGAAAACTAAAAACATTTTAAATGAAGATTAATATGATACAAAAATTATAATTATATAAAATATTTAACATGTATTAAATATCAACTAAAATTATGTAATTAAAAATAAAACGTCATATATTTTGTAATGAAGTAGTATCTATACTTATATATTAAAGATATAAAGGAAAATGTATGTGTGTACTTAAGTACATAAAAAAGACAAAATTTCAAATCCTAATAAATTTCATAATAAAGTCTCAAAGGAACTCTAATTTCATAATATAATGAATAATATATCAACTTTGTCCTATAATATTTTAACCAACTAATTTATCTAAATAATTTATGTATGGTTTAATAAGATACACATATTTATAATCAAATTACATTCTTCTATGATATTTATATTCAACTTTATTAATTTAATTTAAAATTTCAATTAATTAAAAAAAATACAAACATATATGTAATTAATACAATATCTTCCATCCTAAAATATATTATTTATATACTAAAAAAAGTCATAAAACCATATAAAAAAATAAAGATTATGTTAAATTCATTATTAAAAAATTTTGCAATCAATTTTTAGTCAAAAACAAAATTAAGATAAAAATACTTAATAATACATATACCAAAATAAAAAAATACTATGAGTCTGACACATATATTAAAAAAACATGTAATAACATTAACAACTAATAAAAAAAATTACATATACCAAAATAAAATAAAAATTACATAAGAATTACTCCAGAAAATTATTTAAAAAATTATATATATAATCACTATGTTTAAGAATTTGACTGAAATTCAAATTGAAAAATAGATACTAAAATATTTCGTATATAACTAACCAAAAAATATTATATGTAATTCTTAATCATTTTCATTTTTTTTCTAAAAAAATACAAGTTTAAAACAAAAATAAAAACACTTAATAATACAACTTGTGTTGTGCACGAGTTTCAGAACTAGTATATATTAAAGGAGTAAGAGATGAAATGTATGGTACGCACTTAAAACTCAAAAAAAAATAAAAAATAAAATAAAAAAAATCTCAAATCCTAATATAATTTTATAATAGAGTCTCAGGAGAACTCTGATTTGGAGTGAATAACATATTAATTTTGTCCTATAATTATTTTAACCAATTATATTATTCAAATAATTTATGTATGATCTATTAAGATACACATATTTATTGTCAAATTATATTCTTCTATGATATTTATATTCAACTTTAATAATTTAATTTCAAATTTTAATTAACTAAAAAAATACAAACATATGTTTAATTAACACAATACCTTTCATTCCAAAATATATTATCTATATACTAAAAAAAGATTAAAAAAATAATTTGTTAAAAATATTTAAATTAACATGTATATGTTGTATACGGATTCCGTAACACGATTAGGATAATTTGATTTGGCATCGACTTTGGTAAGATATAAACTTACAATATATATAAGTCAAATTTGATTAGTTAACTTGCAATTTGAATCAAATTTGCATATTTAACTTGCAATTTGTATATTTAACTATATATTATCTTTTATTCTAAAATTTAACTCAAGTAAACTTTGTATTGTTAATTTGCAATCAATCAAACAATAGTCGTAATTATAAAACTTATTAAATTTGTATTATAACTTAAATTATATATATGTATTTTATAAGTATAAATAAATATATATGCATAACATTTTATTTATAAATAATATAATATACATGTACTGTGAACGGATATTTATGCTAATTCTTACAATTTTTTATTTAATATAATTCTTTAAAAGTTGAGCACCCGACTCATTTCCCAATATAAAATTATTTTACTATTGTAATATTTATATTTTGAACTCGTGTTAATCATTGTTATATATCATTGTTTTCCCAGTGAGACGACCTAGAACTTGTAGAAGGGTGGTTGAATACAAGTTTTTACAACTTTTTCGAATTCTTGTTCTTTAAGAAATTAAACTTTTCTGCAGAATATAATGAACAAGATCAAAACTCTATAAACAATTGCTTTTATTGATTTAACAATTGATTACAAGTTTTCTAACAATCAAGACAAGATTTGATCGTCAGCTTCTATTCTGTATATAAAGAAAAATACAACTCTTCTAATTCTATACAGCTTCGTATTGCTACTCTGTAATTTTATAATTACAGCTTCTAAAAACTAAGTTACCAAAAACCTAGGTTCTTAATTCAAATCAAATACAATCTTTCCAATTGAAAGATTTCTAACAAGTTTCCTTGTCAACTACGTCTTCAATAAAGTCTACGTGTGCATGGAAGATTTTCCTTCTTTGATTTGAACTCTAACTCCATCAGTGATTAAGTCCTCGACTAATCTTCGATGGCTTCTTTCATTAGTCCCTAATCACTTCGAGTAATCTCCGATGCTTTACTTCAAGTAATCTCCGATGCTTTAGCTTTAGTCGCTGATGACGTCAGCTTTTAATCTCCGAGGTATTGTGTTAGTCACTGATGACGTCAGCATTAATCTCTGACTCTTTAGTTCCAATCCCCGATGACATAAGCTTTAATCTCCGATGAACAATCCTTCAATCTCTGATGAACAAAACTTTAATCTCCGATGAAGGATTCTTCAATCTCCGATGGACAAAACTTTAATCTCCGATGGGCAAAGTCCAATCTCTGATGAACAGAAACTAGTCTCTGGTAAACTTTTCCCTTAGTCTCCGACAAGCCAAATTCAATCTCCGAAGGACTAATAAATTTAAAATAACTTGTTGAACAAACTCAACAAGTATTCCAGCAGTACATACAAATGAAATAAACCTATCTCTTTATTATAATGACTAATTTACAAACAAGAGATACTACTGCTAGCTACAATACTAAAGTGTTACAAACCAACACTTTTCTGTACATTTGTATTCCTAAGTATTCTAAAGACAATCATCATCAAATGTTCATAAAACCTAACAATCTCCCCCTAATTATGAATATCAGAATGATAAGCATAATTTCAAGGTTGATGATGATGTCAAAACTCAACTATCAAAATTTACTTAGAAAAAGAATAAAGAATAATAAATTTACAAATGTACCTGAATTCAAGATCTTTGATCTATCATTCAGCTTCTCTCCCCCTGGATAATTTACCCAGCTTCTCCAAGGTTTAAACAACCCTGGCTACACTGAATAATACATTCAGCTGCTCCAAGACTATGTCTGGCTTCAATAAATTTCACCTCAACTTTCTTTTACACATTAGCCCCTATTTTTCTCAATTCTTCCTTTTTCCTCCTATTGTCCATTATCTTATTCCACCTTCTTGTCAGTAATTTCTTTACTACAACCTCTGAAGGTTTTTCAGTATTTTTCAAGTATTGAATGTAACCTTCAAGGGTTTCTACACTTGTGCTATTTATATCCCTGTTGTAGTTAAAGAAATTTCTCACACCATGAAAAGTTTCATACCAAAATCCAAGAGGTTCTGGAGCTTCCCTGAATTCTGTAGCTTCTGGTTTGACATGCAAGGCATGAAGAATTTGTACTTTAAAGTCCTTGTTCAAATCAGAAGTACCAGGCACCACACTCATTAACCACTCCAAATCTTCTCTTCTTTGCTCTTTCAAAACTGACTTTGTGATCTTGACAGAATCTCCATCTTCAAAGAAGATATGAAGTAATTCATTGTCACTCTGACCCTTGATCAAATCAATGTGTCTTGTCAGCTTCTTCAACACCTTTATGATTTCCTCTATGCTAGCCATTCCAACTTTACCAGTTGTTTTCTTTGAAGTTTGTGGTTTGGGAGGTCCACTTGTAGATACTAGTTCAGTTGAAACAGGTGTTGAAAATTTTGGTGTAGTAGGCTTCCTTGTAGAAATGGGTTGTGGCTTAAGAATTTCAGGTACATGTATTAAGGCAGTTTCCTTGACTTGAAACTTCCTTGCAACTTTCTTTGCCTCAGCCTCTGCTATCTCCTTATTTCTCCTTCTTGTTTCTGCTGCTTTTTACTATGAAGGCTTTTTCTTAGTTTTGGGAGTTTTCCTTTCTCTTGCTTTCTCCTCCTCTCTCTTCTTGGCTAGGATCTCTTGCTCCTCCTTGTCAAATTTTTCTTGAAATGCTTGAGCAGCTAAGAAGTCAGATTCCACTAGCCTTGGATCTTGAGGAGCTACTAGAACTACTCCCCCTTCAACTTCCAATTCAACAGGCTTGAAAATCCTCCCAACTCTTATTGCATCCCCCATTAGTCTAAGCTGTTCAGGCTGTGATGGTTCTTCAATCATAATGCCTTTGCCTTTATCTCTGGATGTGCTTGCGGCTGTTTCAGGCTGTTTTATAGAGGAAGGAGTTTGCTCTGTTGGAGTTTGGCTTTCTGTTGGAATTTGAAGAAGATTCTGGCTTGATGGCTTGGATGATATTGGCAGTTTTTGAACTTTGGATTCAAGCCTTGACAGTTTTGCCTAAATTTCTTCATCAATGTTAGCATATATTGGCTGTGGTAATGAAGATGGTGTAGTTGTTGGTGTAGGTAATGGACCACTCTCCCCCTTTTTGACATCAGCATCCTTAGAGGGGGCAGAGTTGGGTAGTCGGGCAGCAATGTCTTTCAGGAGGTTATGTATTTGATCCATTTTGACTTCAAGAAGGCACAGCTTACTGTCAGATTTAGCCTTATCCTTGATCAGGGTTTGAATCTGCATGACAGTTTGCCTTGAAAAGTGACCTTCATAGTGCCTCCTGATGTTGTCAGTCGCCAACTCCAGTTGTTGTTTCATGTTCTCCATTGTTGTCTTCATGCTAGTGGCCAAGTAGTGAGTGAATTTTGCATTAAGTTTCACTGCCTTAGTCACTTCATCTGCAACATCTTGAAAGGATTTTGCAGCTGCAATGGACCCCACATTGGTCAAATATTCCTGCCTGTATAAGGCAGCTGCATCCTCCAGGGAGTTAGTAAATTCCGAATCCAGCCATGCATCGACATTTTCTGGCTCTGGAGTCTCCTCAGCAGCAGTAGATTCAAATACAAGTCTAGTCTTCAAAGCAGAAATATGATCTTCTCTTTGTTGAAGATTTAAAAGTTCTTCATAAGCTGCATTTGACATCTCTGAGATGACTTACAAATTTGCAGCCACTGCACTGGAGCTACCTCCAACTTCTCTTGTTGATGGAGAGGAAGTTGGAGCTTCTGTTTGGATTTGAGTGGAGGGAGCCACCGGTTTGAAAAACTCACCTGTAGAAAATTTCTCTATGTTCTTTACTCCAAGGATTTCATCCTTGCTCACACCCTCTCCTTTTGCCTGGGGTTGGGCACCCAGCTTCTCAGTCTCTCCTTTTTCCAAGCTCTCTAAGGCTTGACTCTCTGATTGTATTTCCTCTCCTTTTTCCAGGTCAGAAGCCTGACTCTCACTAATTATTCTCTCATCCTCACTCTTTTGGGAAAGTGCACTCATTCCTACAGAAATGGGGGGTTGAGAAGTACTTGTGACAGCATGGATAGGGGGTTCCCTTTGTTTATCTTGGGCTAGGGATCTATCCATGGAAGATATGTGAGAGCTAGTCTCGATTATTGGCTCCTCTTGGGAAAAGTCAAGAGAATTAATTATTTGTGTATCAAAAGAATCAAGAATGGGAGAAAAAGGAGAAAAATGTACAGTAGGGAGTGTTAGCTGTTCCTCAGATGACAAAAATTGAGGAACATCAAAAGATAACTCTGTGTGTGCACTCCTTGTGTCACTCTTTTCTTTTTGTATTCTCTCTATTTGGTTCCTCTTGGTTGTGACCAAGAGTTTGTGCAGACTCTGTAACAGGTGTCCCTGGTTGAGGACTATCTTCAATGTCAATGTCCTTTTGGGAGGACATTGACAGTTTACTATCTTTCCTTATAATCTCCATGGCCTTTTGGGAGGCCATGGATTGTCTTTGTCTAAGGGTGACAAGTCTCTTCTTTCTCTGAGGTGCCACCTCAGCTTCTTGTTCTCCCTCAGCCTCACTAGCACCCTCTGTTGTTTTTCTTTTGATTGGGAGCTTTTTGGCTTTTCTGGTATATGCAACCACATTCTGTTGGGAGACTGTGGAGAGAGCTTTGGATTGTGATTGAGAAGTTGTTGGGGGATTAGTTGGTGTTTGTGTGGTATCCCCAAAGAATTCCAAAGAATATGAGGTTGGAAAAGTGTCAATGAGAAAGTTTCTCATGACAGTAGGATAGAATAGAGGTACATTTACCTTTGCCTCATACTTCTTCAAATCACTAACTACTCTTTTTGTCTGCAAAACAGTAGGCACAACTTGCATACTAGCAATATTAAGGTTAGGTATTAAGTGATTTGCAATCATCATTAAAAACCTAGCATAATAAATTTTAGTTTTGTTGCCAGTTTTAAGTTTTTCAATCAGATTGTGCAAAATCAAAAGCCCTAAATTAATATGCCTATTATACAACACACTATATGCAATTTGTTGTGAAATAGTGGTGATGGCATCATATCCACTGCATTTTGAAGTAAAGGATTTGGTTATAATGTCAAAGAACAATGACCACTCTGGTCTAAGATGGGGACATGTGATGGTCCCAACAGAACTTATTTCAGTATTATAGTTTTAAGTCCTTAAACATACCTATAAGTTCTTCATCAGAGGCAAGGGGGTCATAGTTTTCCCTTATGGGTAAGTGAAGTGCATTATTAACCGTGGTATGAGTAATAGTATAGTCTGTGTTTTCATACCTGAAACTTACCTGTGGAGAGTCATCATTTTCATCAATGATTGTTGCAGTGCTCCACATGGTTGATATTACTTCTGCAGCTTGGATGGGAGCTTCATAAATGGCGTATTGTAGTGGAGAGTTCTTGAGGAAATCCACAAAGGGGTAGTATTTTGCTTCGAAATCATATTTATCAGCCACCCCTGCATGGTTAGTTTTGATAAAATCGAACTCACCAAACTTAAAGCACACTGTTTTTGCTGCCATTGAAGAGATCTGTAAACTTGTAAAGAAAGCTCAAACAGAGATTAAATTGCAGAGAATTTGAGAGAGAAATCAAATTGCAGAGTTTGATACTTGTGATTACAAACGTTTTTGAAATTACTTTTATTAAAGTATAAGAGACGTTTGCTATTCAAGGATCATGGGTAACTACCAATTTACCCTTTTTCAGAGATTGCCCTAATCTCTGATTGACCCGTGTGATAAGAGATTGATCCGATTAGTCTCCGATGAAGTAATTACTCATCGGGGACTAAGGTAATCTCCGATGAATTAACTCATCGGGGAATAATCGAGTCTCCGACGAAGTAATTTTAACTGATCGGGGATTAGTTAAACTACACATCGGGGATTAATCGAGTCTCCGATGAAGTAATTTTAACTGATCGGGGATTAGTTAAACTACACATCGGGGAATAAGTCCTTTAATCTCTTATCACTCTTTTTCTCAGGGACTTAATCCCTGCTTCAGTTTTATCTTTCAAAAACTTTTCCAACAACCATATTGATGATTATTGGCTTCATGTATCTGTTTTATCATATTTAAAACAGCTTCTTTGTCCAGAATTAATTATTCTAGCTTCATGCAACTGTTAAACAACTTGAAAGTTAAAACTTTAATTTTTAGAACCATAATTCAACATTCCTAGTTCAGAAACTAGTCTGTTGAATGTAGATTCATCCAAAGGTTTTGTAAAAATATCTGCAAGTTGTTTATCAGTTGCAACACAATGCAATTCAATATTTCCTTCACTAACATGTTCCCTAATGAAGTGATATCTTATATTTATGTGTTTAGTTCTTGAGTGTTGCACTGGATTTTCAGTTATGACTATGGCACTAGTGTTATCAAAATAAATTGGGATTTTGGATAGTGTCATACCATAGTCTATGAGTTGATTTTTGATCCACAAGATCTGTGCATAGCAACTCCCAGCTGCAATGTATTCAGCTTCTGTTGTTGAAGTAGAAACTGAATTTTGTTTCTTGCTAAACCAAGAAACTAGTCTGCCTCCAAGAAGTTGACAGCTTCCACTTGTGCTTTTCCTGTCAAGCTTACACCCTGCATAATCAGCATCTGAATAACCAATTAGTTTAAAATCAGATTCTTTGGGATACCATAATCCAAGATTTGGGGTACCCTTTAGATATCTGAGTATTCTTTTTACAGCAATCAAATGTGTCTCTCTAGGGTCAGCTTGAAATCTAGCACATAGACATGTAGAAAACATTATATCAGGTCTACTTGCAGTTAGATACAAAAGTGAGCCTATCATGCCTTTATAGCTAGTAATGTCTACTTTCTTTCCTTTTAAATCCTTATCTAGCTTAGTGGCTGTGGGCATAGGTGTTTTTGCAGAAGTACAATCAACCAAGTCATTTTTTCTCAGTAAGTCCTTAATGTACTTAGACTGACTGATGAAAATTCCCTCAGTTGACTGTTTAATTTGCAATCCTAAGAAAAATGTTAATTCACCCATCATGCTCATTTCATATTTAGACTGCATAAGTTTTGAAAATTTTGCACACAGTTTTTCATTAGTAGACCCAAAAATAATATCATCAACATATATTTGCACAAGTATAACATCAGAGCCTTGAATTCTATAAAACAATGTTTTATCTATGATACCTCTTACAAATTTATTTTCAATTAAAAACTGAAAAAGAATATCATACCAGGCTCTTGGTGCTTGTTTTAAGCCATAGAGTGCTTTGTCTAACCTGTAAACATGATTAGGGAATTTGGAGTCTACAAAACCTGGAGGTTGTTGAACATAGACTTCTTCTTCCAATTTTCCATTAAGGAAAGCACTCTTGACATCCATCTGGTACACTTTGAAGTTCTTGTAGGATGCAAAAGCAAGAAAAATTCTGATTGCTTCAAGTCTAGCCACTGGTGCAAAGGTCTCATCATAGTCAATTCCTTCCTCTTGAGAGTATCCCTTTGCAACCAGTCTTGCCTTATTCCTTGTAATTGTACCAGTTTCATCCAATTTGTTTCTGAAGACCCACTTGGCACCTATTATAGATCTGTTCCTTGGTTTGGGTACCAGTCTCCAGACTTTATTTCTAACAAATTGGTTTAATTCTTCTTGCATGGCAATAATCCAATCAGGATCTTGAAGTGCTTCCTCAATTTTCTTTGGTTCAATCTTTGATAGAAAACTGAGGTACAAACATTCATTTTGTGTTGCACTTCTAGTCCTAACTCCATCCTCAATATCTCCAATGATTAGATCTGTTGTGTGGTCTCTCAACCATGGTCTGTTTTTTGGCAGATTTGATCTTGAACTAGAGGCTTCATTTTCTAAATTGATAAAATTCAATCCAGCTTCATTAGTAGAGTTTGCTCCCCCTAAACTATTGATCTCTTCTTCATTAACTCCCCTTGAGTTAGATATCTCAATAGTCTCTGTGTGTGCATCAGGGATACTAGTCTCTGATGTATCATTAGTCTCCGATGGAGAATTAATGTCATCAGTGACTTGTGTTCCATTTTGTTCTAGTACTCTAGTCTCTGATAATACATCAGTCCTTGGTACTTCATGCACAACAGTCAACTCCCCCTCAATTAAAAAGGAATCACTGTTATTTTGGGGATTTTCAGCATTCTCTGTTGGATATTCCCATGCGTCCAATTCATTCTCAAAACTGAGAGGTTCATGCAATCCTTGACCAAGCATTCCTGGAATCTTTCTATCATCAAATGCAACTTGAATGGATTCCACAATGACCTTGGTTCTTAAGTTATAAACTCTGTATGCTTTGCTTGACAGAGAATAACCTAAGAAGATTGCTTCATCAGACTTATTGTCAAATTTTCCTCTTGTCTCTGATGAATCTCTCAGTACAAAGCACTTACAACCAAACACATGTAAAAACTTGAGAGTTGGTTTTCTCCCAGTCATCAATTCATAAGGTGTTTTGTTGTATGCTTTGTTTATCAAGGACCTGTTTTGTGTAAAACATGCAGTGCTTATAGCTTCCTCCCAAAAGTAGGTGGGAAGCTTAGCCTCTTGCAACATGGTCCTTGCTGCTTCAATGAGGGTTCTATTTTTCCTCTCAACAACTCCATTTTGTTGAGGAGTTCTAGGTGCAGAGAATTGATGAGTAATTCCTTTCTCAGTGCAGAATTCAATTACTTGGGAATTTTTGAATTCTGTTCCTTTGTCACTTCTTATTACCCTCACTGTTTTACCTGACTCAGTTTCTATTTTCTTGACATGATCAATAATTAACTGAGCAGCTTCATTCTTTGCAAAAAGGTATTTTACCCAAGTATACCTTGTGTGATCATCAACAATTACCAGTGCATATCTATTCCTTAAGATAGACATCACATTCACTTGACCAAACAAATCCATATGGAGAAGTTGTTTAGGGTCAGTGATTGATGTTGCTAGTTTGTTTTTGAATGATACACTTCTTTGCTTTCCTTTCTGGCATGCATCACACAATCCATCTTGTGTAAATTCCAATTGTGGAATGCCAGCTACCAATCCTTTCCTCACAAGACTATTGATATTCTTGAAAATTTAAGTGGGAAAGCTTCTTATGCCAAGCCAACTTTCATCAGTTGAAGTTTTGCTATAAAGACATGTGATTTGATCAGTTGAAGAAATGAGATTTGCAATGTACAAATTTCCTTTTCTTTTTCCTGTCAAAATCATAGTCCCTGATTCTTTGTCACTTACTAAACATTGATCTTCTTTAAAAGTGACATTAAATCCCTTATCACACAGTTGACTCACACTAAGTAAATTGTGTTTTAAGCCATCAACTAGTGATACCTCAGTGAAGATGACATCTCCATGTTCAACATATCCATATCCTCTAGTATGGCCTTTGATGTCATCTCTAAAAGTGACTCTTGGGCCACTTCTCTCTTCATACTGTTTTAGCAGGAACTTATCTCTAGTCATGTGCCTTGAACAACCACTGTCCAAGTACCATGATTTCTTCTTTTTGCCCTGCAAAGTAGAGAGAACTAGTTTGAGATTTTTGGGACCCAAATCTTCTTGAGTCCTTTCTCACTAGCTGCAGATTCAAGACTTGACTCAGAATGAGTCGATTGCCTCTTTCCATGTTTGATTTTAATTGGGCAATTTACAGTCTTGCTTCCATTGTTTGTGAGACTAATTGACTTTGTTTTATTATTTTCAATGCAAAGACTACTTGACCTTTTTACAGGTGATTTATCTTTTGTTGTCTTTGAGTTACTAGTCTTAAGCATAGGAATTTTATTTTTGCTCCTACAGTTCATAGCTATGTGGTTTGGATTACCACATACATGGCATGTTTTTCTAGGAGTATCAGGCATTGAAACATAGTTGGTATATTTGTTAATGCCTAACTTGTCATTCCTATTTTTCTTACTTCTGTTTGATTTCACAACTTTTTCAGCCTTTTGTTTTGGAACATTTTCCAATTTCTTTATTAACTGTTTCTTTGTCATAAACCCAATATTTAAATGTTTGTTTTCATTCTTCTCAACAATATTCACTGTCTTTTGATTGAAACTTGTTTTTTCAGTGTTTTGTTGATCTTGAATGTTAATAAATCTGGGTTCATGAACAGGAGATACAAAGTTAATTTTTCTAGCAACTTTTGGCTTTTCAGTTGTGGACTCAACAGCTTCAAATAGGTCATCTAATTCTGAATTTTTATTTATCCATGCATCATAGCCTAATCCAGATTGGTGACCCATTGTTTGACTATCTACCAAGTCTTTTAGCTTTCTAGAGGAAGTATTCCATAGTTTGATCTTAGCTTGAGCAATTTCAAGTTGCTCTACTAAGTAATATTCCCTCTTTTTCAAAGCATCAATCATATGATGTGCTTTGTTTAAATCATACTTGATATTATCAAACTGTGTCAATCTCTCTTCAAGAAAATTGTTTCTTTTTAAGAGATTGTCACGTGATTATTTTACATTGGTATGCTCTATAGTTAAAGACCTAAAACTGACATGCAAATCAGATATATCTTTTTGCATGCTTTCAATGCTAGATGTATCAAGTAAATTAAGCACGTTAAAATTCTGATTTGCATTACATACCTTTGTAGAATCACTTGACTCGTCACTACGAGCCATTAAGGCAAAGTTGACAACTTCTTCATCAGAATCGCTGTCAATCCAATCTTTTCCCTCAGTAATCAAGGCTTTGCTCTTGGATTTGGCTTTCTTGTCAGCAAAGTCCTTCCTTGATTTTCATCCTTAGATCTATCATTAGATCTAGGCTTCTTGCACTCATTGGCAAAGTGCCCTAACCCATCACAATTGTAGCATCTTATTTTCTTTAAGTCGAAGGTGACTTTTTGACCTTCTCGTTTAGGGTTAGGTTTTCTCGATGATTTTCTTCCTTTTCTGCTAGCCCTAAATTTCTTAAACTGTTTGACAATGAATGCCATGAATTCCTCCATGTCATCATCAGTATCCAGTTCATCTTCATTATCAGTTGAGCTAACGTCAGAAAATTCCTCATCAAGCTTCTCTTGAGACTTGTTTGTCTCAACCATCAACGCAGCTCCTTTGTCTCTGACATGCATGCGCTGTCTTTGCTCTACTTCAAGTTCATAGGTCTTTAAATTCCCGTAGAGCCTGTCCAGTGTGAGTGTTTCCATATCATGAGCCTCCCTAACTGCAGTAGTCTTTGGATCCCAGCTAGGAGGAAAGGCTCTCATGAACTTGGTATTGATATCTTCATTATCATATGTCTTACCAAGTATGGTCAAGTCATTAAGCAAAGAATTGAACCTGTCATAGATTGACGTGATTGGTTCATTAGGCTTTGCTTGAAAGAACTCATATTGTTGAGTCAACAGTGAACGCATGTTCTTCCTAACTTGATCAGTCCCCTCACATAGGACCTTGATGGTGTCCCAGACTTGTTTAGATGTCGTGCAATTGATGATGCTATTGAACATATGTTTTTCTATTCCATTGTAAAGTATGTTCATAACTTTAGCATCTTTCAACACTTGTAACTTGTCCTCGTTGGTATAATCACTTTCTGGTGCAAGTACAAAGTGTTCTGCAACAATAGATCCTTCGACAGTTTTTGCAGGAATAAATTTCCTGGGTAGATAAGGACCCTTCTCAATCCTATCTATGTAATCTGGATCTGTTGCTCTCAAGTGCATATACATCTTTTGTTTCCACATTGGATATTCATCCCTCTTCAGAATAGGGATCTTGGTTCCACCATCACGTCCTCCATTATACGCAATCATGTTAGAGCTGCTTGTTTCGTCGTTGTTGGCCATCTCAGAATCTTGTTAATTGAGTATTTTCAAATAGTGGCTCTGATACCAATTGTTTTCCCAGTGAGACGACCTAGAACTTGTAGAAGGGTGGTTGAATACAAGTTCTTACAACTTTTTCGAATTCTTGTTCTTTAAGAAATTAAACTTTTCTGCGGAATATAAAGAACAAGATCAAAACTCTATAAACAATTGTTTTTATTGATTTAACAATTGATTACAAGTTTTCTAACAATCAAGACAAGCTTTGATCGTCAGCTTCTATTCTGTATATAAAGAAAAATACAACTCTTTCAAATTCTATACAGTTTCGTATTGTTCTCCTGTAATTTTATAATTAGAGCTTCTTAAAAACTAAGTTACCAAAAAACCTAGTTTCCTAATTCAAATCAAATACAATCTTTCCAATTGAAAGATTTCTAACAAGTTTCCTTGTCAGCTACGTCTTCAATAAAGTCTACGTGTGCATGAAAGTCTTTCCTTCTTTGATTTGAACTCTAACTCCATCAGTGATTAAGTCCTCGACTAATCTCCGATGGCTTCTTTCATTAGTCCCCGATCACTTCGAATAATCCTCGATACTTTACTTCGAGTAATCTCCGATGCTTTACTTCGAGTAATCTCCGATGCTTTAGCTTTAGTCGCTGATGACGTCAGCTTTTAATCTCCGAGGTATTGTGTTAGTCACTGATGACGTCAGCATTAATCTCTGACTCTTTAGTTCCAATCCCCGATGACGTAAGTTTTAATCTCCGATGAACAATCCTTTAATCTCTGATGAACAAAACTTTAATCTCCGATGAAGGATTCTTCAATCTCCGATGGACAAAACTCTAATCTCCGATGGGCAAAGTCCAATATCTGATGAATAGAAACTAGTCTCTGGTGAACTTTTCCCTTAGTCTCTGACAAGCCAAATTCAATCTCCGAAGGACTAATAAATTTAAAACAACTTGTTGAACAAACTCAACAAGTATTCCAGCAGTACATACAAATGAAATAAACCTATCTTTTTATTATAATGACTAATTTACAAAAAAGAGATACTACTGCTAGCTACAATACTAAAGTGTTACAAACCAACACTTTTCTGTACATTTGTATTCCTAAGTATTCTAAAGACAATCATCATCAAATGTTCATAAAACCTAACAATTATAATTATAACTTTATTTTATTTTAAAATTTATTTCAAGTAACAAATATTAGTTGATTATTTATACTAGTTGTGTAGCCCGTGCACAATACAAACACAATTTTTAAAAATATTTTTATAGATATTGGAATTTTGTAATCGTACAAAACAAAAAAAAAACAAACAATGTTCGTTTCAAAATGATTTGTGACATAAAGTTCAGAATTATATTTTTGTATTTTATTTTTTCATCTTGACGACACTTGGTGCCATTATAACTATTTTCAAATTTAGTGGTGTCATTATAACATTACTATAATTAAAAAAGTGTATTAAACTAATTGAGTAACATAATTTAACATTATAATTCAAGAAAATAATAATATTATTTTGAATAATAACATTTACATGGTCACCTTATTGCAATACAAAAATTTAAACTAAGAATTTACCGAATAAAATTACTATTGGAAAAGTATACCACATCTAATTTTTTGTGTTTTAAATTGTAGATAAATTACTATCTGGGTATAAAAGTTGTTTCCATCATAGGTGGGCAGTCTATTGAGGAGGAGCAACGGTTCAAGATTACACAAGGGTGTGAGGTGGTGATTGCAACTCCTGATGCTCTTATTGATTGCTTGGGAAGGCGTTATAGTGTTCTGAACCAGTGCAACTAATGTCGATAAGGAGCTTAATTGCTCATGAGAAAGAGATTTACCGGACTACTTGCATCTTCTTCTATGCTATCCTGTCGCCTGTGCTGGATCGTCTTGCCGGGAAGTACTTGAGAAATCCTGTTGTAGTTACCATTGGCATTCCAAGAAAGGCTACTAACCTGATTCCCCAGTACCTGATAATGTCAAAAGAATCAGGAAAAAAAAAAAAAAAAAAAGTCTTCATAAACACCAAGGAGTCTGCTGATTCAGTTTCCAAAAGTTTACATAAGGCTGGTTATCGTGCTGCAACTTTGCATCCACGTGAGAACCCAAAAATAAATATAGGAATGTATTGTATAAATGATTAATTCATATTTTGTATGAAAGATTTAATTTACATTTTGTATGAAGAATTAATTCATATTTTGAATGTAAGTTTATATGACAATGTGATGTCTAAAGGAATATAAATACATTTTAATATAAGAGCACTATATTGAAGTTTTGCTATTTTCCTATACTATTTCGTCCTTTTATTCATGACATGATTGTAAAACATTTCGTTTAAAAAGCATGTTTTAAAACATACTCATAACATCAAGAGTTATTATTTTTTTTTAAACGTATCAACTATATTAACTTTCAAGCAATTTTTATATCAGAAGTTAAAACACCATGCTTGTGTTTTAGACAACCAGAGTTCTTGGAGTCTAGCAGTGTCCATAAGAATAAAACTTCAAAAGTTGCATGAACTATAAAAATTACGGTAGGCTGCAGTAGTTTTGTTCACAACTGTGTGTGTATTGTAAGAATAAATAATACACACGGCAGAAAAGATGATGAAGCAATGCACTAAGTTAGGTTTATCCCTTGATAAAACATTATTCACAAATAAATGAAAAGTCCTCCTATGTAATAGAGACAACTTCTAACTTAATTTCCGACAGTATGAAATTAGTCTCTGATAAGTTAAAAGTTAATCTCCGATGAGCAATTTTTATTGGTCTCCGATGAATAAATTTTGTTAGTCTCTAATGGTCAAATGAGTTTGGGCTGAACAATTTATCCAGCGATGAGTTTGGCCTTGACTTGTTGAGTTTGACGATAAGTTTGGCCCTGACTATTTAGTTTGGCGTTAGTCAAGTGACTTTGGAGGTAGTCAAATGAATTACCGACAAGTTTGGCGATAGAACAAAAAATTTTCACTAACTAAAGGCTAGTAGAATGCAACTGTCTGACACTCCGGGCCTAGGAATGATAGGAGGACGAAAACCGAGGTATCGGTAATTGAACTTTCGCAGATAAAGGATTTCTGCTTTGATTACGTATGTCATTATGATGAAATCAAACGATGATCAAGTTTGTCAACTAATATACTATTTGATATGGAGTTCCTAAGGGTACGTGCGCTGAACAGACATGTTTATAAGGCACATGTGAATTATTCAAGATTCTTTCAAGTAAAGGGTCAAATTTCTCGTTATCACTCGGGGACCTTGAAAATTATATCTTTTCAATTTATTAAAAGTTATCGACATTATCTCCGCCCAACCTCACAAACACTTAACCTCTATAAATTATATCTTGTCTCACCTAATGCATGACTATATACTTGCGAGCGTACATCGATTACTTGACTATTATTAAATATTTTACATGTTATGGCGTTAACTATTATTAAATGTTTTATAGGTTATGGCGTTGATAGCGTTATGGTGTTGACTATTATTAAATGTTTTACAGGTTATGGCGTTGATAACTCTCTTGTGGATGACTTTTAGAAAAAGAGTGAAGCGTAAAGTTATTATAGAAATGTTTAAATTGTAAAAGTTGTGTGGGTTCCTCCCAGATTTTCGCTGTTAGACAATTATTTTTGGATAATGTAACAAAGATTATATTTCTCTTATTTCATGTTATACATGTTTGGATGATTTTATTTTATTTTTTTGTCAATTTTTGACGATACCCAGAATTCGATACGAGAATTTTGAGGCCACCACAGTGGTTTGATTTGAAATTTTCTAGTGTGATTTTGATTGAAAATTTTCCTGAATGAAAAAGATTTAAAGCAGCGAGAGAATTTAGGTAAATAACAATTGACAGAAAAATCGGACAAAAAGAACTCGAGCAAAAAACTCATTGAATGAAAAATTACTCATGAAACTGGCACAATATATAGACTTCAAAATTTGACATGAATTTTGAAGTCGATATATACACACTGTAATTTTTGGGTCGGAGAAGCATTGCTAATCTAATAAAATTTGACAAAAATGTCACTTTAACCACCCTCTCACATAACTACATAATAGTGGGATTCACTGGCCAATTATGCGAAAAAATAAATTTTGCAATTACTTCACAACTCACAAGAAGAGTGAGGGTAGTTTCCCTTTCAGGAAACGGTATTACTCTACAAATTCACATGATGAGAGAGAGAGAGATTAAGCTACTATACGTCTATACTGCGGAGTATTATTTACAGAACATTTTACAACGATAAAGCAGATCAACCAGGATTGCCGCTTCATCATGTATGATCACCATGGATCATCCAAAAAATACATTGTGGATCTGATGTAATGTTTCATGTACTGTTGACCGTTGTGTTCAGGAGAAACACGAACAAGAAAGAGGAGAAGGTAACAGTAACCCCATCCCTCGCCATGTTATCATAAAGTTGCTTGAGCTCATTTGACTTCTGAAGCAAACAAAAAAAAGAGACGCTCCGAACCAATTTACAGATACAACTAGAAATGAGCAGCGGCCATGCGCCTCATGCGCCGCAGACGAAATGCTCTGTAAAAAAGGCCAACCAAACAGAGAATAACTGCCAGACCCGTTGCACAAAGCTCAAAGAAACTATGAGCTGCATAACGTCCTGTAGAAATTCATAATTGGATAAATGAGAAAGAATTAAGAAGGCAGAAGAGGAAGAGGGAATCAAGCTCATAATTTGAAATCATTAAATCAATAAGTGAAGCCCCAGGCCCCCAGCAAAAAGATTTATGTATGCCATTGATAACATTAACCTAATACCAATACCATCTTAGATTCTTTATTTACATAGCAGGACAAAATTACCACCCTATTCTGTGCTCTATGTGGTTGTGTCACACACACACACACACACACAGATGATTGGAGTTGCTAGTTTTCAGCTTCAGTGTTTTTAAAGCTGGAAGTTAACAAGAAAAGTACCTGTTGGAATGAAATCGAAGGAGCTGATCCGGTACAATACACCAAGCATTAACTGTTATGATAAGAAAAATTAAAGTCTTCAAAGAAAAAAAATATGATACACATATCAGTAGTCACAGAAAATAACAACTTTACACATTAACTATATATAGACATATAGGTAATAAAGGGAGGTGATGAGGACTTGAATTGTGATCACGCATTAGCTTAAACACCTGAACATTACGCTATGCACAAAGTACATGATACTACAACAAAATGATTTTGACATTGTTTTAGAATTTTATCACCTTAACCTGTATAGCACCATATCAGCATAAAATGTACGAAACATGGGCCATCTAATAATTCTCTTCAGTATAACAACTAATATAAGATATGACTTACATCCGGGGGAAAAAAATATACATGACCACTTCCACTAAATATTAATATTGCTCCAAAATTTTAAGTAAACTATGACAACATGTTCTGTACACAGGCATTGCAAATTGCAAAATAAAACTTTAAGCATGTGACTTGCGCAAAAAATGAATTTGCATCAAATTCACACAATTAACCATAAACACTGGAGTGCAAGTATAATACTTGAGAGTTCTGAACAATATAAATTGATACCCTCAAGCCACCATTGGTATGAAAAATAAATAGATCTGTTGGTGAAACTATATAAAAACCTACACAACCTAGCAGGTTTCCAAAAAGAAAAGAAAAAAAAATTAGACGTGCTAAGAAACATCGGCACAACTTCATAAAATTAAGGAAAAAAAATTAATCAATCCATTGATTAGTTGAGTATTCTCCACTGAACTTACACCAATGAAGCGTGCAGTATGATAGTTATCAGTGAATCTATCTGGATCCATCATTCCAAGGAACAGTCTTTTGATGAGAAGTGGCACTGCAAGTACATTCTGCGAATGAAAAGAGAAAGATCACTGAGAGGTCGGATTAATTTTACATTTTGTGAATCAGGTCTTGAAACATTAAAATATTTTCTCTTAGACAATATTATAATAGTAAAAATATTTTAATCGTCACATCACAAAACTCATAAATGTCATGTAAGGGTTACACTAACTTTTGAGCATTACATTGTCATAGAAGCAAGTACCAGACTCCAACACATTTATCTGATCATGCAGTGGCAGACCAAGTCGTGCCATATTCTTGATGTTGCTGACATTGTATCAAGTCTACAAACGTTTTTAAGAATTAAAAAAACCACACTCCAGTTTAAAAAATGAATAAAGAAACAAAAAGTACAGATAGGTTGAAAGCAAGAACTGTCATGCAAATCCTTGAAGAAATAGAAACTCAAAGGGCTGGTACTGCTCCTACTTATACAACTAGTGGTAATGACTATCACCAGTGATTACAATAACAACTGATGCACGACAGAAAATTGGTGAAGAATGACGCTACCAGAAAATAACTAGTGTCTAGGCTCAGCATTAGACGCTAATATCATTTTATCATAATGAACCATTGTCATATTGATGTCGAATATTATGCTATTAGCTTAATAATCCAGCATAATGGACCATCTAAATTGACAAATGATAGTCTAGCACTTGGATAGATCTCCTAAGAATTGATAGGAGGGTCTACAGTCATATTCAGTTAGAACATTAGCCTTATATGAAATAAGATATCTGGGCATAAAGGAGTACATAATTGAAAAACATGTCCGAGTACAAAAAATTTGGCCCTTCACTGATAGAAAACACAAAATAAATATTCAAGATTTATGTTCTTACCTCCCTATCCACTAACCAACTATTCTGTGCTTTCCCACATGTCATAGTATGATATCAAATTTCACATAAAAATGAAAACCTATGTTTCATCTCAGAAAATTGAATATTAAATGTTAACCTATTAAGGATATATATTGCTCAGACAAGCAAATTCTGCAATCCTAAAACTTGGCTACTTAGACTGATTGAGAAAAAGTAAATTAGAAAGAGAGTGGTAAAGAATGATGGAGAGAAAAGAGGTCTTCCAACTCTGTAGCTCAATAGTCCCTTGGCAAAACTATAAATAAAAGCATGTACCTGCAGGAGACCGCGAACACCACCTTGAAAAAGTCTATTATACTTCTGAACATCTTTTATGACGTCAGTTGCTTCTTTATCATGCAGCATCAGTAAACATGCATCCGGTGTCAACTTGCTAACGAGCTGAGAGCAAATGGGACACTTGCATTTCTGCAACGACGAATTATAGCTCCAGAATTGCAAAAAGCAACTGCCTGTAGAATAAAAAAGGTATACCAAAAGTTAAGAAGTTTCAACGACAAACACCACTTCTACAGCAGTACAAGAAAGATCATATTAGCAACATACAAATTTGAAGATAAGGAATTCACTAAATCTAGAGCTGATTCCTGAGCCTCACATTCTGTTTCTCAGAGTATTCATCTCGTAAGGAGTGATTCTTGAAAATTCCTGCTAATGCTGGCAGGCAAGGAAATAATAAACCATGTTCAAACTGACAACTACTTCAACAAAAACTAACCAGGTCACCATCATAGCCAACTACTTCCAAGTCCTATGGAAGCCCAAAAAAAACTCAAGAATAATGTTAGAGGGATTTCAGATAGAAGCATCTTTGTTCTTCCTCTAGAAACCTGACAAGCTAATAAAACAACACAACACTTAGGCATGGCAATGGGACGGATGTGAGACTAGGGAGCCGTTCTCAAACCCTACCCGTTAAAAATACATAGTCCCCAAACCCTCCCCACCCCCACCCCGTTACCTGAATAATATTTTTAAATTTAATATATTTCTTTTTTCCTTGTGTTTTTTATATTTTTCTCATGTAAAATCTTCTAAAATCATTATAAATTTTGATTTATATATAAACAGGGCGAATCAAAGTTAGATGGAGTGAAAATATGAATCTCATACTCTACCCTAACTCTATAAGGTTTAAATAACCGGATTCCTTTAGGATCGGAATTGTGCGGGATATTAACGAGTTCGGGTGAAATTGACATCCTTAACTACGCTACACCACATGCAACAGTCAGGTAGCATAGAAATGGAGGAATTTACGTTCTAAGGTCTTAAAATTATTTCTGTAAACCATTTATTCAATATTTATGAACCTTCTCATGCAGGGATATATCTTTCTTAACCTTCTCATGCAGGGATCAATCTTTATGCCTTTTCTACTTGCCAAACTAATAAAAGAGATACTTTATAATTCTTAATCTTTTTCTAAAGATACCATTCAGGGAACAACATATCTTATGGAGGCAAGAAAATCAGTTACGAGTACTCGACTTCTTTCTTTCGATTTTCCTTCATTGGGAAGTAATTCATTTGTTATTTATATCATTTCTTCTTTTTCGACTATTTTAAGCAAGAAATACTAATTTTATTTTCTTTCATAGTCCAAGACCATTTCTGATCAACCAAGAAGAAGAACAGCATGTCATTTACAACTTTCATTGAAACACAAGGCATAGACAAGCAGATAAAGAATTCCAGATTTAAATCCAAAAACAAAAATTTAAAAAAAAATCTCAGCAACCAAGCAGATAACAACTACTCAAACTATAAAATGCATCAACTTAGAGAAATTAACTAATAAATAAAATAAACCTAACAGAGAAAATTACTTATCAGTACCACAAAACCAGTGTCCACAGTTAGTCTTGAAGGGAATTTTGAACTCCCCAAAGCAGATAGCACAGACATCATCCATAGGAGGACGATCATTCACAGCAATCCTACTCTCTTCTACCACAACAATTTCAAAATCTCCTCGAACTGAATCCAAATCAACAGGGTTTCGAATACCCTCCTCAATTCTCTCCGATCCAACAACAACTGGGGTTTCAATTTGGGTGGATTTCGTCTCAACTAAAACACCATCACTAGGGTTTCCAATCACAGAATCAGAGACACGAAAACCCTTCCTGTGTCTAAACAAAGAATTAGCAGCACTTCTGATCATCTCCTTCAAATTCTTGATTCTAACTACAAGATTGGGGGTTTTACGACTCTAATCACGACCACATTGCGATGTAGCACTACTGCATTATTATCTGATGTATATAGGTTGACTTCTCACAATATGTATATGAAATGAAATTGTAGAGAGAGAGAGAGAAGAGATAGTGTTGACGGAGGGAGGCGGCAAAATTGAGAGGAAGAAGAAGATGAGGGGATTGATTTGCTTCGTTCCTTCTGAGAGACTGACACGTATCCCCCTGTCATTACTTAATGCCCTCTGCAGTTTTCCAAATTCGGATGGGACCCACTCAGGGGCTGAAATGAAATGAATTTTGCAGGTTTAGGAGTTGATGACCCCAAAACCTCAATAATTTTTTTTAGATTTTTAATATTTTAACCCCACATCTAATATTCACTCCTGTCCATAATAATACTATTTAGGAGAAATTTAAATTTTCTTATTTTTAGTAATTTTTTATTTCAAGATATTAGATTTAATCTTTTTTAAAATTTGACCAAATTCTCCTCATATTTCCAATGTATTCTACTTATCAAATTAATATTTCAATTTCTCTTTCATCTATTTATATTTACTATGAAGGGTAAAATAGAATTTTTATTTAAAATTTGTTATTTTAATGTAATAGTTATTGAATTTTTTGGTATGTATAATTTTAGTTAAATTAATAACTTTTTTAAATTGGTAGAGTATTTTAACTATTAAATCTTTAAAATTATCAAAAATATATATAAATCACACAAATTCACAATCCTATTTAGTTAAAATATGACATGACATTATATTTAACGATTACCGCGTCTCTAAAATTCAACTCGGTCAATTATCTTCGTCCATCTTCTGCTCAATCAAAAGGCCCGAAATTTCAAAAGCACCTACTACAGTAGTACATATTGGGATCAATTGGTGGAGAGCCTGCATAGTACTAGACATCTAAAAAAAGTTATATTTACATAGAGATTATATTTACATAGAGATGGAAGAGAATTCTGTTATTCATTTACCTTGAGTTCTCATATTGTAAATAATAGATGGGGATCAGGAAAAAAATTCTTTCTTGAAAGAACAAATTTTAAAAGATTATAATGAAACCATCCCAAAGATCTGGCATCCATGACACCTACTGAATTATGAAAAAGTCATCTGCACAAATTATATCAGAAAAGAGTTACATTTGATTTTAACGGATATTAATATTATATGTTTAATTGATAATTATATTCTTAAATAATAAAAAATCATAAAATTTGTTATAGATATTTAATTAATGATAAAATAAAAAAAATTATAATTCTTCTAATAAAATAGAGAGAACAAATAATAATATATGTATTTTAGTAAGCACTGAAGTTATCTGACCGAGTCTAGTACTCCCTCCATCCTATCAAATAAACTCTTTTTGATAATATGCAAATATTAAGAAATCACTAATTGTTATGTTGAATTTGTATGCAATGTCAAAAATAACATGAAAGGGAAAAATCATTAAATTTTATCCATAAAAATGTTTGTATTTTTTCCAATGCACAAGAGTAAATCTTTCTTCTCTCTTTATTAAATGACTAATTTTCAAATATTTTTTAGGATATTTTAAGGAGAAAATCATTAAATTTTATCCATAAAAATGTTTGTATTTTTTCCAACCGCACAAGAGTAAATTTTTTTTCTCACTTTGTTAAATTAGTAACTTTCAAATATTGTTGAGGATATTTTAAAAAGAAAATCATTAAATTCTATTTATAAAAATGTAAATAATTTATACGATGGGACCAAAATAAATTTTAAAACAGCTTATTTGATGGAAACGGAGAACTGTCCCGTTTTAAAACAGCTTATCTAGGTCGTCCAACGGACTTACCACAAGCCTGGCCCCCTTATATTGATAACCACTGAGACTTTGAGATTTACAAGATCATTCCCTTTTTCACTAAATTTCAATGCAAAATGTTACAACGTTGAATTGGTGGCTCACATTTGTCAAATTCTTTCATTGACATTAACCTCATATGGAGAGTAGCAAGTGGCTGTCTCTATATTATATAACTAATGAGAAGACAAAGGTACAAACAGGAAGCCCAAGTCCACAAAGAATAAAAACCAAATATATTGCCAGATGATAATCAACATAATATAGGAACATACAACACAGGTAGTTAAAATGACTACTAGACTAGTATGAGACAACAGAAGACAGAATATTTCCATCCCAAGTTGCAGACCCAAGGGCGGAACCAGGATTGGCATATCTAGGGGGTGAGATAAAGAAAATACAATTGGAGGGGCAGCCGCGCACCACCTCCTGTCCCCACCTAATTCCCCGCTGTGCAGACCTGCAACTCATATGGTAAAGCTATAACACTGAAAGATCACAAATTTCCAACAAATCCAAAACCTTTTCAACAGAAGTGCATTGAAGACCATATTGGAATTTTAATCATATGGCATCTCTGGCTCCTGAGACGCAACAATAATAAGGTCAATATGTTATGGAAAAGAGATAATACTGTAGAATTGAATCAGCGACTTGGTTTCCAGAAGGATGAGGAGAGTCAGAGAGAGAGAGAGATCATCATACATGTGATACAAAAGCAGTCCCCTTTCATTGTTTCAACTTCTGATCACTTCCTCAACATCATCTACTGGAAGTGCCAAGTGCTAATGCATCCAAGTAAAACAAGGATAACTACTGTGTTACACACCGGACATCCTTTCCGGAAAATAGAGGAGGACACAGAGAGAGAGAGAGAGAGAGAGAGAGAGAGAGCATACACATTTTTCAGTGTAGTGCGGCACATGTTACATATATTTCTGCCAACCTTACTGAATATCAAGGTTGAGTTTCTTGTGCTTACATGAAGGGGGTTGCACTGATTGATGAACTCGGCCCCATCTAAAAGGAGCGATCATCACAATCTTTGATAAGCATACCATAATAACATGTATAAGAGCGTGTCCATGCCATTCAATCTACAATATGAGTATCATAGATGTGTCATATCGTTCAGAAGCAAGTTAATACAGAAAATTCTGCCATTGCAACTGCAACAACCTATGTATAATTATGTTAAGTATATAGCATCTACTCAACAATGAGCATCAAGCATTTTAACATTTCAATCAGTGAAATATGAATTTTACCCATGAACAGTTCAATGCCCACACCTCATAAATAATGCCAAGGCATGAGCTTTATCAAGATCACATCAAGCTTTTTAGATTGTGTACAGCTTGGTCCTTTCAGCACTAGAAATTTTAATCGAGTCAAACTCCTAACTAAAGCTATTATGAAAAGTGAAAATTATAGACAAATAGATTATATGCACATCTAATATAAGAGATGCATAATGTTTGCATTAAATAAAGCCTATACAAGCAAAGCTTAGACACTGCAATGCCTTAAATGTTCAGATTTCAACCAGATTAGCTAAGAGGTTGTACCTACCTGTGACTAGTGGAGTCGACTTCCAAATTGTAATGGTTCATATACAACCCTAACATGCAAAATCCAAAAGCCAGAAGACTTCAGGGGAACAACACCTCAAATCATGAATACTACAAGAGAATGATACAATTTCCTAGTTATAGCAGTCAAATTGGGACACTGGTCAGAACGCAAGGGTGTCTTTTCCGATCATAATGGAATTCCTTTCCGCAACCTCTTAACCTCTTTCAACAAGCGTGCAAGCCTGGATGGAATTTAATTTCAACTAAAATTTTGAGAAATAATGCTAATGCCTTTTGGAACAAGTTCCAAACACAAGACATCACAACATATAAGCTAGCAGAACACTAACATCATTAAAAAAGAAGATGAAATGGTTATATGCAAAGCATTCAAAAACCAACGAAGAGTACTGCACTACTCGGAGAAACTTAAAATTGGAGAAGGAATATCAACTATACTTTTCATTCAAATTAATATAACAAGACCAATAACATGTAAAGATTGCAAGAAAATAAGAATACAGCAACCCCAAGCTATGACAAATGAAAAAACAAATATTAATAACAAGAAGATACTAATGGAATGTATCACCAGTTAAAGGTACACAAGTAAAAAGCTATAAGAAGTAAAGGGCATAGCAATCTTAATTTCAAGCTGATCCCTTCCATTTATCTCTTCAAGTAGATGATGCTTTGACAGCTTTAAATGCTGGGTGAAGCAAACCAAGCTCATCCTTATCCTCAAGAGGATTGCCAGTTTCATTTCGTGTTCTCTTAACTCTTCGACTAGCAAGTGATTTATGTGTAAAACCATACATCTGCAAAATTTGATTATCTGCAAAATTGAATGCTCTGTCCATCTGCTTCAAGCACCTCTCAACTGGATAATCCCCAAACTTTCCACAAGGCTTGCAACCCACAAAGTGAGTCACAAGTGGCCACCGATGATCACCAAAACCCGGCTTGTAATTTTCAATCATCTCCTCATAACGATCTACTAATATTCCCCAGTAACCATGCAAATAGTAATGATTCTCAAGATACACCTTCTCAGCCCACTTATCCCTCTGTGATCCCAACAAATATACCATCGCAGACTGATCATCAGCTTCGAAAACAGGCCTACCCTTAAGCTCCCTAGTTAAAACTTTCCCTGCCTCATCTCTTATTTTCCCTTTCGGCCCCATTGGAGCCCAAGCATCCAAAAGATCCAAAGACCACTGACAATTCCTCAACAAGAAACTCCCGGTATTCAGTCCAATCCAATTCTTGTCATCATACACCATTTCATTCCACCCGTGCATCACCAAATTCCGATCCTCATACCGCTTCCATGGTATCTCAAATGCCATATCCGTAAACATTGCATCACTATCCATCCA